>CP125975.1:472958138-474158138 GCA_030063025.1 Avena longiglumis | reverse complement strand
AAAACAACGGCAAGCAATCATGAGCTTAATTTGAAATAAACGCCAGGAAACAGAATAGGCTATAAACTTCAGCATTTAAGAGATAATCAGATATAGATACTATCTCGCTTAATATAAGAACTAAATATTACGCAAGGCATGACACAGTGTATTTACAGGCCAGCGCCATCCATATTGAGATAAAGACGTCCAGTTAATAAATAAGAAGTTTTTCATTGCCTGCACTTTACAGGACTTTTATATCCAGAAAGAAACATTAATGGTTAATCACCCACCCAGGCCTGAATCTTTCCCATGAAGTTCTACGACAGAGTGTTAACATCTTTAGACTTCAGTTAAACACTTCCAGTTATTAACATAGAAAAGCAGTTCAATACTTTCAGTTAAACAGCATTTGGATCAGATTAGCAATGCCAAAAGCCAGAACAGATGAACGAATGCCAAAAATTTCATGTTACCAATGACAAATAGTTTGAACATGTAGTATTTGGATAAGATAAAGAAGTAGATGGATCAAGACTCGTCACAGATACATATCCATAGATGTTCACACATGTAAGAAAATGTAACCAGGATCTTAGCACTGAAACAGAGATTATAGCATTTGCATCGAACAAAAAAGAGCTTGAGAGTTAAAGGCTCACTACAGATATTGCATTGTCTAAAGCAAGGATATGAGGAAAATAAAATTTGACAGATTAAGGTTCACGACAGACATTGAATTGTTAACGGATAATACCGACGTGCATCTGAAACTAACAGCAAATCAGGTTCAGGTGTTCCCTCCTCCAAGGGCAAGTTTTACCAAAATACATCATGAATTTTAAAGACAAGATTTCATCTATGTCATCGCATCCCCACCACGGTACTTATACCACACCTGCCAATGATAGCATCTCATTCTTCATAGTCGACCCTCTGAGCTCTTTGTTTTGCATCTTCGAGAACTTCTTCTTGCAACATCGCCAATTCGGCAGCATCATCCACTGACTTGGGTCTATGCAATCTCACCACAGCACTTATCTCTTGTCGCAGACCCATCAGGAACATGGTCACCTGAAAGACCGTGCCCATGCCATGGTCAAACGACATCACGTGGCACATCAGTTCCTCAAACTGGTCTCTGTACTCTCCCACTGTCCCCTCTTGCCTCAACTCCATCAGGGCCCTGAGTTTTTTCTGGTAGTCATCTGGCCCAAATCTCTCCTGCACGGCCTGACAAAATCGATCCCATCCACCCTCCTCGAGGTGCTTCTTGTCTTGTGTCAGCATCCACACCGCGGCCCTCCCTTCCATGTGAAACGACGCCCAGATGACCCACAGCTCCGGTGGCATCTGGTAGAATTCGAAGTAGGATTTGCAGCGGAGCTGCCACATCTTGGGCTCTTTTCCACTGAAGGCAGGGAACTGCACCTTCACCAGACGTCTGTAATCGTATCCTCCTTCGGCCGGTCCAGCCGCCGCCGGAGGTGCGCCCCGTGTCGCCACCGCGCGCGCCTCCGCCTGGTCCTTCTTCACCTCCTCCACCAGCTCCGCCGCCAGACCGATCTGGTGAGCCAGTTGCTCCAGGCCACCTTGGTGCTCGCCGAGCTGCTTCCGGAGCAAAGGTAGCTCCTTCAGCTGCTCCGTGATCCTGTCCAGATTCGCCTGCATCTTGGTGGTGGTGGAAGAACCCTCAATTGCTGCAAACATTTCCTGGCGAATTAGGTCGGAGGGGTTCTCGACGTAGGGGACAAACTAGGGTTTTAGTAGATTGATGAGTAGATCGGAAAAGAAGGACCAAGAATAGATGCTTGCTTCGAGCTCACATGTGTCACTTTTTACAAATATGCCCCTCTGCACAGCTGCATTGTCACAAATACCCACATTGAAAATCAATTGTCAAAAGTACTCTTGCGGGAGGTAGAAAAGGTGACACGTGGCAGCTCCCGCCACATGTCCTGGAGAAGCTAATATCCCGCCCACGGGGATGGCGGAAGGATCGTCCCGCCAGCGGCAAAGGCGGCAGGTGGTAGGGCCTGATGGCAGTCTGGCGGAAGGAGCATCCTGCCCTTGGGACTGGCGGTAGGATCCTAAGGGCAGCCTGAGCGTTGGCCTCGCCAAATCTGACACATAGTAGAATTGGCTTGGGTTTATAATATGGCTAGTACTCCACAACGTAGCTGGTTCTAAATTATCTGTGATGTGGGTCTCGGTACTGACATAATTTGTACTAAAATAGCCTTTTCCTCAACAGCTCTGTCTACTCCCCTGTCACTTTCTTCCACAGCACATGCAAGAGGACTTGGAGAGAATGTTTTTTAATTCCAAGCAAACATTTGGCATCGGAGCAGGGACTTGTACCGATTCCCTCTTTCCTCTATTTGGGAACTAGCCTCACAACGTTAGGAACTAGTTCCAAAAGTCTAAAAGTGAATATGGAACCATATTTGGCTATACATTATGGCTGCCCTAATAGTACTGATTCGTGGGCTGACAACTGGCATGGGTCTATTAATTTATGTTCCAACAATTTATATATTAAAAAGATGGGTCCCACATGGAGAAAAGCTCAACTGTCGTCTTCATTGATCGATGTCAAATATAGCAGTAGGTATTTCTCCTAAACTGCGGGATAATCGTTTTCTCCACAGGGACTAGGCGACGTTAATTGCGTTTCAGTTAAAGCTAGGTCACACAAAATAGGAGAATAATTGCGGGAAAATTAAATCTAAACTTTCAAACAGTTCAAAGGTCGCACAAGGGATTGGATCATGAGATTTTAGCTCGGATAACAAACCAAGAAAAAGGACGCACGGGACACACACACTAGCAGACACTACTGAGACTGGGAGAGAAGCAGGTTTATGGAACAGGGACAGAATAACATTACGAGCAATACACTACAAGACTGGAAATAAAACACGTCTATGCACCAAGTGCAGTACACACAGTGACGATTCAAATAGCACATACACTCACACAAACAGAATTTTACAGGTCTCAGTCTAGTATTCCAGATCGACAAAACTATACCAGACCAAACTCTCACAAAATCGGATGCATGCACTTGAACGATTCAGTTTCAAGAAAATATTAGCAGAGAAGGAGACTAGGGCAGAGAAAAGGGGTCGTCACCGCACTGAACCGCCTTGTGGACAAATTACCAAACACCTTATGATCATCCTGGAATTTGGTTGAAGCAGGGGAAGTAGAGGAAACAGAGCTTGTGGTCGTTGTCGTCGCTGGTTCGTTGATGAAGAACAGCAGCAAGAGGGAGGCGGGGCCAAAGCAGAAGCAGCAGATGATGTTGGAGAAGAAGGTGCAGCAGTTCAGGTGCACGGCCTCGTCGCCTCCAATGTTGGTGTAGAGCGAAGCTAGCGAGACAGGGGACAGAGCAAGGTGATGAAGAGGAGAAGGTCGTCGAGCCGTCGATGAAGAGGAGTAGCAGTTCGATGTAGGGAGTAGCTGCAGCTTGCTGTGTAGAGAAGCGGCGGTTGTCGACTTGGTGGCGCGCCACCACGCCTGGCCTGGCCGCGGCGGCGGCCGGTGGTGGAGAATAAGCTTTGGGGATTAGGTATCGAAGTGTCAGGCCTCCCCGATGATGGAGGCTGTGGGCTTCTTTTCACTCCCCATCTGATCTGGTCCTTTTGTGATTTGCCCCTTCTACTCCTCTTAGTTTAGCACAAGTTGATCCCTTTCCTTTTCATCTTAGGGATGGTTGTCTTTATTTCTTCATGTTATGGTCCCTTTGATTAAAATGGTGCTAGCGAGCTTCTCCAAATGATCCAAATGTGAAGAATTGTGTGCCTTGTCGCACTAATCTGCACTGAAGTTATGAAGAATATAAAATCGCTCATTCCATCCAATTAATTACTAAAGCGCACATACATGAAGCGAATTCATGCTCATTATGCAAATAAATCCTAGGGAAATAACAACAAAACATGTGCAAATATGATGCTTATCATACCCCCACACTTAAACTTTTGCTTGTCCTCAAGTAAAACGATAAGATTTTGATGAATGGTAATAAGGAAAGCGGCGACACACAACCTGAACAGCGCGTACTGCAAGTCAGAATTTCTTCACAAGATAAGATTTTATTTACTCATTGCTTAACCTTAACCAGCATCTTATGAATGTTCTAAATACACTAATCAGTTGTATACTATAGGTTTCAGCCATTCTAAACCATCACAAGTGACCAAGAGTGAGTGAGCCATTTAAATGAAAGATATGTCATCAGTCCAAGAGTGAGCTACGGTTTGATACTTTTATTGAACTGAACAGGAAACACAAAGGAACTGCGAATAAAAAAAGATTGTTTGCCACTTATAGAACTTAAAAGTAAATGTACAGCTAACAGCAGGGTTGCTTCACATGCCACCGTTCCCAGGAACATGACATGCTAATGCGTGCTATCATTCTTATTGTCTTTCAGATAACTTGAAAAAAAAAGCATAGACAACAAAGTTGCTTCACATGACACCGTTCCCAGGAACATGTCATGCTAATGCAGGCCGTCCTTCTTATTGATTTTTAAATAACCTGGAAAAATTTGCAAAGACAACAGAGTTGCTTCACATGACACCGTTCCCAGGAACATGTCATGCTAATGCATGTCGTCTTTATTGAATTTTAATTAACTTAGAAATTATTGTGGCAAAACCACTTATTGGAAGGAAAAACTCAAAAGGTAAAGAAAAAAAACCTATAACCAATGACACCATTTTTTCATGAACTACAGATCCCGAGATCATAGTCACTACTGGATGTAATCGATTAATTAGCTCAAAAAAGGACTGGATGACACAGCTCAACATTTACTGAACAAATTCGCAAAAGGTCAGTGTGATAGCAGAGAATGAAGGAAATTTGTAGTACATAATTGATTACTGCATCTAGAACTTACATCCTATTCTGTTTATGGCCAAGAAATATTTAAATAAGTCTGATCTTACAAAGCATCCTCATTGCAATACATCACTTAAAACTTTTGAAAGATGCTAAGTTAAAACAATATAACTAGAAGAACAGATTGCACAAGGTGAAAGGAGCAGTATGCTCCAATATAAATATATAAGGTTCGATTAGAATCATTTCACCTGGTATCATTTGAAGTTGTAACATGATTCTCCTTCTAATTTAGTCCAAGAATGTATTCGCCTTCTTCTCCCATATGCTTTTCTTGCAATTTATTTATACAAAAAAAAAACATAAAACACACCTCAACAAAAGGAAACTAAATTATTTTGCCCAGGTTGCCTCCTGAGAAGCGCTTGTTTATGGTCTTTAGCTCGACCCTATGACTGAAATCGTCAAGCTTGGGGAATGGTAGGAGCACGAGCTTGTGCTTTCTCCTTCTGTTCATCTCCTTGATCTTCATTCTCTTCGGCGAGGAGAGAGTCTCCAGGGAAATAGTGCTTGAGCCTCTGACCGTTTACTGTGAACTTGCCTTGTGCTGGACTGAGAACCTCAACTGCACCATTGGACATAACCTTCTTCACCGTACAGGGTCCAAACCATCTAGACTTGAATTTTCCTGGGAAGATATGAAACCGAGAATCATAGACTAAGACAAGCTCCCCTGGGTGGAACTCACGCCGGAGAATGTGCTTATCATGGATCCTCTTTGTCTTTTCCTTGTATATCCTGGAACTCTCATAAGAATCTAACCTTAACTCATCCAACTCGCATAGCTGTAACTTTTGATGTTTACCGGCAGCATCAATGTCCAGATTCAACTTACGAATAGCCCAGTTTGCTTTATGTTCTAATTCAACTGGTAAGTGACAAGCCTTTCCATAGACAAGTCTGAAAGGAGACATGCCTATCGGCGTCTTGAAAGCTGTCCTATATGCCCACAGAGCATCAGGTAACTTTGAGGACCAATCAGCTCTCGTTTTGGATATCACTTTCTCCAATATGTGTTTAATTTCCCTATTCGATAGCTCTACTTGACCATTGGCCTGTGGGTGATAGGGGGTTGTCACTCGATGGTTGTGAACTCCATATTTAGAAAGCAAAGCCTCAAATTGACTATTGTTGAAATGAGCACCACCGTCACTGATTACCACCCTAGGCACTCCAAATCTCGGGAATATTACTTGTCTAAATAACTTGCAAACAAATTTCGAATCTGCATGCACCGTTGGGACTGCCTCCACCCATTTTGAAACATAGTCCACTGCAACAAGTATATGCTTGTACCCATTGGATGATGGCAAGGGTCCAACATAATCTACTCCCCAAACATCAAATAATTCCACTTCTAGTATTCCCTTTTGAGGCATCTCATGCCTCCTGCCAATTTTTCCAGACCGCTGACAAGGGTCACATTTTTGAACATAAGAATGAATATCTTTGAACAAACTGGGCCAGTAGAACCCAGCTTGCAGTACTTTGGCTTGGGTCTTGGAAGTGCTTGCATGTCCACCGTAAGGAGCTGAATGACAATGATAAATTACTTGTTGTACTTCCTCATCTGGAATACATCTCCTAATGATTCCATCTGAACAATGCTTATACAGAAATGGTTCATCCCAATAGAACTGTTTTGCTTCATGCAAAAATTTCTTCTTTTGCTGGTAGCTTTCTTCTGAAGGTGTAATTCCACAGACCAGATAGTTCACCAAGTCAGCATACCAAGGGGTTTTCCTCAGTAACTGCGATATCTTCATCAATTGTTCTCTAGGTATTGTATCATTTATTTCTTTTTCTTATGAACTGAATTCAGTTAGCCTTGATAGATGATCAGCAACTAGGTTCTCGGCACCTTTCTTATCTTTAATCTCAACATCAAACTCTTGAAGTAATAAGATCCATCTAATGAGGCGTGGCTTGGCATCTTTCTTGTTGAGAAGATATTTTATGGCTGCGTGATCAGTGTACACTGTACAATGGCTCCCAACAAGGTATGACCTAAATTTGTCAAATGCGTAGACTATTGCTAACAACTCTTTCTCAGTTGTGGTGTAGTTTACTTGTGCATCGTCCAAGGTCTTGCTCGCATAATGTATTACATGTAATGCATTACTCTTTCTTTGTCCCAACACTGCTCCAACAGCGAAGTCGCTAGCATCACACATTAACTCAAATGGCAAAGTCCAATCGGGAGGCTGCACAATGGGAGCTGTGACCAAAGCTTCTTTTAGCTTGGCAAATGCTTCTTTGCATTGATCATCAAAGTTAAATACCACATCTTGATTCAGAAGATTAGTGAGGGGCTTAGCTATCTTGGAGAAGTCTTTGATGAATCTTCGGTAGAAGCCAGCATGCCGTAAGAAACTTCTCACTCCCTTGACATTGATAGGAGGTGGCAACTTAGCTATCACTTCCACTTTAGCTTTGTCAACTTCTATTCCTCTAGCAGATACTAAGTGTCCCAAAACTATTCCTTGTTTGACTAAGAAGTGACACTTTTCCCAGTTAAGAACCAAGTTGTGCTCTAGACAGCGATGTAGTACTGTAGCAAGATTTTTCAGGCAGCTTTGGAAATCATGTCCATATACTGTGAAGTCATCCATAAAGACCTCCATCATTCTCTCTATCAAATCAGAGAAGATCGACATCATACACCTTTGAAAAGTTCCCGGTGCATTGCATAGCCCAAATGGTAACCTCTTGTATGCAAAGGTTCCATATGGGCAAGTGAAGGTCGTTTTTTCTTGATCCATAGGATGTATTGGTATTTGAAGAAATCCAGAATATCCATCTAAATAGCAAAAGTATTCATGGCCAGCTAATCTCTCTAGCATTTGGTCGATAAAAGGCAAAGGAAAGTGATCTTTCTTTGTTGCTCTGTTCAACTTTCTAAAGTCAGTACACATGCGCCAACCGGTGACCTTTCTAGTTGGAATTTGTTGGCCCACTTCATTTTCCTCAACTGTTATCCCTCCTTTCTTTGGAACAATATGAATAGGACTCACCCACTCACTGTCTGAAATAGGATAAATGATTCCAGCTGCTAATAGTTTAAGTATTTCTTCCTTCACCACTACTTGCAAATGAGGATTGAGTTTGCGTTGGTGTTCTCTCGATGGTCGAATATTTTCTTCAAGAAATATTCTGTGAGTGCAGATGGATGGACTAATGCCAATCAAGTCTTCAATGGAATACCCAAGAACTTTTCTGTATTTCAGTAGAAGTGGCAGGAGTTCTTCAACTTGTTCCTGCATTAATTCTGCACTTATTATCACAGGGTGTCTTTTTTCTGGTTCAAGAAATTGGTATGACAAGTGTGCAGGTAGAGGTTTCAGCTCAACGATTGAATTTGGAGTGAGATGTGAAGCACACTGGTCAACTTCTTCAATATTGGCTCCTGCTTGTTCAACCATGGAAGTCTGCATTAGCGTATTTTTTAATGGCCTCACCAATAAATCTAAATCCATTTCTGGTTGTGCTTCACACCTTTCATATGTTTCTAATACACATACATCCACAACATCCATCGCAAAACACCGATATGAGCAGCGTGACAAATAAGTGGGGTCTTTCATGTCAAAAATGATCTCATCATCTCCAAAACTCAAACTAATAGTACCCTGTTTAACATTGATGATAGCACCCGCTGTAGCTAAGAAAGGCCTCCCAAGTATAATAGCTTCAGTTGAATCTTCCATTTCTAGAACAACAAAATCCACTGGATAAGCAAACTTTTCTACCACTATAGGTACATCGATAAGAACTCCAGCTGGTTTTCTATATGTCCTGTCAGCTAGTTGCAGAGTCATGGATGTGGACTTCAATTCTCCAAGAGGCATATTCTTGCACACAGAAAGTGGAAGAACACTAACACTAGAACCCAAGTCACAAAGAGCAGTGAATTTCCTTGTTCCAATACAACAAGGTATGCAAAAGCTTCCTGGATCATCCAATTTCTCTGGCAGTGAATTCTGCAATACTGCGCTGCATACCTTTGTTAAGGTGACTACTTCTGGCTCTTCTAGTACTCTTTTCTTGGTTAACAATTCCTTGAAAAATCTAGCATACATCGGCACATGAAGTACTGCATCTAGAATTGGGATTGTTACATGGACTTCTTTCATCTTCTCAAGGAACTTGGCATACTGCTTGTCCTCTTTACTCTTTTCGAGTCTCTCCGGAAATGGTACTTTAGGTGGATAAATTGGTTTTATGGCATTATCCTTGTGTGCTGACTGGTCAATCTCCGAGTTCTCTTCAGCTTGATCTTTGTTAATAGTTTCCTTTTCTGGTTCCACGATCCTCATTGGAGGAGGCACATAAGTTTGCTTTGGAGGATTTGGCAGCAGAGGTGTTATTACCTTCCCTCCACGAGTCATGATTGCATCTACTATGGAAATGGCACCACATTGCCCATTTGATTTCGGGTTTGCTTCTGATTGAGAAGGAAGTTTGTTTTCACTCTGGTTGTTTGCTTGTGAAGTTTCCATTCCTATTTTCATCTGCTGCATATTCATCATTAGCATGTCTTTCTGAGTTTTCACCATTTCCTGAATTCCAGCCATCATCTCTTTCTGGAGCTTCAACATTTCACTCATCTCTGGAGATTGATAAGTATTCTGTTGCTGACTACCAAAACTTTGAGAACGAGGTAGTGAAGATACACTCTGATTGCTACTGTAGTTTGACTGAAATTGATTTTGTTGTGGATGAAATCCTTGATTCGTGTGTTGAGAAGAGTTAAACTGGGAATTATTATTTCTGTATGAAAGGTTCGGATGATTTCGCCAGCTTGGATTGTAATTCTGAGAGAAAGGCCCTTGATTCTGAGTATAATGCACTTCTGAGACCGGTGACTCGGTGGAAGAATAAATATTGCATTCATGAGTCTGGTGCCCTGAAATCCCACAAACTAAACAAGCTGGGGTGCTTTGAACAACAGATACATTCGGTATACTACCTCCATTATTCACCATCTGAGTTAACTGCTTCGCATAAATTTCTACCTGAGCTGCAATAGCATTTTGAGAGCTCATCTGATGCATTAAATGTTGAGGTGGATGGACTGCCCTCTCATTTGTCCAGGAAAAATCATGTGATGTCATTCTCTCAATTAACTCAGTAGCTTCACCCAAAGTCTTATGCATTATGCCTCCCCCAGCTGCAGAATCAACAAATGCTCTTGTTTGTTGCGTCAGGCCCTTGTAAAATGTTTGCAGAATAAGCCATGGTTCTTGCCCATGATTTGGGCACATTTTAATCAATCCTTGGAACCTCTGCCACGCTTCATAAAGACTTTCACCATCAAACTGAACAAACCGAGTGATTTTATCTCTATACCCGGCTGCCTTGGCTGGTGGGAAATATCTGCCATAGAAGGCTTGAACAAGATGTGCCCAGGTATCAGTGTACTGAGCTGGAAGCGAATGGTACCACATTTTGGCACCATCTCTCAGGGAAAATGGGAATAACTGCAGTCTGATCACATCTGAAGGAACACCATTGTATTTCAGTGTATTGCAGTACTCCAGAAAGTTCCTTATATGGGTGTGAGGACTTTCAACAGCAGATCCACTAAACTGATTATGTTGAACCATTGAAATTAGAGCAGGTTTAAGCTCGAAATTATTGGCCTGAATTGTTGGTGGAGCAACATCTGTGTTCTGGTCTTGAGGAATCCAGAGATCACGCAAGATAGACTGATTTACATCGCCCATCTTGGTCTTCTTCTGATGTTTTGTTGAGAGAAGTTCTTGTCTGATCTGCTCAAGCGTCTTACTCAGCTCAGGATCTTGCAACAGCTGATTAGATGATTTACTTCTTATTAACATGTAACACTGACCTGCATAGAAGTTTAATGTTGTCTCTACACACAGTCACAACCAGACACTTGTTACGGGTTAGCCAAATAAATCTTAAGGGACAAACAACAGAAAGAAAAATACACAATCAACCATTAACAACTCGACGGGAGAGGAAAAGAGAAAATCTAGTCTATAGCCTCACGCAATCGTTCGACTCTAGTCCCCGGCAACGGCGCCAAAATTTGATCGATGTCAAATATAGCAGTAGGTATTTCTCCTAAACTGCGGGATAATCGTTTTCTCCACAGGGACTAGGCGACGTTAATTGCGTTTCAGTTAAAGCTAGGTCACACAAAATAGGAGAATAATTGCGGGAAAATTAAATCTAAACTTTCAAACAGTTCAAAGGTCGCACAAGGGATTGGATCATGAGATTTTAGCTCGGATAACAAACCAAGAAAAAGGACGCACGGGACACACACACTAGCAGACACTACTGAGACTGGGAGAGAAGCAGGTTTATGGAACAGGGACAGAATAACATTACGAGCAATACACTACAAGACTGGAAATAAAACACGTCTATGCACCAAGTGCAGTACACATGGAGATTCAAATAGCACATACACTCACACAAACAGAATTTTACAGGTCTCAGTCTAGTATTCCAGATCGACAAAACTATACCAGACCAAACTCTCACAAAATCGGATGCATGCACTTGAACGATTCAGTTTCAAGAAAATATTAGCAGAGAAGGAGACTAGGGCAGAGAAAAGGGGTCGTCACCGCACTGAACCGCCTTGTGGACAAATTACCAAACACCTTATGATCATCCTGGAATTTGGTTGAAGCAGGGGAAGTAGAGGAAACAGAGCTTGTGGTCGTTGTCGTCGCTGGTTCGTTGATGAAGAACAGCAGCAAGAGGGAGGCGGGGCCAAAGCAGAAGCAGCAGATGATGTTGGAGAAGAAGGTGCAGCAGTTCAGGTGCACGGCCTCGTCGCCTCCAATGTTGGTGTAGAGCAGAAGCACGGCAGAGACAGGGGACAGAGCAGCAGGTGATGAAGAGGAGAAGGTCGTCGAGCCGTCGATGAAGAGGAGTAGCAGGTCGTTCGATGTAGGGAGTAGCTGCAGCTTGCTGTGTAGAGAAGCGGCGGTTGTCGACTTGGTGGCGCGCCACCACGCCTGGCCTGGCCGCGGCGGCGGCCGGTGGTGGAGAATAAGCTTTGGGGATTAGGTATCGAAGTGTCAGGCCTCCCCGATGATGGAGGCTGTGGGCTTCTTTTCACTCCCCATCTGATCTGGTCCTTTTGTGATTTGCCCCTTCTACTCCTCTTAGTTTAGCACAAGTTGATCCCTTTCCTTTTCATCTTAGGGATGGTTGTCTTTATTTCTTCATGTTATGGTCCCTTTGATTAAAATGGTGCTAGCGAGCTTCTCCAAATGATCCAAATGTGAAGAATTGTGTGCCTTGTCGCACTAATCTGCACTGAAGTTATGAAGAATATAAAATCGCTCATTCCATCCAATTAATTACTAAAGCGCACATACATGAAGCGAATTCATGCTCATTATGCAAATAAATCCTAGGGAAATAACAACAAAACATGTGCAAATATGATGCTTATCATTCATCTTCACAAATATTCCTCTTATCTCTCTCAAACAGATCGAAGATGTGTGCTCTCTCTCTCCATCCCCAATCGATTCCTCTAGATCTTCTTTGATCTATTCACCTAGATGAATCATATCGTCCAGAACCAAGTCCCCTCTCTTCCAAATTTCTATTCTCCTCCACGGAATCTCGATTGGCTATCTTCCTCCTGCCATGACTCTTTGCCTCACAGGGAAAGGCAAGAATCAATCCTCCCGCCAAAGGGAAAGGCGGTATTGTGGCATCCCGCACAACCACTACTAGAAAATCGCGTTGTTTTTGTGCATTGCATCATCATGACCGCATGCTCATGTCATCATGCCACATTGCATTTGAGCATCGTCATCATCATGCATATTAATTTGCCTAAAAACTAATTGCGAAAGATAATCGTTTTCTAGAATTTACCCTCCTTCTATTTCAAATTAAACCCCCGGACGCTTCCGGATATTTTGTTTGTCTAAAATCTATTTATACCAGCTTATTGCAAAAGTTAAATACAATTATATTATTTTAGTGGGGGCAGTCGAACGGGCCGATTCGACCCGAACGACCACCCCCCAGATTAAATCGGTCCACCTAACCCGCCCTTCTAAATCCTAAGTTAACCCAAACCTATCCTACCCACCCGGCCTCCACCTCACCCCCTCCAATCATCGCGCGCCACCTCATCTCCCTCACCACTTCCACCACTCAGACGCCGCCACCTCACCTCCCACTCACCCAATCCCAACCCCTACCCCCACTCTCTCTCAACCCAACCAACACACGACACACGCACACACACAGACCGCCTGGCCACATCCCCCCACCAACCCCCCCTGCCCGCGGGTCCCGCCTGGTCCCACCACAGCCACGTGCCCCCCCTGTTCTTCTTCCTCCCTCCCTCGTCTCCTCTCTCCTCGCACGCGACCGCTCCTCCCCACCGTCTTCCTCCCAGGCGCCCCCACCTCCCCTCTCCAACCCTCCACCGGCCATCCCGCGGCCCCTGCTCCGCCGCCGCCGGCCACCGCAACCCGCGCCGCCCGCAGTCTCCACCGCACCCCCTCGCCACCTCGCCACCTCGGCTCGCCACCGCCCGACCCGCGCATCCCCAGCCCCGCTCCTCCCTCGCCTCGCCCTCCCAGGCGCCCCGTCTTCCTCCTCCCCAACCCGTCCCCGCCGCCGCTCCCCACCTTCTCCCTCCATCTCTGCCAACCGCCGCCGCCACATGATCCCCTTCACCCACCGCCGCCGGACCCCCCCAGACCTTCCTCGCCGCCGACGCACACCGCGACCCCCCACCTCTGCCTCGCCCGCACCCTCCTCCTCTCGCCGCCCCCAGCCGTCCGCCCTCGCTTCCACCCCTCACCGAGCGCCTCGCCTGAGCCGCCTCTCCCGCTCTCCCCGCCTCCGGCCCACCGCCGCTCCGCGTCCCCGCCTCGAGTCCTCACGGCCGTCCGCCGATCTCGGCGCCTCTTTTCTCGGCCAGCGGCCTCGCCACTCGGCTAGTGTGTGCATCGCTGCTGGCTTCCTCCGTTTGGGCCCCGCCGGTCCGCTCTGTAGTACGCCTCTAGGGTTCTCTGCAAAGCGCCGCGGCCCCGTCCCTGCTCGCTGCTTTGCCGTCTCTTCTCGACAAGTCATCACCGCCACGCGCCCGGCGTCTTGACTTCCTCCGCCTTGCCGAACATCTCAAGGCAGCCCCGTCTGTCTGCAGTGCCGCACGCGGCGTCTCCTGCTGTCGTTGGTCTCCTCATGGTGAAGATGGTGGTCACATATGGAGGCCCCGACGCCTCGATCCGAGGCCGTTTCCGAAGCCCGAAGACCATACCAAAACCGATGAACCATCGACGCCGAGACCTCGACACGACAAGTTCTTCTACCCGGACCCGAAGACCACACCTCGACACGCCAAGTTCGCCGAGAACCTAGATGCCAAGCTCTTCTCATCGACATGATCGACCCGATCCGTAACGCCAAGTACTACCCTCGGACGCCAAAACCCGAACCGGAAGGACGCCAAGATCGCCACCAGGACGACAAGTTCTACTTCCGAACGACAAGACCGACCCGACACGAGGATGCAACAAGATCTACCCCAGTAATCCGAGAACGTTCCCGTCGAACCCTAAAAACCCCGACACCGGACCCCGAACCCCGGAACCCCAAGATCGTCGAGACCCCTAATGTGTGAACCCCTTTCCGAGAACCCTATTTTACAAATGGTCAACTATATGTATTTAATCTTTCATCGCGCATACACATTCATGTGGTTTGGGGGCCTTATGCCGATTCACCTAATAATTAAATATGGGGCCCATATGCGGGCAAATCTAGTCTCATATTGACCTCATTTAAATTTGCATAGCGAACCGGTGCTATATTTTATCTTGTTCAAACAACATTTAATTTGCGGGGTAGATAAACAACTTGAACCACCTAATTAATTGATGGGACCCCGGTTCCGCTTGATACTGACCTAATTGCATCGCACCTTTGCCATGTCATACGTCATACATGCATCATGCCGATCTTCTGCCGTTGTATTAAATATTGCATCCGGTGTTTATCCTAGTGTTTTGCTTCTTCGCGGATAAGGCCGTTGAGTTGATGCGAGTGTCGAACCGATCTTCGGTTGAACCTTCGGCAATGTTTTCAGGCGAGCATCTCCCTCTTTCTACCTATCTTACTTTTATAGTATTTATTTCCCTCCTGTTGATCTATTGCTATCTGTGTTGCGTTGCTTTAGTTTTCGTACCCGTGATATCCCCTGCAGCCTTATATTGCGTTGGACACATCCTATTACCCGTTGTTTGGTAGATAGTTTGGACTTGCGCGTCGTAGTCGCTTGCTCAAGTGTTGTTGCGTGTTGTCAAGTGCCACAGTTGTTGGAGTATTGCCGCATGTTGAGGTTGGAGATGATCATGGCTTTACTTATCGTCCACTTTAAATTCCTGTTTAACAACTAAAATTGAAGTAAGCAGAGGCATCGGTGGGCGATAGATAATATTTGGTTTCCGAACGCCCACTTGTGTCCCGTAGGACCCCGAGTACTTGATACCTGTTCCTTGATTTATCGCTATCCACATCCGGAGGTATATGGGACCCCGAGCGAGCTTGATTCAGTCTTATTTCTTGGGGCCACAAACTAGTTTGAGGTTTTATTTACGATCTGTTTATGCCATGCTACTTCAGTATTTAAATTGTGCGAGCACACCTTCGCTTAGGTAAGCGGAATGTTTTCAGGTATCGACAAGCCCAGCCACACTTCGGGTTCCCGATCGTTTCTGACCATTGTCGCAAACCTTGAGTCTGTCTCGAGCTTGCTTACTTCGTATGGTCTACTCAATGGGGTGGCCCCCTGAAATATTTCTGAATCCTGTGATTGCTTAGTCGTGAAAGCCTCGTTGGGTTTTGATTTGGTTTTTCCGAGGTTGATCGAGCGTGTGTTGCTATTGGTGCACCCCGGCCGGGTAAAACTTTCTGAAAGCCGTGTCCGCGGTTTTGGACGACTTGGAGCACAGTATCTCGACCATAGACAAGCATAACTAAAGTTTATTTCTATAAATTTGACTTTATAATGACTAGTAATCAGCTTCACTACAATGGAATGGCTAAATAATACTGCCCACAATTGCTTGTTTGGATTGTCGCTTGCGACCATTGTGCCTGACTAGTAAGTATGGCAACTACAACGGAATGACTGATTAAAAGTACCAACAACTGCTGGGTTTTGGGTTTATCTCATGCTATCTGTATCTGATTAGTAATTGTTGCAACTACAACGGAATGGTTAACTAAAAGTGCCCACTGCTTATTTTATCAGGACGATTATCTAAACCTGACTAGTAATTGCTGCAACGATAACTGAATAAGTAAAACTGCCAACTGTGTGGGTTCCTCGGTTGACTTCCTCGTTTGGTCTCGAGGGGGAAACACCAGGATGGGTTTGTTTGGTGTTAGTTTCAGGTTGGATCCGGATAGGTCATTCTTATCCTCTCGATAACCGCCGATTGTATCGAGTCTCTATAGGTTGTTTAGAGCATCTTCTGCCGCCGCTCGATCCACCATACCTATGTAGGCGAGGACCGAATTCTAGCCTCGCTGTCTTGGCCTCGATCTTGACGCTCCTCTTTTTCCTTCGCCCTTTGTCGGCACCCCTTTTTGTTTAAGCAGGTTTTGAGATCGACGCCGTTAGCAGGGTTACCCTTCCGGCTTGGCCTGGGCAGGGTTATGGACGCCATTGGTTATTATTCAGGGCTCTTAGCCCCATTTGCTTCTTGTCCGTAGCTGGACGCTCTATCGTTTCAAGGTGATTTGAATCTTTGTACATTATATCTGTAATCTTGACTCATGGAGTCGTGTTGTATATATATATATCTGTTCTGTGGGTCCCATCGAGGACTGTTGTGTAATGTTATTACTTCGTTTTCCACCCGCACGAAAGTGCCTGGTGGGCACCTTTGAATCGTTTCTATGCGGGTTTGGCGAGTTTCGCTAAAACTTGCATAGGTCCGATTCTGAGGGTGTTACAGGTATGAAGGGGCGAGCCTTTCGCCGGCGGGAAGCCCACCTTCCGATGGAATTTCCCATGGGCCAACAACCTTTCGCCAGCTTCAAAGGCGGGAAGAACCTTCAGGCGATCCACATGGCGGGATGAACCCTCCACCGCCTGGTCTGGCGGAATGATACACGTGTCGCAATTTCCACCTCCAGCCAGGCTATTTTTGACAATTGATTTTCGATGTGGGTATTTATGACAATACAGCTATGTAGGGGTGTATATTTGTAAAAAAATCCGTATCTTTGCCCGATCGCCCTTCCGCCCTGTCCTGGTGCGTCCTGAGAGCATCTCCACTCGTTGGGCGAACCCAGGCCGAAATCCAGACCAAACTTTGGCCGGACGGCGCAAGTTTTTTTGGTCTGGGTATGCCAAGTTTCCCACTCACGTACTCAGGATGAGTTCCTGGGACGCCCGCATCCGCTGAAATTCGGCTCAAATTCGGCTCAAGTTCGTCCAGATTTCGGCATAGTTCGTCATACAATGAATACAGAACATTTTAAGATCAAAGTTCGGCGAAATTTTAAACACAGTTCGGCGTACATGTAAACATAGTTCGGCCAGAAGTGAAAATACAACATATTTCGGCCAAGTTCGGCCTAGTTCATGTTGGGAATCTACGACATGTTGCCCCTGCGTATCCATAGGTTCTCAACAAGATCATCCTACAGCTGTTGATGCATCAGCAGATCTCGGATCTCCTAACATATGGCAATGAATGCAGCCCAGGTTGGAGGCACCTGATGATCAGGCTCGGCAAGAGGACTCTGTCTGTAGTATGGCTCGTCCTCCTCGAGAAAACTCACTGGATCCTTCCTCTCATCCTCAATGATCATGTTGTGCAAGGCCACACAACAGTTCATCACTTCCCACATATGATCTTTCGACCAGGTCATAGCAGGGAACCAGACAACTGCAAACCTCTGCTGGAGCACACCAAATGCCCGCTCCACGTCCTTCCTGCAAGCTTCATGTTCCTTGGCAAAGAGAGAATGCTTGGGGAGCATGGGCTTGAGATAGTCTTCATAAATGTTGGCCATCTTGGCTAGATGTCATCTGCTAGATAGTATCCCTTGTTGTAGTGGTGCCCACTGATTTCAAATTCCACGGGGGTGTAGGGGTTCGTAGCATGGAAAACAAAAAAAAATTACCGCATGCAAACAAACAAGCCAAGATCTATCTACTAGATTGTAGCAACGAGTCGATAGAGGAACTCACCCTCGAAGATTCCAAAGCGGTTAACAAGAGCAGATTCTCGTGGGTGATGTAGTCGTACTCTTGCCGATCTCAAGATCGCGTAGACGATCCTTCCCAAGACTTCGTTCGGCGCTTCATGATCGGTCACATGCTCGTACTGATGAAGATCTTCCTCTCCCTTGTTCCAAAGCAAAGCGGAGGTTGTAGCACTCTCCTCACGATTCCAGCGACGCGTGGTACCGAAGTAGAGGGAGATCTCGCAGGCTTCGCCTTAAGCGAGTATGGTGGACTATGAGAGAGGCCTTGGCGATATAGGGTTTAGAGGCACCAAGGAGGAAGCTTGGCGGCTAGGGTTTGGGGAGAGCCCCAACTCAAGGTTAGGAGGAAACCCTAGGGCGGCGGTGTGGTGGCCCAGTGGCTAGGGTTTGGGTGGTGTTGGGTGTAGGGTAGAGGGGCAGCCCTGCCCCTCCTTTTATAGGTGGGAGGGCACGGCCAAGGGGGAGGGAGTCCTCCCCCAAGTCGGCCTCCTTGTCCGGCGGGTGGAGGGAGAGGACTCCTCCCCAAGTAGGTTTCCTACTCTCCCTCCACCAAGCAAAACTGTTGTTTGACTTTTCAAATTGGCGTTTGACTTTTCAAACTAGGATTTGATTTCTCCCTTTATTTTTTCCAGCCATGATACCTAGTACATGATGCAACCATTCCACATTGTCATGACACATTCATGTACCCTTCCCCTCCAGAGTGCCGGACCTTCCAGAACCTTCTAGAACATTCCCGATGAAAACACCGGAATCATTCCCCAACTCCGAAACTGGACTTTCCTTATATGAATCTTATTCTCCTGACCATTTCGGATCTCCTCGTGATATCCCGGATCCTATCCGAGACTCCGAACAACATTCAGTCTCTTACTCATCATTCCATAACTACTCAACAACATCGAATCCTTAAGTGTGTCTCCCTGCGGTTCGTGAATTATGCGGACATGATCGAGACACTTCTCCGATCAATAACCAATAGAGGAATCTGGAAATTCATATGGCTCCCACATATTTCTACGATTACTTTGTGATCGAATGAACCACTTACATACGATACCAATTTCCCTTTGTCTCACGATAGTTTACTTATCTGAGGTTTTGATCGTCGGTATCTCTGCATACCTAGTTCAACCTCGTTACCGATAAGTACTATTTTATCGTTCCCGTGATATGTGATCCCTTGTGAGCCAGTCACATGCTTGCAAGCTAATTTGATGACATTCCACTGAGAGGGCCCAGAGTATATCTATCCGTCATATGGATGGACAAATCCCACTCTTGATCCATGTGTCTCAACCCATACTTTCCAAACACTCAATGCCACCTTTATAGCCACCCGATTATTGTGGTGTTTGATGTCATCAAAGCATCCTTCCGGTGATGGTGATAAGCATGATCTCATGGTCGAAGGAATTAGGTTACTATGTATCAGAAAGCTTATAGCAATTGAACTATTAAAATGACTTGATCTTTATGCTATGCTTATCTATAGGAGTATGTCCATCATATCATTCTCCTAATGATATGACCTTGTTATTAACAACATCTCAAATGTTCATGATCAAGAAACCATGATCATCTATTAATCAACAAGCTAATATTATATAGAGGCTTTACTAGGGACTCTAATTTCGTTTACAAATCACACAAGTATTAATGTTTCTGGTCAATACTATTATAGCATGAATGTAAACATTTATCATAAACACAAAGATATAATAATAACTACATTTATTATTGCCTCTAGGGCATATATCCAACAATCTCCCACTTGCAGTAGAGTCAACTAATCTAGATTACATGGTAATATACCGAACACCCATGGCAGTTTGGTGTTGGTCATGTTTTGCCCTCGGGAGAGGTTTACTCAACGGATCCACCTGTAGGGGTTCGTAGCATGGAAAACAAAAAATTTCTATCGCATACAAACAAACAAGCCAAGATCTATCTACTAGATTGTAGCAACGAGTCGATGGAATAACTTACCCTCGAAGATTCCAAAGCGGTTAACGAGAGCATTCTCGGGTGATGTAGTCGTACTCTTTCCGATCTCAAGATCGTGAGACGATCCTTCCGGCTGCGTTCGAAGCGCTCCGCAATCACATCGCTCGGTACTCGACGAAGACCTTCCTCTCCTTGCTCCAAAGAAAATGGAGGTTGTAGCACTCTCGCGATTCCAAAGACAACGGCGTGGTGCCGGAAGTAGAGGGGAGATCTCGCAGGGCTTCGCCTTAAGCCGGAGCGAGTATGGTGGAGTATGATAGAGGCTTTAGTGGTCTAGGGATTAGACACACCAATTAGAAGGATCTAAACCGAAGGCTAGGGCAATTAGAAGCTCTAAACCAAAACGGCTCTAAACCGGAGGCTGTGGCTAGGGTTTAGATTTAGAGGATAGGAACTTTTGTGTCTAGGAGGGGAGCCCTGCCCCTCCTTTTATAGGTGGATGGAGGCGCTCCTGGGGAGGGGAGTCCCTCCCCAACTCGGCCTCAAGGAGGGCCGGCGGTGGGAGGAGGAACTCCTCCCCCAAGTCGGCTTCAAACTTCCTTCTCCTCTTTCCCACTTCCCAAAATAGCCGTTTGACTTTTCAAACTAGGATTTGATTAAATCCTCTATTTGGTACAGCAATGACACTTAGTACATGATGCAATCATACCAACTTGATATAACACATTCATGTACCCCTCTGAGTGCCGACATTCCGAACCTTCTAGAATATTCCGATGAAAACACCTAATCATTCCCAACTCGAAACGGACTTTCCTTATATCAATCTTATTCTCCTGACTATTCGGATCTCCTCGTGATATCCCGGATCCCATCCGAGACTCAACAACATTCGGTCTCCTTCTCATCATTCCATAACTACTCAAACAACGTCAATCCTTATGTGTCTCCCTCGGTTCGTGAATTATGCGGACATGATCGAGACACTTCTCCGATCAATAACCAATAGAGGAATCTGAAATTCATATGGCTCCCACATATTTCTCACGATTACTTGCGATCGAATGAACCACTTACATACGATACCAATTTCCCTTTGTCTCACGATAGTTTACTTATCCGAGGTTATGATCGCTTGTATCTCGCATACCTAGTTCAACCTCACATCGATAAGTACTCTTTTCTCGTTCCCGTGATATGTGATCCCTTGTGAGCCAGTCACATGCTTGCAAGCTAATTGGATGACATTTCACCGAGAGGGCCCAGAGTATATCTATCTGTCATATGGATGGACAAATCCCACTCTTGATCCATGTGTTTCAACCAATACTTTCTGAACACTCAATGCCACCTTTATAGCCACCCTGTTACGGTGTGGTGTTTGATGACATCAAAGCATCCATCCGGAAAAGGTGATATGCATGATCTCATGGTCGAAGGAATTAGGTTACTATGTATCAGAAAGCTTATAGCAAATGAACTATATTAAATGACTTGATCTTTATGCTACGCTTTAACTATAGGAGTATGTCCATCACATCATTCTCCTAATGATATGACCCTGTTGTTAGTAACATCTCTATGTTCATGATCAGGAAACCATGATCATATATTAACCAACAAGCTAGTTTAACAAGAGGCTTTACTAGGGACTCTTTTATGTTTACAAATCACACAAGTATTAATGTTTCCGGTTAATACAATTATAGCATGGTATGTAAACATTTATCATAAGTATGAAGATATGATAATAACCTACTTTATTATTGCCTCTTGGGCATATATCCAACAGTCTCCCACTTGCACTAGAGTCAATAATCTAGTTTCAAACCTTTGTGTATTCAACACCTATGGCTTTCCGGTATTGTATGTACACGATTGCTAGTGGTCAACTGATCTCGGATCCGACACTTCCAGTCCGTGTAATTGCATGTCTTTGCCTCTCGCATCACTCATTCTCTAATGAGATGGCTTGCATAAATTTGGTCCTTTGGTGTGACCTTTAGTTCTTTGGGTTTAAAAACATGTTGATAATATTGTCGTACAATATATCTTCATAGTATTATCCCACTGTGAACTAAACCTAGTTTGATAACAAACTACTTGACACAAATGCCCTCTTTTGCTGCTAAAATAGCAGTCATATACTTAGCCTTTTGTTGTAGTATCTGTCACAATGTCTTAACTTTGGAACTCATCCAAATCCATTATGGAACTCACTTTCCATTATATTGTGCCACCCTTGGTTTATATTGAGATAAACTTAATTTGTACTTTGTGACAAAACTAGTATCAATGTAGTACTTTTACAATGAACTAACCATCTATTTGTCACTTCTACAAATAATATACTCTTAGTTCTTCCAAATGATCATAAGAATATCCTTACTATTGTCCAATGATCATCTTATGAATTATTCTGGTATATGCTCATAACATTTAGAGCATAGGACATATCTGGATTTGTACATATCACAGTATTATTGATATAAATACTCTTTGTGATTTCATACATCAAGTATCAATCTATACTTGAATCTTTGTTTCACTTACCAAGTGTCAATACACTTGAATATATCATCAATATTGAACACATTCAATCGCTCGTGCATAAGAACCTTTCTTGTAGTTTCTATATTGAACTCATTCAATATCTCATCTATGTACTTCTGGCACAACCATATTGGCGTCTATTGATGCCAATTATTTGGGTTTTGCCTAAGTCTTTCATCGAGATGAAATTCTTATCCTGTGTTAATAAAAAGATACATCACTTCCAATCAACAATATGTCTTCTACATAATGTATTAGAAATATGTCTTAGCGCTCCCACTTAATTTCTTGCAAATGCAAGCATCTTCATTGTCTCTGATGAAATTAAACTCTTTTAACAGTTTCATCATAGTGAAGATTCCAACTCCGCTATGTTTACTTCAACCATTGAAGTTTGCATATGTTTTTAGCATCCCTTGAATTTAACAAAAACCCTTTGGACCGTGTCATGCACACGTCCTAGGTAACCCTTCTATTAGAAGAACTTATTTTTGTTTATCCAACACATAACAAAATTATATGTCGTGGTTGCTACATTAATCCGTCTAGACTAAATATCGCTAAGAAAGATCAAATCTTGTCATAGTCAATCCTTGAACATTGTTGTGAACTCTTTCCCAACATGTTGACCATTTCATAGATGAAACATCCATGTCTATTTATTTATAGATCCAGACACAACTGTAAGGTCTTACACCTTTCTCGAGGGTCCTTCAAGTTCAAAACTTGATTTCTCGTGTATGGAACTATCACGGATTTTATGGCTTCAAGCCATTTGACGGAGTCAGGGCTCATCATCGCTTCTTTGCACGTAGTCGGATCATTATTTTCAAATAATGATTTAACTCTCAAATCTTGGTATTTGATTGTTCATCCGACCTACTTGTTTCAATAGGAACTTAGATCTCCGTGACCACAACCTTTGAAGTACGCGAGCCATGAGCATTTTTGCTAACTCCTAACACTTTTCTTGCGCAACTTTGCACATATAGCTAAGGTTCTTTTAACCTTATCAAATTTCTATTGTCCTCCCACTTAACTTTTCGCGAAAAATTCCTTCTCAAAGAAACTTGACGTTCTAAGCAACAAACACTTTTGTCTCCGGTGTTTATGGAGGAATACTTAACAGTTATACAAAGACAGGTTCATCCGACTTTGGTTGCACACATCTTTCTTATGCATAGCATACCAATGTTTTAAGAAAGGACTACTTGGGTTTTATCCCAAACCATAACCTTATATGGTGTCATTTCAACGGATTATGATGAAGCTTTTTTCAGTGGAAAAACGGTAATCTCTAAAGTTTTTTATCTTTAAAATATAATGGCAGTTTTATGAATTATACCTTTGATCTTATCATGTCAAACAAGGTTTAATTACATACCTCGAACGCTCCATACCCTTATGGTGTTTCGGGAAATGCAAATCCACGGAACGATTCCTTAAATCTTAGGTATTATGCTAAACTCTGTAACTCAAATATCTTCCTTTATGATCTTTATCATAAACTGTTTATATTCTTGTTACAATGATTTTGCACTTCATCTTGAAAGTCTTTGAACTTTTCAAATGTTTCATACTTTATCCTTATTAAGTAAATATTCATATATTCACTCAAATTCTCGGATAAAGCATATGAAGTTGAAATCCATCGCTTTTGACTACACATGATGGACTTTGTACAACAATATGTACAATTTCCAATAAGCTAGTCATTCGTTCCCTTTTGGCCTATGAACGAAGTTTTAATTATCTCTAGGAAAGTTTCACAAGCGTCATTTGATCAAAATCAAATAGAATCCAAAATTCCATCCATATGGAGTTTCTTCATGTTTTCTTTCCAATATAATTTAAACTGCGATGTCACTTCCTAACTGATCTTTCAATCAATTTGTCTTTCGACATTTTTAGCACTAGTTTTATGGATGTGATTTCTCCAACGATATTTGTGAATCATCCATCTTTTATGGATTACGGCAATTATTTGAACAACCCTTTTGTTCTCATAATACCTGATAAAACAAATCTGGAAGGCAAGCTTTGATGTTTTAACGAGCAACACAATAACCCTTTATTTGTTCTCGATGAACATCATCACATATTCTTTTGCTAGTTACTTAGGCCATTGTAGTTCATGAATTCTGTTGTCTCGTATGACGATTCACACCAACAAATTCAGTATCAAATACTTAAGAACCACATTGTTTAATAAGCAAAAAATATACCCATAACATGTATATCATCTATATACTTAAACTGAACAATTCTAGTCTTTTCTTTTCTGCCATATATTTATGAGATTCTCTTCAAGATTTCCTTTCTACATTTGAAAGAATCTATCAACATCAATAGTGGAGTCATACATATGACACATAGTCCAAAGCGTGTATAGTTAAATACCAATGTCTTTGGACTTGCACTTTGAAGTAGATCACCATTATCAAATGTTTGGTGTTCTTTCAAATTCCTTTCTTTAGTAATCTCTTGGTGTAGTAAACATTTCACCTACATCAAATATTCACCCTCATCATGGATTTATCCATGATCAAGCTACTTTTAGCTTGAAATGGTGAATCACAAGTATAATGTTGCTCTCCAAAACCTTTTGGAGGATTAGGACAACTAGTGTCTCCAACCTTTTGCAAATTCTCATCAAATATGAGAACATGACTTTTGCCATATTATACTCTATCATGTTGCAACCAAAACTTCGTTTCAGATATCACAATATCTTCCACACATCATGGTTTCTGAAACAACTCTTTCAGATCCTAGATAACCTTGATATTAAGACAATCCTTTGAATATCAAGAATCATGGAGACAAACATGATACTTATATACTAACATTGGAATTGTTACTCTTGATTTTAATACCAACTATTAAACTTCATGGAGTAATCAAAACTTACTGAAAGTTTGCAATGGGACTTTTAAACTTTAGATCAACACTTCAAAACAATACGATACCAGTTCGTAAAGTAACTAACCAGAATTCTATAGTTCTATCATCTCAATTAAAACTAAGCGCAAGGTGGTAAACGGATGCCAATGACTACAACAACTATGCAAATTTAGTTTGATTTAATTTATGATAAATTGAGTTCTAATTAATAATTAAATTAATCTAGGTGAACTCCCACTCAAAACAATATCCCTCACATTGTTTTAGTGATCACACGAACCAAATCCACCACATCAAAACCGATCATCACGAGAGTTGATATAGCTTCAATGGCGAACAATCAACATATTCATCATATCTACTATATGACTCATGCTTTACCTTTCGGTGATCCGTGTTCCTGAGACCATGTCTGTACATGCTAGGCTCGTCAAGATCAAACCTTAGCTTCCGCATGAGCAAATCTGGCTTGCCCACGTTGTATACACTTGCGGAATCTAACACACCCGATCATCACGTGGTGCTTCGAAACAACAAGCTTTAGCAACGGTGCTAACTAAGGGTGAACACTTTATGACTTGAAATTCATGTGCATGAGGGATCATCTTATAATGCTATCGTCGTCTACTAAGCAATACAAGATGCATAAAGGATTAACATCACATGCAATTCATAATATGTGATATGATATGGCCTTTCTTCTTTGTGCTTCTGATCTCCATCTTCAAGCACGAACATGATCTCCATCATTACCGGCATTGCATCAAGGTCAATGACGCTGCTCCATGGTTGTCGTCCACCGGCTTCAACTATTACAACTACTTTGAATAGACATGCGGGTCTTAACAGAAATTAAAGACAACCATATGGCTCCTGCCGGTTGCCTACTTACAATAAGGAACATTGCATACATCATATATAATCACAATCATGGCCATATCACATCACAGCACACCCCTGCAAAACAAAGTTAGACGCCTCTAATTTTCTTTGCATGTTTTACGTGGTTTGGGGCTATTAATAAGTGTCGTTCTAACTTACGAACATGAACCACAACATTGATACTAGTATTGTTAATCACCCGTTGTAAATTGGATCTTAACTATGCTAGGAGAAACAGGCACCCGCAAAGCCACTTATGCAATACAAGTTGCATGTCGAGCGTGGAGCAAGTCTCATGAACGATGTCATGTAAGGTTAGCCCGGGCCGCTTCATCCCAACATACCGCAAGATGCAAAGTACACAAGAAGCAATCGACAATAAAAGCATCAACGCCCACAATGACCATTGTGTTCTACTCAGGCAACAGATCTACATATAGACATGGCTCGATACCCTCGTAGGGGTTCGTAGCATGGAAAATAAAATTTTCTATCGCATACAAACAAACAAGCCAAGATCTATCTACTAGATTGTAGCAACGAGTCGATGGAATAACTTACCTCGAAGATTCCAAAGCGGTTAACGAGCAGATTCTCGGGTGATGTAGTCGCACTTTCCGATCTCAAGATGGCGTGACGATCCTTCCCAAGGCCATGCGTTAAGCGCTCATGATCGGTCACGTTCGGTTTCGCGAAGACCTTCCTCTCCTTGTTCCAAAGAAAATGAGGTTGTAGCACTCTCTCGCGATTCCGCAAGACAACGTGGTGCCTAAGTAGAGGGAGATCTCGCAGGCTTCGCCTTAAGCCGGAGCGAGTATGGTGGAGTATGAGAGAGGCTTTAGTGGTCTAGGATTAGACACACCAATTAGAAGGCTCTAAACCAAAGGCTAGGGCAATTAGAAGCTCTAAACCAAAACGGCTCTAAACCGGAGGTTGGCTAGGGTTTAGATTTAGAGGATAGGAACTTTTGTGTCTAGGAGGAGCCCTGCCTCCTTTTATAGGTGGAGGCGCCTGGGGAGGGAGTCCTCCCAACTCGCCTCAGGAGGGGCCGGGCGGAGGAGGAACTCCTCCCCAAGTCGGCTTCAAACTTCCTTCTCCTCTTTCCCACTTCCCAAAATAGCCGTTTGACTTTCAAACTAGCCGTTTGACTTTTCAAACTAGGATTTGATTAAATCCTCTATTTGGTACAGAATGACACTTAGTACATGATGCAATCATACCAACTTGATATAACACATTCATGTACCTCCCCCGAGTGCCGGACATTCGAACCTTCTAGAATGTTCCGATGAAAACACCTAATCATTCCCCAACTCAAACGGACTTTCCTTATATGAATCTTATTCTCCTGACTATTCCGGATCTCCTCGTGATATCCCGGATCCCATCCGAGACTCAACAACATTCAGTCTCCTTCTCATCATTCCATAACTACTCAAACAACGTCAATCCTTAAGTGTGTCTCCTGCGGTTCGTGAATTATGCGGACATGATCGAGACACTTCTTCGATCAATAACCAATAGAGGAATATGGAAATTCATATGGCTCCCACATATTTCTACGATTACTTGCGATCGAATGAACCACTTACATACGATACCAATTTCCCTTTGTCTCACGATAGTTTACTTATCCGAGGTTATGATCGCCGGATCTCTGCATACCTAGTTCAACCTCATTCGATAAGTACTCTTTTATCGTTCGTGATATGTGATCCCTTGTGAGCCAGTCACATGCTTGCAAGCTAATTGGATGACATTTCACCGAGAGGGCCCAGAGTATATCTATCCGTCATATGGATGGACAAATCCCACTCTTGATCCATGTGTTTCTACCAATACTTTCTGAAAACTCAATGCCACCTTTATAGCCACCTGTTACGGTGTGGTGTTTGATGACATCAAAGCATCCATCCGGAAAAGGTGATATGCATGATCTCATGGTCGAAGGAATTAGGTTACTATGTATCAGAAAGCTTATAGCAAATGAACTATATTAAATGACTTGATCTTTATGCTACGCTTTAACTATAGGAGTATGTCCATCACATCATTCTCCTAATGATATGACCCTGTTGTTAATAACATCTCTATGTTCATGATCAGGAAACCATGATCATATATTAACCAACAAGCTAGTTTAACAAGAGGCTTTACTAGGGACTCTTTTATGTTTACAAATCACACAAGTATTAATGTTTCCGGTTAATACAATTATAGCATGGTATGTAAACATTTATCATAAGTATGAAGATATGATAATAACCTACTTTATTATTGCCTCTTGGGCATATCTCCAACACCACCACATTCAGATTTGTGTGTACTTTGCAAATCTTTATGTCACCATCTTGGACATGTTCTCTAATAGCGTGAAAACGTAGCTTGATGTGCTTCAGCTTCTTGTGTGACCTTGGTTCTTGCGCATTGGCTATGGCGCCCATGTTATCACAGTAGATAGACATTGGGTCCAGCGCACTTGGAACCACACCGAGCTCTGTAATGAACTCCTTCATCCATATCGCTTCTTGTGAAGCCTCTGAAGCAGCTATGTATTCCGATTCAGTTGAAGATCTCGCCACAACACTTTGCTTTGCACTCCTCTAGCTAACTGCCGCACCATTCAAAATAAATACGTATCCAGATTGAGATTTAGAATCATCCGGATCGGTGTTCCAACTAGCATCGGTGTTCCAACTAGAATCGGTGTAACCATTAACAAAGAGTTGTTCATCACCTCCATAAGAAAGAACCATATCCTTAGTTCTTCTCAAGTACTTAAGGATGTTTTTGACCGCTGTCCAATGATCCACTCCTGGATCACTTTGATATCTGCTAGTTAAACTAACAGCATATGCAATGTCGGGTCTAGTACATAGCATGGCATACATTAGAGATCCTATGGCTGAGGCATAGGGAGTCTTACTCATCCTTTCTATCTTACGCCATCTTTGGACTTTGAGTTTTACTCAACGTCGTATTGGGCAACATGGGCAAGAACCCTTTCTTGCTATCTTCCATTCCAAACCTCTTTAGAACTTTGTCCAAATATGTACTTTGTGACAATGATATTTGGCGTCTCGATCTATCTCTATAAATCTTTATGCCTAATATGTAAGCTACTTCGCCAAGATCTTACATTGAAAAACTATTATTCAAATATTCTTTGACACTATTAAGAAGGTCTACATCATTCCCAATCAACAATATGTCATCTACATATAGTATTAAGAATGCTACAGAGCTCCCACTCACTTTCTTGTAAATACAAGCTTCTCCATAAGTTTGTATAAAACCAAAACTTTTGATTACCTTATCAAAACATTGATTCCAACTTCGGATTGCTTGCTTCAACCCATATATGGACCGTTGAAGTTTGCATACCTTGTTAGCATCTTTAGGATCGACAAAACCTTTGGGTTGCATCATATACAACTCTTCATCAATGTCTCCATTGAGGAACGTCGTTTTGACATCCATCTGCCATATCTCATAATCGTAATATGCAGTGATTTCTAACATAATCCTCATAGACTTTAGCTTCGTACTGGTGAGAAAGTCTCATCGTAGTCAACTCCTTGAATTTGTCGAAACCCTTTTGCGACAAGTCGAGCTTTATAGACAGTAACGTTACCATCAGCATATGTTTTCTTCTTGAAAATCCATTTGTTCTCGACAGCCTTCCGACCATCCGGTAAGTCCACCAAAGTCCATACTTGGTTTTCGTACATGGATCCAATTTCGGATTTCATGGCGTCTTGCCATTTATTGGAATCTGGGCTCATCATCGCTTCCTCATATGTCGCAGGGTCATCGGTGTTGTCCACCAACATGACACTCATAACGGGATCATACCAATCAGGAGTGGTATGAGTTCTCGTTGACCTGCGAGGTTCTGTAGCAACTTCAACCGAAGTTTCATGATCATCATCATTAGCTTCCTCTCGTATTGGTGTAGGCATCACAGGAACTTCTTCCGGTGCTGCGCTACTCGCAAGTTTGAGAGAAGGTTCCACAACCTCGTCGAGTTCTACTTTCCTTCCAGTCACTTCTTTCGAGAGAAATTCTTTCTCTATAAAGGATCTATTCTTGGCAACGGAGATTTTTCCCTCGGATCTATGATAGAAGGTATACCCAACAGTTTCCTTCGGGTATCCTATGAAGACGCATTTTTCCGCTTTGGGTTCAAGCTTGTCCGGTTGTAACTTCTTTACATATGCTTTGCAACCCCAAACTTTAAGGAATGACAATCTAGGTTTCTTCCCAAACCATAATTCATACGGTGTCATTTCAACGGATTTAGATGGTGCCCTATTTAAAGTGAATGCGCTTGTTTCTAATGCATAACCCCAAAACGATAGCGGTAAATCTGTAAGTGATATCATAGAACGAACCATATCTAAGAGAGTTCGATTACGACGTTCGGACACACCATTACGTTGTGGTGTTCCCGACGGTGTCAATTGTGAAAGTATTCCGCACTTCTTTAAATGCTCGCCAAACACGTAACTTAGATATTCACCTCCATGATCAGAACATAGAAATTTAATCTTCTTGTTACGTTGATTCTCCACATCACTTTGAAATTCCTTAAACTTCTCGAAAGTTCGGACTTATGTTTCATGAAATAGATATACCCGTATCTACTCAAGTCATCCGTGAAGGTAAGATCATAACGATAACCACCGCGCGATGCCACACTCATTGGACCACACACATCGGTATGTATGATTTCCAATAAGTCCGTAGCTCGCTCCATCATACCAGAAAATGGAGTCTTAGTCATTTTACCCATCAGACATGATTCACATCTTTCAAGTGATTCGAAATCAAGTGATTCAAGAAGTCCATCGGAATGGAGTTTCTTCATACGCTTCACTCCAATGTGACCAAGACGACAATGCCACATATAGGTCGAGTTATCGCTCAATTTCAAACGTTTAGCTTCAATGTTATTAATATGTGTATTTCCACTATCGAGATTCAATAAGAATAGACCATCTATCAAAGGTGCATGTGCATAAAACATATTACTCATATAAATCGAATAACCATTATTCTCGGACTTAAACAAGTAACCGTCTCGCAATAAATAAGATCCCGATATAAGGTTCATGCTCAACGCAGGCACCAAATAACAATTATTTAAGTATAAAACTAATCCCGATGGTAGATGAAGAGGTAGCGTGCCGACCTCGATCACAGCAACCTTTGATCCATTTCCAACGCGCATCATCACCTCGTTCTTCGCTAGCTTCCGTTTATTCTACAATACCTGTTTCGAGTTACAAATATGAGCAACTGAACCAGTATCAAATACCCAGGCACTACTACGAGTACTAGTGAGATACACATCAATAACATGTATATCGGATATACCTTTCTTCTTGGTGTTGTCGTTCTTCAAATCCGCCAAGTACTTTGGGCAATTCCGCCCAAAGGACCTCTCCCTTGCAATAAAGCACTCAAGATCGTGCTTAGGTCCAGCCTTGGTCTTCTTCGCGGTCGGCAACTTTCTTACCACCCTTCTTGAAGTTTCCTTTGCTTAGACTTGCCTTTCTTGAATTTGGTGGTCTTATTGACCAACAACACTTGATGCTATTTCTTGATCTCCACTTCGCAGATTTCAACATGGAAAAGAGTTCGCAACGCCTTGTTCATGTTTTGCATATTGTAGTTCATCACAAAGTTCTTGTAACTTGGTGGCGTGATTGAGGACACGGTAAATCCCCAAAGCATTAGGAATCACTATACCCAAACTTTGGGGTTTGTTTGCGTGCGGACATCTTAAGCACATGCTCACCGACTTGAGCTGCCCTCTTCCATCTTGCGCTTAAAGAACTTTTCGTAAGCCTCATAACTCTCAAGCTGCGTGTGAGCCTCAAATATCATTTTGAGTTCACGGACAATATCATGTGGGTCATGGTTCTCAAACCTTTTTACAAGCTCGATTCCAAACCATACAAGATAGCACATCGAATCGTGGAGATCGATTCTTCCGAGTGAGGTAAACGTTCTTTACTTCATCGGTAGCATCAGCTGCAGGCGGGTCACCCAGCGGTGCATCCAGCACATAGGTCAAATTACTAGCATTGAGGACAATCCTCAAATTGCGGAACCAATCCGCGAAGTTGCTTCCATTGTTTTCAACTTTTCTTTCTCTAGGAACGCATTAAAATTGATGGTAGGGGTCGCCATTGGTCTACAACATATTTGCAATAGTTTAGACTAAGTTTACAACAAATTGAGTTCTAATTAATAGTTAAATTAATCTAGGTGAACTCCCACTCAAAACAATATCCCTCACATTGTTTTAGTGATCACACGAACCAAATCCACCATATCAAAACCGATCATCACGAGAGTTGATGTAGCTTTAATGGCGAACAATCGACATGTTCATCATATCTACTATATGACTCATGCTTTACCTTTCGGTAATCCGTGTTCCGATACCATGTATGTACATGCTAGGCTCGTCAAGATCAAACCTTAGCTTCCGCATGAGCAAATCTGGCTTGCTCACGTTGTATACACTTGCAGAATCTAATACACCTGATCATCACGTGGTGCTTCGAGACAACAAGCTTTAGCAACGGTGCTTACTAAGGATGAACACTTTAAAACTTGAAATTTATGTTCATGAGGGATCATCTAATAATGCTACCGTCGTTAACTAAGCAATACAAGATGCATAAAGGATTAACATCACATGCAATTCATAATATGTGATATGATATAGCCTTTCTTCTTGTGCTTCCGATCTCCATCTTCAAGCACGAACATGATCTCCATCATCACCGGCATAGTGTCAAGGTCAATGGCGCCGTTTCATGGTTGTCGTCCAGCAGCTCCAACTATTACAACTACTTTGAATAGACACGCGGGTCTTAACAGAAATTAAAGACAACCATATGGCTCCTGCCGGTTGCCAACTTACAATAAGGAACATTGCATACATCAAATATAATCACAATCATGGCCATATCACATCACAGCACACCCCTGCAAAACAAAGTTAGACGCTTCTAATTTTGTTTGCATATTTTACGTGGTTTGGGGCTTTCAATAAGTGTCGCTCTAACTTACGAACAAGAACCACAACATTGATACTAGTATTGTCAATCACCCGTTGTAAATTGAATCTTAACTATGTTGGGAGAGACAGACACCCGCAAATCCACTTATGCAATACAAGTTGCATGTTGAGCGTGGAGCAAGTCTCATGAACGATGTCATGTAAGGTTAGCCCGGGCCGCTTCATCCCATCATACCGCAAGATGCAAAGTACACAAGAAGCAATTGATAATAAAAGCACCACCGCCCACAATGACCATTGTGTTCTAATCGTGCAATAGATCTACATATAGACACGGCTCTGATACCACTGTAGGGGTTCGTAGCATGGAAAACAAAAAAATTCTACCGCATGCAAACAAACAAGCCAAGATCTATCTACTAGATTGTAGCAATGAGTCGATAGAGGAACTCACCCTTGAAGATTCCAAAGCGGTTAACGAGAGCAGATTCTCGTGGGTGATGTAGTCGTACTCTTGCCGATCTCAAGATCGCGTAGACAATCCTTCCGGCGCTGCGTTCTGGCATCGCTTCTGCAGTCGGTCACACGTTCGGTACTCGATGAAGACCTTCCTCTCCCTTGTTCCAGCAGGCAGCGGAGGTTGTAGCACTCTCCTCGTGATTCCGGCAGCACGACGACGTGGTACCGGAAGTAGAGGGGAGATCTCGCAGGGCTTCGCCTTAAGCAGGAGCGAGTATGGTGGACTATGAGAGAGGCCTTGGTGATCAAGGGTTTAGAGGCACCAAGGGAGGAAGCCTGGCCGGCGGCTAGGGCTTGGGGGAGAGCCCCAACTCGGCGGCTAGGAGGAAACCCTAGGGCGACGGCGACTTGTGGTGGCCGGCGGCTAGGGCTAGGGTTAGGGTGGTGTTGGGTGTAGGGTAGAGGGGAAGCCCTGCCCCTCCTTTTATAGGTGGGAGGGCGCGGCCAAGGGGGAGGGAGTCCTCCCCCAAGTCGGCCTCCTTGGCCGGCGGGTGGAGGGAGAGGAACTCCTCCCCAAGTAGGTTTCCTACTCTCCCTCCACCAAGCAAAACTGCTGTTTGACTTTTCAAATTGGCGTTTGACTTTTCAAACTAGGATTTGATTTCTCCCTTTATTTTGCCCAGCCATGATACCTAGTACATGATGCAACCATTCCACATTGTCATGAAACATTCATGTACCCTTCCCCTCCGGAGTCTGGGACCTTCCGAACCTTTAGAACATTCCCGGGAAAACCTAATCATTCCCCAACTCCGAAACTGGACTTTCCTTATATAAATCTTATTCTCCGGACCATTCCGTATCTCCTCTTGATATCCTGGATCCTATCCGAGACTCCGAACAACATTCAGTCTCTTACTCATCATTCCATAACTACTCAACAACATCGAATCCTTAAGTGTGTCTCCCTACGGGTCGTGAATTATGCGGACATGATCGAGACACTTCTCCGAACAATAACCAATAGAGGAATCTGGAAATTCATATGGCTCCCACATATTTCTACGATTAATTTGCGATCGAATGAACCACTTACATACAATACCAATTTCCCTTTGTCTCACGATAGTTTACTTATCTGAGGTTTTGATCGTCGGTATCTCTGCATACCTAGTTCAACCTCGTTACCGATAAGTACTCTTTTATCGTTCCTGTGATATGTGATCCCTTGTGAGCCAGTCACATGCTCGCAATATAATTGGATGACATTCCACCGAGAGGGCCCAGAGTATATCTATCTGTCATATGGATGGACAAATCCCACTCTTGATCCATGTGTCTCAACCCATACTTTCCAAACACTCAATGCCACCTTTATAGCCACCCAGTTACGGTGTGGTGTTTTATGTCATCAAAGCATCCTTCCGGTGATGGTGATAAGCATGATCTCATGGTCGAAGGAATTAGGTTACTATGTATCAGAAAGCTTATAGCAATTGAACTATTAAAATGACTTGATCTTTATGCTATGCTTATCTATAGGAGTATGTCCATCATATCATTCTCCTAATGATATGACCTTGTTATTAACAACATCTCAAATGTTCATGATCAAGAAACCATGATCATCTATTAATCAACAAGCTAGTATTATATAGAGGCTTTACTAGGGACTCTAATTTCGTTTACAAATCACACAAGTATTAATGTTTCTGGTCAATACTATTATAGCATAAATGTAAACATTTATCATAAACACAAAGATATAATAATCACTACATTTATTATTGCCTCTAGGGCATATCTCCAACAGGGGGGAGCATGACCCTCAACAAGCTTGGAAAAGACAGTTGAGGAGTTGAGGACGTTGATGTCATTGTTTGATCCTGCCATGCCAAATAAGGAGTGCCAAATCCAAAGATCATGTGTAGCAACTGCCTCAAGTATGACAATGCAACCTCCTTTGTGGCCTTTGTACATTCCTTGCCATTCAAATGGACAGTTCTTCCACTCCCAATGCATGCAATCTATGCTTCCAAGCATACCAGGAAATCCGCTACTTTCATTGACTGCAAGGATCCGAGCAGTGTCTTCAACAGTGGGTGATCTCAAGTACTGTTCCTCGAACACTACAATCACTACCCTGCAGAACTTGTACAAGCAATCAATGGCGGTGGACTCGGCGATGCGAAGATAGTCATCGGCAGCATCAGCCGGCGCTCCATATGCAAGCAACCTCATTGCCACGATGCACTTCTGAAGCGAGGAAAATCCAACCAAGCCAGTGCAGTCTTTCTTGCAAAGGAAATAGGGGTCAAACTCCCGGATGACATGCACGATATTGAGGAAGAGCTTCCGGCTCATCCTGAAACGGCGGCGAAACACGTCCTCTCCATGGAGTGGCTGGTCGGCGAAGTAGTCGGCGTACAACATGCAGTACCCCTCTATCCTTTGTCTCGCCTTGCACTTCCAGCGACCTGACGCCAAACCACCGCGCTTCGGCTTCGCCATCTGCTTGTACATCTAGGCGAGCGATGCGAGGATCTGCAAGCGCTCTTCACCTTCGGCGACCTTGGCGCTCTCCTCCTCCAGGAGTACGGCGAGCATCTCCTTGTCGTCGGAGTCCATGACGAGTATCTCGTCCTCGTCGGAGTCCATGGCGAGTATCTCGTCGTCGTCAGAGTCCATGGACGAATCCGGCCAAATGCCGAACACTTGGCGGGCGTGGTGGTGGGAGCACGTAGCGAGGCAGAGCTACAACAAAGCTAGGTCGACGAGAGCGGCGGCGGAGAAGGCGTCGAGGTGGGCGGCAAATACGACGAGCGTATCTAGAGGTGTGGGCATGTCTCGGCGTGGAGGAGCTCCTCCGGCGAAGTCATGGCGACAGGGTGCGCTGGGAGCTCTTCGCGGCAGTCTAAGCGAGTGGAGTGGGTAGGAATGGGACCGATGTAGCCGGCAGCTGGCACGCCCTTTTTGGCGTCTGGCGTCCCAGGCGTGCACTGAAAAAACCAGGTTCGGCCTGGGTAGGCCGGACCAAAACACGCCGAAATCCGGACAAAAACAGGTCCCTGGATACGCGACTGGGCCGATTTTCGGCGTCCTAACCTAATTTCGGCATCCGAATCGGATTCCTGAGTAGGCGAGTGGAGATGCTCTGACTCCCGCCGGCGCCGCCCGCAGCCGAGACGACCACACTCCGTTTTATTTTCTCGAATGCTTTGTGGCGACGTGAACGACTTTTCTCTACTCGACTGATGCAGGAGATGCTCCCAGCTGGGCCAAGTGGGTAAGGCCTATTAAATGCAGCCTTCTATTTCCAGCGAGAAAAATACAGCTCACGCTACTCTTTGTGGCAATCGTTGCACCAAACACAATTTTTTTTTTTTTTGCAGCTAGCACATGTTTGTGCCTTAATTGTTGCAGCTAGTCCAAATAAACTAATTTATGGTGTTGACAAGGCTCCCGACTTGGCATTAACGAAGAGCCCAAGAAGTTAGGCATATAACACAAAATAAGGGTATATCTGATAAACTGAATTTTAAAATATTAATTCGGTTCTAAATTCGGGCCATCTACAATCGAAACATCTAAAAGTATTAAAATATAACATGACAAAGTAGAATAATTCCATTCATATATCCACTAACATGCGTACATGCAAAAGCCCCATAAATTGAATTTCTTTGACATACACGCAACTCCATGCACCCATACATCCACGATCAATGTTATCTTTTTCTATCTAGAGACCCGTACCGAACCGATACATACCGTCGTCGTAGCCGTCGCCGCCAGGGAGAGATGATAGGAAGGAGAGAAAACCCATCTAGGGTTTCACACCACATGCCGGCAACGACGTCGGTCCGTTCCGTCTCCGGTGGCCCTAGGCCCTTCAAGGTATGGTGGACCACGACCTCTCGGGAGATTTTTTGTTCTTTGTTTAGCTTCTTTTAATGCCTTCTTCGGAATGTTGAGGCGACGGCTATATCCTGGAGTCAAGTAAGGTCATCCCTGCTATATCCTTGCTTCGGCTCGTGTTAGTATTTGTAGTGGTCGCTAGGTGTTTCAGTAACCTATTTGTATGTTTTATTTTTTTTTGGGTCTCTTTATACTGCTACTGATATACTTGTGGAATTTTGCAAAAAAATGTTTTCTTTTTGTTTGAATGAACCTCGATGTGCATGTCTTTCGGTCTGAGTTGTGTTTCTCTTTCGGACATAATCATTTATTTTAGCAGAAAACCATGCGTTTCTCTTTTTTTTCTACACATGCTCTTATGGACCTGGCAATCTGGCATACGGATGTAAATTGTTGTCGGTGTTGTTATTTGACTCATTTCCCCGCAGTCTGGTTTTAATTTTAACCAAACACAGAACCCAATTGTCGGTTTAACAAGCTGCTAATTAATTAGAAAATCATGGTAATTTTTTGTGTCTATTTTGTATAAACTGGATTACAGAAAAACTAAACCAAACCAAATTAAATAAAGTACTGAGTGGGAGCAACACGCAGTGTTAACGAGTTAACAGATTTATCTGGGGAAGATGCAATGATTAAGACACAAATATGTGCTAGATGTAATAAAAAATTTGTTTTTGTGTTTTATGCAACGGTTGTTACAAAGAGTGGTGTTACGTGCAATTTTCTCTTCTTTCAATTGTTTTTTTTGGATTGAACCATGTCTACTTTGAATGCAACGTGGTGTTAAAAGTGGGCTTAGATAGGAGTAGCTAATTAATTGTCAAAATGACTTCACAATAGTTTTTTTTCATGTTTTGTGCAAACAATTACAAGGTTGGTGCTTCGTGCAAAAAACTATTCCCTCCGTCCCAAAATACATGTCTTAAATTTATCAAAATTTGGATGAACCTATCTACTAAATAGTGTCTAGATTCATTCATATTTTGACGCCTAAGTGCTAAAAAGTGCACGGTGCCCAATTTGTTCAAACGAGCCATCGTTTGCTGACCGTCCGATCGAGTGGATCAGACCCGCGTCCCGCATCGTGTTCCGACAACATTTCATGTGATCTCGTCCAGTGGTGCCGCACGCCCGCACCCATCCGTCCACCTCCACCACCTACCCAACGCCGACAAAACCACCCCGCCGGCCTGGCTCCAGCGCGGACCAGCCGTGATCTCGTCGCCAGCCTTGCTACGGCGCGGACGAGCCCGGGATCTCGCCGCAGGCCACACTCCTTCCACGTTCCCCCGAGTCAGGGGTGCTCTGCCCCCGTACCCTGCTCCACGCGTCGCCTCAAGCCCCCAACGTTGGTGGCTCGCTCCCCGCCTACGACCCCGTCCATGGCGCAATCCACCGCGCCATAGCCTGATCTCCTCCATGCAGATGGCTAGTGGCCGTGTCGGTGGCCATGGCGCGGGCGCAGTTGATGCGGACGAGCATCCATCCCTAGCTCGCCTGTGCCTGCAGCGCACACAAGGCCTAGCTGGTGCCGATTGAACCAATCGTGGCGCCCAACTTGGTATGCGTTGAAGTAACCTCGACCAACGCCCTCTCCCAAGCTGCTTGCTGATGGGCACTTCGGCATCCCCTCCTTGCAGTGTCAGCAGCAACAGTCATGGCATTCACTGTGGACAAGAATGGATCCAATCGGTAAAATTAGTCGCTGGAGCTACTACGACCAATGCAACTATCTTAGGTCCCAACATCATTCTCCAGTCCCTCACATGCAAGGAACTTACCCCGAGTCTTGGGACACAGGCTTAGGAGTGGCTTATCATTCGCTACTTGAGGTAATACATGTTGATTTGTTCATGCAAGTTCGATCTCCGGCCGATCATTGAAATATGTCGCTAGTCAGTTTGGCTTCCACACTTTGAGTTCTTGGTGGATTGACACATGGACCAGCTCTCCATTTTCTCAGCTATCTTAGATATAATGCTATATATCGCAATTGTGTATTGGTTAGGTGCATTGTTGGTATGTTATTTGACAGAAGTATGGATATGGTAAGTTGGGTTATTTTTTTGGTCGAAATAGTATGGATCCCGTGCGGATATCTTGACAATGTAGTACGGAGAGCAGAGTTTTTCTTATGTGTTTTATCTACCGAAGTGATCTGCAAATATTACACGCGCAGTACCAAGATTAAATGATCAGTTTTTTTTGAATATTTCCTTCTAGTGTAATATTCATACCTTTATTCAAGAATCATCCCAAGGAAGATAGACTGCATATGAACTGGAATCACCGAACCTGCATGTTGCATACTGCATAGACTTTGTCTCCTCTCTTAAAAAGGTTGTCGTTTATTTAATATGTGTTTTGTGTGAAATTACAATCCAAGAATGACATGACGGTTGGTCAAGTAGCAGTTGAGATAACCATCAAGAGTGGTTCCACATCAGAATTGGTTGATTTTAGATGCCACTGGCAAGTAGTATTGAGATCGCTAACCTTGTTAGTTATATAGATTCATGTGAAATGTTTGACAGGAAAGAGCAGCTTCAGTTCTTATCAAGTCCCAACTTTGTGTAAATAATAGGTTGCATTTAAAAAAAATAGGTGTACCAAAACATGCAAAGTTGTGTGAACACTACTTCTGGTTTTTAGATGATCAGTCTGATGATAAGTTACTTTTACCTATATCTAATCAAGTTACTTACCACTTCCTAGGAAGTTGTATTATACCTATGAAGTAGGTTTCTTTTTAAGCCACTCGAATTAGTATCTAGTACGCCTACCTCTTTTCATCTACCGGATGTTTGAAGCTTATGCTTGTTTAGGAAACATATGCTAGTAGTTAGTTACTCTTTGAAGCCATGTTGATCAAGCTGAGAAAACATTTTTCTTGAGAGAAAATACTATTGCGGTTACCCAATTCAAGTTGCCTCGACCCTTTTTTTATCCTAACTAATTGTATCAACTAAGTTGCCTATAATGGATTGGTTCTACCGTTTCCTGCTACATATTATTTACTAAATTTGACTGTGGTATTTTTTTTCCAATTAAAATGTTGATATGCCAAGTTTGAGAAGGATGGGTGGGTTACTGTTTTGCTGTGGAAATAATGATGAAACAAAGTTTAGCAATACATACTACTATCATGTTTTAAGTTGCTTTTACACTTCTATAGAAATAGCTTGACAATATTGATAAGTTGCTTTTGCACTTATGTAGAGTTGTATGATGGTGTCTGATTAGTTGCTTTTTCAATCCCTGCAACCAAGTTGTTTACATGATTTTTTCCAGTTGTTGTTACCCTAGCGTAAGTTGCAGTAGGGGTCGTGTAGAGTTGTATGATGGTGTCTAATTAGTTGTTTTTTTGCTGTAACCAAGTATATCACATGATTTTATTTAGTTGGTTTTGCCTCAAGCCTAAGTTGTACTAGGGACCATGTATAGTCGTATGATGGTCTTTTATTAGTTGCCTTTTGAATATGCACAACCAAGTTGCCCGCATGATTTTTATCTAGTTATTCTTACTCAAGCGTAAGTCACACTATGGATAGTATAAAGTTGTATAATGGTGTATGATTAGTTGCTTTTTGAATCACTGCATCCAAGTAGATTACATGATTTTATCCAGTTGTTTTTACTCAAGCCTAAGTTGTAGTAGAGACCATGTAGAGTCGTATGATGGTGTCTTATTAGGTGCCTTTTGAATCTCTACAACTAAGTTGTGTACATGATTTTTATATAGTTGTTCTTACTAAAGCGTAAGCTGCAGTAAGGATCGCGTAGAGTTGTATGATTAGTTTCTTTTTGAATCCCTGTAACCAAGTTGATTATATAATTGTATTTAGTTGTTTTTTACTCTAGCCTAAGTTGCAATAGGGACCATATAGAGTTGTATGATGGTGCCTGATTAGTTGCCTTTTGAATCACTACAACCAAGTTTTTTACATGATTTTTATCTAGTTGTTCTAACTCTAGCGTAAATTGTATTTACTCTAGCCTAAGTTGTGGCAGAGATCATGTAGAGTTGTATAATGGTGTCTCTTTAGCTGCTCTTTTATAACCTATGGAAGCAATTTTGTCTACAATGTATTTTTATCCTGTTGTATTTACTGTAGCCTAAGTTATAGCCGAGATCATGTAGAGTTGTATGGTGCTGTCTGCTTTAGTTGCTTTTAAAAATCCATGCAACCAAGTTTCTTAACAATGCCTTTTAATCCAGTTGTATTTTACTCTAGCCTAACTTGTAGCAAACATCATGTAGTGTTTTCTTTAGTTGCTCTTGTAAAACCCATGGAAGCAAGTTTGTTTAGAATGCTTTTTGTATGTGTGTGTAAGTGTGTTATGCTTCATTATCCTCTCGTTGAAGTTGGTTTTGATAGCACACTCAACTTACTTTGTAACATGCACATAAATTGTTTACATGTTGCACTCTAAGTTGACTTGTTTTATAAGAGATGGCTTATGTATCACGAGATGGTTTTGTTATGCAACAAAATAAGTTAGTTCTCATTTGTTGTGACACCCATCTTAGCAGGAATTTCGTTTTCTTTATTGATTCCCTTATGCACTTAACACCAAACTTGCTAGCAGCAGGCTTATTACTTAGTCCAGCTTCTTCACCTTCCTCGACGTGGGGCAAACTTTTTCCAAAATAATCATCCTCGCCTTCTCTATTTCTTATTATGTTTAGGTATTTGATATTGTTGCACACAAATTGTTGCTTCTCCAATTTATTAGTGTAAGCTTGACTCTTTGATGTATTCGGCTTTATGGAGAATTCCATTTTGAGATCATATGCATTATAATGCGCTGTTGCTCTAGAAATCAAATCAAATATCATATCCACAAAAGGTTCCTACAGCTGGACACAACTTCTTCATACACCCGAACTCCATCAGTAGCATCTTCTGACAAGTTTGGGTCAGTAGTTTTTTTCCTTAGGAATAGTGTTTGTGGATATGCTTTGGTTGCCAGCATGGCCGACGATAGGGCCACATTGAATTAATTGCCTCTGGAACTATGTAGATCAAGATCTAGGCTTAGATATTCTTCTATATATAGTCTCTGCCTGGTGCGCTTGAGTGCAGAACAACGGCTCAACACCGTTGAATTATGTATCTTCAATGCTAACATCATCTGGTAGCGCATTCAAGTCCAAACCTGACATCTGCAAAAGAAATTAAGTCTGTTCAAGGAATTCATTTCTTTATCTGTGTGATATGCCATATACATGAAAGTTGTAGTTCTATGCATTTCTTTAAAAAAACCATTTAATTTATTTGTTTTCTTTTGCTGCAACTTTTTAGGTACTTTTGTGGAAACAAAACTACTACCCACGGTGTTGTGGTGTCATCAGCAAGTTACGAAGAATGGTCATGCTACTTTCGTGCTATGTACAGACCAAACAACAACCAGAGTCTTCTTATATCTAGCTAGTTTAAACTGAAGCTAAAACATGTTTGGGAACTGTTCTTACTGGGCTACTAGTTGTTACAGCAAGTGGATACCTTTCTTTTCCCTATATAACCAATACTTTATAATGTGTAGTTTTAGTATGTGTGGAACCTTTATGTGGACTTGTTTATCATTCCATACATGGTGTGCAATGCATTAGCTAACATGTGAAAAACTAACCAAGTTGCTGCAGTTTTTTCGACAATGCTCCTTGGATTATATGCTTCCCTCAACTACTAGGGTCTTACTGTTTTTTTGCTGCTATGTTGCTATAAATTTAGTTAGAGCTACTAATCTAGCTGGAGTTGTAGCCATAGTACCCAAAGTTGTTTCATAGGTAAACCTTTAATTGCACATTCATATCCCCTAAGTTGATGCAGAGGATGATATATTAAAAAATCCGTTGTTTCAATCTACAATACATGATATTTGTTAACATAGTTCCCTGTGCTTTTTCTGTAACAAAGGTTTTTTTTTTTTTTGGAACAGAGTGCTTATGGTTTTTTCCAGGACCCTAGAGTAGATAGAGATCTAATCAGACCCACGGTCAGGATTGTATTATCTGATTACCTTTCACTTCCTCTGGGTCCAAACTTCTCAACCATAACAAACTAAAGAAAATTGTAGGCTTTCCATGAAGATTTGAATGGAGAGGAAGAAGAAGAGACAAGGGGAGGGGGCGTCACGTGGCCTGGGAAAGGGTGGTTGTGACTTGTGAGTGCTTCGCACGCGAGCGGCCTAGGAAGCATGCGTCTGGGAGGGAACAGGGTTGGCGCCTTGGCGGGGGCGTCCGTGTGCACACGTGTTCTTTCCCTTTTTGGGATAGGTGGGTCTAGAGAATCCTTTTCTAATCAGGCGATGGCTAGTTTGGACTATCCAGCCATCGGTTCCTGTTTAGACGATGTTTTTTGACAAATCTAAGACATCTATTACTAGGTCCGTGGTTTTGTAAAAAATAGCCTCTGGTGTAAAGTGAAAAAATCTCGAGTAAAGAGGAAGTTGCACGTGGCCACAGGCACATCCCACGTAGCCACGTAGAAGCAAGCAGGTGCTTACAGGTGGAGCAAGCCCACTGTCATGTCAGCTCCATTCCACTCCACTCCCTTTCTCCGCCGCCCTGCCTACTAGTACTAGCCAGCGCCGGCGCCGGCCGCACCCCACTCCTCTCCCCGGCCCCAGGAGCAGATCGAGAGAGATCGCCGCCGCCATTGCCCTTCCCCTCCGTCTCCACCCCCACCCCCTGTCCTGATGGAAACCCCACCCGCGGTGTCAGCCGCCGGCGGATCCGAAACCCTCGCGGCGGCCGAGGAGAAGGCGGAGAAGCGCGCGCGCAAGCAGAGCAGGTACCTCAGCAGCGACTACGACACCGCCATCCTCATCGAAGAAGACGACGCCGACCATGACGACGACATTGCTGCTTCCCCAAGAAAGGGGGAGGACGAGGATGCGGCGGGGCTGCTCCTCCTGCTGCAGAAGGCAAAGATCGCCACGGCCGATCTGCTCGACGCGCTCCTCCGATCCGCCGCCTCCCCCTGCGACTGCGTCTCCCCGGGTCCGGACGCCGGCGTGGTCCTCCGCTTCTTCGCCCTCCACAGGGCCTCCGTGCTCGCCACCAACTGCGAGGATACCACCACCACAGATCATCATCACTCCAAGGTTTCTGCCGCTGCTCCTGCTGGCAACAGCCACCGCGGGCTGCCGAACACATACCGCGCCATGGCCGTGGCGGATGTTTCCGCGGGCAAGAAACAAGACGATGTCATTGCCATGGGACTCGCACATACTGCTCACCACACTGCACCAGCAAATGCAGCAGCACCGGAAGAAGCCGGGCGCAAAAGGAAGAAGAAGAAGAAGGTGACATTCGCATCAGATGCGTGCAACGGCGCCACAGTCGCCGGTTCCTCTGCTCAACCCAATTCGGCACCCAAAAAGGTGAAGAAGAAGGCTAGGAGAAGCTCTGTGCAAGGGCAGCATCCCGGGAAGCCGGTAGCGCTGCTCCTGGACTTTGCCCCGGGTGTTACTGTTGTTCCGCCTTCCAAGGAGGAGCTCCTCTCCACATTCCGCGGCTTCGGTTCCCTGATTGAGTCTGAGACCGACATTGGCACCCGCCGTGCGCGTCTCGTGTTCCAGAGCAGCGCCGCGGCGGAGGCCGCCTACAGCTGCGCCCACACGCTCCGCACGATCACCGTGCGAAGGCTGCAGTACCTCCGGCCGCCTCCACCCGCTCCAGTGATCCCGCTGACAGACATGAAGAAGAACCTCGAGAAGATGATCTCGTCGCTGACCAGACCTTCGGTGCTCGGCAGGGATGGCATGCTCGACCTCGCCGGACAAATGCTGAGCCTTATGGCCAAAGTCGATAAGACTCTGAGCCATGCCGGGCCAGGGCCTTCCACTGCAACAGCTCGTCGCCATTGAGCTCAGCCCAGTTATGCTCTTCTCTGATATCTGCTGGATGGAGATGAACTCTTCCTGGTTAGTAAGTTATTGCTCCTGCTGGTCTTGTTTATTATCTGCTGTAGGAATACTAGGTACTGGTACTGCTCAAACAATCGTAGGTAGCTGCTAATTTTCAGTATGTTGCAATGCCAATTCTAAGGTCAGCAGCTAGGACCTACGATCGAGTTTAATCCCATGTGTAATATCTAGCAATGGTGCTTGTTGACATGCTGATCCTAGTTAGTTAGTGATCCAGCTGGTCTTGTATATAAACTGTAGGGGTGCTAGGTAGCTGCTAATTTTCAGTATGTTCCAATGTAGATTCTGCGATTTAGAACCGAGTTTCTAATGTAATGTATAATATCTACCTATGGTACTTGTTCCCTCGCTGATCATAACTTTTGGCATGATGATGATGATGATGATATCCACATGTTACATTGGTTCTTCTATCTGTGGTTGAAAACCCTCTAAGACTCCAATCCTGCAATTCATTTGGGAACAGCCTGAGCCTCCATATTCAACCTGAGATAGCAACAACATTAGACAGAAAAGCTTTATAATGCATAATTGCAGACTGATGATCAAGCAAGCAAAACGTGCTGTTTGCTTAAATTCCCTTGCAAATAGTTGTAAACCATCACATCATTCAAAAATCCAATTGAGATTGCCATCTTAGGTGAGGCATGCACAGCAGAATAAATGCCTAACTGAATGATGCATGTTCAACAATATCAACTGCCCCTGAATGTATAGCTGGCAAGCATGTGAGGCAAAACCTGGATAACAAACAAGCAACAGCCTGCCCCAGATGAAGTCAACAGGTAGGTATCTCAAAATCAAACAAACTTCTGCAAATGGCACAACCACAACTCCATAAGAATCCTTGTTATTTTTTCAGTATGGAGTAATAGTATACATAACCTAAATCATATTGGAAGATTTAACCGTAACTTGTTACTTGTTTTATTCCATCTTAGCTACCCTGTAGCTATAGCGGCAATCCGAATATGTTCACAAACTAATGAAAAACTGCTAGATGTACTTAGATGGCTTCTAGTGTTTGTTGGCGGTTTTGTTACTTAGATGGCTTCCACCTGTTCTTCCATATTGCCGTGTCCAGCATCACTCAAGGCACCACCATTGACCGGCACCTCAGCAGTAACATAAGACGAGCTCTGGGCACCATTCACCTGCATCTCACCAGCTGCCTCAGATGCGTCGCTCAACGGTTGCTTTGCAAGGGACTTCGGTTGACGTAGCCTTTCCTCAACCCTGGTACTGTACGACAGTGGCCTGGGCTCCTCTGCATGGAAATCGGGGGCCTTCCTGTTCTGGTGATAGGAAGGGCCGTAGCTCTCCTGGGCTTCGGAGTATGATCCATCCTCGCTCAAGTGGGTGTTGGATTCGTAACCGAGCTTTGGCTGCACGTATTGCTGCATCTCCCATGGCTGCTGTTTTTTTAGTAATGAATAAATAGACTCTATCAGTTGCAAGTAAAAATAAGCACTCTTGTGCTGCAGCAAAAGAGAAGGTTTATAGCCACACCTTACTCCCGGGAGACCTATCCCCTCGCTGCACTGTCTGCTGAAAGCATAAATATAATTAATTAGGATCGCAGCTCAAGCTATCATAGGGGGCATTATCTCAAAGACAGGTTAGATGGATGAATCCTAATAGTTGGAAGTTTGAGTGTGATAGAAGTATCTCTCACTATAAGTCAGACAATATTCAAGAAACAAGGTGTCAACATATGCAAAAGTGTAAATGAGGAAATGTCACACTAGCTTAGATGCGATAATCAGGTTTTGTATGGTAAAAAAGGCATATCATACTTGCTTGTTCTAGTCATATTTTGCATAAAAGAAAAACCATATGTACACAGACATAGAAGCATATCTGGTTAGCATGCAGGATTTGATACACAATTTGCTAGACAGTTAAGCTGAAATGTGAAATTTCCCAAGGCTGGAGCAGAAGGTCTGCTACAACCAATGACATGATCCGTCCAATAAAATGTGCATCATTCGATCGAAGTGCATCAGTCAATCCAGCCAATTTCAGTAAAAGCAGGACAGCGTGTTAAATATAACCTGATTGGTCGCTTACCTCAACTTAAGACCTAGAAAATGATCCAGACGCAGGTTCAGTAGGTGCTGGAGCAAATGAAGGCCTTCCTGCTCAAGAAACACACACCATCGGTTAAGTAGCAAGAAACAGGGAAGAGACTAGGAGCTTAACAAGATATACTGACCTGAACCAAAGTCGCTGTTTGGCACAGCATACATATTAGGCTGCTGGGAAAAGGCAGTTCAGAAATAGGAGAATTCTCCAAAGCATGAGTATATATATATATCACTGTAAGTGCATTGCAGGGTGAACAACATAGGTGCACACCTGAGGAGGTCTCCATGGAGTGTTAACAGGACCTGACAATCATGGTCAACAAACAACAAGAATATGGTGAGATCCTCGCAGAAGATCTTTCTAATCTAGGACATGCATGGTTCCCTGGGTAAGTAGACTAGCTCTGCAGCCTAATCTGAATAAAACAGAGAGAGAAATGCCGAAGTAGGAAACGGTAGATAAAATTGATACAATGATACTGACCATTCCTCGCGGCAGAGAGGGCATGCTCTTCCAGCGGGCGGTAGTGACGAGTATCTTCTTTTCTGTCCCAAAGAAAGGAGAATGGACACATGAGCCAAGTGGAATGAACTTGAAACGAAGAGAATGATTGTTTTCGGCGCGGAAGAAGAAAGGATGGATTGTGAAGAAGCTAATGGATGTGAAACCTTCGTCCTTTGAAGCGAACAACTCCTGGTTGGTCTTGGCGATGGCAGAAACAGCTTCTGATGAAGCCCTCACGGCCTCCTTGGTCTCTTCATCAATCTTGGACTTGAGCTCGGCAGTCTCATCGGCTTGGGCAGCGACCTTGTGGATCCAGCACTCAAGTCTTGGAATGAACAGTTTCTGCACAAGCAAGCAACATATGTAGTTGATCACTGAACATGATGGTTGTTTTATGTGTGAGCCAAGTTGCTAAGCTTGGAATAGGTATGTGTGCAGAGGGGGGAGGGGAGGAGAAGAAATGTAGTACCTTGATGAGGACTGAAGCGCTGGCTCCGAAGCCGAGCAGGAGGCCAGGAGCCCAGCAGCGACGATAGCGCGGTACCAGGTGGACTTGGGATGCTGCTGAGCAACGACGATGGGCCCTGCTGCCGCTGGTTGCTGCAGAGACTGTTGTTGTGCATACGGTTGTGAAGGCACAAGAGGAGGAGATTGGTTCTGTCCGGACGGCGGATCCTACAGCGGAGCAGAGAGAGCAGGCAGGTATCATCAGGTTAAGAGCAGGCAGGTATCATCAGGTTAAGCTTTTTGTTTTTTGTTTTCGAGGGAGTATCGTCAGTTTAAGCTAGAGCAAGTAGGGAGACGAGCAAGGTAGCGTACTGGTACTCGTCAGAAGGCTTCGTCGATCTCGTCGTTGGTGAGGCCCTTGTTCTGCAGGAAGGAGCGGCGGTAGACGAAGGCGGATCCCCTGACCTTGGGGTGGGAGAGGAACTTGACGGCGTTCTGGACGTAGTCCTCCCTCACCGGCTGAGGCGGCGCCTCGAACGCTAGCGGATGCGGCTTCTCGCCGTCGCCGCCTCCGGCATGTGCCGCTGAGGGACAAGTATTGGCTTGGCTATTAGCAGTCGAGGGAGCCGAGTCGGCAAATCTGCGATTAATCGAAGGTGCGCGCACCTGGCGGCGGATTGATGCTGCTGTTGGAGTCCATCGTGACGGTGGATCCTCACTTCCCCAGTCTCCTGATTTTTTTTTTGACCTCCAGTCCCCTGATTTGATTGATGAGGATAGAGAGAGTCGTGAGTCGTCTTCTAAGAGCATGACTATAGAAGTGGTCAAACCCCTAAAAATAGGGTTTCGGATAAAAACTCGGCGCAGATCGGTGCCTGTAAAGCTCATTAATTCGTAAAACTTTTTACACTGTACTCGTACGCGCGAATTTTATAAGTAAGGGCTTGGGGTCAGTCTCGGATAAAAACTCGGCGCAGATCAGTGCCTTTAAACCTCGTCAATCCGTAAAACTTCTTACATACGCATGTACTTGCGCCGGCGGCCTCTATAATGTCAAGCTCACGTGTGGCCTCGAGCAAAGAGCAGCGGCGTTGGGCATGGCCTAGGGTGGGAGCGGGCGGCCTTGGACGGGAGTGGCGGCGCAGCCTCGGGTAGGAAGCGGTGACGCGGCCTCGGTAGGAGGGGCGGCGCTAGCGAACGGCGCGGTCGAGTCGGTGAGGATACATACGAGAAAAAAGATGACAGGAGAAATATTCTGTTATACAGATCGAGTTTACAGGAACTGTTATACGCGAGCACTCTTCAACCCGTAAAACAAGAATACCGTGCCCTTTACTCATGTTTTAAGGGCCGGCGTTTTAAGGAGACCGTTAGTCTTGTTCTAAGTTGTTTGGTTCTTTAGGCAATGTCAACCATGCATTAATCCATGAACATCAGGACCACCATGATAAACCAGGAATCTGAGAGATCCTTGTCAAGGATATCTTTGCTTTCAAAGAACTCCTGCACGTGTTAGCGATAGATCATCTGCAACTGAGAGGGACCGAACGAATACTACTGTACTGAGAAAATGATAAAAAAAACCATCACATTTGTGCACTTCGGGTTTTTGGCACAAAAATACAATTTTTTAGGACGGATTCCTCGTGGTTAGCCCTCTAACCATGTTTCTGGCAGGTGGGGCCCATTGTCAGTGCACACGTGGCGGGGTGGTGTTAGGACATGCGAGACAGCTGTTAACGCGCTCGTTAGGGCACGGTCCGAGCCGCATCTCAGCTGTCTCTCTCACTCTCGTCAGTTATTCTCCTGCGAGTCCCATGGCGACTAGAGGAGGCGGCGGCTCGCCAGAAGGGCACGACGCCCTATTCTGGGCCAGGCTTCAACATGGGCGCCGTCGATTTGGACAGCGACGACGACCGCGAGTCGATGGAGATCTCGTTGCAACCAGAGCAGTATGGTGCGCCGGAGGAGGCATCATCGCAGCTGGCGCCAGGGAGCCAGTGCAGCAACGACCCGCTCAGCCACTACCTCTCCGACTACGGGTAAGAAAAAAGTCCCTTTCCCCTGTTCTCTGTTCTGAAATTTGGGAAATATTGAGAACAATAGGGAAATATTCAGAACATTAGAGAGTGTGCTTAAATTATTTTGTTTTAATTGACATTAGGGAACATTCAGAGATGTGGGAAATGTTTATTCAATTCGATGGGGCCAAATTTTTGTCAACAACCATGCGTCGGTCCGATATTAGGTTTCTGAACTTGTTGGGACTGATGGAGAAGGAAGGGTATGGGCAGTGTGATTTAATTTATTATGTGAAAAATGAAGGAGAGAGATTGATTGCCCTAGAATTAGTGTACAACAACATTAATATGGAAGACATGCTGAGAAAGCATGAAAGGTCAAGAAAGCTTGTATTGACAGTGATGAGGGACAAGGATAAGTAAGCCATTATGTTGTCTCCTGTGAAGAGCAAGAAGGGAAAAGAAAAGTTGTATGCTAGGTCATATCCTAGCCACATTGCAGTTGATCTGGAGGAGGAAGAGCAGTGTGACATCTTGCAGACTCAGAATAGTGGTAATTTTTAGCCTCTGTGCACTCAAGTTGTTGAAAATATACATAAATCAATAGAGGAGGGAGAAGATGCAGAGGAAGAAGAAGATGCAGACGAAGAAGAAGATAGAGATGTGGGATATGCATCTGGTAATGACAGTTGGATGAATCCTTGCAAGTATGATCGAGTTCAGATAGAGCAGTTGAGGAGGAAGGAAATTGATGAAATGAAGAAAATAATTGGTAAGAGGAAGAGAAGGGTGGATGGGGAGTTGTATGAGGATGAGTCAGAGCCAGAAGATATTTTTGACTCTTATATTCCAGAGGAGCTAGTGAAGAAGACAGTTAAGAGGCAGGGCCCAACAATCAGATAACACTCTCATGCAGAAGTGCCAGTTATGACAGATTGGGCTCCTTCTGATGATGAAGAGCATCTTGGTTTCCTTGGAGAAGAGGATGATGAAGGGTTTGAGCCTTTGCCATTTTTGTTGCCAAATGGGAGGAAGAGTAGAGCAAAGAAGCAAACAGATAGGGTGTGGTATGATGAGACAAGGGAAAATCCAGAGCAACAATTCAGGATAAAACTTTGTTTCAACGATGTGTATCAGTTCAGGCAGGCACTGTGTAGACTTCATATTGTGCAGGTTAGGAATTTCCATTACCATAGAAATCGTCCAGATATGATCATTGTGTGGTGCAGGCCAGAGAAAAAGGAAAAGTACAATTGCTAGTTCTTTATTTCTGCTTCAAAGATAAAGCATGAAACTACCTTGTGCATAAAGAATATACACTTGGAGCATAGCTGTCCTACTGAACCATTAAGCACCAGAGTTAACAATAAGTGGCTGAGCAGTGCTTATGTTGATAATTTCATATCAGATCCAAACACAGGTATTAGATCTTTAGTTGACAAAAATAGAAAGGACTTTGGTGTAGATGTGCCAAAAAGGATGGCATACATGGCAAAGACAAAGGCAAGAGAGATTGTTATGGGAGATCACAAGAAACAGTATTATAGAATAAGGGATTATCTATAGACTGTTATTGACAAAAATTCAGGATCTAGATGCATTGTCACCACTGAGAGTGGCCCAACAAAGGAAGAGAAGGAAGCTATCAAAAGAGGGCAGCGGGTTTTCATTAGTGGCAAGCCAAGATTCCATGGGCTTTTCTTTTGTGTCAATGCTGCTAGGCTTGGATTTCTTGAGGGATGTAGGCCCTTCATAGGGTTGGATGGCTGTTTCATAAAACTAACCACCAGAGCTCAAATCCTTGCAGCTACAGGCAACGATGGCAATAACAACATTTATCCAATATCTTGGTCCATTGTTGCAAAATAAGATACTTAGAATTGGCAGTGGTTTCTAGAGCAGTTGAAGGAAGCACTTGGTGGAGAGGAAGGCCAGTTTGGACAGTACACCATCATGTCTGACAGGCATAAAGGACTGATAAAAGATGTGACCACTGTCTTCCCGAACTCATCCCAGAGATTCTGTCTTAGGCACATTTATGCCAACTTTCAGATTGCAGGATTCAGAGGAGAGGACCTGAAGAAGTGCATGTACAGGGCATCATATTCTTACACCAAGCATGGATTTGACAAGGCAATGGATGAAATAAAAAACAGTGTAAGCAAGCTTGGCAGTGGCTTTCAAAAATTCCAGTGTACACATAGGCAAGGTGGGCTTTTGACTCAAACTGCAAGACAGATTTAGTGAACAATAATCTGAGTGAAGTATTTAATAGATATATCCTGGATGAAAGAAACAAACCAATAGTGACAATGCTAGTAGGTATTTATGACAAGCAAATGGTCAGGTTTGATGACAAGAGAGATGGTGGTAGAAAAGCTAGGTGAGAAATCACACCTCATTATGCTGAGAATCTTGAAATGATGAAAAAATATGCTAGACATTGCATCCCACAAAGAGCAGATGAAGGACTATGGCACGTAGCAAGTGGTGATCACACATATGATTTAAATCTAGATAGTAGAACATGTTCTTACAAAAAGTGGGATTTAACTGGGTTGCCATGCAATCATGCAATCTCAGCAATCTATAAAGCAAAAAAATATCCAGAAGATTATGTCTCAGATTTCTACAAGAAACCCTGCTACCTCAAATCCTATAGGTTTGTGTTCTATCCAATGCCACAGCGGCATGGCTGGACAAAAACAGATATTGAAGACACAATGCCACCTACTTTTAAAGATCACCAAAAGGGAAGGAGGCAGAAAAAGAGGAGAGAAGGGAAATTTGAGGTCCCTAAACCCAAGGAATCGTCTAGGATGGCCACTATCACATATAGCAACTGCAAATTACAAGGACATAAGTACACAAGCTATGCACAACCACTTAGACCTGATCTTGCACTTAGGAAAAGCCAGCACAAGGTAACTAAATTATTGCACAAAGGATTTCTGTATTTTATTTAAATTTTAGTTAATAACTCTGTTATTTGTAGTTAAACGAGACCATTCCTGATGGGGTAGGCCCTAGAGTTGATGGAGCAGGCTCATCTTCCAGGACACCATCCTCATCTTCTATGCCAGAACAAGCTTCCAGGCTACCATGATCCTCTTTTGTTCCTCCAAGATCAACTAATGATGCACAAGCTCCTACTGGTTCAGCTCCAAGGCAAAGGAGAGGATTCATGTCCTACTTCACAGCTGGGGCAAATGCATCTGCTGGTAGGGACTCAAGTAGTGGCCCTTTAGATGGTTGAATTGCTTGGAGCAAAGATTCTGATGTAAAACTGTTATTTTGCTGTGGCAAATTTGTGTATGTAACGTTACCTGTTGAACATCTTATTTAGCAACCTATGTCAGTGAAGGGTTTCGCAGCATAGTAAATCAAAAAAAATCTACGGATGCGAATAAGAAAGCCAATATCTAATCTAGGAGATGCAATCAACGAGAGTGATAGATGAGATCTTCATACCCTTGAAGAAATCGCACAACGGAAACGTTCAACAGAACGTGGTTGGTGTAGTCGTACTCGCCGTCTCCTCCTCGTGATCCGATCCGATCCTACGCCGCAAGTGGCGGCGCCTCCGAGAGATGCACACGTACGGTGCCTTGACATCTCCTCCTTCCTCGGTCCATCAAGTGGGGTGGAGAGATATATTGGATCTGCAGCACGACGGCGTGGTGCTATGGTGGAGAGTTTCTGCGGCAGGGCTTCGCATACGCGCAGTCGGGAGAGAGAGAGAGGGGAGGGCAGCAGGATGGCGGCTAGGGTTGAATGAGTGGGGGGAGGGGTGCGCCCCTGCCCACCTTATATAGGGGGCTGGCCGGCCCCCTTGGCCCCTCCTCCAAGCCCTAGGGCGGCGGCCCCAAGGGTTGGAGTGGGGGGCAAGTTTCCCCTTCCTTCTAGAAGGGTTCCCTAGGGTTTCCCCTAGGGTTTGGTCGGCTGGGCCTATGGGGCCTTGTGCCCCTGGACCAAAGCGGCCAGGGAACTCCCTCTTAGGACCATGCAGCCCTCCGACAAGTGGGGCCACGTTGGTCCCACTCCGGAAGCTTCTAGAACCTTCCGGTACAATACCAAATATTCCTAAACGATTCCGAAATCCAAAAACTGCTTTCCTTTATATGAATCTTATTCTACGGACCATTCCGGAACCTCTCGTGATGTCATGGATCTCATCCGAGACTCCGAACAAAACCTCATAAACCAATTGTCCATTCTATCCTAGCGTCGAGGCACGTTAAGTGTGTGACCCTACGGGTTCGAGAATATGCAGACATGATCTTTTATCAATAATCAACAGCGGGATCTGGAAACCCAGATTGACTCCCACACATTCATCGATGATCATATCGGATGAACCACGATGCCAGGATTCAATTAATCCTATATATGTATTCCCTTCGTCACGCGATATTTTACTTGCCCGAGATTCGATCGTTGGTATCTGCATACCTAGTTCAATCTCGTTCACGGCAAGTACTTTACTCGTTTCGTAATCCGATATCACTTTGTGATTAACTCCTTAACCACATGCTTGCAAGCGGTGTTGATATCGATTACCGAGTGGGCCCGAAGTATATCTCTCCGACTCGGGAGGGACAAATTCCATCTTGATACACACAACCCAACAAGTACTTTCCGATCACCTGAGAGACACCTTTATGATCACCCTCACATAGGATGACGTTTGATGACCTCAAAGATTTCTTCCGATACCAGGGAGTTGCATTATCTCATGGTCTAAGGAATACAATATTTAACATAGGAAAAAGCTTCGCAAAGATGAACACGATGACACGATCTAATTGCTCTGCTTAATTTGGGTCTGTCCATCATATCATTCTTCTAATGACATGATCTCATTATTAATCGACAACTCATGTCTATGGTTAGGAAACCTTAACCATCATTAATCAATGAGCTAGTCCATAGAGGCGTACTAGGGACACGGTGTTGTTCATAAACCACACAAGTATCAAAGTTTCCGCTTAATACAATTCTAGCATGGAATATAAACCTTATCATGAACAAGAATTATAACAATAACATCTTTATTATTGCCTCTAGGGCATAATTCCAACAGTTAGTCTGAACTAGTATTTAGCTACCTATGTCAGTCTTGTTGAACCATTTATTTAGCTACCTATGTCAGTATTGTTGAATCAGTTAATTTGGATCCTTTTGCTGTCATTATTTTCTTACATGATGTGTGTAATGTCGTTAGGAATTTCAAACCAAAAAACATAACCATTTCAGACCATAATTCTGGCAGGTGATTCAGGCCAAAACACATATAAATTTCAGACCAAAACACATCACCATTACAAACCAAAACACATAATAACTTACAGGTTGTTTCATCAGTTCAACAAAGCTCACAGATACTTAAGAATTAAAAGTTAAAACCAAAGCTCATCTCATAGTTCAACAAACACAGCATCATTCAGACAATATTGTACTTATTACAACTCACAAATACTTAAGAATTCAACTACACCGAGCAAACATCACAGTTCAACAACAGATCCTAATTGAACATTACTTCATGAAGATAAAATTACACATCACAAAGATCTTTTATCTTCTTGAACCTGCTCTTGTAGTCTTCTTTCTGCTTCAGCAAGTTAGAAATTATGGACTCCAACTTCCTCTTATCTTCTTTGTACTTATCCCTGTCATTCTCTGCTTTTTTCAGCAAGCATTTGTGCATCTTACAGGTTGTTTCATCAGTGATCCTTTTCTCCTCTTATGCAGCCCTAGTATCCATCAATCCTTGTTTAGCTATAGCCTTGTGGGCTAAAGTCACCTGCTTTTCTTCCACTTGTTTAGCTAGCTCATCTTGTGAATTCCTCAGATCTATATGGAGCTTGTTTATTTGGTCTTGATACTCATACTTCTGCTCCATGAAATTCAGGGCATCAGTGGTCTTGGCTTGCTTAACTTCTCCATGCATATCCCATAGCTTGCCTCATCAATAGGAACTGAATCAACCCATTGTAGAAAGTCACACTTCAATTCCTCCTAAAATTCAGTGACATTTCAGTTAAAAGAAGAACTAACTAAGAATATGCAGCAAATGGCATAAACATTTGATCACACAGAGATCTCGATCACACACCTGCCCTTCACAACTTAGAAACCTCCTACCGGTGTTGTAGCCCTCAAATCCAACAAATTTGGCCGCCACAAATCCACATTTACATAGAATGGGCTCAGCCCCATCGCCGGCTAAACCACACCAATCCGAATCATATATAAAATTCATGCTCTAACAATTGCAAATGGAATCGCAAGTTAGACTGGGTTTGACCTAAATCACAATTTCATCACAAACCCTAGAAATCGCCAATATGAGCCCGAAAATCCCCAAATTCAGTAGCACAAACTTACACTCTCGTCGTCCGAGCTCAGATCAAGCGGCGATTCTTCTCCATCGGACCACGACACCATGGCGGAAAGGGCCGCGCGTCCTGCTTCTTCACCAGCGTGGGGGCGGCGACGACGCGACAATGGCGGGCGCATGCAGGAAAGAGGGAAGGGAATGAGCTGAGGATGCGGCACAACGGTTAAAACCATGCCCTAACACGCGCGTTAATGGCCGTCTCGCATGTCCTAACGCCACCCCGCCACGTGTGCACTGACAATGGGCCCACCTGCCAGAAACATGGTTAGAAGGCCAACCACAAGGAATCAGTGCTCCGCGTTACAGCCCATCCTCAAAAATGGTATTTATGTATCAAAAAACCGAAAGGTGGTGGTTTCGTGTCCCCTCGTACTTAAATGTGATGGTTTTTTTATCATTTTCTCCACTGTACCAGACTCCCAATAAACAAAAGGAATTTATGATCTGAAACATTCTCAATACTACGCACATTTCAGAATCAAGCATTGCTGAGCTGAGATCAAACCATGTGGGCCAAGAAAGCGCTACAATATGCACAACTGAAAAACTATATAACTGAACAAAATAAAAGGCATCAAGTTACATTGAGAAGGAACAAGTGAACGAAATACATAGAGGTAGATATAAACCCCATCAATAATTAGCTTGCTTTTTTTTCATACAAAGCAGTTTAATCAATGAGGATGTTTAGCTCTAAATGCGTGTGCCACTAAACACAGCTTTGGTGTTCATCTATCTACTTTCAAGAATCAAAAGTATTTCTGTGGCAATACGCTGAATCGGTACGGGACCAAGAGAGGGGCTGAGGTGGAGGCAAAACCTATCTAGTGTTTCTTCTCTCTGCTGGCGACGCCATTGGTCCAACCCGTCTTCACCGACCTTAGGGCTTTGGAGGCGTTGCGGACCACAACCTCTTGTCGGCGGAAGGTCTCAGTGTTTTGTCTATTTTTAGTGTCTTTTTTGGGATGTTGAGGCGGCTACATTCTGAAGTTAGAATAAGGTAATCCGCGTCATATCCTCGCTCCGGTGGTGCGTCTAGCATCGACGGAGCACGTGTGGAGTCGCGTGTCCAACAGATCCCTTGGGATCTAGTCGTTTTTTGTTGGTGTGTTTTGAGGTCAGTCTCTTCCGATCTACATTTGTCATTTCCGGTGATGGTTGCTGCTCTGGTGCGCTGGTTCTTTGGCGTCTTAGCACAACGACTTCCCGTCTGTCTACTAAAACAAGCTCTACTACGACAAGTTTTGCCCGTCTTTGATGATGGAGAGCTGAGGACGGCGGCATGCCTTCGGCCCGTGCCAATGTTTGTAGTCATCGCTAGGTGGTTCATTGACCTATTTGTAATTTATTTTAATTACTTTTAGGACTCTTTGTACTGCCGTTGATGATTAATAGATCAGTGGAATTTCGAAAAAAGGTATTTCTACAGCAGATGTGCAAGAGTTTAACATTAAGCCCCCCTCTGCCCGAAATAACGTCACTTGTAAAGTCCAGAAAAGGCCCCGGCCTTGGAAAAAAGGGGGAGCGCGAAATTGGACCGCTGACGCGCCATATCACAAGTTTTTCGATGATAAAATCAAGTTCCCCATCTTGTCGTTTTTGGGCAATTACGGAAAATGATACTACTACCCCGGGTCGCTCGCTCCCACAGCGTCACGTAGTCTCCCTCCTCATGCCTTTTCCGTCCCGCCTCCCTCACCTTCTTCTTTCTTCCTCTACAAAATCCATCATGATGGTCCTCGCCGGTGCTCACCCATCTCGTTCTGGCCGACGCCGCCGCACCCTCATCTACCCCGCCCGCGCCTGTCCCGCCTCGCGTTGGCTGGCCCCGTGCCCGGTTTGCCATGTGAGCTCCACGACGCTGACGACTGTCTACACACAGCCTGTTGGGAACCCTAAGAGCAAGGTGTGAAGTAGCAAACAACAAGTTTTCCCTCAGTTGAGACCGAGGTTATCAAACCAGAAGGAGGAAGGAAACTTCACACAGGTATTGCAAGCAACGCGGAGACCTGCACAACACAAATTCAGGACTTTGCCCCAACGAACAGTGAGGTTGTCAAGCTCACCAGTTTGTTGTAACAAAGGATTAAATGTATGGTGTGGAAGGTAATGGTTTGCAGCAAGTAAACAAGTAACATTGGAAGATGTATCAATGGTAAAGATTGGACCGGGGTCCATAGTTCACTAGAGGTGCTCTCCTTAGATAAACAACATAGCATGAAGGGTAAACAAATTACAGCAGGGCAATTGACAGGAACTGAGCAAGGCATAAAAATACAATTACTAGTCAGAAAGATCCTATGAGATTCAATTGGGCAATACAATAAGATACATAGACCGCCATCCAACTGCATCTATGACTAGAAGTCCACCTTCAGGTTATCATCCGAAACCCCTCCAGTATTAAGTTGCAAGCAACGTACAACTGCTTTAAGCAAAGTGTGTAAGGTAAACAGTCCACATGTTCCATGAACAAGTGACTGTTGTTTTCTCCCTAGTAGCAACATCACATCTACAACCGAAAAGATTTCTATCACTTTCCTTGGAAACAAGAGGCATGAACCCACTATCGAGCATAAATACCCCCTCTTGGTGTCACTAGCAACTACTTGGCCAAGATAGCTACTAACAACAGAGAGCATGCAAGATCACAAACAACACAGACATGATAGAATCATAAAGACAAAACCATTAATCAAACCAACATAATAATCTCAATATCCATCGGATCCCTGCAAACACAACATGCATGATTACAAATAGATTAGATCTTGATCATGAACGGAGCTCACAAGATCTATACATGAAAGCACAAAGGAGGAGATACAACCATCTAGCTACTATATGGACCCATAGTCCAAGGTGGAACTACTCACGCATCATACCGGAGAGAAGGCCTCCGGGATGATCTCCCCTCTGGCAGGGTGCCGGGAAGAACTTCAGATCCCCCCGATCTAGGGACGATGGTGGCGGCGGGTATGGACGATTTCATGGATATTTGATCGGGTGCCCAGGGTTTCTGCATCGGGGGCTTTTTATAGGCGAAGGGGAGATCGAGGAGGCGGCCAGGGTTGGAAAACCCTAGCCAGGTGCGGGGCTGGTCCCACCCGCGCCTGGGGTGGGTCATGCCCTCCTGGATGGCCCCTCCAGCTCTCCTCTGGATGTCTTGTTCCCCATGAAAAGTAATTGACTTTGACGTTTGTCCCGTCCAATTCCGAGAATATTTCTTTACTAACTTTTCTGAATCCAAAAACAGCAGAAAACAGGCATCTGGCACTGTTGTAACTTGTTAATAGGTTAGTACCAGAAAACATGTAAAAAGCATCTCAAAGTGTAGACAAGCAAAGCAAAGTAGATACAAAACAAGCATGGAGCATCAAAAATTATAATACGTTTCCAACGTATCAACATCCCCAAGCTTAACTCCTTCTCGTCCTCGAGTAGGTAAGTGATAAAAGAATAATTTTTAAGGTGACATGCACCCTCACAATAAAGATCCAACCATTTGCAAGCATTGAAAGCTGGGATCAAAGAACTCTAAACATGTGCATGAAAGATGGAGTTCTAACAATAGGACATAGTAACTATGCATGCAACATGACATGCTACAAACAAAGATCATGAATAACATGCATTGAAAAACGTTTGTTTGTTTCACATGCAGAAAACATAGCATAGTGGTAATCAGCTTGTGCCTTATAGAGTAGCAAATAGATGCATAGGACACCTGCAACGTTCACAAGGGTGACTAGAAACAAGTAGCACAAGAACAAGTAATATCATAATATGCATCAATTAATAAGCTTTGGAACACTACACACAAAATGACAACTATGCTCTCTTAATGGTGCCTAAAGTTAGAAGGTGGAGACTCAATAATGGTGGAAGAAAGACCCCCTTTTTTGTAAAGGAAGCATGGATTACAAGTTTCAAAAAGAGCTTCCAAAAATTATGGTACTTGTTATCTTTCAGCCCTCATTGCCCCTATCATAAGCATCTTGAAGTGGTTAAGGTTAAAGTGGCAAAGCTGGAGTATATGCTTGATGAAGTATAAGTTGGCAATCTCATGTCCCTTGAATACGAGGGCCACACCTCATGCATACTCAACTTTGGGCCGAGGTAAGTTCTTGTCACTGTAAATATTTGCATATCATTGAGAACCGCCAATGGGGTACCCCTTGCACAGGGTACAAGAGCTTTCCCATAACCAAAATGACAAGGCAAGCAGACAATGAGCATCTCAGCAATCTTTTTATTTACCATATGCACAGCTTTTTATTGAGGATGCTTCATAGATAGCTCATTATGGTGATGTTGCAAGTTTCCACCATGATTAGGCATGGCTTAGGCTAGCAGTCCAAGCGTTTCTCTAACACAGGATACAAACTCCATGGACTTACAAGTTCCCTCTTTATTTCACACCGGTGACATCCATAGACAAAAGAACATGATATCAGTTGAGTACAAAGTACAAGTGCAATGTTGAAAATGTTCCCCGTGACAACACGGTTCTGCTAATTCCAACTTATAAGTGCAAGCATATACAACAAAGTTATCACAATGGTTCAAGTTTATTAGGGGCAAAGAAAAAAGTATGCCATCAAGTTCGTGAGGGCTTTAATCACTAAGTTTTCACATAACAAAATAGTTTTTTAATTGGAAGATAGTTGAAAACAAGAATATACTTGGAATGGTGTAACACACCATGCATAGGAGTTTATAGTGGACACTTTGGTATAACTTGGTTTCTTGGGAGTTTGAAGCATGAGTAGAACTTACTCATACAAGTGGAGGCTAGCAAAAGACTGGGAGCAACCAACTAAGAGAGCAATAATAGTCATAATCATGCAGTGCAACAAAGCATACTAATCAAAGCAAAGAGTGGTACTACAAGTCAAGGACTAAATGATCATAGAGCCTAATGGTGACATGTCATAGTCATAACATGGTGTGAGCATGTGCCAAGTCAAACCAAGCAAAACATCAAAGGAGAATACCACAATACTATGCTTTTGCATGCTAAAACAACGCATAATTTCTTCAATGCACACTATGCAATCCCAATTGTTTGGAACAAGACATTCTATAGCAATAATCACTAATCATAAAGTCAAAACAACACCTAGAATATCATGCTAAAGTCTAAGTCACATTCAATGCAAGCTCCTCTTGCACTTCAAGCAAGAACTTACTACTCCTTTCCAACACCAAGCAAACTTATTTGCAAAACAACACAGCGAGAACGGGGGTCCAAACTACTCAAAAAAACTAAAAAAACTAAGCAAAGCAAATGAAAACTAAGACGCTCTAAGAACAACACAACTGTGTATGAAACAATAAAAACGAAGTGTCTAGACATACCTGAGCTTTTTATTGATGAAGAAGGGGATGCCTTGAGCATTCCCAAGCTTTGACGCTTGTACCTCTTGGATATTTATTGGGGTGACACCATGGTGGCATCCCCAAGCTTGAGCTTTTGTCTATTCTTCATCTCATTGCATCATTCTTTCTCTACACCTGAAATTTTCCCTTCACACAAAACTTCACACAATCTCTATTAGCAACATTAGCTTATTTAAAAGATATTAGACCTCTGGCAAAGCTTTGAAACATCAAGGCTTTTCACTAAAAACACAAGCTACTGTAGTAACTCCTTCAAAAATCTCAATTCACCTAAAGAGAACTCAAAAAGGAATAAATAAGAAGCAAATGCAAATAATGGCAGAAATCTGTCAAAACAGACCAACAGGAAGAAAACGATTTTTTCAAACATCTTATGTTGCTCAAATAAAAAAGTGTTGAACTAACGAAAGTTAGATAACATACTGGGGGATTTACTCATAAATTTTAAGCTCAATACGAGTTACATAGCCTCCTCACAATGTTTTTTGGTGGAGGATAGAAATCTGTTTCGGGACAGCAACTCCCCAAAATCTTACTTCCCTCTCATTAGAGGTCATTCTTGGCACAAAAAGCAAACAAAAAGGATAAGGATAGGTCATTACAGAAGTAATAACTTCCATGACTCAAAAAAACTCTTGGGTTATCTTCCAACAAGTACTTTTCTTTAACGCCTTTAAGTTAGGCACAAGAAGCAAGAAGAACCAAGTATCTTCAAATGAAGAAGCATTAACATCAAATCTTGCTTTCAAGGGAGGAGCAAAAATAAACTTCTCTCTCCTCATAGGGAAGTGTTCAATACCTTTCTTGAATGGAAAATGATATTTAATGGTGCCTCCTTTCATATCAATGATAGCACCAACTGTTCTAAGAAAAGGTCTTCCCAAAGTGATAGGACAAGAAGCATTGTATTCAACATCCAAAACATAGAAATCAATAAGGACATAAGCATTGTTAACCATAATGAGAACATCATTAATACTCCCCATGAGTTTCTTTTTAGCATTATCATTGAGTGGGACATCCAAATAACAATCTTCTAATGGTGGAAAATTAAGCATTTCATAAATCTTCCTAGGCATAATAGATACACTCGAACAAAGATCACATGAAGCCTTGAGATCAAAGTCATTCACTTGCATATTAATAATGGGTTCCCAATGGGTTCCCAATTATCTTCTACTTTCCTAGGAATAGAAGCTTTGTGTTTTAGCTTCTCTTCTTTAATCTTAATAAGAGTATCTGTAATGTGTTTGGTGAAAGCAACATGCATATCACTAGCATCGGGACTTCTAGCAAGCTTTTGCAAGAACATAATCACTTCAGAAATATTGCAGCCATCAATATCAAAGTCAAACTTAGAATCACTAGCGGTAGGCATAGTAGGAGGAGGAATAGGGGCTACTTGTGGTTTAGTGGTGATAGTGCACACATTATTGTTTCTATCAATTTCAGCTTCCCTTTCCCACTTAGCATGAAGTTGAGCTAACAACGTAACATTTTCATGAATAGTAACTTGTATGGCATGAGCAGTAGCAAAGGTGTTTTCCATAGTTTCAGGTTTAGTAGCCATTTTATTAACCAAGGAAGTTTGAGCTTCAGACAAAGAGGATATATTTTTCTCAACAGTTAAAAGCTTTTTATCTATAGTCTTATTGAAAGTGGTTTGTTTGCTAATAAAGTCCTTGAACATGACTTTAAGTTCAGAGGGGGCACTTCTAGCATTATTGTACGAGCTTCCATAGGAATTGCCATTATTAGGAGGATAAGGCCTATAATTGTTGTTGCTACCAAAATTATTCATGTAGGCATTGTTGTTGAACTTGTTGTTTCTAATGAAGTTCACATCAACTTGCTCTTCTTGAGCAACCAAAGAGGCTATGGGAACACTATTAGGATCTAGAGGAGCTTTCCCATTAACAAGCATAGCCATAATAACATCAATCTTTTCACTCAAAAGAGGAAGTTTCCTCAATAGAATTTACCTTCTTACCATGTGGAGCTCTCTCAACATGCCATTCAGAGTAGTTAACCATCATATTATCAAGGAGCCTTGTTGCATCACCCAAAGTGAGACCCATGAAGGTACCTCTAGCAACAGAATCCAACAGGTTTATTGTGGAGAAGTTCAAACCTACATAAAAAGTCTGGATAATCATCCAAGCAGTGAGTCCATGAGTAGGGAAATTTTTAACCAAAGATTTCATTCTTTCCCAAGCAGGAGCAACATGTTCACTATCAAGCTGTTTAAATTTCATAATGTCACTTCTCATAGATATAATCTTAGTAGGAGGATAGTACTTTCCAATAAAAGCATCTTTGCACTTAGTCCAAGAATCAATACTATTTTTAGGCAAAGAAAGCAACCATTGTTTAGCTTTTCCCCTCAAAGGGAAGGGAAAAAGCTTGAGCTTAATAATATCTCCATCCACATCCTTATACTTTTGCATTTCACAAAGTTCAACAAATCTATTGAGATGAGCAGCAGGATCATCAGAACCAGCACCAGAAAATTGCTCTGTCATCACAAGATTCAACAAAGCAGGCTTAATTTCATAAAAGGTAGCATGAGGAGCAGGTGAAGCAATAGGAGTAAGGGTAAACAAATTACAGCAGGGCAATTGACAGGAACTGAGCAAGGCATAACAATGCAATTACTAGTCAGAAAGATCCTATGAGATTCGATTGGGCAATACAACAAGATACATAGACCGCCATCCAACTGCATCTATGACCAAAAGTCCACCTTCAGTTTATCATCCGAACCCCCTCCAGTATTAAGTTGCAAGCAACGGACAACTGCTTTAAGCAAAGTGTGTAAGGTAAACAGTCCACATGTTCCATGAACAAGTGACCGTTGTTTTCTCCCTAGTAGCAACAGCACATCTACAACCGAATAGATTTCTGTCACTTCCCTTGGAAACTAGAGGCATGAACCCACTATCGAGCATAAATACCCCCTCTTGGATTCACTAGCAACTAGTTGGCCAAGATAGCTACTAACAACAAAGAGCATGCAAGATCACAAACAACACAGACATGATAGAATCATAAAGACAAAACCATTAATCAAACCAACATAATAATCTCAATATCCATCGGATCCCCGCAAACACAACATGCATGATTACAAATAGATTAGATCTTGATCATGAACGGAGCTCACAAGATCTATACATGACAGCACAAAGGAGATACAACCATCTAGATACTACATGGAACCATAGTCCAAGGTGGAACTACTCACACATCATACCGGAGAGAAGGCCTTCGGGATGATCTCCCCTCTGGCAGGGTGCCGGGAAGAACTTCAGCCCCCCCCCCCCCCGATCTAGGGACGATGGTGACGGCGGCTACAGACGGTTTCGTGGATATTTGATCGGGTGCCCAAGGTTTCTGCATCAGAGGCTTTTTATAGGCGAAGAGGGAGACCGAGGAGGCGTCCAGGGTTGGAAAACCCTAGCCCCCACCCGCGCCTGGGGTGGGTCTGGCTCCCCTGGCCGGCCCCTCCGGCTCTCCTCTAGACTTCTTGTTCCCCGCGAAAAGTAATTGACTTTGACGTTTGTCCTGTCCAATTCTGAGAATATTTATTTGCTAACTTTTCTGAAACAAAAAACAGCAGAAAATAGGCATCTGGCACTATTGCAACTTGTTAATAGGTTAGTACCAGAAAACATGTAAAAAGCACCTCAAAGTGTAGACAACCAAAGCAAAGTATATACAATACAAACATGGAGCATAAAAAATTATAGATACGTTTCCAACGTATCAGACGCTCGCCGCCCTTCGCTGCCTTGCATTGTCGGCCATCTCTGACCCAACACCACAAAGCCCGCCTCCTCCGCCCCTCCTATGGTGTCACCCATGGATCTGTGCTCCTCCCCAACGTTAGGTTGTATGGGAACTTCGGCAGGGCGCGCGGTCACCACGATCTCCTCCATCGACAATGATGGACGCCTCCCCATGGCGCCCGGCTGCTTCGCTCCTTCCCATGTTACGCCGCAGCCTCCGCCATCTGTCGCCCCGCAGAAGCCTCCACTGCAGCCTCTGTCGCATGTCGCCCCACAGCAGCCTCCGCCGCATGACGCCACGACATCGTTCGTCTACGTGCTAAATGAGAGCGCGATTGACATCTCTGGCCCGTAGCTCTAGTTCGGCAATGATGAAGGCGAAGAAGAGAAAGACGAGGAAGAACTATAAGAGGTTGAGGAGGAGGTGTTCGACGCAGCTCAAGCATCATCGACAAAGAAGAGGAGGACGGTAAACTACACCGATATCGAGGACACTTGCTTGTTCCGGGCATGGTCCCAGGTGTCGATCGATGTTGTGACCGGCACAGACCAAACCGGCAAGCGCTACTAGGAGTGCATCAAAGGTAAGTTCTTCAAATTGATGCCTCATGTTTCCTATCATGTCTCTCGATCATATCAGTCTCTGCAAGGGCGATGGGATGTCATAAAACCAAATTGCAGTCGGTGGGCCAGAGCTATGGCGCAAGTGAGGAACAGTCCTCCAAGTGGCGCGTCTCCAGATGACTATGTGAGATGTTCTTCCCTTTTCATGAAGCAAATGTGAAATTATGAATAAATTGATGATTAAATTGTGCAATTTAGGAGAAAATTGCCCAAGAAAGGTATAGGGCAATGAAGGTCTCAAAGAACAAGTTGTTTAACCTCCATCATTGTTGGAAGTTGCTTGAGCATATGCCAAAGTGGAATTTGAGGGATCAACAAACCGCACCCAAGAGGGATGCCATGAAAGAAATGGACGATGCTAGTTGCGATTAAGATGGAGGGAGAAACATTGGTAAGCCGGAAGACAACAAGAATGCGAAGGAGAGGATGAGGCTTGGAGCGGAATCATCTTCTTTGAGGGATAAGATTGATGAGATGGTGAAGTCCAAGGAAATATTGACGACCAAGACGTTGGAGATGAAGATGATAATGCATGACAAAAAGATGGTGATGAAGTAGTCAAGGTGGGAAGCAATCTGAAGTGAAGCCAAGTACAAGACACAACTAGAGGAGAAGAGGCTCAACATAAAGGAGGCCAAGAAGGAGCTCATGGCCAAGGAGAAGGAGATCATGATGATGGATACCTCGAGGATGAATCCAAATCAACTGGAGTTGCATCAACTGATGATTTCTGACATCTTGGAGAGAAGGAAGCAAGCTCGTCAAGTTGGAGGAGTTTCGGCAAGTGGTGGTGACGGAGTTGTGCATGATGGGACGACGACGATGGCGATATGGTTTGATGTTCTCTTCCTTCATCATGGCGGACGCTTTTTTTGTTAATTCGGTATATGATTGAATGTTGTCCAATCTATGTTTGGGTTGCTGTGATCGAGGCAATTTGATGTCCACAACTTTGAATTGTTGCATTGCATCGTTTGACTGTGAGATCATTGATTGATTTGCTCAAATTGTGAACTAGCAATTACTTTTATAGGTCTACACATACACAACATCGTCATGATCTAATTGAACATCATTGGCAGCTATACGATGGGAGATAGTCTCCCAATTTATTCATTTCGATTCCATTTCTATTCATGTGTGATTTGATTTTTTTTTGCATTCAGACCATTCGTTATTTGTGTAGTTATGTAGATTTGAACTATTATTGTAATTTGGATCATTGTTGTAATGTGTGATGTTAAAATATTAATAAGTTTGATTTATATCGTTGTTATATTAAGATTTTGTGGCCCAAAAACATAAATATGAGCTAACTGTCTAAAAAAGATATGCGGTACCACGCGCGCTCGGCTGGACTAGATCCCGGAAACTCTTACCATAAACCGAGGTACCACATATTTGTTTTCGGGGTACCTGATCTGGATTTTATAGTATGTGTTCTTTCGAGATCTGCTATAGATACTCTAAGTGACTTACATATATAGGATAATGCAGTTTATAGACATTCATCCATGCCATGTAAAGCTATCAAGCCTCCTCCCCTTTCTCGTCCACGCTCGGAAGATGTCAAGCTCTTTCTTCCTCCAGATGTGGAGGATCTATGATCTCGGCACGAGAATCGTCGCCGACGCCATCCCAAGTGGTTTCGTCCCTGGTGGTGGTACTGGTGCTCGTGCCTCGAGGTCTCCGATGACCGGCGGTGAAGAAGAAGGGCCTGATTGTGTTTCCTTTATACTATCAAGGTCCTTTTTGGAAAGGAATCTATCAAGGTCCTTTATGCAAAGTTTGAGGGTTGCTTTGTAATTTTTTGTTTCTTTGTGATCCTCGATGTAAATATGTGGCCACCGCGTTAATATAGCAGTTTCCAGGCCCCGGGGCCTTTCCCTGTGCAAAAAAAAGGACATTCATCCATGTGCCCTTGATCCAGGGAAGTACCTTGGCCGACGCACCAAGCATGATGTTTCTTTCTCATGGTCACCAGGTTTCGGTTGCCTGGCAAGCAGAACATAACAGTTGATTGATTCTGGGCGTGCATGAAAAAACAAGAGAAACAAAGTGTTCAAGATTAGTTATTTTCGTACGCATGCCTGCATTATGCTGTTCAACACATTATCTGATTATCAGCAACCATAGTTTTGACTGTCTAAACAAGAAATCTGTAGGAACATGTACTCCCGCTGTCCAGAAATAAGTGACTTGAATTTTTCTAGATTCATATATATGTATATACACTAAAACATGTCTAAATACATGTAAATCTAGAAAAATTCAAGTCACTCAGTTCTGGACGGATGGAGTACATAATTCTCGACAGCCTTGCAACAGAATGGTATGTTCTAACAGAACAGGCATATGGATAATGTACATTATATAAACTGCAGTTTGCCAAGAAACTGAAGGGCGACATCCAATTCTTGAGTTCCGGGCGATCCAAAATAGGTCTAACACAAATGGAGTATCGCTTCTTTGTTCATTGGAAGGTCTAACACAAATGGTGAGCCTTCCAGTAGACTTGCTGACTTCCATTTTATGAGGTTGAAACATGCAACATTGAAGAAGAGTTGTCCAAAGATAAATGAAACAATAAGCCTGATTAGTGTAAACACACCATTGTCCTAACAACACTCCAGTTACATAAATCAGGGAATTCAAATAACAGATGTTCAAAAGTGTGCGTGTAGGAAGCGACTACAATCTACAGTCCCCAAAAGAAAGGTGGTTCGTGGCCACTTCCATCCTCCTGCATCTGAAAGAATGCCTGTGGAACAAGGCTTTCTTTGAGAATATGTGTAGTTAAGTTCAGCAGGCGGCCATTACACAGAAATTTCCTAAGCAAATTGCCCTTTATGTCATAGTGCAACTGCCAATTCAATCTATCCATGCAATCAACCAGCACATCTCCCTCTTGGGACACAACTTTTGACATCCAACTTTCATATTTGTCATAAAGGCCAATCTCTAGCACTGGCAACTCAATCTGATACCTGTGCACCCAGATCGCACTCTTGTAATCCTGCAGAACCCAAAGATCAACCTTTGACCCGGCTGTCGGACTTTTGGACATGGCTAGTGTGCCCTCCATCTCAAGCAAAAACACCACATCCCATGACACAACAGGGGAAGGCAACCATGAGAACTCCTCGGCCACTGTGTCAAACACCAATATGCTCTCCAGTGGGTTCGATTTCGGCAGCCAATGCAGCTTGCCATGAGACAAGAATGGCCTGTCAAACTCGGTAGCTTTCGACTCCCTCGCTAACCACTTTCCCATGGACACCGAGGATGAACCAAACGCAATGCACCTCACACTGTTAGATCCCATGGTGTTGATAAAGAACTTAGTTGTCTGATCGACGTCTCTATAGGACAGCATTCGGTACTCTCCGGAAGGGCCGTGAACATAGAGCCCCGCGATCTTGTGATCACCAAGAGAAGGTGGGCAGACTAAAGCCGACTGACGTGTGGCCGGATTGCAGATGTATAAACTGTCATCATAGGACATGAGCAGGAGACCATCGCAGGCAGCGTGGATGGTGAAGGGATAGTCATCCTGTAAGGAGCTCTCGTGTGCAGGAGCATTGCCGGTGAACCTGACAACTGACCGGAACTCGCGGGTACCGAAATCCATAGCTTCAACGCAGTAGTCCAAGACGCGCAGGTCGGTGCCGCTGCCGTAACGGCCGACGTTGCGGACGAAGGAGAGGAGCCGCTGAGCAGGCTGGCGTCCGTGGTTGGCGAGGAGGAAGGCTCGGTCGGTGGTGATGCAGCGCCAGGCCTTGCAGACGGCGCGGCATTGGAGAATGGATTTCGGCGGCAGACGGAGCAGGATATCCAACACGAGCTCTTCAGGGAGGTCGGCCAGGGGGTTTCCCCGTCGCTCCGGCGGCGGATTTGTGATCTCAGCCATGGTCCGTCTCGTAGTGACAGGGAATCGACCAACCGTATCACGACCTAAAAGCTGCCATTTTACATTTCCACGGGGAGAAAAAGAATTAGGGTTCGAGATTGACAAATTTTACATTTCTACGGGGAGAAAAGGAATTAGGGTTCCAGATTGAGAAACAGTTGCGACGAGCTCTCACCTTCACTCAGTCTCGTCTTCACTTCCATGGATTCGTCTAGTTCCCTCCGGTAGCAGAAATCTTCAACTCATTTTTACTCGTGGTAGCAGAAATCCTCAACTCAGTAAAGGTGGGTAGATGGGAATTGGGGAACACTTCATACTGGTTCCCCTTCCCCTGTTCTCGGAGACGGCGGCGAAATGAGCAGACGGGCCGAGAACACAGTATGGATAGAGGTAAATTGGGCCAGACCGTCTGCATAATAGGCCAACAGGCCCGCTGAGACGCCGACTACGCACTACGAACTACCGTGTACGTGGCTACATGGCCCACGTTCGTGCTGGTGCTCGCGCAAACGCATTACGGAGATACCGTTTGTGCTGGTGCTCGCGCAGTGTATTAGGGAGACACACAGTCTAAAAAAAAACACTAGTACGCGTCCCCCGAGGATTGGTGATTTCTATTCCCGGGTCTCAGTCATGTTTATCATTTTGTGTCTAAAATTCGTTTTTGTTATAAAACAGTTCAGTTTTGCTACAAATAGCTTTGTTTTTGCTACATACAGCAGAAAACGGTTTAGTCCAGAAAAATAACGGACAAACAAGATCTCATCGGAGAGTTCGCCGGAGATCTCGCCGAAGACCATGTAGCAAAAAAGTTGAACTAATGTAGCAAAATTGACTTTGCCGGAGAATCGCCGGGAGATCTCGCCGGATACCTTGTAGCAAGAAGTTTACGCTATTGTAGCAAAATTAGAAAATAGATGTAGCAAAATAATTATACTAATATAGCAAAATCCGACTTCGCCGAAGACATCGTCAGAGCAAAAACTTGTAACAAAAAAATGCCATGTAGCAACGCCGCTCGCCGCAGGTAGCAACACCAGAAGCCGTAGGTAGCAGCGTCACAAGCATGTAGCAATCTACGTCAGAGGTAGCAAATGATGCCACCACAGGGAGCAACGACGGTCTTAACATGGAGCAAGGACGTACGTCATCTGGGCAGCGTCGCCTGCTGTATGTAGCAAAAAATCACGTCCCATGGCCATGGAAGTTGGGTAGGAGAAGGAGGGCATGGGGGAGAAGGAGACCAACAGAGATAGAGCAGAGAGGCGGCGCGGTGACACATCGCTGGTGGAGAGGCAGTGCATCGCCGGAGAGGCGACGCGGCTGCGCTCCAAAGACGCGCAAGTGAGGAGGAGAAGAGGCTCCTGCAGCGGGTACGGAGAGGGGAGCTGGGGCTTGGCGTGCGGCATGGAGGGAGGAGGGCGCTGATGCGGCGGTGCTCCAGTAGCCTCGGAAGGAGAAATAGAACACGATCTGCCTGATGCGCTCGGCTGTATAGTTGAAGAGATGGGTCTTATTTTTTTCAGAACCGAACATACGTGAGCTACCTACCCGGGAGATCCGGGGGATTGATCCCCGGGGGAGTAGTATCATTTTCCAAACAAAAAAAAGGCTCGCTACTGTTATATATTCCTTGTAGCAGCAGTATAAACACCACCAATACAATATATAAAATTTAAATTCTTAATAAATGACGTCTTGAAGGAGAAAACGGTGTCCAAGCGTCATCGTTACTTGATCCTAGATCATAGATTTTTTTCCTAGAGAAAGCTTGCGTTTTTTAAACAATACTTTCAACAAGATAATTGTGAGGCACAACCAATTAAGTCCAAACCTTATATTTTCATCGTGAAAAATAAGACTTTGTACTTCTCATGTGCTGCTCACCCCCTACCCATCCACCTTTTGAAGTCACTGCTACGAGTCAGAAATCACCAAGTAAATTCCTCATGACTCATGCCACCATTGCTAGTTCATGTATCTCAGCCTCCACGACATTCTTCTCCTTTGACTTCACCATTGAAAGCAAAATACATGTCACATGATAGCACCATGTCGCCCTCGCCAAGGTTGCCGAAAAAACCCGGGGCCGCCGCCCGACGTCTGTCTCCACCATGTGCATCTCATCGTTGTAGCAGCCAGAGATCCTGCCGTTTGGTGGATGAAAGGCCCATACCATCACCCATCGCGCGGCGACAGCCACCGCTGTCAACCACGAAGGCTTTGTCCGGGGTGTTCCTACGACGGCGGTGGGAGGAGGTGGGACGGCGGCTAGATCGGGGTTCGTCCAAGTCACCCCTGGAGCTGACGCGAGCAGAGGAGGTTTCTTTTCTTACCCATTCCATAGATCCTGTGTCCACAAAAGAAAACCTTGGATATATCACTCCGTTGTGCGAACCGCTGCAGGTACCACTTAGTTACTGTACATGCCTAGTACTCCCTCTGTTTCAAATTACTTCGCACGCACGCTTATCTAGGTGGGCTAGTACTTCCTCATATTTTATCCAAAAAATCCTACTACCTCTATCCCAGTTTATAAGACTTACGCATATACATAGGTCGTCCGCATAAGCTATATAATATGAATTATATAATATAAAAAATATATTATTAGAAAATATAACATTTGAAGTTTCTAATTGTATAGTTTTTATCTTATGTATCTCATGCTAAGTTGGTTAATTTATCGACCTAGAAATACGCGTAGGTCTTATAAACCGAGACGGAGGGAGTAAGATTTTTGAACTAGATAGTATGAAATATGTACTAGATATTTCAAAAATCTCAGAAATTGTTTGAACGAAAAATAAAAGAGTACTAGTCTACCTAAATAAGCGTGCGTGCGGAGTAAGGCTGGTCCTAGTGATAATATCATATTACTAGTATCATGCATATGATACTAGTGTATGATACTATGTCTCTAGTGCATAGTATCATATAGTAGTATCATAGTAGTTGTATATTTATTGATTTGTAGAATCTCTATGTAAAATATGTGTACAAGATTTATTTGCTATTATGATTTCTAGCTCTACGTGCTATGATACGGTATCTATCTATGATACACTAACCACCTCTCTCTTCATTAATTATGGCGCCACGTCAGATTTTTGCCAAGTTGGCATGCATGATACACCTTATGATACTAGCACCAGAACCAGCCTAACGTAAAATAGAGGGAGTAGTACATGATAGGCATACATGGAAGCATACGTGCGCGCAGGATTCCGCGCCTGCATAATCGTGTAGACAGTCTTTAAGGCTGGTCCTAGTGGTAGTATCATACTACTAGTATCATGCATATGATACTAGTATATGATACTATGTCTCTAGTGCATTGTATCATATAATAGTATCATAGTAGTAGTATATTTATTGATTTGTAAATCTCTATGTAAAACGTGTGTACAAGATTTACTTGCCATTATGATTTCTAGCTTTACGTGCTATGATACAGTATCTACCTATGATACACTAACCACTTCTCTCTTCATTAATTATGGGGTCACATCAGATTTTTGTAGTTAGAATGTATGATACTTCCTCTGTTCGAGATTATAGGTCCTACACGCATACCTAGGTTGTTAATTTGACTAACAAAATATAACTTATATATCACAAAAATTATACCATTAGAAAATATAATCTCTAAAGTTTCTAATGGTATAATTTTTATACTAGTACTATTTATGTTTTGTTGTTCAAATTAGCAACCTAGTTATCCGCGCGGGACTTATAATCCTAAACGGAGGGAGTACACCTTATGATAGTAGCACTAGGACCAGCCTAATCAGTGCTAATGGGCAGACAAACGCAGCGCTTCGTGGAGTTACCTACAGTCATCAGTCAGGAACGAACGTTGTCAGCATCTTCTGAAGGGCAGCCAAAACCAGGTGATTGCCCAAATGCAGAAGCGGAACATGTGGTTGCCGTTCGGCGGAGGTGTGTTGCAGACTTGCAGTCCGTCAAGAAGACGGGAGCAGCTTACCCTGCCTCCTCCCAGTCCCAAGGATATGTGCCTGGCTTCGCCTCCAAGTCCAAAGCGGCTGGCCATGTGCGCCGCGCGCCGTGTTGCTTTATTCATGGACATGCTGAACCGAACGCAAACTACCACCAACCCAATTATATCAGTGAGAGCGAATACATAACATAATGCAGTCGGATCTGCAAGTTGCCACGTTCGGAAGTCAGAGCTCTTTCCAGAGTTGAACAGCTCGAACCCCTTGGCGAGATCAGACGAACTTCCTCCATGGGGAGGGAATCAGGGAAGGGATCAAAAATACAGGGACCGCGCCCGTACGTGGAGGTCGTTCGTTACCGTTGGCGAGAAACTGACCACGCTCTGTACAAATGGAGTGAATTCTGTCGGTGCGGATTTGGTGTAGTAGTAGACCTGTAGCGCAGCCTGCAGTGGATAAGGTTGTCTTCAAAACCCAGCCTACAGAACACAACGTGGCTCATGCTCTCGTTTAAATTCCACCGGACAAAACATTAACGTCGCTGTCTAATTTCTGAGAAGGGACATGCCTCTGTGTCACGCAAAACATACGTGGAGCCGTTGCGACTCCAGAGTAATACTAACAGGTATGCCGTTTTCGGGGCCAGCTGTGCTGCAGTTCTGCACTTCCATACTGCCAAGTTTTCAAAGACTCCGATCCGAGCACACACGGTCTGGCACGTCGCGGAGACGTGTCACGGCCCTCCATAAAAACAATCCAGGCTGGGGCCACCTTGGCGTGCATCACCGTTCCGCAGGAACCACTCTTCCTTCTTTTTTCTCAGTCAGCGCATCCTCTCTCATGCGCTCGTGCCTACAACCTGGCACCGACCGACGGACGAGTCGACGACGACGACGTCATCCCCGGCCAGCAGCGCCGTCTAATTTCAGAAACACCAATCTCGGTGGCGGCTGACGTCGGCCGAAGCCTCGAGCCGCGGTGGCCGGCTGGCCGCCGTCTTCGCGCCGCGCTGGCCTGCTCCTGCACGCACGGGTGCACGTTGGAAACTTTCAAGGAAACGAACGACGTGGGACGCTCGAAGTACAGGCTGATTCAGCTCGAGCGGCTGTTCGAGGAGATCAGAGTTCAGGCCAGAAACGGCACCGTTTTTATCGCCCCGTCGTCAGGTTAGTTCTGGTGCAAGTCAACGGTCGAGGAGGGTTTTTTTTTTTAACAGAGAATGGTGCTGACGCACCCAAATATATTGCAGCTCAAAAACATTGTACATCAAGAATTACAAACCCAATTTGCCGTATCTTATCGATAGCAGTCAAGATTGGGCATAACTGTCTGTTATGAGCTGGGTTCCTGCAAGAACAAGTAGGCTCAGATCCTATTGATCTTCTTGCATTGAAAGACGATTGTGATTACCCCATTAACTTCCCTTTTGATATGGAAGATGGATCCTAGAAGAGGGTGAGCAAGTTTCTGATATTCTATTGCTTGTCTTCTAATTTCCCATATCATGTTCTTATCAGATGCCCCCTCGTTTAAAGTACTGTAGGGCACCCACAATACTTCTATATTATGTCATATCATCAGGTCCAAGGGGAGTCCCCTCATTAAGCGACAACTTCTCACTTGAAGACAGAGGTGTAGGACATGATGTACATAATTTCATACCAACTTTTGTGAGCAGATCAATAGCATATTTTTCTCGTGTAAGAAGCAGACCATCTTTTACCTTCTTCACCTCAATACCCAAAAATAGTGCAAATCTCCTAAATCCTTGAGTGCAAAGTCATCCTTGAGATCACGCAGCAGAATAGTAATGGCTTGATTTTATGAACTAGTGACTATAATATCATCAACATAAATCAGAACAAATATCATCACACCTGACTTTTTGTAAAGAAAAAGTGAGGTGTCAGCTATGGATGGAACAAAACCAAGTGATTGCAGCTTTGTACTTAGCTTGGAATACCATGCTCGACGGGTTGTTTGAGACCATAAAGAGCCTTGTCAAGTTTGCATATAAAATGTGGAAATTGAGAATTCTCAAAACCAGGGGGTGATTCATATAAACTTCCTCTTCAAGAACACCATGAAGAAACGCGTTCTTGACATCTAGCTGCCTCAACCTCCAGCCTCTCGAAACAGCCACAGACAAAACAAGTCTAATAATAGCTGCTTTGACAACAGGACTGAAACTATCTTCATAGTCTATGACATATCGTTGTTTAAACCCTTTTGCAACTAGCCGAGCCTTGTATCTATCAATAGTGCCATCTGCATTTTTCTTGATACGATATACCCATTCTCAATCAATAAGATTTTTGGTAGAATTTGGAGGAACAAGATGTCAGGTCTTGTTTTCCATAAGAGCATGATATTCTTCTGCCATAGTTTTGTGCCACCGATCATCTAAAAGAGCTTCAGACAGACTAGACGGTTCACCTGTGGTTGTAAAAATACCATATCGAATTGTACCATCAGTGTATGTTTTTGTTTTTCTTATACCTCTTTGAAGACGTGTAACCATTTGAGGAATCGGTGGAGAAACTGCAGTTTCAACAGAAGATCCTGGTGTTTTGAATCTGTGAAGGAATGGTTGCAGAAGATCCTGAGCTGGGACTGCCATCTTCCTGTACCATGTGATCAGATTGTGTCGGAGATAGCGACGTCCGCTGCATGGGCGAAGGCGAAGTCACTGGCGTTGTCACAGGCGAACTCGGCGTTGTCACGGGCGAATGCGATCACGTTGGCGACAGCGACAGGCGACGCGACGCTCGGTCCAACGCATGCATGGGCGACAGCGACAGGCGGCGCGACGCTCGGTGCAATGCACGCGTGGGCGACAGCGACCGGAGCCTGATTGGCGATGTGATTCTGGTCCTGGGCGAGTGCACAGTACCCTCTGGTACTGTCAGACGAGGGCGGGAGTCCCTCCTATTCGCTGCATTGGGCACATGATCCAATAAAGATTGCTCCTCAGAATTAATATCAGAACTGTGTCCACCAAGGGTAATTTGAGTCACTGTTCCATCATTTGAGCTCCGATTTTGTTCTGGTGTTTGCTGGATTTCAACGGGATATGTAACCACAACATTTTCTAGAGTAGTTTGATCAAGATTAGTATCACTAGGAATAATATGCAAATTCATATGATCATCAATGTGTGTCTCCCCAATGTCTTCAGGTAACAAAAGAATATCTTGCTTAAGACGCGAACCAGCATTTGGATGCAAATCATCAAAGGGGAAGACATTTTCATCAAACACTACATCTCTAGAGATATAGACACGTCCTGTTTTGGTATCTAGACGCTTAACTCCTTTATGCCTAGGACTATAGCCTAGAAACACACATCTAGTGGAACGAAAAGCAAGTTTCCTATCACTGTAGGGACGGAGATTAGGCCAACAAGCACAACCAAAAATTCTAAGAGACTCATAGTTGGGTTTGGTATGAAGGAGACGTTCAACAGGAGTGTCAAAGTTGATGACTTTACTGGGAAGCAAATTTATGAGAAAAGTGGCTGTAAGAAAAGCTTCATCCCAAAACTTGAGAGGCATAGATGCATGTGCAAGCAATGCAAGACCAACTTCAACAATGTGACGATGCTTGCGTTCTGTTGAACCATTTTGTTGATGTGCATGTGGACAAGAGACATAATGAGTAATGCCTATTTTTTGAAAGAAACCATGGAGTTTTTCATATTCACCGCCCTAGTCGGTTTGCATAGTAATAATTTTCCTATCAAATTTCCGTTCAACAAGTTGTTGAAAATTAAGAAAGACTTGATAAACTTCAGAGCGCTTCTTGAGCAAGTAGATCCAAGTAAATTTACTAAAATCATCAATAAAACTTACATAGTATGAGTGTTTGCCAACAGAGGTAGGAGCTAGTCCCCATACATCCGAGAAGATTTGTTCCAATGGAACAGTGCATACACTAGTAGAGACAGGATATGGCGGTTGATGGCTCTTAGCTAGTTGACAAGAATCACAAATGTATGGATTTATTTCTGGGGAATGAGAGATATGATGTTTCCTAAGAATTTGCTGAACGACAAAAGAGGACGGATGTCCTAAACGACGATGCCATGTAGAAGACGGCGGCTTTATTGTGACGAAGGCTTGCTTGGAAGGCACCCCTGTAGACATGGGCACCAGAGGATAGAGACCATCACTGGATGAACCTTTAAACAGAATTCTCCTTGTGGCCTGATCCTTAATCAAGAAAAAGTGACGATGAAATTCAAGAAAGACATCATTATCTAAAGAAAGTTTATGAACAGAAAGGAGATTCTTTGAAGCATCTGGAACAAGAAGAATATTTTTAAGATGTAAAGAATTGTGGGGAGTGTGCAATATTGAATGACCAATATGAGATATTTGCATAGCATTGCCATTAGCTATGTGGACTTGATCATGCCCAGTATATTTTTCCTGGACAGAAAGCTTGCTCATCTCATTTGCAATATGGTGCGTGGCACCTGTGTCAGGGTACCAGTTTGTATCCACACCATAGGAGACCATGTTGGCACCCTTATCACCACGATCACCATCATCACGACGGTCTCGGTTTCCTTCAAATCTCCACCAGCAGTCACTAGCAGGATGACCATGAATCTTGCATATCTGACAAGTGACATTGACATAGGGTGTAGGTGCACGACCACGACAGCGACTATCATCCCGGCGTCCACTGTCATCACGACGTCTGGCCCCATCATCATCACGGCGACGAGGATGATCATCATAACGACGATCACCACCACCATCACGACAATCATCATACTTGTCACGTCTGTCCTCATATCCCCGGCGATCCTCATAGCGGCGCGTCATACCCACGACGACCACGATCATCCTGACGTGCACGGTCCTCCTGGTACTGGCGACCATGGTCATCAAAGCGCTGATCATCCTGGCGCATGCGTGGAGGTGGAGGTCCACCACGCCGTGCCATTTTAGCAGAAGAGGTAAAAGCCTCTCCACCATCATCAATCCTGTGAAGCTGATCAAATGCTTGTAACTGGCTAAAAAGATCAGTAAGAGTGGTATTGGGATTGGCATTGATAGCGGTTTTTAGCGTGTTGTAGGAATCGCCAAGACCATGTAATATAGACCAAATCAGCTCATCATCATCCAGGGATTGGCCAGCAGTGGCAAGTTCAGAAGCTATATTCTTGCACTTGGCAACATAGTTTTCTGCAGAGAGATCACCTTTTTTAATGTCATTCAAGGCGGAGCGTAGTTGTTGAGTCCTGGAGCGTGAGGTCATTGTTGTAAGAGCCTCAAGAGCCTTCCACACTTCCGCAGAAGATTCAAGGCCAATGACATGTGAGAGAATATCTGGTGATATGGAGTTTAAGATGTATCTCAGAACCTGTTGATCGCGAGTAATCCAGACAACGTACTCGGGATTTTCAACGGTCATCTTCTTTCTAGAGGGATCTTCAACTTCAATCTCCTCAGTCGGAGCTTTCTCTAATCCCTTCACAAGATTCAGAACTCGTGCACCACGCAAGGCTGGAATCACCAGGGCCTTCCAGACCAAAGCATTGTCACGAGTGAGAAGCTGTGTCGGAGGTGCACCAAGGGCAGCAGACAAAGCAGCCACGGATGAGGCTGATGTTGACGCCATTGAAGCTGGTGTAGATGTAGGGGAAGGGGTTTTTGATGTGATGGCGGCGGTAGCAGGCTGCTACGGCGGCAGGTTTGAAGGTGTCGAGGTTTTTGGGTTGTACGATTTTTGGGTGTTTGGAGGCACGGCAATAGCAGGCTATGGCGGCGGCGATGTGTCTGGTTTTTGGGTGTTTTGGCAGCGGTAGTAGAAGATCTACGACAGCGGCGAGAGGTTTCAGCAGCGGCGGTAGGAAGGAGCTGCGGCGGCGGCGATGTAGGAGAGTTTTAGCGGTGGCGGCAGGAAGGAACTGCGGCGGCTGCAATGTCGGCAACTAGGTCAGGGAGAGGAGGGCTCTGATACCATGACAAAATTTCTGGATTGGATCTAAACAGCCTTGGACTCAGCTATGTTGCGTGATGATCAATATATATGTTTACATGGGAAAATACATCGAGGGAGGAGAGATACCGATCATAGGAAGATCGGGAGTAGGAGTTCGTTAACGGGTGGAGTGCTAACTCCATACCATATACGACATCAACTAATAACTAACATAATAAAAACTATTGCAAATATTGTTTAACACATGATACTAAACATATATCATACATTATGAGCTAGCGTCATATGCACGATATCACTATATGATACCATCCACTGTGATCAGTCTAAGAGTAGTGACTATGAGTGTTGGAAATCAAATTTGCCTAGTGGGTTCACAAGAACTTATTATTTAAAGATACAACTCAAAATGTTTAAAAAATTCAAAAAAAAAAATTACAAGTACATCCGGACAATCTATGTATGCACACAAGTTTTGAGAAAAATAAAATTTATTGTGTCATGTGTAAGAAAACCACAAAACGTATTTTTTTTGAAATCTTGCGTGCAAACATAAAATGTTCGGATGTATAAATGCAAAATTTATTGTTAGGATTTTTGATATATTAAAATTTATTTTTTATTCATGAGCTAGTCATACAGGAGGGACTAGGAACATCTTTCCATTTAGTTCTTTACATTTCCTAATGAGCTTTCCTCCGGATCTAATATCTGAGACTCTTATGAGTTGTAGCATAAAGAATAAATGTTAATAACAAATTTTGAGTTTGTCAGTAATAATCAATTAGTATTGTTGTAGGGAATTAACTCCTTCATCGTGGACTAGGTAGACAATAATTATGTGAAACATACCAATCTTAAATCAAAAGTTCGGACGAGGTAGACCATGATCGTGGTACTCGTGTAGAAAATATCCTATAAGCATATCACCGGATGAATAACAAACCTTTAGGCAATAATCTTGTTTTTATAGACATTATGTACGACTACAAATGTTCTTTAAACTACACCTTTTTTGTTGATGTGAAATTCTGATTGATGCATTTCGTCATCCAAAGTACTGATTTTATAATTCACCTCAAAATATACATCTAGAATTATTAGCTATGTCAGATATTTCTTATCTCATGGCTATTATGTTTTCATCTTAAGAGTAGTTTGCGTATTAGAAAAAAAAGATACTACCAGGTTTACATCAACCAAATATGTCAACTCCAAATAGTATATTAATAATTGCACACATGTGCAACAATGATTTGGTAAATCTGACAAATATCATTTCCATAAAAGCTATGACATATAGTAGATCTAACTAATCCGAGTAGCTTGAGTAATATTAGATGGTTAGTAGTATTTGATAGTTGGGTTGATATATGACATCATTATTTTCTGGCATTTTCTAAAATACACCGCACAAATGTGTCTTTGTCAGGTAGTATTACAAATTTGAAAGTTTGGCACATTTTATTTAAACTCAGTCATAACATGGTCACCCAGGCAAAAGTGCCAAAATTTTCCATTTTTCCCACGTGGTGTGTTTTGGCAAAAGGTGCCACAAAGTATAATGGTACCTGACAAAGACATAATTAGACGGTGTGTTTCAACAAATGACAAAAAATAATAGTGTCTTGTAGCAATTTTTCCATGGACAAATTTGTTACCATAGCGATCACTTTTTGCTGTTGCTATATACACATCTTTAGAAAAAGCAACACATGCCTTAAGCACAACTTAACATCATAAACCATGACTAATCCTACTGATATTCGTGGTGGATCAACATTGAGTGGCCATATACAAGAAAAATCTCATACAATGTGATGTATCTTAAGCAAAATCACCAACGGAGTTGGTGCAGAAGAAAGTGAGTCCGACTCTTAAGATTATATTGTTCACATTTTTTAAAGAACGTTCTCCATGTTTTTTAACGAAATCAAAATCTATACAATTCATACAATGCATGCATCATACCATGATTCCATCCACGTTTACATAGGTAAAAAAGTCTAGCAAGAAACAACATGACAAAACACATAATTTGAGCATTACAATTAAGTCTTCATAACTCCTGAGACTAGCAAGCAAGCTGCAATTTATGCTACATCCACTACAATGCTCCTTCCATTTTATTTGTTCTTATATATTTTTATTGTCCAAGTTTTGGGATCCATGGTGACTAGCTTCTCCTTGCCTAAGCAAGATTATCTTCAACGGTAGCATTGTGTCACATGCATATTGCAGAATAGACACAAATGTTTCACATAATATTGCAGAATAATACACTTACATCTACTTGAGTTGTTTGAATCTCTAAATATTTATAAATGATTTAAATATATAAGGGGTAATTTTTAAATTGAACATCTTATATTGGTCGCGACAGCTAATTCAAACCACAACGAGTATTTTTTCGAGGGAGGATTTTGTGGTCCATGGAAACCATCCAACTAGAATGTTTAGCATTGGTAGAACAAAATGCACACATCCACTTGAGTTGTTTGGCTAGTGTAAACAATGCATAGAAGAACAGTTACCACTCTCTTGCATGTTTGAGTATAGCAGAGTGCCTAGCGAATGTAGTTTTCCAAATTTCTGTGCTTCTTATGAGATTTATACATCTAGAAAAGTTGAAATGGGTATTAATAGGGCTTCCTATGTGCATAAAAACAAGACGAAAATGTCGCGCCAAATGAAAGATGTTCTTGATAAGCATAAAAATAACTATAATCACTAAACAAGCGCGACAGGATAAAAAACCACTTGGTGGCCGCTCGGCCGAGCAAGGCCAAAACTAGCCCTAGCCAACTTGCTGCCCACGACATGACATCTAGCAAGACACTACCCACCAGGACACATTAGTAAACGGGCCATGCCATGATGGCAATTAGGTTTCATTGCAAGACCCAGACATGCATATTAAGCTAACGGGCTGGCCCGTTTCACCCTTTTATATGTTTTTATTTAAAAATATGTTTTTTTATAAAATAGAGAAACAAATAGAAAAAAAAAAGCTTAAAGGGCCATGCTGTGCCAGCACGCGGGCTTGAGGCAGAGGCCGAGCCATGGCCCATCCAGGACGCGGGGCATGCCTGGCTTATTAAGCCACGTGCCTCCGGCCGGCCCTCGACCGCCAGGGCCCGTTGGCCAGCTGCATCCTGTGCTCTCTCCCACAGTCCCACCACGGGGGCACGGGGGCGCTCCCGTCTCAAAGCGGGGAGGGAGGAAAAGAGGGCACCGCGAGAGAGATAAACCCCCGAATCCCCAAAATGAGAGCACAAAAGTAATAAAACCGAAGCGGCAGATACAATAAGCCGCCGCCACCACCACGGCACCACGCCACCGCCGCTGCAGAAAAAAAGCCGAACAGTCGCAGGCGGGGAATCGCCTGTCGCCGCGGTGGGTTGGTGGGTGCCGTCGTCTCCTCCTATTCTCAACCCCACCCCCCATTACCACACCTCCCCCTCTCTCTCTCTCTCTCTTGGATGCCCTCCCGCTCGCTTCTCCCCCACTCCACGCGCCGATCCGCCAGCCAAGAAAGCACGAGGCGATCCAATTGAGGAGGAGGAGGAGGAGGCGAGGTATCCGTGGTGACTCTGTGTCCCCTTTTTCTTGTTCCTACCACCAGCCCTGGCCACGCTGCCGCTGGACGACGCCATCGCCCGCCTGCACGGCGTCTTCGGGTACAGCCGTGGCCAGCCCGGCGCCAGGAAGAAGCGGTGGCCGCGCGGCCGGGGGAGCGCGATGCTGTGGGCGGCGCGCGCGTCCGGTTTCTTTTCCGCCGCGATGCTGATGGTTGTGCTGTCGCCGTCGCTGCAGTCCTTCCCGCCCGCCGAGGCCATCCGGTCGTCGCAGTTCGACAGCCACGTCCGCTTCCCCGGCCAGATCGCCGGGGGCGCCAGGGGCCTCCCCTTCCGGCGCGCGCCGTCCTTCCGCAATGCCGCCGACTGCGGCAACGGCACCGGCAATGTCTGCGACCCTTCGCTGGTCCACATCGCGATTACTCTGGATGAGGGCTACTTGAGAGGCTCCGTCGCGGCCGTTCACTCCGTGGTGCAGCACGCGGTGTGCCCGGAGAGCGTGTTCTTCCACTTCCTTGTCTCCGACCCGAGCCTGGGCGACCTGGTGCGCGCCGTGTTCCCGCAGCTCCGGTTCAAAGTCTACTACTTCGACCCGGCGCGCGTCAGGGGCCTCATCTCGTCGTCGGTGCGGCAGGCGCTGGAGGAGCCGCTCAACTACGCCCGCAACTACCTGGCCGACCTCCTGGAGCCCTGCGTGAGGCGCGTCATCTACCTGGACTCGGACCTCGTCCTCGTCGACGACGTCGCCAAGCTGTGGCGCACCGACCTCGGCGGCCGCACCGTGGGCGCCCCCGAATACTGCCACGCCAACTTCACCAAGTACTTCACCAGCCGGTTCTGGTCGGAGGAGCGGTTCGCCGGGACGTTCGCGGGTCGCCGGCCGTGCTACTTCAACACTGGCGTGATGGTGCTGGACCTGGCGCGGTGGCGTGACGCGGGCTACACGCGGCGCATCGAGCGTTGGATGGAGATACAGAGGTCGCCTCCGGGGCGCATCTACGAGCTGGGATCGCTGCCGCCGTTCCTGCTGGTGTTCGCGGGCCACGTGGCGCCGATCGAGCACCGGTGGAACCAGCACGGCCTCGGCGGCGACAACATCCACGGCAGCTGCCGCGACCTCCACCCGGGGCCGGTGAGCCTGCTGCATTGGTCGGGCTCCGGCAAGCCCTGGGCGCGGCTGGGCGCCGGGCGGCCGTGCCCGCTGGACGCGCTCTGGGCGCCCTTCGACCTGTACGGCCCCGCCGCCCTGGAGCCGTCCCGGTAACCACACAGCACACCAGAAAGATTCTTTTCCTTCTTTCGACGACCTTCCCGTAAAAAATCTGAGCTCTAATTCTTGGTCACCGTCCGTTACATGTTCAAAAACCTACTCATATAATTTTTTCTTCTTCTTCTCCTCTCTTTTCCTTCCCTGCTGTTCAATTAAATGTTTTGTGTCTCCTAGTAGATTGTTCGTTCGTGTTCTGTAGTAGTGATCTTGCGTTGTTCCACATATTTTTGATCCTTTTTGTTGTTACTACTACAAACAGAAAGAGGCCATTTGTGTATCATATCATACTACTGCTCGCCAGATCATGATCATGGTGATGATAGCATAATAAATAAATAAAAGCACAGAGGGAGAGAGAAACAGGCTTTTCAGCATTTGCTGTTCGTCTTCCCCTTAAACGGCAACATCTCAACTCTCCGCTGTTTGGTGGCTTCTCCTTTACTCTTGACAAAAAAAAAATAGTAAAATAAAAATGGTGGCAATCAATCCTCGCATCCATCTCCCTGATGAAGAGGTCAGCCAGTCCTATGCAACAACAACTCTAATGCCGATCGCAGAACAGTACTACTACACTCCCATCCCATGGAATGGATCATGTCAAGGTCATTCGCAGACATGAGTAACTTGGAATCCTCTCTTTGTGGCCCGTGCACTACCTGACACCAACAACCATTTTCGAGGTTAGCACTTGATGATAGATTGAGGAGTTAATTATAGGGAGAGCGTTTCGGTTAAGCTTAGCGAGCAGGAGGACTGATGGCGGCCGGCCGGTGTGTGTGGGTGCTGCGAACGTGGAGGCCCTCGGTTGCAGCGAGCAACACGGGAGTTGTGAGCTACCGCCCAAGACCATCCGTCTCCTTTTCGAGGTAGGGCCTCGTCGCCACTCCTCGCCGCTTTATTCTTTTGTTCAAATCATTATTGTGCTCTTCATCGAGGATTTCTTCTCTTCTTTTTCTCCCGAGCCCTTCCTCGCCCCTAGGCTCGCTCGCTTAAAAAGAAAGAACCTTTTGTTTTCCTGACGATCGCCTCGCTTTCCTTGCCAGCTCGCACTATAAGCATCTACTTGTCGACCTCCGGATACGTGCGTCCAACCATATACTTATATTTATATCATTTTTTTCGCTGAGCAATGTCCTAGAAGGAACATTTCGTGTCATTTGTTCCATGGAATCGTACGTGCGACCCCTCGTCCGGGTCAGCGACGGCGAGGTGGCCAGGGGCACGGGGTCCCGCTCCGCGCCGGCCACACGCGTCGGTTTCTCTCCTTGCGCGGGCCAGGCTTGGTGTGATTTGTGTGACGGTGACGGTCTAACCGACGGGCATTTCTGCCTTTCCCCGTGGCCTAATTAATCACACCTTGTCGTTGGTTTCTTGCTGTGTGAGGGTTCAGAAATCTTTATACTGTTGCGTGCCTTGTGATCGAGATATTCCCCGGTAGTATAAATTCTTCTTCTCCGACTTCTGCTTCCGAAAGGGAGTACAGTGTTGTGCTCATTCGTAAGGGTAAAGCTACGTAAATCATCCGACCGCATTTCTGCATTGCTCGAGTTGTGGACGGCGCACCTAACACCCTACAGTACATCTCTTCTTCGGAACATTTGTTCTCGATAGGCTCTGTTCTAGACTGTTCATACTGTCTGTTTCGCAATTTTGGTTGTGAGATATTGTACTTAGTACAGGACAGGACACATATTAATTGCCCAAATAGCGTGTCATCAGCTCGAGTGTCGTTCGGTTGATTCCCATGCCTGCAGCTTTCTTACAGATCGGGCTAACAGCGCCAAACATTGCATTTCGTTACCAAAAGACACACTACACCTTTCACGCTGTCGCTCCGGCAAGAAAAAAAAAACTCGGTTCGTTTCTCCTCTCGGCAGAGGAAGGCTAGATTAGAGACAAAAATGTTGGTGCCTTTCTGGAACCCATGATATACGCAGCTGCTGCCGTCGGACACCGGAGTGCCGTGTCGCAACACTCTATTAGTGGCAAGTCGACCGATGGAGATCGATCGCTGGTGGTCCTCGGTCGCCGATGGCACGGTGCGCCGGGTTCTGGTGGGAGCCGATCACGCGCTGGCCTACCGTCGGTTGGCGTGTCAGCGTCGCGTCGCCCCGAGCCTTAGCCCGACCGCCTCCGCGCGAAGAGAAAAGCTAATCCGGTAATGTGATCGGCAGGCAGGACGGGGCCTGCCACGACACGCGCACGCCCTGCCGCTACGGGCTCTCTCCTTGGATTGGTGGCCGATACCTTCTGAGCCCTGATACGCACGCACGGACGCACCGGTGCGGCCGCCTTGGTGGGTGGAGACACGGGGAGGAGGATGATTGGTGCGGCCGCCTTGATGTGGTGTTTTCTTGTGTACGGAGCGGAGAGAGCTAATCGGGGTTGCTTGATGAACAGTGACGTGTTCCTTCGGCGTGTGTATAATGGCCGAGAAAGACCGCGCATGGACCGCTGGAAGTGTAGCTCGCCCGCCCTTCATACGGCCGTTGTTGACCTCTTTATTAGGTTGCCCAGGAGCGAGGGGTTCCAGATGTGGGGATAAGATCACGTCCTTGCCCCCTTTGTACTATCTCATTCATGGGGTTTATTCCTCTTTTCCAAGAAAGAATCGTCTTGCATTTCCCCGGAAGCAAAGCCCCTCCCTCTCACACAGGCTGGCAGAGATGGGCTTCAGCTTCTCAATGCAAACATAGTTTGTTTTCTTTGCTTCAAGTGGTGCATGACAAGTGTATTATATCATGACTCAGATTGCGCGTCACTCAGACTGAAATTCTTATACTCATAGGTCGATTGAACACATAGCAAAATCCGGTCCAACAAAATATATAAACTGGGAATAATATGAAATGCAATTAAAAAGTGCTAGTATTCAGCGACACTAAAAAATAGTTGACAAATTATAGAAATACAAGTGTCAATGGACCAAAATTTATAAATTGAAAAAAATGCAAGAAAAAATATGAAGAAAAATCCAGTAACACCAAAATATAAACCAAATTTAGTAACACCAAAAATCACTTGCACATCACAAAAATAAAGTTTCAAAAGCTACCAAAATGTGAGATGGAAAGATAAATGCATCAAAAAATATAGAGGCCCCTCCTCCCTCCCCCCATAGGCACATAATAGTGTTTTGTTTCTTTTTGTCTTGGGTTTTTGACATCTTCTCCTCTATAAAAACGCGCCCTCTTTGTTCCAAGTTGGTTAATAGATATACAGACAAATTCTCTAACACAAACAATCATAGGCACATTACAGTATTTAAAGTGCAACCGACCAAATTATGCTTTTTAAAATAAACTACCAGAACATATTTACCGGTATAAAAGATCCACTTTGCATATCTAAATGCACATGTGGCACATTAGATTTATAGTGCAACAAACCAAATAGATTTTGAAATACTAAATTTATATGGAATAGAGCCAAAAAGGTAAAGTTGCACACTAAAAATACGGTGATTGCATATCTCGAGAAAGTCGTTGTAGATTAAAAGTATACTCACATAGAAAAACATACCGATTTATTAGTGTCAAGAAAAACTGGATTGCTATCATGCGAAATCATGTGACGTTTTCTAACAAAAAATCCTGTTCGACAAAGCTAAAGCAAAATAGAAATCCTAAGAAGAGGCCGTTTTTTTCGATAAAAAGAATATATTAATATTAAAATGATATCAGTTACATGCAGTCTATGAAACAACAAAATGACTAGATCATGTCTAGACATTGAGGATGCGCACAACCAAAAACAAAACAAAAACCTAAGCCAAAGAAAACAAAAACTCACATAAGCAATAGCACCACCAGTGATGACTAAGAACAACACCTTGACTTGAAACAAGCTTCTAAAAACACAACGCCTCAAAAAAGGTAACAATTCACAAACACGGTGGTCATCCGGACTAACCAGCATGGTTATATCCTGAGATTTCATCCTAGAGAAGGTCCAAACTCCAAATAATTCCTTTAAAAAGGAGATGTGATGGGGATATGCCTACCGGGGTATACCCAGCAGGACGTTTCCGACTGGCTCAAGACCCGGCGAGTGGGCCTGAAGCCATTTAGTGGATCAAGCCCACCAGAGCCGAGCTGGAAGTCAAGACCAAAGAGTAGATAGGCCCAGTCGGGTAAGGTTGAACGGCTATTGAAGTTTTAACCGAATCGGTTGAGATATGTAAACCCTAGGGGAGGTGAGCCTATATAAACCTCCCTATAGGGTGAGTAGATACACGTTCCCTCATACACCCAAGCGACTCGCCGCCCTAGCCGAGCTCGCCCATTGTAACACCTCCATAATACAATCTAGCGGAGTAGGTCTTTACCTCCGGCCGAACCAGGTAAAACCGTGTCTTTGCCCTCATCTCGCCGCAGATGGCTGGCCGCCTTGCCCTCGTTCTACTACTCGCCGATTGCAGATCTGCCGTGACCATTCCCCCACGATGGCGCCCACCGTGGGGCTGGCCGGTTTGGCGGTGTTCTGCGGCGAGATCCAATCTGCCCATCAACGACGGCCGCCACGGCCGCATGATAGCGATCGGCGAGATGCTCTAGATCTTGCCGAGCAGCCACGTCCGTGGCGCGACCGTCACGCCTGGCGTGATCCCGCCTATCGGCACGATCGCCTCTTCGGCCTCACCGACGCCATCGACTCGGAGGACTCGGCTCGCATCCGTGAGTCGCCGCCCGCGATCGGCTCTCCGAGAGCGATCCGCACGATCCACCGCCTCGCCCGAAGTACAACTCGCCCACGAACGTGGCGGGAATTCAGCAGAGGATGCGGCCCTCACCGACGACGCCGACCGGCGTCACTCGCCGGATCCATCATCGGCCTCATCCGGGCTCCATCGACCAGGTCTCCAACGCGGAGATTTCGAGACCCTCCATCCTCGGGATCTTCGACTCGGGTCGGAGAACTCCGCCGATCTCCGCGACGGAACCGGTCGCTACGCCGCGACCTACATGGCGACCGGCACCGACCCGCCAGAGGATCCATTCTCCACCCCAATCCCTCCTAACACCACGGCCACGGAGGTCGAGGAACTGCGCTGGCGGCGGCGGTACGCAGGAGCAAGTGGCGCGAAAAATTCGCCTCGGCGGTGACGGCGCAGAATTATCGCTACCACCACCAGCGGATCAGACGCTTGGACCCGCCCGCGTGGCCGAGCGATCTGCGAGAACGCCGCCGCCAGAGGGAGCGCCCCGCCAGATCAATGGCAATGGGTGCCCCACCACCCAACCGCACTTCTGTGGACCAGCGGATAGTAGTCTCCTCACGAGGGAGACGCAAATGGCCTTCCACTGTTCTCCACCGATGGACAACCTCGTGGCGAGCCGGCAGCAATCGACAACATCACGGCGACCGCAACGGCGCAGATCGGATACGTCAAGGCCACCTTGCGAAGGCCGTCGAGCGAGAGAGCGGCGCCGACTCGCAAGGACGGGTATACTCGCGTTCCTCGAAGCGAGCGGCCTCCGGCCGCCAACGGCGGCAAACACCCTCAACGCCGCCACCGAGCCACCGCAGCTCAATACCGACCTGCTAACGCGGCACTCTCCACCAACGACCCCAGGCCGGCAACCAACCTTGTCGCCGCCAACGGGCAACCCATCGACGCCCGCACCCACATCATCAACAACCAAAGCTGGCGCGCACGCCAGCCCGACGACCTGCGACATACCCTAACCAATCGCCGCGATGGCGAGCCCATGGGGTCGCTCAGCCGACTCGGGCCAAAGTGCTTCAGACCAATGATCCGAGGCGAGAAGTTTCCGCAAAACTTCAAGGCGCCAAAAGAAATAGAAAAGTATGACTCCTCGTACGACCCCGCCGTATGGCTCGACACATACCTCATGGCGATGGGGATCGCGGGTCACACTGACCTGCTCGCCGCCCGTTACGTCCCCCTGATGATGGAGGGGACGTGCAGGCAGTGGATCAACACTCTTCCCTAGGACAGTATCGACTCCTGGGAGGAAATGCGCGACGCCTTCGTCAGGCACTTCGAGTGCTCCTACACCCGCGCCACCACTATTGAGGACCTGGAACAGTGCGTCCAGGGACCCCGCGAGTCGACCCGCAACTGGGTCCAACGGTGGCAAGAGCTTTGGTACAACGCGGTCGGCATCCACCCGGACACCGCGATCCATTGCTTCAAGACCTCGTGCCGCTACGAGCCCCTAGTCGCCAAGCTCAAGCGACACTCCCGCACACTCGACAACATCCCCGACCTCCTCGAGATCGCCAAACGGTACGCCGAGGAAGATCCAAACCAGAAACCGGCGGCGAGTCGAGGTCAACGCCGACGGGCGACAACGGCGGACGCCGAACCGACGCTTACGGCACTTGCCTCACCGGCAACGCCGCGATGACGGGCGAAGTCGACTTGCCGCTAACGCCGCACGCGAACGCGAGCCCAAAAGCTTCCGCCGCGACGGAGCAACGCCGCGACGGCGGCAACTACAAAACAAGCCAAGGTTCGACCGCGCCCTCCTTAACCAACCATGTGCGTTCCATAGCGGGAAGGAAAGCCCGAACGCACACCACCGCCATCGCCACACCTCGTGGAAATCGAGAAGGCACGGCGCGCAGGAGGACCCGACAACGACCCAAACGGCGGAAAATTCGCAAAGTAGCCGGCTCGCTCCACACCTTCACAGCTTCAACACGAAGCGAGAAGAAGGTCATCGCCGCCGTCGCCGTCAACGCGGTGGCCCAAATAGACGCCCCGCCTGAACTGGTCGGAGCACCATCACCGAGCCGCCAATACCACTCGACGCGCATCGAGTATCCGGGACGAAGTCGCCTTGGTGGTCAAGCCCAAGGTTGGCGACCATGCTCCCCAAGACACCGATGGGACGGTGGCAGCTCCATCAACATCCTCTACCTCGACACCTTGGTAGCGGCGGCTCCGCGATCGATGATCGACGACCCACACCACATTCCACGGCATCGTCCCGGTCGGAAGGCGTACCCGATCGGCAAGGTCACGCTGCCGTCACCTTGCACACCGCAAACTTCGCACCGGCGGATCGTCTTCGAGCTGGTGCCCTTCGACAACCCCTACCATCGCTGCGCGCCAGCGTTCGCTAAATTCATGGCGGCGCCCACTACGCGATAACGCGATGAAGCTCCGCCGCGGCGTCATCACTATCAACGGCGACCCCGACATGGCCGCCGAGTGCGAGGCCAAAGGAGTTGAGCTCGCCGACGCCGTCATCGCGGCGGAGACCAACCACGCCGATGAGCTCGCCAAGTACGCGAGCGGGGTCAACAACGACGACCCCACCATACTCAAGAAGCCCAACTCAGATGGCGCAAACACCTCAACCTTTGAGGCCACGACGACACCCGCACGTCGAGCTGGTACCAGCGACTCAGCCGACGGTGACGATCGGGACGGGCATGAGCCCATCATAGGAAGGCGCTCATCGAGTTCCTCCGTGAGAACAGGAAATCTTCGCATGGAAACCCTCGACATGCCGGTGTCCCTAGGGAGCTCACGAGCACAAGCTAAACGCCGACCCCAAAGTGCGACTGTCAGCGATCGCTGCGGCCCTTCAATGAAGAACGCCGTCGAGCAATCACCGAGGAAGTGCAGCGTCTACTCGCTGCCGGCTTCATCCGGCCAATCAAGTACTCCAAGTGGCTGGCAAACCCAGTCCTGGTCGAGAAGAAAAACGGGACCTAGAGAATGTGTATCGACTACACAAACCTTTGCAGCGCCAAAGGCGATTCGTCCTCCATGGATCGACCGGATAATCGATTCAACCGCGCTCGAGTCGCTATGTTTCCTCGACGCCTACTCGGGTACAACCAGATCAAAATGGCTATCGAAGACGAAGAAGACGGCGTTCATCACGCCATTCGAGCCTTCGCTACACCGCCATGACCTTCGGCCTCAACGCCGGGCGACCTACCAGCGGTGCATGCAAGAATGCCTCGCGAGCCAAATTGGCCGCAACATCCACGTCTACATCGACAACATGGTCGTGAAGTCCGCCGCCAAGGCGACCTACTCACGACCGGCGGAAACTTTCGCCAACTGCGAAGATACAAGATAAAGCTCAACCCAGCAAGTGCACCTTCGGTGTACCCGCCAACAACTCTTGGGGTCGTCTCCAAACGAGGGATCGAGGCGAACCCCACGAAGATCGACATGATCGCCCGGCTCGGCAAACCCGAGTGCCTGCGCGACGTCCAGAAGCTGGCCGGGCGGGTAGCGGCTCTCAGTCGCTTCATCCCCCGCCTGGGCGAAAAGGCGATGCCCCTATACCGCCTGATGCGCAAGAATCCCACCTTCCAGTGGGACAAGGAGGCGGACGACGCGCTCCGCGACCTCAAAGGTGCTACTCGCGACCACTACTCGCCGCCGCCGACAAATAACCCATGCTAGTTTACGCGGCGTCCGAGCGTCGTCGGCGCCGTGATGGTCGTCGGCGACCGAGAGGAAGAAAGGCGCCAGTTCGGCCGGTGTACTACATCGCGAGGTCCTCACCGAAATCGCGCCACCGTACCCACAGCATCAAAAGCTAGTATCGCGATCTTCAGGGCTCGTACGCCAGCCGCACTACTTCCAGGAGGACCCGATCACGGTCGTCTCCTCAGCACCACTGCAAGACATCATCCGCAATCACGAGGCGACCGGGCGGGTCGCCAAGTGGGCCGTCGAGATCGGCGTCCACAACATCAAATACGAGCCACAAAGGGCGATCAAGTCACGCAGCCGGCGACTTCATCGCCGATCGGGAGAGGCCCAGCCGGAGAAGCTGCCGTACCTCCACTCATCGAGCTCGCCCGACGGTTCCAAGAACGCGAACGGTGCAGGCGCAGGGATAGTGTTGATTTCACCAAAGGGCGACAAGCTCCGCTACATCCTCTGCCTCGACTTCACGCCCTGCACCAACAACATGGCTGAATACGAGGCCCTACTCCACGGCATGCGAGCCGCCAAGGAGATGAACGTCAATCGCCTCCGCTGCTACGGAGATTCCGACCTTGTCGCGGGGCAAGTCGCCGGCACCTGCGACGCCGTCTCTCCTACCATGGCGGCGTACCGCCAAGCGGTGGACGAGTTGGGCGGCCACTTCACCGGCTACTCTGTCGAGTGGATCGACAGGCGAAAGAATGAGGAGGCCGACGCACTCTCCCGCATCGGGTCGGCTCGACTCGCGCCTCCCGCCGGCGTTTTCCTTGACACGATTACCAAGCCATCAGTCTCTCCCCCGAGGGAAATCGACATTGGGGTCCCACTACAACCAGAGGCATCCTTGGTTGCACTCGTCAACGAGCCAGACGACTGGACCAAGCCCTACATCGCCTACCTGGAAGCCGGCACCCTGCCAGCAGACGAGACAGACGCTCGAATGATCGCTCGTCGATGCAAGTCCTACACCATCATCGACGGCGAGCTCCACAAGCGCAGTGTCACCGGCGTGTTCCAACACTGCGTCCAACCAGCTGAAGGACGCAAAATCCTCCACGACATTCACTCGGTGATCGCGCCACCACGCCGCCGCTTCCTCTCGGTCGCCAAGGCTATGCGACACGGCTTCTCGCCCACCGACACGCCGACGATGTCGACATCGTCCAGCGATGCGCCGGGTGCGGCACGCCAATCGACGACGCGTCTTACGAGCTCGGCGCTCAAAACAATCCCCATCACCTGGCCATTCGCTGTGTGGGGCATGGACATGGTAGGCCCCTTCAAGAAGGCCACCTCTGGCTACACCCACCTGCTAGTCGCCGTCGACAAATTCACGAAGTGGGTGGAGGCCAAGCCAGTCCGGAAATGCGACGGGAAGACCGCCACTAAATTCTTACGCGAGCTCATATATCGCTACGGGTTTCCCAACAACATCATCACGGACAACGGCACCAACTTCTCCAAGGGAGCCATGGCCGAATTCTGCGAAGAGCACCATATCCGGCTCGACCTCGCATCAGTCGCCCACCCGGAGTCCAACGGCCAGGCGGAACGGGCCAACCAAAGCATCCTACACGGCCTGAAGCCGCGACTCCAAGTACCACTCGAGCGCACCGCCGGGTGCTGGGTCGAGGAGTTGCCCTCCGTCATATGGGGGACCCGCACCTCAGTCAACAGATCGACGGGATTCACTCCCTTATTCATGGTCTACGGCGCCGAGGCAGTCATGCCCACCGACCTCGAACACGACTCGCCGCGAGTCGTCCACTACACGGAGGCTGCAAACGAACTTGCCCACCAAGACGTGATCGACCAACTCGACGAAGCACGCGACCTCGCTCGGTCACGCACCGCCATCTACCAGCAAGGACTCCGCCGCTACCACAGTCGGCGGGTGAAAGATCGCACCTTCCAGGAAGGCGACCTGGTGTTATGCCTCATCCAGGACAAGAAGGGCATGCATAAGCTCTCCCCTCCGTGGGAAGGCCCATTCGCTATCGTGCGCGTACTCGGCAACGACGCCTACTACCTCATCGACGTCCGCGGGGACGGCGAACTCGACGTCAAGCGACCATGGAATGTAAACCTCCTCCGGAAGTTCTACTCCTAGAACCCCACACATGTACTCTCCAGTCGCTATGAAATAAAAAGAAATGTTTACCGCAAATTGCGCCTACTCTCCATGACTTGTGCCACTCGCACTCATAAAAACAACATTATGCTAAATGCAGAAGTCAACCTTTGGTACAGCGATCGGCACGGCTAAGTAGTGCGGTGTAAGAGCACTGAATCACTTCAGGTCTTGCATCGTCCACGAAAAACGCCAACCCGGAGCCCCACTGGAGTCGCCTAGCTCGACTGGTTCTCTGAGCCAAGACAAGCGCCTCGCTTCTCCAGCGACCTTGGTCCTCCGCATCCTCGGCATAGCGACTCGAGCGGCTAAGTACCACGCTCGGGGATCGAAGACCGGTTAAATCGCGGCGCGTGGAAAACGCCAAGTAAGAGAGCATGCCCAGACTGCCACGCGATCGACCAACGGGCCAGGCAGAGCGACGCGCTCACACCAACGCTAAATCCTCAACCACCCTTGAGTCGCGCCTAGACAACCAAGTACCACGCCGGGGACTCGGCCACCCGACCTCGTCAGCAAGGAAAGCGGTAAAGTATAGAGCACTCAAGGGAGTCGCTTGCTGGCTCTCGAGCTCGGTAGTCGACCAAATCAACAAACCACATGATAACAACACACACATCATATACGAGGTAAACCCCACAAAAGGGCGGACGCGCTCGGGGACTCGTCCAAAATCGATCAAAAGCACACAAACAAATATCAAAATAGACACGACGTTTCATTCAATCACATGTTGCATTGTTTCATGTTACAAAATATGCCCGCGTGGCAGAACTGCTGCTAACGCCACAAGGCAAACTACCCTACTCTGCAGGCTTCGATGACGACTCGCCAGCATCCCGGCGATTGCGGATGAATGCCGTGTACGGGTTTGATGGATACGTCGTCAGTTCACCCGCCATCGCCACGCGAAAAGGCTGCTCGACCTTGAAGTCACGATGCGGGCGGGGTCGTTTACGCGACAACCGCCTCTCGGTATGCGGAGGTCGCCCATTGCCTAGACACGTTCTGAGTACGTGGCGGCACGTTCTTGCAACTTGAGGACCTCGGACAGCTCCACCGCGCCAGTCGACGAGGATACCCACTCGTCACATCGTCAACGTCGAAATCTTCGGGGAAGTGGGCGAGTGCCGCCGACGCTCCACGCCGAAACGCCGGCCGCGTCATGAACTCAACGACCGCGGGTGCCTTCTCCAAATACTTCCACACCTCAACAAGGTCGCTGGGAATCACCTCCGTGGGCGATATTTCTTGGAGGTAGGCACGGATGCACGTCGCCGACAACGTCGCCGAATCGACGAGCATGCTTACGCCTTCGCGCGTCGGCGAGCTCGCCTCTTCTTCGCTATCAATGATGCGACCTGCGAGTAGAAGACAATGATAAGTCGACGGACACCACAAAACCACAACTATCGAAAGGGAAGATGCACTCACCAAGCAGCGGGCGAGTCCGTGATGAAGCATCAAGCGGCGTGTGGTCCACGAAGCCCAGCAATCAGGACTTCCGACACCTTGCGATCCTCCTCAGCGGCCGCAATGGCGGCCTTAGCTCGCCCGTCCGCCGAGCTCGCTTCTTCTCGCCTCCGCATTCGGCCGAGGTCGGCGATCCATTGCTCGGCACCAGCAGATCAGCCGCCACCAACTCACCAGCGGGGAGAAGCCCCTGGCGAGCTTCCTCTGCCTTCGCAGCAACAACCTAAAGCCCTTTGTTCGCCTCCTGGACGATGGCCAGCTCCCTCTCCGCGCGCTGTTTCGCGGCCAATCGGTCCGCTGACTCAAGCTGCAGACCCTGCACATCACCAAAAAAGGTTAGTCAAATCAAAATTCCTAAGTGCCCACCGCTGAAATTCAGCGAGTGCGCACTCGAGGGAGCGATCAAAAAATTCCTAAGTGCCCACCCGCTGAAATTCAGCGAGTGCGCACTCGGGGACTGGCGATCAAAAAATTTCTAAGTGCCCACCCGCTGAAATTCAGCGAGTGCGCACTCGGGGACTGGCTATCAAAAAATTCTTAAGTGCCCACCCGCTGAAATTCAGCGAGTGCGCACTCGGGGAATGGCAATCAAAAAATTCCTAAGTGCCCACCCGCTAAAAGTTAGCGCGCGCGCACTCGGGGAATGGATGCGACAAACAAAAAGATACGAAATTATAAGAATCAGGCCGTTGCAAAGCACCGACCTGATCCTTGGGGACTGGATGTACCTGGATGGCCGCGCCAAGCATGCCGTGGAGTTGTACCGCGTCCACGGACGCGAGAAGTGCCGGCGTGTGCCCGCGACGTTGGTCGACTTCAGCGTCGGCTGTCCCAGGAGCGTGGCTCAAGGGCGCAGGCCCACTCGCCGTGGTCGCCTTGGTCACGAAGCGCGGGAAGGTAGCGATAGAGGCACCCGCTCCGACAGAGGTCGCCTCCGCCGTTCCAGGCAAGGAAGCACCCTCCTTCGTAGACGCGACTACCTCCATCACGGGCCCGGCTGGTGCGACCGCTGTATCGTCAGAGATAGTGATGGTGTCATTGCCCTTGGCCTTCTTACTGCCATCCGCCGAGGTGACGACCTCGTCCGCCTTCCTCTTGCGGGAAGGATCTTCCTCGCTAGCGACGGGGGGCACCTTGGCCACGGTCGGGTGGCCCATCTTCTTCACCCCGGTCCTGCGCATCAGTCGAATCAACAAAACAATCGAAATAATTCTGAAAAATAAGGAAAGGTGAGCGAACTCACTTGGCGACTGGGATGAAACGCAGTCCCGTACGGAGGCCGGCCGGTTTTTCCAGCTCAGGGCCCAGACGGCGAGTGAGCCCCAACTCCAGGACGTCGCGTGCCCAAGACACGGACGGCTTCTTCGTTGTTGAGGCCGCAGCTGGCGCCTCTTGGACATCCTCAGCCGGAGCCTCCTTGCGAGGCGAAGCCGCCGCAGCCGGAGCCTCCTTGCGAGGCGAAGCCGCCGAAGCCGGAGCCTCCCCCAGCCCAGAGACTGGGGCGAATGGCGGAGGCATTGAAGCTGGCCAGACTTCCACGCCGCTGGGCACGGTTGTCGCGCTGGCGCGCCGTCGCTGGCCGGCTGGAGCGTCTGAGCTGCTCGAAGTCTGACGGCGAGGCCGTCTTCGACGGCCTCGTCTTCCTTTTGGGGGGGGGGGCTCGCCTCCCTTTCCTTCCTCTTCTTCTTTGACGAGGTGGCTTGACGGCACGAGGTGGTCTCTGGGAGCTCGTCGTCATCGTCATGTTGTTCGAGGCTTCTGCTTGCCTCGATCTCGCGCTGTCGTTCGTTTCCCGCGGGTCTTTCGGGCCAGCGGGGCGACCTCCTCTTCGGACTCGTCCTCGTCGTCCTCGTTGCCCTTGGTAGGCGGCGATTCGCCTATGTCCTGGGTGGATGGGCCCGAGCTCTCATCATCCGAAGGTGGGAGCCACCCTTCCACTACTTGGAATAGCTGCAACGAATACAAAACGGAATCAGAATTACCGCGACTGCATTTACTGCGACTGCGAGCAAGGTAAAGAAATTACCGTTGGAGCCGGACGCTTCGCAGTGTAGGGGGCGACCCGACTGCGCATCCGTACACACCTGGGTAATCTTCTTCAACGCTGGGAGATAATCCTCCAGCTTCCACTCGTCGAGGCAGGGCTTCGTCGAGTCCCCCCGGCCCGTGTACTGGTACTTGTAGTGGTCGCGCTGGGTGAGTGGAACGAGCCGCCGCCCGAGCCAGCAATTGTACAAGTTTATCGTTTGAAGGCCCTTCTTTTTCACACCGCGGATGGTCTGGAGCATCTCGTCAACGACCATCCGCTGGTCGTCGGGGAGTTTGCCGACTTGGAGATTGCGCGGCTCGGAACGACTAGCGGAGTACCGCGGGATCGCCACCTCTCCCTCCGGGGTCGCCTCGGCCACGTAGAACCACGACTTCTTCCAGTCGCTCGCTGCCTTGGCGGGTAGCATCAGATCAAATAAAGAAGCTTTGGACTTGAGCTGAAACGTCAAGCCGCCCACGGCTAGCATTGGGCCTTGCCTCCTCATGGTGATCCGTCCGTGGAGCAGATCTTGCCACAAGGGAAAAGGGGGCAGCCCAAGTAGCATTCACGTAACGCCTCAAAGATGGTGAGTCTTTCGATGCGGGGACCCAGATCAAGGCTGGATCCGTAGTAGCGCAGGCGGAAGAATAGGGACGTAAAACCCTAGCCCCGCCGAGATGACCGTGAAAGCAGGCAATTCCCTCTCTCGCGGGTTTGGGGTCGTTTCTCGGCTGGGATACGCCAACAGCCTCGCGGGATCCGGCCTCCTCGAAGGAGGCCACCGTGCTCTTGTGCACTTGGACCTACGGCTCGGTGGAAAGGGCCATGGCCGAGAGATTGGTTGGAGATCGGAGGATTTGGTCAATGGATCGGAGCGGGAAGGAAAATCTGGCGCACTTCGGAAGAAGAGGGAGGAGTTGGCTCTCGATTGCCCGCCATTCCTCTTATATAGCGGAGTTACCCGCCAAGTCGAAGCCGTTACCACGCGGTGATTACGCGAAAGTTACCGTTGGATTACCCCAACGGCTGGTTTGACCATGCTGACGGTCCAACTCACGGCCACTCGCCGACCCAATCACTAAGACAAGAGTTTTCGACTCGACTCGCCAAAGCTGCGACTGGATCATTGGTTGTCTCCTTCATACAGAGCCGACGATTCGACTGGTGCCTACTCAAGCCGTATACTCCGATCGCCAGCGACCACCCTCGCCTAATCGGCGGCGACCTCGGGGACTACGATGGGGATATGCCTACCGGGTATACCCAGCAGACGTTCCGAGCCCAAGACCGCGAGTGGCTGCGAGCAGAGTGGATCGAAGCCAGCCGGGAGCCGAGCGGAAGTCAAGGCCCGGCGGCGAGATAGGCCTAGTCGGGTAAGGTTAAACGGCTATTGAAGCTTTAACCGAATCGGTTGAGATATGTAAACCCTAGGGGAGGTGAGCCTATATAAACCTCCCTATAGGGTGAGTAGAGACACGTTCCCTCATACACCCAAGCGACTCGCCGCCTAGCCGCCGAGCTCGCCCATTGTAACACCTCCATAATACAATCTAGCAGGAGTAGGTATTTACCCTCCGAGGGGCCGAACCAGGGTAAAACCCTGTGTCTTTGCCCTCATCTCGCACCGCAGATGGCTGGCCGCCCTTGCCCCTCGTTCTACTACTCGCTGCCGATTGCAGCATCTGCCGTGACCATTCCCACGACAAGATGAGTAGGGAGCCATCATTGCCAGGTACAACCACCAAAGGTCATACCTAGGGCTTTCACCCCGGACACTAAGACATGGAACTCCAAGAGCGCCTCCAAGAATGAAGTATGCCATTTTCACCTCCAGTTGGCAAGAACTACTGTAAAAGTTGTAAAGTGACGATCGCATGCACACATATGTATTCTTCCCATCCATCTCGATCCTTGTCACCGCCAACACCTAGCGATCTTACTCAACATGATCATAGAGAACATCTGGCCATCGACCCACCTTGACACGCCACCTCCTCCTAGACCATGGTAATCACAACTAATAGTTGTAATCGACATACCACAATGTGCCAATGCAAGTCGATATAAGAGCCGCCAATGGCCCTCTACCATCAGCAGCAACGACGAAGCCACATCGAGGCCCCTGGATTCAACACGTCGGCAACCAAATATCGGTCAAATGCGAAGGCCAAATCCTAGAGCCAATCAAAACAAGTGCACACATTGTCTGCCATGGTCGCACCCTCCGGAGGAGAAGGATCTTGGACGACCTCGACCAGAGCAACGACATGCCGTGCAGGGGTGCCGACAAAAAATATGGCAATAAAAAGCTCGTACCGGCAGTAGAACTTGGTCTCGTCGAGATGCGGAAGGACTAATTGCTAGGGGTAGCGTAGAGAAAAAATGGAAAGGTCGGACTCCCCGCTGCCACCGTCAGGTGGCCTTCTCCGACAACGGTGTAGGCTAGCTTCCCTCCGACGACAGTGATGACTAAGAACAACACCTTGACTTGAAACAAGCTTCTAAAAACACAACGCCTCAAAAAAGGTAACAATGCACAAACACGATGGTCATCCGGACTAACCAGCATGGTCATATCCTGAGATTTCATCCTAGAGAAGGTCCAAACTCCAAATAATTCCTTTAACAAGGAGATGAGTAGGGAGCCATCATTGCCAGTTACAACCACCAAAGGTCATACCTAGGGCTTTCACCCCGGACACTAAGACATGGAACTCCAAGAGCGCCTCCAAGAATGAAGTATGCCATTTTCACCTCCACTTGGCAAGAACTACTGTAAAAAGTTGTAAAGTGATGATCGCATGACCACATATGTCTTCTTCCCATCCATCTCGATCCTTGTCACCGCCAACACCTAGCGATCTTACTCAACGTGATCATAGAGAACATCTGGCCATCGACCCACCTTGACACGCCACCTCCTCCTAGACCATGGTAATCACAACTAATAGTTGTAATCGACATACCACAATGTGCCAATGCAAGTAAAAGGATTGTATGAGCACCTAGAGGGGAGGGGTGAACAGGTGCTACTTCAAATTTTACTCTTTTTCAATTTAGGGTTTGACAAGAAAGGTAAATTCTCTAGAATATGCAACTATGGTGAATTTATCTATATGACAAACAAGCACAAACTAACACAACACTAAGCAAGAACAAGTAAGTAAAGTGTGGTAAAGGATAGAAGTAACCAAGGGAGTGGACGCGGAGACACAAGGATTTGTTTCCTGTAGTTCCTTCCTTTTGAGGGGAAGTACGTCTACGTTTGGAGAGGGGGTGGTTTCAAACCACCAACGCCACGAGAGGCCTCCCTTGTTCTCCGATGAACCTCACCCCAACGGGCTCGATTCACCTTCCACTATATCGGCAACCTTCGAGGTGGAAGCACACCTTCTGACAAGTTCGGGCACACATCCACATCTGAATTGGAGGCTCCCAAATACAAGCAAGCTGTCAAGACAAATCAAAGACAAGCTTGTAAGAACCAAATCAAAGTTAGGGTTTCCAAAGAAACACTAGATCTTGGGGGCCCTCAAGTGAATGAGGGGGAAATGAAGATCTCTCTTGGTGAAGATGTGAATCAAGGCCTCCTCCTTTGATTCTCCAAAGATCAATGACTTTGGATGGTTGGATGAAGAGATCTTGTGAATTTGGTGGCTCTAATGGTGTTGTTGTTCTTGAGCAGCTCGAGCAACTGGAGGAAGAAGATAAGGGTCCCTATTTATAGACATCCCCCCTCCACGAACCGTTTTCTGACCGTTGTAGAAAAGTCAGACCGGAGACTCCGGTCTGGAGACCGGAGACTCCGGCCAATCTCCGGACCAGTCTCCGCCCGCCTTCCGATCGACCCAGGCCATTTCTTCACCAAGAACACGGAGACTCGGACCAACACCGGAGACTCGGATGACCAAAGTCCGGAGACTCGGAGTAACTCAGTGCAGCCTCCGGACCCCTAGTCAGAATGTCCCAGCCATGTCCTGGGAGGCACCACCAGAGCCAGAACCGGAAACTCCGGACCACACCGGAGACTCGGTCTTGCGACCAGGAGACTCGATGCCGAGTTTCCGCAAGTGGCAAATGTATGTGGTCTTTTCCCAAGAGTGTGTGTGATGTTTATCTATGATAATACCAACCTGTGGACAATAACAAACTGTAAAATGATCTACTTGTTGTTAACGAACACCAAAAGTGATTATGACAATAAATGTCCTTTCAATCTCCCCCTTTTTGGAGTTCGATGACAACAAGTGATTTGCATGGAATAACATATAAATGTGGCTCCCCCTAACTATGTGCAGCAAGATAATGAAGTAAATCATGTAAGGACGATAATATCAACGATAGCACACATAGATCTCACATGAGTTACAATAGGTGTTGCACACAAGCACATAGTCATAGACACACATAAGAACAGCAGATAACACACATAAGGTTCAAGTCCGAATATCCAAATAAAAGGCAAATAGCAGTAGATAGTCGCAAATCCCAAGTCCCATGCTAAGCGATGAAAATGTCTTCTCCCCCTTTGGCATCGAAACACCGAAAAGGGAAAAGAACTATACTAGCGCCCCAATAACTCAGTAGTCATCGTCATCCTTGTCATCCTCATCCTCATCCTGGTCATCCTCATCCTGGTCACCCTCATCCTGGTCATAGTCATCATCATCATCATCCTCAGGGATAGCAGGTCCTTTGCTGTGGGGGCGAGAAGAGGAAGTACCCTGGTATCCAAACCCAGAGGTGACATCAGCAAACGTCTTCCAATCCACCAGACTGTCACATCCCAAGATTTTCCAAATCTTGTAATGTGAAAAATAAATGAATAAAATAAAACTTTGTTGATTTTCAGGGTGAGAAGAAACTTTTTGAATCCAATTGGAAACTTTCAAAACCTATTTGGATCAAATAAAATCCTAAAGGGATTTAAAAAGATAAATAAGCAATAAACTTAAAAATATTTAAAATTACTATTTTTGGATCTTTTAATAAAAGATTTGGTTTTCAAAAGAAAAGGTAGATTTATAAATAAGGATTATTTTATAGAGCCAAATTAAACCTTGACCAAGCTTTTGAAATAAAATGTTTTGTTTTTATTAAAAGAGTAAAAGTTTATTTAAATAAAATAATAAGGGTTTATTAATAAACCAATTTTATTAAAATAAAGGTTTTACCATTTTAATTAAAAACATCAAAACTTGTTAATTTATTTTAAATAAGTTTTCCGAGTACTTTTTATTCTCAAATAAAACCTACTGAAGTGTTTTGGTTTTATTTTAGATTTCAAAATAAAGATTTTAATAAAACAAATCCTATTTGATTTAATAACTAAGGTCCATTTTATTTAATTATTAATGGACCCTAAAATAAACATGTTATTTTATTTTGGACTTTGGATTCTGTTGTTAAACAGAATTAAAAACTACAGAAACTTTGACAAAGGTTTGAATTCATGTGTTGTTTGATTTTTTATTTGAATGGTTTGATTGAATTTCAAAACAGAAATAAGAAATGGAAAAAAGAAAATGTATCTGAACAAAAAAAATAGGAAAGGGACTCGACCCAACTAAGCCTGGCCCAACTAGGCCCAACAGCCCATTTACCTCTGTCCCCCGAAGCGTTTTTCTCTCACTCACCAGACGACCCGCGCAGTGAATGACAATCGGGACCCACTCTTCCTCTCTCCTTTTCACTGACACCCAGTCCCCACTGCCACCTCATCGTCGTTCTCACCCACGGTGACAGCGCCTTCCCTCCTCGACCGTTTCTGGCAGAATTTATCAGCGTCAATTCGTGTTAACGCGGCAGTTAAATCTACCCTGTGACCACGCCTTCTTAACCCCTCTTCCTCCTCTCCATTTCCCCTCTCTCGCCCGGCTCTCTCGGCCACCAGGCTGCTCGGAATCTTCTCCGAACCACCACAGTCTCCGGCGAGCACTTCCGTCGATTCCGCCCATTCTCCACAGCGCCTCGCCCTCTTGACCACACAAGCGAGGCCCCCAGACCTCTGCGCATCTCCCAGTGGCCTCATCTCGCTCGCGCGTGCCCCCCATCGTCGGCAACTACTTCGACTGAGATCTGCCACTGTCTGCTCCAAGTCCGGCGAACTCTACTGGTAATATCCAACTGCGCCGCCCTCTCTCTTTGATGCTCCGATACTTCCCACTCTTCTGTGCATCTAACGGTGTTGTTTGCTTGCTCTCTCGCGCTCAGTAACGTCGCCACCAACGGAACCCGTGCGTGTCCGACGACGACGAGAACTACGACGAGGAATTCCGGCCGACTCTGCGCGCCCCTTCAGCAACGAAAAACTGCCTTGAGCTTCCCCACGACGCCGCGAACACGGTGAGCATATTCCCTTGCTTCCTCGCTTCCTGCATCTCGGCCGCGCCGACCACCGCCGCTTGCTACCGTTCTTGACCAGCTACTGCGCATCGTTAGATTTGGATCGTAGGGCCCGGATAGATTCACTTAAACGTCGAAGAGGTACGCAACCTGTGCCGCTCGATCTGACTTGATCCAACGCACCAGAGAGTGTGATCCGAGCGAAGCGGTATCTGCGAATAGGAATAGGACACGTGTCGCTGTGATTTGTTTTAAAACAGATTTGAATCTATTAGATATGTGATTTTGTAAAATCCATAACTTTTATTCCACACGTCCATATTTTGTAAACTTTATATCAATAGAATCAGTGGAACAAGCCCTAGCCAACCATGCCATTTGTTTAGTAAAAAGTTTCTTTTAAATTGCTTGTTTTTGCAGAAACTTGTGTATGCTTGTTTAGGTTATAAAAATTATTCCAAAATGATTTTGAGGATAAAATCTTTTGCAAATGGAGTGTTTTGAACCTACTGACCATAGGAAACACTTTGTGGATTCAATTTTTTTTTGGAGAAACAAAAGAATGAATCTTGGATTTAAAACCAATTCTAGTCAAATAAAAATATGGTTTATTTATTAAAAATAGTTTTAAAGGAAAAACTTTGGGAAAGGTTTTGTTTACAACTCTCTGACCCTAAACACAGGTTTTATGGTTTGAAAACATATTTTGTGAACCCTATAGATTAATGCCTTAGTAAAAACATTTCTACACCACATAAAATGATACCTTGTTTTGAAAATGGTTTATGAAGTGAAATCTTTTGCAAATGACTTTGCCACTTTATGAAATGACCATTAGGTGTTTTCAAATGTTTATGACCCATTAGGAACCACTTTTCCAAATAAAACAATCCTTGGCATGCTTGCATGCATTACCTTGACTTTATCATTTTATGTGATGTTTTGCTTGATTGGTAGATTGAGATTGTGCCTTGCTTGATTGAATTGTAGTGACTTGAAGAGTGTGATTGTAGCAAGGACAAGGAGTGAACTTATACTCTACCAAAAAGGCAAGTGATGCTTCATACTTTGTCCCATTATTTTCACTATGCATTAGTGATATTTCTAAGTAGGACTTGCATGGAATTTTGCTAAGTATAACCATGCTATGGGAAAACCTAGTAGATGAAACCTTAGTAGAATTTCCTAAGTTAATATTCCTACTACTATCATGCTTAGCTTAGCTAATAGAAAACAAGGGTGGAATATATACATTCATACTATGGAAAAATTTCTAAGTCTGAGGACTTGTGTTTTTGTTTAATAAAACAACTAAGTTAATGAATCACCTGGGTGGAATGGTAATTGCTTGGTGGTTTTTGGTTGAGTGGTTACACAAGGCCCATGGCTATGGTTTACCTTGTGTATCATACTTGTGGATTGCCACCCAGGAACAAAGAGATTTGAGATGTCAAATGTTGAGAAGCTTCAAGTGCAACCACTTGGCATTATGGGCTCTGCCTGGATCACAAAGGTTGCTAGAACTTAGCCATTTGGATAGTTGGTGGTAGTGGGATTGTAGGTTGGAACGCGTCCATTTGGTCTAAGGAAAGGCTTCTAAAAGATCTTGTCTTGGTGAAACCAAGTCTTGTGGGGAAAGTGCACTACCTCTGCAGAGTGTAAAATCTAAGTACTTAGCCATGTCCCTGGTAAAGGACAATTTGAGCATCAAGACAAGAATCTCATCATCCAAATTTCTAAGTTAAAAACTTGTGGTTGAACAAGGGTTAAAGGATCTTCAATCTTTGATTGGGAGATGCCTTGGGAAATATTATTTTGTCAAGCAAAAACTTAGTGATTTCAAATGATAAGGAAAAATCTATTTTGAGCAATGCAAGCCTAAGCTCCACTTAGCCAAATGCATATAGATAATAGACTCCACTATACTACTATAGTATCACTTGCCAATACAATTCAAATGTATTGACCTTTGTGGCTGTAACTTGTTATGTTGCAGGTTTGTTTGATATTAGTGAAGTTTAATGATTAGGATTACAAGTCTACAACCAACATGCCTGCCTGTGGCACTTTGAAGATGAAGGACCCCATGCTTATAGATATTCTGCTGCAATGTAATGTAATAGCCAAATGAGCTATGTAAGATGTAATAAATTATGTTATTCCTGGTATAAAGTTGTATTATGACCTTTGTTTCTTGATATTACATCTTAACTATGGATGCTAGCTATTGATCAAGGGACTAGCACTATAAACACATGGATCTCTACCTTATTAAAGGTTGGGAACCTTACAGATGGTATCAGAGCATTGTGTTGCCTGTAGGATTTGTAAACCTAGGATTGGACAAAAAACCTTAGAAAAAATAGGAGTTGTATTTGTTCCATAACTTATTTACAAACAATCTTGTAAACTCTTTCCTCAACCATTTTGGTTTCAACTCTACATCTCTTCTACTTCAACTTGATGGACAAACCTGGCCAAAGACTTCACCATGAGCTAAGGACTTCTTCAACTCTAATGACTTCAACTTCTTCAACTCTAATGACTTCAACTTCTTCAACTCTAATGACTTCAACAACTTCAGCATTTTCACCAAGGACCTCAACCTTGGATATCACGAAGGACAAGTGAGATAAGGAATCTTGCTCAAGATTTGGAGACTAAAGAAATACAATTTAGAAGAACCATGATCACCTTTGAAGTTTTGTGACCAAGAGTTTTCCCAAGGAAACCATGATCTCATGCAAGAAGAATCAACCAAGAAAGATGGAAAGATTTCAAGTGAACCATATAGATGGACCACCATATTTTGTTTAAGTTAAACCCACCAACTTATGAGGTGTAACAAAAATATTTTTGGTTGCCTAAAAATATGCTTGAAACTTGTTGTTTGAGTGGAATGTTTGTTTGTGATTACTTACACATTGCTTGTGTGAACTGTGATGTGTGTGATTAGAATTATTTCCTTAGAAATCTTTTGCCTAATCTAATCCCAATCCAACTCAAACAGATGATTTCTTCAAGAGACTCCAACATCAAGGATGGTGACACCAACAACAACCAAGAGGACAACATGAGAGAACTTATAGCAACCCGAAACCAGTTGAGCCAAATGACAACTCAGCTTTTAGCCAACAACAATGGACTAGACCCAGCCATACAAAGGATTTTGAAACTTCAATCCCAATTGTTGCAAGGATTGGTTACTCAAATGATCAACATGGGAGAATTTTTTTTCCAAAGAGCTAATGACAACAAGTATGACAAAGATGTTATTCTAGAAGGAACCCAAGCATGCAATATTTGTAGAGACAAGGATCATACATGCAAGGAGCATGAAGATCAATGCCCTAATTGTGAAGAAGAAAGTCATATCTCTAGTAACTGCCCCAAGAAGAGAGAAAGATTTCCCACCTTTGAGGTGAGATATGAAGAGCATGAAATAGAAGAACTCCTAGCTTTGGAGAGACCCAAAAAGAAGAAGAAGGATAAAAGCCAGTTGCAATGTTACAATTACAAATAGATGGGACACTATGCCAGTGAATGCCCAGAAAAGAAGAAGATCCAAGAGGACAAACAATAGCTAGTGAAACCCAAGATGAGGAAGGATATTAGCCAAGTGATGTGCAACCATTGCAAAGAGTTAGGACATTATGCATCATATTTTCCAGAGAAGCCACCTCAAGACCTCAGCCTTATCACATGTTTCAAATGCAAGGAGCTAGGCCACTATGCAAACTTCTGTCCAGGAAAGTTACATCACGGTCCCAAGTAAGACAAGATGTAATTTAATTGGAAATTTTTTAAGGGTGGTAGTACCCTAGATGCTTTGAGCCTACTTGTAACCCTACCCTTCCCAAATCTCGGGACGAGATTTATTTTAAGGGTGGTAGCCTGTCACATCCCAAGATTTTCCAAATCTTGTAATGTGAAAAATAAATGAATAAAATAAAACTTTGTTGATTTTCAGGGTGAGAAGAAACTTTTTGAATCCAATTGGAAACTTTCAAAACCTATTTGGATCAAATAAAATCCTAAAGGGATTTAAAAAGATAAATAAACAATAAACTTAAAAATATTTAAAATTACTATTTTTGGATCTTTTAATAAAAGATTTGGTTTTCAAAAGAAAAGGTAGATTTATAAATAAGGATTATTTTATAGAGCCAAATTAAACCTTGGCCAAGCTTTTGAAATAAAATGTTTTGTTTTGATTAAAATAGTAAAAGTTTATTTAAATAAAATAATAAGGGTTTATTAATAAACCAATTTTATTAAAATAAAGGTTTTACCATTTTAATTAAAAAACATCAAAACTTGTTAATTTATTTTAAATAAGTTTTCCAAGTACTTTTTATTCTAAAATAAAACCTACTGAAGTGTTTTGGTTTTATTTTAGATTTCAAAATAAAGATTTTAATAAAACAAATCCTATTTGATTTAATAACTAAGGTCCATTTTATTTAATTATTAATGGACCCTAAAATAAAAATGTTATTTTATTTTGGACTTTGGATTCTGTTGTTAAACAGAATTAAAAACTACACAAACTTTGACAAAGGTTTGAATTCATGTGTTGTTTGATTTGTTATTTGAATGGTTTGATTGACTTTCAAAACAGAAATAAGAAATGGAAAAATAAAATGTATCTGAACAAAAAAAATAGGAAACAGACTCGACCCAACTAAGCCTGGCCCAACTAGGCCCAGCAGCCCATTTCCCTCTCTCCCCCGAAGCGTTTTTATCTCACTCACCAGACGACCCGCGCAGTGAATGACAATCGGGACCCACTCTTCCTCTCTCCTTTTCACTGACACCCAGTCCCCACTGCCACCTCATCGTCGTTCTCACCCACGGTGACAACGCCTTCCCTCCTCAACCGTTTCTGGCGGAATTTATCAGCGTCAATTCGCGTTAACGCGGCAGTTAAATCTACCATGTGACCACGCCTTCTTAAACCCTCTTCCTCCTCTCCATTTCCCCTCTCTTGCCCGGCTCTCTTGGCCACCAGGCTGCTCGGAATCTTCTCCGAACCACCACAGTCTCCGGCGAGCACTTCCGTCGATTCCGGCCATTCTCCACCGCGCCTCGCCCTCTTGACCACATGGCGAGTCCCCTGCCTCACAAGATCTCCCAGTGGCCTCATCTCACTCGCGCGTGCCCCCCATCGTCGGCAACTACTTCGAATGAGCTTCGCCACTGTCTGCTCCAAGTCCAGCGAACTTTAGTGGTAATATCCAACCGCGCCGCCCTCTCTCTTTGATGCTCCAATACTTCCCACTCTTCTGTGCATCTAACAGTGTTGTTTGCTTGCTCTCTCGCGCTTAGTAACGTCGCCACCAACGGAACCCGTGCGTGTCCGACGACGCCGAGAACTACGGCGAGGAATTCCGGCCGACTCTGCGCGCCCCTTCAGCAACGACAACCGCCTTGAGCTTCCCCACGATGCCGCGAATACGGTGAGCATATTCCCTTGCTTCCTCGCTTCCTGCATCGCCAGCTTTGCCGCCGTCTGACCGCGCCGCCGCCAGCCACCGTCGCTTGCGCCGCCCGTTCTTGACCAGCTACTGCGCATCGTTAGATTTGGATCGTAGGGCCCGGATAGATTCACTTAAACGTCGAAGAGGTACGCAACCTGTGCCGCTCGATCTGACTTGATCCAACACACCAGAGAGTGTGATCCGAGCGAAGCGCTATCTGCGAATAGGAATAGTACATGTGTCGCTGTGATTTGTTTTAAAACAGATTTGAATCTATTAGATATGTGATTTTGTAAAATCCATAACTTTTATTCCACATGTCCAAATTTTGTAAACTTTATATCAATAGAATCAGTGGAACAAGCCCTAGCCAACCATGCCATTTTTTTAGTAAAAAGTTTCTGTTAAATTGCTTGTTTTTGCAGAAACTTGTGTATGCTTGTTTAGGTTATAAAAATTATTCCAAAATGATTTTGAGGATAAAATCTTTTGCAAATGGAGTGTTTTGAACCTACTGACCATAGGAAACACTTTGTGGATTCAAAAATGTATTTGGAGAAACAAAAGAATGAATCTTGGATTTAAAACCAAATCTAGTCAAATAAAAATATGGTTTATTTATTAAAAATAGTTTAAAGGAAAAACTTTGGGAAAGGTTTTGTTTACAAATATCTAACCCTAAACACAAGTTTTATGGTTTGAAAACATATTTTGTGAACCCTATAGATTAAAATGCCTTAGTAAAAACATTTCTACACCACATAAAATGATACCTTGTTTTGAAAATGTTTTATGAAGTGAAATCTTTTGCAAATGACTTTGCCACTTTATGAAATGACCATTAGGTGTTTTCAAATGTTTATGACCCATTAGGAACCACTTTTCCAAATAAAACAATCCTTGGCATGCTTGCATGCATTACCTTGACTTTATCATTTTATGTGATGTTTTGCTTGATTGGTAGATTGAGATTGTGCCTTGCTTGATTGAATTGTAGTGACTTGAAGAGTGTGATTGTAGCAAGGACAAGGAGTGAACTTATACTCTACCAAAAAGGCAAGTGATGCTTCATACTTTGTCCCATTATTTTCACTATGCATTAGTGATATTTCTAAGTAGGACTTGCATGGAATTTTGCTAAGTATAACCATGCTATGGGAAAACCTAGTAGATGAAACCTTAGTAGAATTTCCTAAGTTAAGATTCCTACTACTATCATGCTTAGCTTAGCTAATAGAAAACAAGGGTGGAATATATACATTCATACTATGGAAAAATTTCTAAGTCTGAGGACTTGTATTTTTGTTTAATAAAACAACTAAGTTAATGAATCACCTGGGTGGAATGGTAATTGCTTGGTGGTTTTTGGTTGAGTGGTTACACAAGGCCCATGGCTATGGTTTACCTTGTGTATCACACTTGTGGATTGCCACCCAGGAACAAAGAGATTTGAGATGTCAAATGTTGAGAAGCTTCAAGTGCAACCACTTGGCATTATGTGCTCTGCCTGGATCACATAGGTTGCTAGAACTTAGCCATTTGGACAGTTGGTGGTAGTGGGATTATAGGTTGGAACGCATCCATTTGGTCTAAGGAAAGGTTTCTAAAAGATCTTGTCTTGGTGAAACCAAGTCTTGTGGGGAAAGTGCACTACCTCTGCAGAGTGTAAAATCTAAGTACTTAGCCATGTCCCTGGTAAAGGACAATTTGAGCATCAAGACAAGAATCTCATCATCCAAATTTCTAAGTTAAAAACTTGTGGTTGAACAAGGGTTAAAGGATCTTCAATCTTTGATTAGGAGATGCCTTGGGAAAGATTATTTTGTCAAGCAAAAACTTAGTGATTTCAAATGATAAGGAAAAATCTATTTTGAGAAATGTAAGCCTAAGCTCCACTTAGCCAAATGAATATAGATAATAGACTCCACTATACTAACATAGTATCACTTGCCAATACAATTCAAATGTATTGACCTTTGTGGCTGTAACTTGTTATGTTGCAGGTTTGTTTGATATTAGTGAAGTTTAATGATTAGGATTACAAGTCTACAACCAACATATGCACTTTGTGGCACTTTGAAGATGAAGGACCCCATGCTTATAGATATTCTGCTGCAATGTAATGTAATAGCCAAATGAGCTATGTAAGATGTAATAAATTATGTTATTCCTGGTATAAAGTTGTATTATGACCTTTGTTTCTTGATATTACATCTTAACTGTGGATGCTAGCTATTGATCCAGGGACTAGCATTATAAACACAGGGATCTCTACCTTATTAAAGGTTGGGAACCTTACACAGACTATCCTGTTGGGCATTCCATGCCCCAAATGAGAGAGTGTGATCAGACTCTGTGGACTGCTGGGCCCCATGCTCATCATTGTATTCATCTTCACCTTCCTCAGTATCAGCAGCACCCTGGTCCTTGATCTCTTTGAGGAGCTTCTCAATGCGGCGGTTGCTTTGGTAAGATGCATGCTGCTGCTTGCGAATGTCAATGTTCATGCAGCAAAGAGTCCTCTCCCAGAAGCTGGCCTTCTTGACCCTCTCATGCACATAGTCTCTAGTCATGGTAGGCATAGGGACATTGGAGGCATTCTTCCTCCGAACTCTAGGTGGAGAGGGAGCCCTCTCCGTCTCAATCTCCTCATCATCATCATTTCCATATCGACGCCTTAGATCTGGCCCCGTGTGCCCCTTCTGCTGCAGAGAGACCAGAGTGTGCACAGTGAGGTGTGGTGGGATGCCATGTGGAGAATCATGCGGCTGGGAGTTGATGAGTCTCATAATCAAGAGTGCATATGGAGGAGATTTCTTGTAAAGAATGGCATGGAACATCTCCTAGAAAATGAAGTCCATCACATCAATGGGTGCAGCATCAGCCTTTGGTCCAGCATTGAAGGTCTGGTGAGTATGGTACAGGAGGTTGACAAGCCCTCCCCTGATAGCATCATCATTTCCAGCACTTGGAGCAATAGTGTGACGGAAAATCCTCAGCATAAGGTTGTAGAGGGTCTTGAGTCCCTTGGAGGCCCCCACAACACCATCATCATACAGAGGTGCCAGCTTTAACTTGTTCTCACCCAAGGCTGCTGAGTGCATGCGCTTCCCCACAGGAGTAGATACGCCGTGAAAGGTCTCAAAGATGACATTGGCAAAGTCATGAAAGGTAGTTGTGCAGCGAGTAGAGCCAGTCATACACACCATGGTCCTGTCAAGATCAGACCCAAAAACCACCGTGGCATAAAACTGCTGAACAAGGTGCACACTGTAGTCTTCACGCAGCTCCATCAAGTTGTAGAGACCCAGCTTCTCACATATCCATAGGGCATCATTGAAATAAGGGCTCTGGCGCTTTTGCTCAATGTTGATGAACTTCTAAGGGCAAACAGGTGATTTGGTGAGTACACCATACACATCTTTCATGAATACACCCTGTTCTTTCCTCCAGAAACGAGGGTCATCACTGGTGTGAGGCAGTGCATAGAAATCTGTCTTCCTCAGCTCACGGAAATCCTCTTTAGACATCTTGGATAGGGACTGGAGGTTGTCATACTTGGCTCTCTTTGCATGTTCCTCCCTTTCAGCTCTCTCTTGATCCCTCTTCATGTAAGCTGCATCACGTGCCCGCTGTTTCCGGTTGGACAGAGGCACGATAAACTGACCCTGAGCTTCATCATAGCGAGGATTGCCCCTTTGGGACTTAGCCTTGGTACGACGAGGATGACTAGAACCATCACCTGTGAACAGCAGTGAGGGAGATAGCATGGAGATGAGTATATATGTCCCAAAGATGCAGTACAAGAGCTTTGATGCATTTCTGGAGTACTTTGATTCACCCAACACCGGAGTCTCCGCACTGCACACGGAGTCTCAGTTCAGACCGAGTCTCGGACCTAAGTCCGAGTCTCGGTCGAGGCTTCGTATGCGATGGGGAGATGCTAGTGAGGGTGAATCTCGTAGATCGGGCAATGCAACAAGGCTAAAGTACTATAGTGCATGCAAACAAGTGATTCCAATGGACAAATCAGCAACAATCCTCAAAAACACATCTAGGGTTGAACCCTAGGAGGAAAAAGGAGAGGAGAGGTACCAGATCTGTCCATGGGATCGATTCCTCCGGTGGGAATGACCCAATGGACGAGAGGGGAAGGTTGGTCGGCTGCACGGCGGATCCCGGGGGCTTCTTGACCTCCGGGGAGGAGTTTTGGAGGAGGAGGCGACGGGTTTGGAGGTAGGGGACGGGGTGAAGAATGAGGAACTGCTGTTCCAGTTCACCCCGTGCCCCTTCTTTAAGTGGCAGAAACCGTCTAGACCGGAGACTCCGGCCTACACCGGAGACTCCGGTCCTCTTCGACCAAAAATTCCAGGAAAGGTGTTTGGGGACATATATGAGATATAGATGGTCTTTAAGGTAGGAAAAGGGCTTGGGTTGAGACATCAAACTGTGAAGAACCAATAAGAGCCATAGAAGCTCGAAAATAATCAGAAAAACTTCAAGAGACTAAAATCAATCAAATGACAGTGCCAACCTCTCAAATGAGAGAGGGCGGTGGCCTAGGCCACCATATTTGAGTATACTTGGCTTGGAACCACGAAGATATATCTTGGGTCCATTACCAAAACTCATCATTAAGCTCACATATCACTAAATTATATTAAGAGGAATGATTTTGATTGCTTTGGGCATAATGGGGGGAGGGATGGTCCAATCAATTAGGACCGCACTCCCCCTATATCCATGCCTACACCTAGACCAAATATAAGATGAAACATAGGTGAGAGTGCAATAACATCAAGTCAAGCTCCTAGAATCTATGATATTTAGTTCATTCCTCAAGTAGCAAAACCTTGCTTCATCAAGTGGCTTCGTGAAGATATCGGCAAGTTGATCTTTGGTTGGTACATATGATAGATCAATATCACCTCGAGCAACATGATCTCTAATGACGATGGCGAATCTCAACATGCTTTGCCCTTGTGTGATCCACCGGGTTGTAGGCAATCTTGATGGCACTTTCATTGTCACATAGAAGAGGCACTTTGTTACAATGGACACTGTATTCCTTTAAAGTTTGCCTCATCCATAGCAATTGAGTGCACGCACTAGCTGCTGCCACATACTCGGCTTCGGCGGTGGAGAGAGATATAAAATTTTGCTTCTTAGAAGACCAACATACCAAGGACCTACCAAGGAATTGGCAAGCCCCGGATGTTGATTTTCTATCATCCTTGTCACCACCCAATCCTAATCCGTGTATCCACAAAGAGCAAATGTTGAGCCTTGACGATACCAAAGACCATACAATGGGGTATGAACCAAATATCGAAAGATTCTCTTGACCGCCATCAAATGGCTTTCTTTAGGAGCCGCTTGATATCTTGCACACACACCTACACTCAACACAATATCGGGTCTAGATGCACAAAGGTAAAGCAAAGAACCAATCATAGACCGATATACCTTTTGATCCACATCTTTACCATTTGGATTTTGTTCTAGATGAGTCTTTGTAGCCATGGGAGTAGGATCTCCATTCAAATCTTGCATTTTGAATCTCTTGAGCATATCTTGAGTATACTTGGCTTGATTGAAGAATGTCCCTCCTCTAACTTGCTTGATCTCAAAGCCAAGAAATACTCTCAACTCCCCCATCAAGGACATCCGAAACCTACTAGTCATAAGCTTTGAGAATTCATCATTAAAAGCTTTGTTAGATGAGCCAAAGATAATATCATCAACATATATTTGGCATACAAAAAGCTCCCCATTGACCCTCTTAGTAAAAAGAGTGGGATCGATTTTCCCAACCTCAAAGCCACGGTCAAACAATAACTCTCTAAGGTGCTCATACCACGTGCGTGGGGCTTGCTTGAGCCCATAGAGTGCCTTGTCAAGTTTTTAGACATGGTTTGGGAAGTTGGGATCCTCAAATCCCGAGGGTTGCTTAACATATACCAATTCATTTAAAGGACCATAAAGAAATGCACTTTCTACATCCATTTGTTGCAACTTAAAGTTATGATGTGTCGCATAAGCAAGAAGGATACGGATGGACTCAAGGCGAGCTGCGGGTGCATAAGTCTCTCTATAATCAATGCCTTCAATTTGAGAATACCCTTGTGCAACCAATCTAGCCTTGTTCCTTACTATAATTACATGCTCATCTTGCTTGTTCTAGAATATCCACTTTGTTCCAATAACATTGCGGCAGTCCTTTGGCTTCTCAACTAACTTCCACACTTTGTTTCTCTCAAAGTTGTTGAGATCTTTGTGCATAGCTTCTAACCAATACGTATCTTCAAGAGCTTCCCACACTTTCTTTGGTTCAATCATGGAGATGTGTGCTTGGTGTTCACTGAACCTCTTCAATTGTGCTCTTGTGGAAATTCCTTTCCTTAGATCTCCAACAACATTTTGGAGAGTGTGGTCTCTTATTTCCAACATTCTTTCCTTTCTAGCTTCGCGACAAGCGTGGATCTCCTCATTGTTTCTTGGAGGACCCTCTTCATCATTTTTATCCTCGTCTTGACCATCAACTTGACCTTGATCATCATTGGAGTCATCCTCTACATTGGGAGGCAAGGATTGACCTTGGTCTTGATCAATTGCTCTTCTAGCATCAATTTGAGCTTGTCTCAAAACAGTTTGGATGGATCTTCCTTGACAAATTGACTTGGCACCACTTGACAACCCATCGAATGGACCAAGTTCCCTTTGACTAGAGTTCACACATTGATCACTATGTTGAGGGTCCACATCTTGTCTTTGGCTTGAGTCAATGTCCTCTTCGGTAGGTGGAGCATGTTGAGGTTGTGAAGATGAGGGCTCCACTCGAGTGGAGCATAGTTCTTTTCGATCCGCCATAAGGGGTTCCTCAACGGGGCGGATATAACCCACACCCATTCTTCCTATGGCATCCTGAGGCATTTCATCATCTGCATCACAAGCATCAACACGCCCCCCTTGGGGACCATCATATTCTTCGAAGGTCACACTACAAGATTCTATGATGGCTCCGGAGAGCTTGTCATAGATTCTATAAGTGTGAGATTCGAGGCCATAGCCAACAAAAATACCCTCTAATGCTTTAGACTCGAATTTAGACAAACGAACACCTTTGATGATATAGAAACAATTACAATCGAACACCCGGAAATAAGATATGTTGGTCTTGTTACCGGTAAGTATCTCATATGGAGTCTTGTTGATTTTCTTGCGGAGGTAGAGTCGGTTTGAAGCATGGCAAGCGGTAGAGACGGCTTCGGCCCAGAAGTTGTATGGAGATTTAAACTCCGCCAACATGGTCCTAGCCATCTCAATAAGAGTCCGGTGCTTCCTTTCAGCCACACCATTTTGTTGAGGGGTGTATGCAGCGGAATATTGATGTTTAATCCCCTCATCACTAAGGAAATCATTCAAGGTGTAGTTCTTGAACTCGGTGCCGTTGTCACTTCTTATAATCAACACGGGAACATTGTGTTTCCATTGAACCAAGTTGATGAATTCGATAAAAGTCCTTTGAGTTTCACTCTTCAACTTAAAGAAGTAAACCCAAGAGTATCTTGAAAAGTCGTCAACAATCACCAAACAATATTTCTTCCCTCCAAGACTTGCATGATATGGAGGACCAAATAGGTCCACATGGAGGAGTTCCAAGATCTTGTTAGACTTGATTTGGTTCGTGGGCTTGTGAGGAGCGTCATGCATCTTCCCTAGAACACATGCCCTACAAACACGATCTTTGGCAAAGGAAACATTTTCTTTTAGTCCAACAATATGGCCCTCTTTATGGAGACTTTGCAAAGTTCTCATATTGACATGGGCTAGTCGGCGGTGTCATAGCCAACCCACATTGGCCTTTCCGTATAAGCACATCGGACCTGCAGTGGCTTGCCCCGAAAAGTCCACCACATAAAAGTCATTTTCGACGTACCCAACGAAAGCGACCTTGAGAGACTTGCTCCACATGAGGACCACAATATCATCATCAATAAACATGGCAAAGCCCATCTTTCCAAGAGCACAGACAGAAAGTAAATTGTATCCAAGGGTTTCAACAAGCATGACGTTCACGAGTGTAATGTCGTGAGCCACCACTACCTTGCCGAAACCCATTACCTTAGCCTTTGACTTGTCGGCATATGTGACGGTGATTTGATCTTCATTTGACACCAAGTCCTTGACAATAGACGAGCTTCCGGTCATATGACTTGTGCAACCACTATCGATCACCCATTTTGACCCTCCAGAATCATAAGTCTACAAAAAGATCAAGCTAGTTTTTTAGGTACCCATTTTTCAATGGGTCCTCTTTTGTTAGCAACAAGGGTCTTGGGAACCCAAATAGACCAAGCAATATAACCATCATAAGGGCCAACATATTGTGCATACACATCACCATAATGATCACGCATTAGAACATAGTGAGGGTTAGCACTACCCGCAAAGTCATCATGAGACATAGTTTTACCACTTGTGGTCTTACTACCCACAATGGCCTTGTTAGTTTCTTGTGTGGGCTTGACCGTCTTCTTCTTCTTCTTCTTCTTCTTATAATTGGAGACAAATCCAATGCCCCCTTTATCATCACTAGGCCTTTGCTTACTCAAAAAATCATCAATAGACTTGTTGCCTTGTGGAAATGTGGCCTTAGCAAGCTCCCCCTTCAACCTAGCATCCTCTTCAAGAATAGTTGTACTACTAGATGGAATGAAGTTACTAGGTGAAGGGATATTGGCCAATTGAGTTTGAAGCGTTTCATGGGACTTTGTGAGTGACAAGAGTTCACTCTCCAAAGCTTTGTGAGCCTTGTTAAGCAACCTAAAGTCCTTGATAAGTTTTTCATGAACCACACCAAACTCAATCTTGTACTTTTTAGCATTTTTGTATTTTGCAATAGCATGATCACGCTCTTTGATGAGCTTGTTAACAATATTGTCATTGGCCTCATAACGCCCTTCAAGTTTTAGCTCAAGTGATAACCTAGTTTCTTGTTCTTCTTCTAGAGCATTATTTAAAGCCTCTAGCTCAATCATGTGTTCATGCCCAAGTTTACATCTAACATCTAGAAGCTCTTGAGTATGTGAAAGTTGATCTAGAATGTTTTCAAAGTGTAACTTAGCATCTCCTTTTAGGTTAGTCATAAACTCATCAAAGGCAATTAATTCCTTTTTAACATCAAGAGACATTTCATCATCAAGTTCATCATTATCTAGGGGAGTAGAGTGGGATGATGAGGATACCTCTGTTCCTCTTGCCATAAGGCAAGTGACGTTCTTGGTGGGAGAGTTCTCATTTGGAGAATCAAAGAGTGAGAATGTCGGAGTAGAGGTGGTGGCTAGAGCAGCTACACCATGTGAAGTTTCCTCTTCCTCATCTTCATCATCTTCGTTGTCGGAGGAGTATTCTTCATGAGTGATCAAGACAATTTCTCCCGACTTCTTGTTGATGGGATTATTCTTGATGAAAGGTTTCTTGTAAGGTGCCTTGAGAGTCTTCTTCAACACAAGCTTACCCCCATGATCTTCTCTATTTTCATAGGGGCAACTTTCTACAAAGTGATAGCGGTCACCGCAATTGAAGCAAGTTCTCAATCTCGTTGTAGTTTCTCTCTTCCCATTTGAGTTGCTCTTTCTTTGCATTTCCATCTTTGCCTTGGCGGGATTCTTCCAAAAGTTCTTTGCATAGAAAGCCATATATTGACTATGAGAAATCTTGACTTCATCGGGGTGGTCCATGGAAGGCCCTTCATCACTATCATCTTCATCCCCATGGTACACAGCTTTGGCCTTTAATGAAACATTGACAACATTGCTCATACCAAGGGCACGAGCACGGGCATCTTTGGCATTCTTGGCGGCAACCTTGAAAGGTGCCATCTCTTGCATAACTTCATTTGAGGTCATGAGATGGTAGTTGTGTCTTCCTTTTAGACTCTTCAAGTCGGTGGGATCAAAAGGCATGAGTGCACTCACATATTTCCTTTTTATCCATTCATCATCCACATGTGAGGCACCCACATTTCTAAAGGCGGTGGCGGTGGTCTTGAGCCTTCGGTACATGTCTTCATGATCTTCACCTTCTTTCATGTAGAAGCCTTCGGCTTCATTGCTTAGAGCATCATATCGGTTCCTCCTCATACTCTCATTGCCAACAAACAACACAGTGAGAGCATCCCAAGCTTCCTTGGCAATGCTAAAGTGCTCAATGTGTGGGTAGTCCTTTGTTCCCAATCCTTGTTGAATCATATGCAAAGCCGTGGCATTGAGTTGACTATTGACAACCTCTCTTCTTGTCAAGTTGTTTGGATCCCCAATAAAGAGTCCTTGCTCGATGATGTTCCATAGTTCAATGCAAGAGCTGCGCATATGAGTTCTCATTAGTGATTGCCATTGAGCAAAAGTAGCAGACTCTTCTAGATTAGGTGGGTCACCTCTATTTTACACATGAGGGTGAGGGACGGGAGGATCGGGAGAGTACCAAGAATCACGGTGCTCACCCTTCCCCCCATCAAGTCATGTGGAGGAATTAGCGTTGTCTAGTTTGTCCCCTACCACCATACCCTCGGGGGATACCGGAGTATTCCCTTTAGGTACAACGGATGGTAGATCCTCTTGAGGAGATGGGGGTGATGAGCCATCTTTGTCTTTAAGAAGTTGCTCAAGCATCTTCTTGACTTCGTTGACCAAGGAAGAGCTCAATCTTGTTTCCAAGTTTCTGAGATCTTCCATGGTCACCGGGGTCGACTCACTACCACCATCCCCTTCTTGGATACCCATATTCTCTTAGGCGGTAAAGCCCAAATAAAGAGCCGAGGCTCTGATACCAATTAAAAGGATCGTATGGGCACCTAGAGGGGGGGGGTGAATAGGTGCTACTTCAAATTTTACTCTTTTTAAATTTAGGGTTTGACAAGAAAGGTAAATTATCTAGAATATGCAACTATGGTGAATTTATCTATATGAAAAACAAGCACAAACTAACACAACACTAAGCAAGAACAAGTAAGTAAAGTGCGGTAAAGGATAGAAGTAACCAAGGGAGTGGACGCGGAGACACAAGGATTTGTTTCCCGTAGTTCCTTCCTTTTGAGGGGAAGTACGTCTATGTTTGGAGAGGGGGTGGTTTTAAACCACCAACGCCACGAGAGGCCTCCCTTGTTCTCCGATGAACCTCACCCCAACGGGCTCGATTCACCTTCCACTATATCGGCAACCTTCGAGGTGAAAGCCGACACCTTTACAACAAGTTCGAGGCACACATCCACAACTGAATTGGAGGCTCCCAAATACAAGCAAGCTGTCACGACAAATCAAAGACAAGCTTGTAAGAACCAAATCAAAGTTAGGGTTTTCAAAGAAACACTAGAGCTTGGGGGCCCTCAAGTGAATGAGGGGGAAATGAAGATCTCTCTTGGTGAAGATGTGAATCAAGGCCTCCTCCTTCGATTATCCAAAGATCAATGAGTTTGGATGGTTGGATGAAGAGAGCTTGTGGATTTGGTTGCTCTAATGGTGTTGGTGTTCTTGAGCAGCTCGAGCAACTGGAGGAAGAAGATAAGGGTCCCTATTTATAGACAGCCCCCTCCACGAACCGTTTTCTGACCGTTGTAGAAAAGTCAGACCGGAGACTCCGGCCAATCTCCGGACCAGTCTCCGGACTGCCCTTCTGACTGACCCAGGCCAGTTCTTCACCAGCAACACCGGAGACTCCGACCTTCCAACACCGGAGACTCCAGACTGACCAAAGTCCGGAGACTCCGGAGTAACCTCCGGTGCAGCCTCTGAACTCCTAGTCAGAATGTCCCAGCCATGTCCTGGGAGGCACCACCGGAGCCAGAACCGGAAACTCCGGACCACACCGGAGACTCCGGTCTTGGCAGACCGCAGACTCCGGTCTGGAGTTTCCAGAACAGTGGCAAATGTATGTGGTCTTTTCCCAAGAGTGTGTGTGATGTTTATCTATGATAATACCAACCCGTGGACAATAACAAACTGTAAAATGATCTACTTGTTGTTAACGAATACCAAAAGTGATTATGACAATAAATGTCCTTTCAGCAAGTCGATCTTAGAGCCGCCAATGGCCCTCTGCCATCAGCAGCAACGACAAAGCCACATCGAGGCCCCTGGATTCAACACGTTGACAACCAAATATCGGTCAAATGCCAAGGCCAAATCCTAGGGCCAATCAAAACAAGTGCACACATTGTCTGCCATGGTCGCACCCTCCGGAGGAGAAGGATCTTGGACGACCTCGACCAGAGCAACGACATGCCGTGCAGGGGCGCCGACAAAAAATCTGGCAATAAAAAGCTCGTACCGGCAGTAGAACTTGGTCTCGTCGAGATGCGGAAGGACTAGATGCTAGGGCTAGGGTAGAGAAAAAATGGAAAGGTCAGACTCCCCGCTGCCACCGTCAGGTGGCCTTCTCCGACGACGGTGTAGGCTAGCTTCCCTCCCCCCTGCGTCGCCTCAGAGAGGGACATGTGGGTCGCGGTTGTGTGTTGCGAGTCCAAGCTACATGTAGCCTGATTTCTATTAAATGCGAAAACTTCATTTTTTTCTTTAAAAAATCTGAGAAATATATAACTACATACGGATGGCTGCCATGCGAGTGCCATGCCAAGAAAAGACAAACGTGAACACCAAAATTGGTTTGTTTAGTGCGTACCAAGAACCACATGTGTCGATTTTCACTTTCATATAAACCAAATCAATTTTTTACTTTTAACTATTGATTTCTATCTAAATCAAACATTTATATCAATTGGATGAGAGCTCAGACTGGACTCCTGTTCCAACGTGAGGGGTATATTTGTTTTGGTTCAGTTACAGAATAACTCTCGCATATTAAGTGCATCTCCACTCTCCACTCGCCTACCTAGGACATCCAAAATAGGCCCGGACGCTGAAATTCGGTCCGATCGTGTTCCTAGAAACCTCTTTTCGTCCGGATTCGGGCGAACTTTGGTCCAGACTTCCTAGGCCGTACCTAAGATCCCGGAAACGCCGGACGGAGTAAAAACGGGGGTGGGCCAGTTTTGTCGGCGAGACAGTCCCATTTTCCGCCCCCACTCCACTCGTCCAGACTGCGGCGAAGAGCTCCCAGCGCCTATGTCGCCATGACTTCGTCGGCGGAGCTCCTCCACGCCGAGACATGCCCACGCCTCTAGATATGCTCCCCGTACCGCCGCCCATTCCGCCGCCGCTTCCGTCGCCCGAACTTTGCTGTAGCACTGCTTCACTGCGAGCTCCCACCACCACGCCTGCCAAGTGTTCAGCATTTGGCCGGTTCGTCCATGGAATCCGACGACAAGCAGACACTCGTCGTACTGTTGGAGGAGGAGAACGCCGAAGTCATCGAAGATGCATAGCACATAGAGATCTTCGCCTCCCTCGCCCAGCTGTACCTTCAGATGGCGAAGCCGAAGCGCGTTGGTTCAGCGCTGTAGGGTTCGCAGCATAGAAAACAAAAAATTCCTACGATAGGAACACCTAAGTACCAAGATCTATTTACTAGATACAAGCAACGGGTGGATATACATCCATAGAATACATACCGTCGAAGACCGTATAGCGTTAACGAGGTTGTACTTGTGGATGATATAGTCGAACGCTTGCCGATCTCAAGATCGTGATGAAGTTCATCTGGTCCAGCCGGTCCAGCACCATCACGTCCAGCACCGCAAAGCAGTGGTGCATCCGTGATCGCACACACGTCCGGCTACCCCGACAACCTTCACGCCCTCGCTCCAGCGAAGCTGCGGAAGCAACAAATCCTTTCATAAAAAGCCACCGGAAACATGTATCTCGCTGATCCGAGACCATGAGAAAATTCTAAATGGGGAGAGAGATCCTTCGCGAGGAGGTGTGCTTTAAGAGGAGGAGAGGGGGGGCCTTTTATAGGGATAGGGGGGCACCCCCAAGGGGCATGGCGCCAGCCATGGTGGCTGCCCCCACCTCTTTCACATTCATTTGGGTGGATCTCCCACTCAAAATGAAAAGCCGCCACTCCCATTAAAAAGCCTCCACTCAAAAATCCACTCACATGCATTAAATTTCCACCAAATTTAATGCAAGCTCTCATTTAAATAAAACTCTTTTATTTATTTATTCAGAATTTTGTTAATTAATTTAATTAAAAAATATTCACATAAAACCCATTACAACATTTCAATTTCACATGCAGAACCAGTTTCAGCAATTTCAACCGAAACAGTTTCGGTGTCTAGTGAAATAAATTCCTGCGCTTTCCTTTTTCTTTCTCTGGCATATTATTTGCTCCAAATGGTGTCGGTATCCCTTAAGTGTGTCACCCTATGGTTCGCGAATAATGTAGACATGATCGAGACCCCTCTCTGATCAATAATCAGCAGCGGGACCTGGAGATCCGTACTGACTCCCACATATTCAACGATGACTTCCATTATCGTGTGAACCTTATACGCATGTAACTCAATCCCTTTGTCTCGCGATATATTACATGTCCGAGATTCGATCATCGGTATCTCCATACCTAGTTTGATCTCGTTACCGACATGTACTCTTTTCTCGTTCCCGTGATATAACATTCTAGTGATCAAATCACTTGCTTGTAAGCTAACTAATATGATATCACCGAGAGGGCCCAGAGTATATCTATCCATCATCGGGATGGACAAATTCCACTCTTGATTAATGAGCCTCAACATAACACCTTCGTAGCACTGAACCCATCTTTATAGTCACCCTGTTACGGTGTGACGTTTGATGTTATCAAGATACTCTTCCGGTGTTAGTGATTGACATGATCTCATGGTCTAAGGACTAAGATTACTTCGTATGATGTTATAGCAATATAAACACAATGACCTTGATCGTAATGCTATACTTTGGATGAATGTTCATCACATCATTACACTAATGTTGTGTCCTCGTTATTAACAACATCCAATGTCCATGATCAGGAAACCTTTGATCATCTTGTTAATCAACGAGCTAGTTTATAAGAGAGGCATAACTAGGAACTTCCTTTTTGTTTATTAAACACACATGTATTAACGTTCCGTATTAATACAATTATAGCATGTAAAATAAACATTTATCATAAATAAGGAATACGATAATAACCACTTCATTATTGCCTCTCGGGCATATTCCCTTCAGTCTCCCACTTGCACTAGAGACAATAATCTAGTTAAGAAACTTTTTGTATTGAACACCTATGGATTTTTGGTGTTCCATATACGCAAATGCTAGTGGTTAACATAATCTACGGATCTGACGCTTTCAGGTCTGTGAGTATTTGCATGTTTTTGCATCTCCACGCATCACTCATTCTCTAATGAGATGGCATTGTATAAATTTGGTCTTTTGGTAAGACCTTTAGTTCCTTGGGGTTAAATCGTGTCGATACTATCACCGTACAATATATCTTTAGTGTTAGCCCATTGCGAACCACACCTTAGTTTGATAAAAAACTACTTGACACAAATTCCCTCCTTTGCTGCTACTATAGCAGTCATATATTTAGCCATTTGTTGTATTATCCGTCACAATGTTTTAACTTTGGAATACATCCAAATCCATCATGAAAACTCCTTTCCATTTTATTGTGCCACTCATAGTTTAAATTGAGATAAACTTAATTTGTATCTGGTAACAAAACTAGTATCAATGTAATGCTTTACAATGAAATATTTGTAATTGTTTGTCACCTCTACACAAATATATTCTTAGTTCTTCCAAAAGATTATAAGAATATCCTTACTATCGTCCAATGATCATTTTATGATTCATTCTGGTATATGCTCATAACACTTAGAGCATAGGACATATCTGGATGTGTACATATCATGGTATGATTCAAAACTTTCTTGTGATTTCACTCATCAAGTGTCAAAGCACTTGAATCTTGTTTCACTTATCATGTGTCGATACACTTGAATCTTGATTCAATTCCTTTCCATGCGACAAGAACTGTTTCTTGTCTTTTCTATATTGAACTCCTTCAATATCTTATATATGTACGTTTGGCATAACCATATTAGCGTCACAGTCTATCCGCTATAGACATTCATGCTAAATATTCTGGTTTTGCTTAAGTATTTTATCAAAATGAAAATCTTAACCTTTGTCAATAAAAGATACATCATTTCTAATCAACAAGATATCCTCCTAGGGATGCAGAAGTGGGACAATTGGGACAAGTGGGATAACACTTTTAGACTACTGGACTAACTCAAAATTAAGTGGGGCAAGTGGGATAAGCTAGATTTGACATATCCCGCCTATCCCACTTATCCCACCTAAATTAGAGTTAGTCTAATAGTCTAAAAGTGGTATCCCACTTATCCCGATTGTCCCGCCTCTGCATCCCTACGTCCTCCACATAATGTATTAGAAATATGTCTCAGCGCTGCAAATGCAAGCATCTTCATTGTCTCCTGATGAAAACTCCTTTTCATCACGGTGAAGATTCCAACTCCGCGATGCTTACTTCAACCATTGAAGTTTGCATGCCCTTTTTAGCATCCTTTGAATTAACAAAACCCTTTGGACCGTGTCATGTACACGTCCTAGGTAACCATTCTATTAGAAGAACTTTGTTTTGTTTATTCATCTACCATATACCAAATTATATGTAGTGGTTGCTACTTTAATCCGTCTAGACTTAATATCGCTATGAAAGATCAAATCTTGTCATAGTCAACTCCTTGAACATTGTAATAAAATACTTTACGACATGTCGAATATTTCATAGATATGAATCATCCATGTTTGTTTCTTTACAGATCCAAATACGACTAATAGGTTTTTACACCTTTCCGGAGGGTCTTCCAAGTTTAAAACTTGATTTCTTGTGTATGGAAGTATCACGGATTTTATGGATTCAAGCCATTTGACGGAGTCATGGACCATCATCGCTTCTTTGCATTTAGTCGGTTCATCATTGTCAAACAATAATGATTTACTCTCAAATCTCAGCATTTGATTGTTTATCCGACCTACTTGGTTCAATAGGAACTTAGACCTCCATGACCGCAACCTTTGAGGCACATAAGCTATGAGCATTATGGTTGCCTCCGGAACAATTTCCGGCGCTGCGCAACTCAGCACATTTAGCTAAGGTTCGTTAACCTTATCAAAGTTCCATTGTCCTCCCACTTAACTTTTATGAAAAATTCCTTCTTCAAGAAACTTCATGTTTCAAGCGACAAACCCTTTTGTCCTTGGTGTTATGGAGGAATAACCAATTGTTATTCGAAATAACCTACAAAAACATGCTCATCCGACTTTGGTTGTAAAGATCTTACTTATGCTTAGCATACCAAAATTTAAGAAAGGACAACTTGGGTTTTACCCCAAACCATGACTCATATGGTGTCATTTCAACGGATCAAGATGGAGCTCTTTTCAGTGTAAAAGCGGTAGTCTCTAAAGCTTTAATCTTTTAAAACATAATGGCAGTTTTATAAATAACACATTTGATCCAACCATGTCAAACAAGGTTTTATTACAAATCTCAAACACTCCATACTCCTATGGTGTTTCGGGAGATGTAAATCTAGGTGTTTTTGATAAACTTGCAACTCAAATAAATACCTTTATGATAAAATAATAATTCATCTATTTTCTTGTTACACTTGTAACTCAAATAAATCCCTTACGATAAAATCATAAACCATCTATTTTCTTGTTACAATGATTTTCCACTTCATCTTGAAAGTCTTTGAATGTTTTCAAATACTTCTTTCTCATTAAGTGAATATTCACTCAAATTTTCAGAGAAAGCATATGAAGTTGAAGTCCATCACTTACGACTACACATAATGGACTACATACATCTATATGTATAAATTCCAATATTTTAGTCATTCGTTCTTCTTTGGCCTTTGAACGAAGTTTTAATTATCCCGAGGAAAGTCTCGCAAGCGTCACTTGATCAAATCAAAGACTCCAAAAATCCATGCATATGGATTTTCTTTATGTTTTCTTTCCAATATAATTTAACCGGCGATGTCACTTCGTAAGTGATCTTCCAATCATTTGTCTTGCGACATTTTAGCATTAGTTTTTATGGATGTGATTTCTCCAACTAGATTTGTAAATCATCCATCTTATATGGAATACGGTAATTATTTGAACAACTTTTGTTCTCATAATACCTGATTTAAATAACTATTATTAAAACAAATCTTGAAGTCAAGCTTTGACGTCAACGAGAAATATAAACAACGGTTTATTGGTTTTTGATGAACATCATCACGTATTCTCTTGCTAGTTACTTAGGCCATTGTAGTTCATGAATTGCGTCGTTCTGTATGAAATTTCATACCAACCAATTCGGTATCCAATACCCAAGAACCACATTGTTTAACAAGCAAAGAATACAACCATAACATGTATATCATCTATATACCTAAATTGGATATTTCCAATCTTTTCTTTTCTGCCAAATATATTTTATATATTCTCTTTTAGCATTTCCTTTTTCCTTTTTAAAAGAATCTATCAACATAAAAAGTGGCGCCATACACATGACACATAGTCCAAAGCGTGTATATTCAAATAATAATACCTTTGGACTTGCACTTTGAAGTAGATCACCATCATCAAATGATCGGTATTCTTTCAAAATCCATTATTTAGTAATCTTTTAGTGTAGTAAACACTTTTACATACATCTTCTATTCATCCTTATCATGAAGAATTTCATGATCAAGCTACTGTAGCTTATAAAGGCGAATCGTGAGTATAACATTACTTTCCAAAACCCTTTTGGATGATTAGGATGTCTAGCATCTCCAACCTTTGTAAATTATCATCCAATATGAGAACATATATTATACTCTATCATATTGCAACCAAAAACATTGTTTCAGATATCGTTATATCTGCCACACATGATGGTTTCTGAAACAATTCTTTCAGCTCCTAGATAAACTTGATATTAAAACAATCAAGAATCATGGAGGCAAACATGATACTTAAGATACTAACACTGGAATTGTTACTCTCGATTTAATACCAATTATTCAATTTCACGGAGTAAACAGAGTTTGCTGAAAGTTTGCAATGGGACTTTAAACTTTAGATTGACACTCAACACAATACGATACCAGTTCGTAAAGTAAATATGCATAATTCAATAGTTCTATTATCTCAATTATAACTAAGCATAAAGTGGTGAACGAATGCCAATGACTACAAAAAATTATTCAAATTCACTTTGATTTAATTTATGATAAATTGAGTTGTACTAATCCAAATTAGAAATGAACTCCCACTCAAAAACGACATCCCTCGTGCCTTTTTGGTGATTACATGAACCAAATCCACTACACCAAGTCCGTTCATCACGTGAGTCGGTGTAGCTTCAAAGGCGAGCATCCATATGGTCATCATATCAAAACATATGACTCATGCTTAACCTTTAGGTCCGTGTTCCGAGGCCATGTCTGTACATGATAGGCTCGCCAAGTAATAACCTTAGTATTCGCGTGTGTAACTGTCTTACACCCGAGATATGCTCGTGGATTCAAGTACACCCGATCATCAAGTGATGTCTTGAAGCGACGAAACATTGTCGGTGCATACTTAAGGAAGAACACATTTTTATCTTGATATCTAAATGAGGGATCATCTTATTATGCTAATAAAACGCCAAACAAGCAATATAAGATGCAATCAAACATATCGTGTTTGTAACTGAAATGATATGGTTCCCGCATATGATCTCCATCATGTGCACCGTGGTATGATCTCTATCATACCTCTATGTGTAAGGCCAAGGTCTATGGAACCTACACGTTATGTGTGTTGTAAGAGTATCATCTCATACTTCTACTTACAACATCACCATATCATAACACTAGCCCAACAACAATCTAAACTAGACGCCTCTAATTTATCCATTGCAAGTTTTACGTGGCTTAGGGCTTTCGAAGATAGAACCGTTCTTACCTACGAACATGAACCACAACGAGGATAACCAAATTGTTGACAACTCGTTGCAAATTATATATTGACTATAGAAGGAGAGACAGACACCCGCTAGCCACTTATGCAAAACTAGTTGCATGTCAAGCGTGGAACAGGTCTCATGTGCGAGGACATGTAAAGTTTGTCCGGGCCGCTTCATCCCACTATGCCACCAATATCCAAAATACAACTAAGAAGCAATAAAATGATCATCATCGCCCACATACTCATATGTGTACTACCCGTGCAAAGCATCTACGCATAGATCCGGCTCTAATACCACTATAGGGTTCGCAACATAGAAAACAAAAAATTTCCTACGATGGGCACATCTAAGTACCAAGATCTATTTACTAGATACAAGCAACGGGTGGATATACATCCATAGAATACATACCCTCGAAGATCGTATAGCGTTAACAAGGTTGTACTCGTGGATGATGTAGTCGAACGCTTGCCGATCTCAAGATCGTTATGAAGTCCATCTGGTCCAGCCGATCCAGCACCATCACGTCCAGCACCGCAAAGCAGTGGTGCATCCGTGATCGCACACACGTCCGGGTACCCCGACAACCTCCATGCCCTCTCTCCAGCGAAGCAGCGGAAGCAACAAATCCTTCCACAAAAAGCCACCGGGAACATGTATCTTGCTGATCCGAGACCATGGGGAAATTCTAAAGGGGGGAGAGAGATCCTTCACGAGGAGGTGTGCTTTGAGAGAAGGAGAGGGGGGCCTTTTATAGGGAGAGGGGGGCACCCCAAGGGGCATGGCGCCGGCCATGGTGGCTGCCCCCATCTCTTCCACATTCATGTGGGTGGAGATCCCACTCAAAATGAAAAGCCTCCACTCCCATTAAAAAACCTCCACTCAAAAATCCACTCACATGCATTAAATTTCCACCAAATTTAATGCAAGATCTCATTTAAATAAATCTCTTTTATTTATTTATTCAGAATTTTGTTAATTACTTTAATTAACAAACATTCACATAAAACCCATTACAACATTTCAATTTCACATGCAGAACCAGTTTCAGCAATTTCAAGCTTGATTTTGTCTAGTGAAATAAATTCCTGTGCTTTCCTTTTTCTTTCTCTGGCATATTATTTGCTCCAAATGGTGTCGGTATCCCTTAAGTGTGTCACCCTATGGCGAATAATGTAGACATGATCGAGACCCCTCTCCGATCAATAATCAGCAGCGGGACCTGGAGATCCGTACTGACTCCCACATATTCAACGATGACTTCCGTTATCGTGTGAACCTTATACGCATGTAACTCAATCCCTTTGTCTCGCGATATATTACATGTCCAAGATTTGATCATCGGTATCTCCATACCTAGTTTGATCTCGTTACTGACATGTACTCTTTTCTCGTTCCCGTGATATAACATTCTAGTGATCAAATCACTTGCTTGCAAGCTAACTAATGTGATATCACCGAGAGGGCCCAGAGTATATCTATCCATCACCGGGATGGACAAATTCCACTCTTGATCCATGAGCCTCAACATAACACCTTCGTAGCACTGAACCCATCTTTATAGTCACCTTATTACGGTGTGACGTTTGATCTTATCAAGATATTCTTCCGGTGTTAGTGATTGACATGATCTCATGGTCTAAGGACTAAGATTACTTCGTATGATGTTATAGCAATATAAACACAATGACCTTGATCATAATGCTATACTTCGGATGAATGTTCATCACATCATTACACTAATGTTGTGACCTCGTTATTAACAACATCCAATGTCCATGATCAGGAGACCTTTGATCATCTTGTTAATCAACGAGCTAGTTTATAAGAGAGGCATAACTAGGAACTTCCTTTTTGTTTATTAAACACACATGTATTAACGTTTCTGTATTAATACAATTATAGCATGTAAAATAAAAATTTATCATAAATAAGGAATACGATAATAACCACTTTATTATTGCCTCTTGGGCATATTCCCTTCAGGCGCCGGGTCGCCGGAAGTGCAAGGCGAGGCAAAGGATAGAGGGCTACTGCTTGTTGTACGCCGACTACTGCGCTGACGGGCCGCTCCATGGAAAGGCCGTGTTTCGGCGCCGTTTCAGGATGAGCCGAAAGATCTTCCTCAAGATCGTGCATGCCATCCGGGAGTTCGATCCCTATTTCGTTTGCAAGAAGGACTACACCGACATGGTTGGGTTTTCCTCACTACAGAAGTGCACCATGGCGATGAGGTTGCTTGCATATGAAGCGCCGGGTGATAGTGTTGATGACTATTTCCGCATGGACGAGTCCACCGCCATCAACTGCTTGGACAGGTTCTGCAGGGCAATGATTGATACGTCCAAAACGTATCTACTTTCCCGAACACTTTTGCTCTTGTTTCTCCTCTAAACTTGTGTGATTTGGATACAATTAGCACGGACTGATGCTGTTTTCAGCAGAATTACCTTGGTGTCTAGTTTTTGTGCAGAAAATCAACTATCAGGAAAAATCCTGAAAAATATGCCAAAAATCCTATTTCACCAGAAGACCCACGGAGCCAGAGTACGAGACGGAGTGGAGGCCTGGGAGGGCCACACCCCTGCTAGGTGCGGGCCAGGCCTAGCCACGCCTAGGGGGATGCAGCCACCCCAGGCACTCCCCCGCCTCCCTCTTCGCCTATAAGAAGCCTCCTGGCCTAAAAACCGAGGGAGGGTGTCGTTTTTCCAAAAAGAGTTACGCTGCGCCGCCACCACCAGAGACCAAGATTCGGAACCAGAAACTCTGTTCTGGCACCCTGCCGGGACGGGGAATTTGGGGAGGATCATCGCCATCGTCATCACCAACGCCTCTCCATCAACCATCCATATTTCACTCATCCATGAGTGAGTAATCCCCCGCAGTAGGCTTTGGGGATGGTAGGGATTGGAAGAGTTCTATCATGTAATCGAATAAGATTGTTAGGGCATAGTGCCTAGTATCTCTATTAGTGCTATTTGACTTTGTTGCAATTGTTGAGCTTAATGCTTGTCACTAGGGCCCGAGTGCCATGAACTCAGATTTTAACTTACTATTGAATCATTATGATAGTATTGTTTGTGGTCTTATCTGCAAGTTGTGTACACATATCATTGTCCGGATCCAAAGGCCCCGAAGTGACAGAAATTGGGACAACCGGAGGGGATGGCTGTGGTGTGAGGATCACATGTGTTCACGGAGTGTTAATGCTTTGCTCCGATGCTCTATTAAAATGAGCACCTTAATTGCCAATGGTTTCCTAGAGGCCCCGCTGCAACGGGTTGGCTGGACAAAAGATGTTGTGCAAGTTCTCACTGCGAGCACGCATGACTATATATGGAGCACATGCATAGGATTGTTTAGTACCTGGATGCTTATTCTTATCTATATGCAATGCCCTAGGTCTTGAAGTTACATGTTTAGACTCGTCCATGCAACGTCCATCCATCCACCCCTATGCCTACCGCACTCGAATCCCACTATTTACCGTTACTGTTACTATTGCTCTTGTTCTACTATTGCTGTTGCTATTGCTTTGCTATTGCTACTACCAAACTGTTGCTACTAATAAACTTCTGTGAGCAAGAACTATTTCCAGGTGCAGCTGAATTGACAACTTAGTTGTTATGGCTTGCAAGTATTCTTTGGCTCCCCTTGTGTCGAATCAATAAATTGGGTAATACTACCCTCTAAGACTGTTGCGATCCCCTATACTTGTGCGTCATCAAGACTATTTTCTGGCGCCATTGCCGGGGAGCATAGCTTTATTTGTAAGTTCACTTGGATCTACTATTGTTCACTGCTATTCCTTTCATCATGGGGAAGTCTCGTGATGGAAAGTTTGCTATTTTACCATCCACTACAAGAAGAGGTATATTCCTAAACACCTCTGCTGCTCTTGATTCACCGTCTGTTATAAGTAAGCTTGTTACACCACCACATACTCATGTTACACACACTGCTACTACTGCTGAATCTGAAACTGCTTTTGATACTCATGATGTTACTTCTACTATGCTTGATGCGAGTGGTTCATTAGGTCCTTTCCTAGATGCTACTATGGCTAGTCTAGGAAATACTGAAACTTCTAGTGAAGACATTGTTACACCTGTTAGCTCACCTGAGTTTAGAGAGAGATACAATATTAATGATGGTTACATTGAGTTTACTAATGAATTTATTGAAGAGTGCCAAAACACACATGGTGCTAGTGCTTTTAAGATTCTCCTTGCTAGACGTACTATTATGCCTAAACTGTCCTCTGATCCTAAGTTTGCCACTTCTCCTATAGATATTAAAGATAAATATTATGATTTCTATCTTGATTTATCTTATTTAGACATTGTTGAGAAAGAACCTTTCCGTGGGACTGAAAATGAGAGTGTTGTGTCTCATATGAATGAGCTTTATACTATGAGTGCTTTATTCTCTGATGATTTTAAGATGCGCAAGTACTTTGTTACTAAGATCTTCCCTTTTTCAGTAAAAGGAGAAGCTAGGGCTTTGATACGTCGGAAACGTATCTATAATTTTTGATGCTCCATGCTTGTTTTATATCATTTGTCTTATGTTTTGTCTACACTTTGAGGTATTTTTATACACTTTATGGAACTAACCTATTGACAAGATGCCACAGTGCCAGTTGCATGTTTCCTGCTGTTTTTGGTTCCAGAAAGGCAGAAAATCAATATTCTCGGAATTGGACGGGACAAAAGCCAAACTCATTATTTTTCCCGGAGCAACACGGAACCACGAAGTAGAGTTGGAGGAGGACACTAGGGTGGCCGCACCCTCCTAGGCGCGGGCCAGCCCTGGTGGCGCCCACAGGGGGTGTGGGCCCCCTAGACCTCCACCGACCTTGCCTCCTGCGCCTATAAGAAGCCCCCGGGGAGAAAACGCTAAATCATCCAAAAAAACCAAGAAAAGTTCCACAACGCCGCCGCCACCGAAGGGGAGATTCGGGGGACAGAAAGTCTCTCTTTTGGCACCTTGCCGGGACGGGGAAGTGCCCCCGGATCCATCTCCATCGATCTCCACCACCATCTTCATCACCGTTGCTGATTCCCATGATGAGGAGGGAGTAGTTCTTCCTCAAGGCTAAGGGATCTACCGGTAGCTATGTGTTCATCTCTCTCTCTCTCTCTCTCTCTCTATGCATGATGTTGTTGTGGTCATGAGCTTTGTAATCAAGTAGATCTACCTTGCTACTCAAGTGCTTCAATAGATCTCTGCTCTCCCCATGTGTGTGAAAGTGACAACGTGCACGCCATGGTGCACTTAGGCTAGAGTCTACATAAATACTCATCGCACTTTAATAGATCTCTGCTCTCCCCATGTGTGTGAAAGTGACAGCGTGCACACCATGTGTGGCATTTAAGCTAGGTTACATATATCTTTATCATGAGTATATTTTGAGTTGGTTATCTCTATGAAATTGTGGTGTTTGTTGGAACTATCTAGCGCTCAAGGTGACAGTGTGGAGTTATCTAGATTGGGGAAGACCCTACCGTGGATTAGAGTGTCCAACCGGAGAGTAGTTAAGATTAGTATCACGAAGAGAATATATTTATATGAGAGAGTGTTCACTAGTGAAAGTATGATCCCTAGGCCTTGTTTCTAAACATTGAAACACCGTTTGCATCTAGATCTGTTGCATGTTTGCTTGCTTCCATCTTTATTTTAGTTTGACTTTAGTTTCTCCCACGTCAACAACAAGTCAGTAGCTATATTCTAGCATCGTTACCACTTGTATTTCACTATCTCTTCGCCGAACTAGTGCAACTATACACCTGGCAAGTGTATTGGCTGTGTAGGGGACACAAGAGACTTCTTGTATCTCGATTGCAGGGTTTCTTGAGAGGGATACCTTTGACCACTTCCTCCCCGAGTTCGATAAACCTTGGGTGATCCACTTAAGGGAAACTTGCTACTGTTCTACAAACCTCTGCACTTGGAGGTCCAACAATTGTCTACAAGAATAGAAGTGTGTAGACATCATGCTTGGTTTAATAGATTACCTCCTTGTTCCATTGATAGCCCTGATTGTTTGATTGCTTCTTTCTTCCAGAAATATTTTCCTCCCAGTGCTATACATGCTGCTTTGTAGAGACTTTTTGATTTTAAACAGGGAGAAGAAGAGAAATTGCCTGAGTCATGGACAAGGTTTTGTTCCTTGATTCATGCACATCCTGGATGTCCATTACCTAAAAAATGATCTTCTTGATATTTATTATAATGGACTAACTGATGATTCTAGGACATACCTAGATAGCTTTGTTGATTGTGTTTTCAGGAAAAGAACTCCTATAGATGCTGAAGAATTAATGGCTAAAATAAGCAAGAATTATGATGATTGGACTTCAACTGAGCTAAATACACCTGAGCCTATTACTCCTGGACCAGATGTGCCTGAACCAGTTCCAATACCAACACCAAAGAAGAGGGGAGTTATTGCATTAAATGATGAAGTGATGAAGGAAGATAAGAAATGTCTAAAGGAGAAAGGTATTAGAGCTGAAGATGTGAAGAATCTACCTCCTATAGAAGAATTATGCAAGCCAATTTCCCACTCATCTACTATAGAGGTACACTCTCTCCACTTTGATGAAGGTGATATGCCCTATGGTAAGCATCCTGATCAATGCTTAGAGGAACTTGACACATTTATTGCTAAACAAGGTAATTTTAATAAAGAAGTTCAGAATCATTTATTGGAAAACTCTAGAGCTATTAAAGAGTTGAAAGATATTACGGAAAGAACTTCTAATGATATTAAAATGCTTTGTAAACACTTTCAAATGGTTCAAACTCAAATTGATCAACTTCCTAAGGTGCAAAAGGATATGCTAGTTAATGCGTCAGGAGATAAACATGCTTATGGAATTAGAACTAGGAGTGGTATAACTACTCAAGATCCTTTATATCCTAAAGGACTCCCTAAAAGAATTGAACATGACTCTCAACAAGGTGAAGGTAGTGGTAGGCCTCGTAAGATAAAGAAAAAGAAACATAAAGTAGTTGAGAAACCACTTGAACCGGCTATAGATCCTAATAGTATATCTGTCTGTGATGTTGAAACTGAAAGTGGTAATGATAAAAATGATGCTCCTGATAAGGAGGAAGTTGAGGAAGAACCTGAGAAGCTGTGACACCCCCGAGATCAGGGCTAAACAAATCCTAGACCTCCGTCTGAAATAAGCTTAACCTAGAGCTCGAGAATATCCAGTGAAGAATCGGTAACACGGCAGTGACCCTACGACACAAAATTTATTACAGCAAGCTCATAGCTGAGCAGAGAACCAAATTATTACAAGCAGAGGTCACTAACCACAAACATCAAACAAAGGAAGGCAAATTATGCGATTAAGTATAGCAAACTTAACAAATGGCCTAAGAGGCCTGAAGCATAACGATGACGTCCCAACCCATAGATTCCAGGCTGCCGGCCGGGAACCCCAAGCTACTCGTCGATGTCGATGTAGTATGGAACTCGTCTTCAGGTGAACACTTACTCTGACAAAAGTATCAACAAAGCAAGGGTGAGTACAGGGTGTACTCCGCAAGACTTCTGGCTAGCGGAGTTGTTTTGCGAAAAGCCATCTTTCTTAATAAAACAAGAGAGGGAGAAGAATCTCGTCTAATTAGAGTATTTTAAAAGGGGATAAGAGAGCGACATATATGAAATATTGATCATCATCTTTTGATATCCACCAAATCATCATCAAACGCTAACTAGGATCACCCCCTCGTACCCATGAGGAAGCATCCTTAAGCACACGTTGGACTGCCAAGTTTTATGATTAGGTTATAGTTCTCTATGATCTTAGAATCTGGTCACCAAGCGTTCATAACCGTGAACACGACTTTTCGAAAAGATTTAACCCTGCAGGGGTGTACAACTTTACCCACACGTACTAACCTTCTCTTAATGCCACTAGTAATAGCCCTCTTCCTTGGAAGGCCGACAGAGGGTGGTTAGACATGACCTTTACCTTGCTTTCTCTGAGACCATGAGTCATGCAATAAGTATGATTTCGCCGTAACGGGTGAAATCCCGAAGCCGCTACTTAAAGATGTGAGGCAAGGTTGGTTTACCATGGGCGCCATCAACCCCAAGCAACCCAGTCCACGCTTCCCTACCTGTATGAATGCACCTCCTTCACCTCCTCTTTCGAAAACATTTTCAATGCGTATGTTGAATGGAACGCCCGAACTATGTGACTCATGGAATCTACTAGGCAAGTTAGTTGCTCATCAGGTTTTCTAGGCCCCGTGTGGTTGTACGCTCGTCTTGGTTCCAAAGGCAAGAACTCGGGTCCTAGTGGTGGCGAGCATGGGACTACAAAAACCACATCCCACCGTGGCCTCCCATACAAGCCTTAGCATGTTTAACTTATATCATCTCTGACATCATCTCATCATGTTCTCCTGTCATACTAGATTCTCTGCATCTGATACATCAACAGGATAACCAGAACTGACAGCTATGCATGGCTAAGCAGACACGAATAAGAGCTCTAGCAGTGCACACAAGCGAAACCTAGTTATGCTAGGAGCAGTGGATCAGGTAATATAAGCTCAAAGGGAGTAATGCAATAGATAGGATACTTTATCTATCGATAAAAACCACAGTAGAATCGTATGCATCATGGCAGAATTGAAATGCTTTGGAAAACATCCGATTATATCATGGTGGGGCTATGCTTGCCTTTGCCTGTTGATAGCAGATAAACAGATCTTCGGGAGCCTTGAACTTGACTTGGTTACAGTTGGTCAAGTATTGTTCGTCTATCTTCGACGGTGTTGACCTTAGGCTTCGATCTCGATCTCGATACCATATTCTATCGCGAAGAACCAAACATCGGAAAGAAAGGGAAACAATCAACACATGGCATCGATGCAATGCTCAACCAAGAATTATGATTTGACAAGTTGAATTGTATTGAATTGAAACCCTAAAACATGCTCGGCAGTTTAATCGCGGTTCCGAGGGGTGAAAACCCTAATTTGGAGAAACTTCAGAACATATGAGAGGGTGCATTTGTTCTTCTAATTAAACTTGTCATTTAAGTTGTTGAACAATGCATGATGATAGCTTAAATAGCTAGGTTCATTTTTCTGAACATTTTGATATATTATTTGTATTTTTCTGACTTATAAATTAAAAGATATTGAATTTACAAGTTTATAACAAATTCTAGAATTATGTAAACATTTTAAATTGGTTTATTGCGCCAAGACAGAGCATCTTGATGTCACGGAGGGGGTGGGGCTTTATCCCCGACCTCGACCATCGCTCGAGTCGGGTCACGAGCCATGCTGGCGTGGCTTGGTCAAGGCCCACGTGGGCGCCACGCCGTGGACACATCAGCGTCACCTGGGCACGCTAGCGGCCACACTAAACGATGGCGGGGACGGCGCTAGAGGGCGTGCGGGTAAACGGGGTTGGGCACGTTCGAAGCAGCGCAGAGAGGCAAGCAATAAAGTGGCGGCGCCACTCGAAGAAGGTCACCAGAGCTGGACCAACGACGGTCATCTACGGCGGACGACGGCGAAGCACGACATGGGACCGAACCAGAGCGAGAGAGAGAGAGAGAGGGAAAAGGGGTCGGGGAGAACCGCAAGCTCACCGAGAAGCGATTGACGGGGTCGAGGTAGCTTGGCCAGGTCTGAGGGCGCCGAATCGACGGCGACCGACGTGGGGGAAGACAAGCTCTCCGGGGAAAAAGTGAGGCTCGGCAGCTCGATTCCTCTGGCAGGGCGACACGGTGCATCACGGTGGTTCCGGTGGCACGCTCGAACAAGCACGGGGAGGCGTGGTACGACGGAGACCGGCGATACCTGGTGGCTAGGGTTCGGTCTCGCTGGGTAAAAGAGGGAGAGATCACGAGAGAGATAGGGATAAGAGCAGCAGGGGGAGAGACGTGCACAGCGACGTTCTTATCCACGCTCTAGAACGGCGAACGGCAAGGATCACTGCGGCGGTGGCGGACGACATCGTGGCGGACACCGAGCTGCTTCCCGTCGTCAACGAAGACGACGAGGAAAGAACATCCGAAGGGGTATGGGCTAGAAATGGGCCGAAGCTGGGCTGCGAGGCTACTGCACGGAGCGGCAGGGAGAGAGGGAAAGGGAATGGGCTCGGCCCAGCTGGCTGCTGCCATATATTTTTTTTATCAGAATCTTTTTTTCTATTTCTGATTTCACTTCTTCTTTTGAATTTTTATTTTGTAATCTGTTTTGAATAATGTCAAAATACAGAATCTTTTATAAATTACACAAACTATTGTGGGGCCCTCATAACCAATTGGGCTCCACATTTTGGCACTTTTAAAATATTTTAAAAACCACTTTGAAGGAATTTCAAAGAGAGAGGAGATATTAGGGTTTTTTAGGATTTGGTCCTTATTTTCTTGCATGAAATTTTATTAGATGATGATCATGATGCACAATCAAACCCTAAATAATGATTTACCAAAACTGGGGTGTTACAGCTCTATCCCCCTTACGAGAATCTCGACCCGAGATTCCAAAGGTAGGAAAAGAGACGGAGAGAGAAAGAAACAGGGTCACTCTAAAGATAAGAGGGAAACACACTAAACAACACACCGAGTATCTCATGGTCAACTCATGAATGAAGTGTTCAGAAACAACTCTGAGATGACAAACATGAAACACGTCATGGTAACAGAGGAAACAAGAGGAGAAGGTTTCAAGTTGTTAGATATATGGTCTTCATAAGGATTGAGACCATGTAACTCATAGGAGGTTTTGATGCTTCTGAAGAAGAAAGCTTCCAACAAAAAGAACATAACACAGACTTCGATGAGGAACCTCTACTAAACAGCTTAAGTAGAGATTTCAGATTGCATAGATATGGATCAACAAAACCAAGCTGTTGAACTATTTTTTGACACAGAAGGGTCACTTTTTCATTCAACAGAAGGCCAAGATAGAAAGGTATTTTGGTGGAGAGGACTCGTAAGAGTCACAAAGAACATGTAACAAGAGAAACTTCTGATTACCGAAATCATAGTCACTCTTAGAACACGGGAAACAAAAAGAAGGAAACTCTTTATTCATCCAGGTATACCAAAATCTTTGCCAAAGATTATGGTATCACTTTACACCACTGAGATGAGTAGTTAAGAAGATTCATGACGACACGAGAAGAAGAAACTTCATTCTCAGACTTCAATTATTTGGCATAACAAAGTGTTTGTCAACGTAAAAGAGTCTGGAGGATCGACCGAGAGACATTTAGCAACACTACTTTAAATGTTCTCCTTGATGTTCGAGAAATCAAACATCAAGTAAAGGTCGGACTTCGGTACAAAGGAAACCATGAGCACAACTCCTATAGTCAAATTATAGAGGAAGCCTCATGAAGAGTGGTTGATATTGCTGAATCAAGAGAATATAGCGAAGGGTCTTTCCGGCTAAGTGTGTCAACCATTACAACAATCTTGCCAGATTTACAAATAGACCTATGTCAAAACCTTGAGGAACACCAACCATCATATCTGCTTGAGATTCAGATTTGGTTAGGTGGTATGATACTTAAGACTTAGTAGGTCCGAATAGAAAGTTTGCAACATTTACCACAGAGGTAAAGTTACTATATTCTCAAGATATGGACTACAGGGTAAAGCTCCAAACGATTGAGCTATATTGCTAGACACATGTATTAGCAACTTGTCGAAAGACAACTTCTTACATATAAAGTACTAGCAATAAAACACACATGTATCCTTAAGGAACGGAGATAACTCTACTCAAATCCACGGCGACATCTTTCAACAACTGCACATGAACTAGAGAATGTTACTTCTAACATCTAGAACACAAACTTCGAGATCACTCAAGAATGGTTCTCGAAAATTTCCAACATTAATGCCAAATGTTCCACATGAATCTAATCTAACATGGAGAGAATAAGAACATTGTAGATGGGCTCAACAATAAACTTATCAGGCCACTCCAAGAAGGTGGACTCATATGTTTCCTGAACAAGGCAAGAATACTGGTCAGATTAAAGGACATGAAGATGTACTCAAGTGAAACATCACAAGTAGAAAAACCATCAAGATAGTCCTTGTAACTGAGTTTGATTTGACGATAACACAAATCAAATCGAAGGTGGGGGAAAATAATATATCCACAAGGAAATATTATTTTTTTCAACACGAACAAAACTAGATATCCCTTTAAGGAGGAACTGGGTCGGATAGAACTTTTGTCTTACAACTCTCCAAGTTGTTGTTTAAACTCAACCAACTAGTTCAGGGGTATCCAGTACGGATCCTTGGAGAAAATAGCAGTTCAGAGAACTTGCTTGCTCAAGAACTTGACAACACGGTCACGTGGCAACATGGAGATACTTCTAGGAAGACGTCTAGAATATCACGAACCATCGATATGTCATTTAGTTCGAGAGGGAAACTTGCTTGGTAAGAAGACATAGTCTTGGAGCTTTTTCATGAGCCTAACTCTTTGACCAAAGAGGGTGTACCAGAATATCGGACTTGGTAGAACAGTCAGACTTCGCTTAGTGATAGGGTTAACCATCACACTAAGAATGATACAAATGTCCTTTGAGTTCAAATCAATATAAATTTCTAGGAATCTCGAATGTCCACATCATTACGCACACGCAACATTCCTGAGCGCGGACAACTCAGAGGAAGGGTGGTAAAAATGTGTGAGAGTATTACTTCATTAAGAGGTTCTGAAACTCAACACGGCCTATTAGTATAACAGAGTGTGATACTCTAAGGTAAAACAAATCAGAAGCTAATCAACGCTTATTGATCTGCGGATTACAACACTTTGACCTGGTCTTAGAAATGACGAGGTACTGGAGTTTGTTTCTCCTAGACATTCTGAAATTGTTTGTCTTGACGGACCACAAGAGTATCTTGCGTCGGAAGACACCAATGCACTTTTACTACTTGGCTACCAATTGGTATACAAAGGTCGGAAAGTAACAAGGGAGAAGGAACATGCTCAGGATGGAATCCCGAGATGTGGATGCATAAGTTAACAATATTCCGAAAACCAATGCATAGAAGAGGTAAGGTGTGGCAGAGTCACGAGTATAGATGCGAGACTCTTGAGGAGTACTCTTGTTGTGATCTATTTGGTTCCATTAAAGAACATCTGCCATAGCATGTGGTAGGGGAAGTCCTTAGCTGTCACAATTTAATCGCGACAATAACCACAAGCTTAAAGGATAGAATTGTAGTACCAACCATCCTGAGGTAATGTGTGAACATTAACAACAGGGATCAAAGGAATGGATCTTGGTTTAAAGATCAGCTTCATGTACAAGATTCAGGACACCAGAATCCAGCACAATCGGGAATCTTAGGTTCAAGTCCAAGGGTTAAAAACCATAGAGAGGAGTAACTACTACTTGAGTGACACAACGTACACTGCAAGATAGTAATCATGAGGTAGCTTCCAAAAGAAGAAACAACTTCTAAGGTACCCAAACAAATCAAAGGGAGGCACACGAGGCGAAAAGAAACCTCGAAGCCTAGAACAGAATATTCTGGAACCATCAACATGATGTTGTGGCCCATAAAATAGAGAGATCATTATAGAAAGGAATCTCTCAGATGAAAAAGAGCAAGGGAACAAGGAATTCCCAACACAAACAACTCTAGAGAACTCAACACTAGGTCAACTGGTTGGAAACGGCATGCCAAGAAGGCACCTAAGCTTTGAAAGACTAGAAGAGGTATCAAAACTTTTCCAAAATCAACACCAGATAAGATAACCCAGAGTTAGAGCGAAACTGGATAAGGAGAAAAAGAAGCATACTAGAGTTTTTGCAAATACTTTTCGTCTTTGAAATAGTTTTCACAAACACTAGACTCAACATCGACCAATAGCAAGGTTTTCCTACGGTCGGTACTGCTCTGATACCAAGAACAGTGACACCCCCGGGATCAGGGCAAAACAAATCCCAGACCTCCGACTGAAATAAGCTTAACCTAGAGCTCGAGAATATCCAGTGAAGAATCGGTAACATGGCAGTGACCCTACGACACAAAATTTATTACAGCAAGCTCATAGCTGAGCAGAGAACCAAATTATTACAAGCAGAGGTAACTGACCACAAACATCAAATAACAGAAGGCAAATTATGCTATTAAGTATAGCAAACATAAAAAATGGTCTAAGAGTCATGAAGCATAATGATGACGTCCCAGCCCATAGATTCCAGGCTGCCGTCCAGGAACCCCAAGCTACTCGTCGATGTCGATGTAGTACGAAACTCGTCTTCAGGTGAACACTTACTCTGCCAAAAGTATCAACAAAGCAAGGGTGAGTACAGGGTGTACTCCGCAAGACTTCTGGCTAGCGGAGTTGTTTTGCGAAAAGCCATCTTTCTTTATAAAACAAGAGAGGGAGAAGAATCTCGTCGAATCGGAGTATTTTAAAAGGGGATAAGAGAGCGACATATATGAAATATTGATCATCATATTTTGATATCCACCAAATAATCATCAAACCCTAACTAGGATCACCCCCTCGTACCCATGAGGAAGTATCCTTAAGCACACGTTGGACTGCCAAGTTTTATGATTAGGTTATAGTTCTCTATGATCTTAGAATCTGGTCACCAAGCGTTCATAACCGTGAACACGACTTTTCGAAAAGATTTAACCCTGCAGGGGTGTACAACTTTACCCACACGTACTAACCTTCTCTTAATGCCACTAGTAATATCCCTCTTCCTTGGAAGGCCGGCAGAGGGTGGTTAGACACGACCCTTACCTTGCTTTCCCTGAGACCATGAGTCACGCAATAAGTATGATTCCGCTGTAACTGGTCAAATCCCGAAGCCGGTACTTAAAGATGTGAGGCGAGGTTGGTTTACCAGGGGCGCAATCAACCCAAGCAACCCGGTCCACGCTTCCCTACCTGTATGAATGCACCTCCTTCATCTCCTCTTTCGAAAACATTTTCAATGCGTATGTCGAATGGAACACCCGAACTATGTGACTCATGGAATATACTAGGCAAGTTAGTTGCTCATGAGGTTGTCCAGGCCCCGTGTGGTTGTATGCTCGTCTTGGTTCCAAAGGCAAGAACTCGGGTCCTAGTGGTGGCGAGCATGGGACTACAAAAACCACATCCCATCGTGGCCTCCCATACAAGCCTTAACATGTTTAACTTATATCACCTCTGACATCATCTCATCATGTTCTCCTGTCATACTAGATTCTCTGCATCTGATACATCAACATGATAACCAGAACTGACAGCTATGCATGGCTAAGCAGACACGAATAAGAGCTCTAGCAGTGCACACAAGCCAAACCTAGTTATGCTAGGAGAAGTGGATTATGTAATATAAGCTCAAAGGGAGTAATGCAATAGATAGGATACTTTATCTATCGATAAAAGACCACAGTAGAATCGTATGCATCATGGCAGAATTGAAATGCTTTGGAAAACATCCGATTATATCATGGTGGGGCTATGCTTGCCTTTGCCTGTTGATAGCAGATAAACAGATCTTCGGGAGCCTTGAACTTGACTTGGTTACAATTGGTAAAGTATTGTTCGTCGATCTTCGATCTTCGACGATGTTGACCTCAGGCTTCGATCTCTATCTTGATGTCGTATTCTATCGCGAAGAACCAAACACCGGAAAGAAAGGGAAACAATCAACACATGGCATCGATGCAATGCTCAAACAAGAATGATGATATGACAAGTTGAATTGTATTGAATTGAAACCCTAAAACATGCTCGACGAAGGATGGGCCATTCTGAGGTCGAACACTACCCGCACGATTTCCGAGGCATGAGGCTCCTCTGAGGTGACCGTTGGTCGGCCTCCGGCTCTCGCCGGCATCTTGCCGGCGTAGGCTCTGCATGGATTCCTCTGGAGGTTGCTGGAAGGTCACCTACTCTGGTGTGACCATGGGTGGTAAGTTTCTGGAAGGCTCTCTCGTTGTCTCGGCTGATTCTTGGTTGGTTCTTCTCAATGCTAAAGGCTCTCCTCTTGAGGGACGATGTTTGGAAAATGGGGAGAAGATCTCTGTTGGATCTGTTTTGAGGTTCCCCTCTCATCTCTCTCGTGTTAATGATTCTTTGGATCCTTCATCTGGATTTCTTGGTAGATCTCCTACCATCACTGGATCGGATGAAGACACTGGTCTAAAATGGCATGCCCTTTGCTCCTCTTTGCCAGCTGATGATCTTGAGCCTTCTAAAGGTTTTCCCATGCTTTTTCCTAGTTCTAAAAGGCTTGTTCTCCTTAATCATAATGAGGTTGTGATCGATGCTAGATACTTGGTTCATGGCGAGGTGGTGGCTTCTGGTATCTCTATTGATCTTCAGGTGAAGAGGGTTGTGGTTGGTACTCAAATTTTACCTAGCCCTTTGGTTAAAAAAAATTCCACCAATATTGAGAAGTTAGTGCCTAGATCTCTGGATTTCTCGGAAAATCTCCCCTCAGGATGTGCTTCCAAAGAGGTTGCTTCTAAAGATGTTGCTTCGTGTCGACCTGCCCTGGATTTTTCTTTAGGCGTGATTTTGAGAAGAGGATTTTTGATAAATTCAGGCATCAAGTTAATTTCATTGGTAGGTTCAGGAAGAGACCATTTTATCTGGTCTGTTCTTTTGGGAGGGCAAATTTTAAGTTGGACTTTCATACTGTTAGTCTTGCTCTTCAAGCCTGTTTTGCTAGTAATGCTTCTAAATTCCAGGTGAAGCTTTTGCAAGATAGAACTTTTCGTTTCTCGGTTGCTTCTCGGGCAGTGGGTTTTGAGATCTACAATATCTCCAAGTTTTCATGTCATTCTTTTGTGATTCATGTCAACCTTTGGGGTAATGGGGGCCCGAACTGGATTCATGAAGAAAGGGAATTCTACAAGGAATCTGCTAAAGAATGGAAAGTTGTCACATACAAAAAAGAAAGTGCAAAAAAATCTCCTTCTTTAAAGCCTCCCAGTAAAGGTGGCTCGGTTTTTTCAAAGACTCAAATTTCCTGCGTCACCTGAGGGTCCTTCGCCTGTGATTGAGCATCGTATTAATGGGGAGTTCAAATCAGGCCATCATGGCAGATCTTATGCTCAGGTGCTCACTGATGAGGGTTTTAAGTCGATGGTAACGCCGGTCTGGGGCGCTAATCGCTGTGCATTTAAATTGCAGGCTCCTTCCTTTTCTGAAATTTCCCTCTTTCCCTAATTGTAATTGGCCCGACAAATCGTATGAGGGATGGTTCAAGGCCCAGTTGGTTTCTCATTCCCGGCCCGTCATTCACGGCAGTTTTCACGAGTTCACCACTTCATTGCAAAAAACAACTACCACTTCCCCTGTCTCCTCAACTCCCCCGCCCGCTGAAACCCCATTCCTCCCCTTTCACGGCTAAGGGCGTCACAATGGCGAACATTCTGATTGATCCTGCGCCTTTCCTGCCAAATGGCTTCCAGATTATGCAAGTGGCTGGGCGGAATCGTGTTAAAAGGGTGGTGGTGCCTCGGAGGTCACGAGCACATGAACAGTATGCTATTGCTAACATATTTCCCCTCCCTCCTGGTCCAGTTCCGTTCTTGAATATTCATGGTGTCTTAGTTGATTTCTTCAACAATGAGGTTGGAGTGCACTTCAGAGATATCCAGGATTGTCCCTTTGGGTCGGCATATGTGCAGTTCCACCATGTCAGCGACCGTGACAGACTCATTGCGGCGAGCCCGATCCCGTTTCAATATGTGCATGTTTCTTTTGTTAAGCACAATGAGGGTGATAACTAGCGTAGGACTCAGTTTAATAATGAGTGTTGGGTGATGCTGGTAGGGCCTCCCCTTGACCACTGGCATACGGAGAATCTGAATGCTATCTTTGCGGACATTGGAAAAGTTCTCCTGTGGGAGAGGGACCCTAATCAAAAGGGTAGGATTATAGCTAAAATTCGTGTGACTGATTTGGTTGACATCCCCAAGAGTGTGCGGTTTACCATAGGTGACCTGGTGGAGACAGAGTCATGGAATTTTTCTGTTGAAGTTCTTCAGAGTCACTTGCTTGGAGGGGGCCCACCTGAGGAGGACCCACTACCATATGACAATGTGGACCCACACCCTGTTCCTGCACATGGTCCAGTCTTTGGGCCTCAGGTGCCACCTCCCCCCTGCTCCTGGGGGTGATTGGGGTCAGTGGATGGCTCTGGCAGACCCGCCTCGATGGTGGGAATGCTGAAGGTTGGGGCCCCTGGGAGGCTGTTGCCGCTCCTGTTCAAGGCCCTGTCATTGCTCCTGGAGAAGACATGCCTATTGACAATCAGCATCTGCCACCTCAGGATGTGAAAAGTGGAGTTACAGGTGTCATTGTTCAAGACTGGGAGTCTGATGATGATGAATCTGTTAATGAGCCTGAGGCTGTGGAGGAGCTTGGTGTAGCAGTTGCACCTCATGGGGTTGGCATTGGGGAAGGCCTGCAAAATATTTTTCAAAACTATCTGGCTGATGAGGAGGAGGCTAATTCTGATGCTGAGGAGGAGACAGGAAGTCCTATGGATTCAAGTATTGTGGCCCCTGAGAATGATGATTGGATGCTGGAGGATCAGCACCTTCTTTCCCCAAATGAGGCTCACCTTCAGGTTGGGATGGTGAGAACATTTATTTCCATTCCTGATGTGCATGTTGCCAAGGTGGATTTTCCCAACAAGGCTTGGAGCTCGGGATTATTTTGCTCCCCATATTCAGAAGGAATCTTCTTCAAAGGGTTCTCTTAAATGTGATATTCCTGTAAGTTGGTTTAACTTCATTACTCTCATGCTTGCTACTCCTGAGAAGTTTAATTGGGTCAAGGGATTTCTTACTTCTCCTTTATGGGAAATTATTAAAGAACCTATTGCTGAGGAAAGTTCAATATCTTTCATCATTCCTAATGAGAATTTTTCCCAGATGGCCCCTTCTTGCCTGGGTATTGAAGTCAATAAATCTTCAGGCTCTCCCTCTACCCCTGCTAGAAAGAGAAAGGGCAAGGAACCTCTTGTGGAATCTGAGATGAGAATAAGTCCTAGAATTGTTGAACTAAATGGGGGTTTTAAAAGTCACTTAAATTGTCAAATTGTTGATTGCCTGGTTTGTAATGCTGCTCCGCCTTGCCTAAATTCCAAAGTGGTTAAAAATCTTGCTGCTTCATTCTGCAAGGTAAAAGATGGGGACCTGGAGAAGAGGTTACTCAAGAAAGGGAAGGCCAATGATGTGGCTATTAAGGCTCCTACAAAAGGCAGCATTAAAGGAGGAACCTCTTCCAGCTTGGGCATTGGTGGCAAGAAGAAGCCTGGGGCTGCTGGTACCTGTGGGCAGCAAGCCAAGAAGAAGACCTCTTCTTAAGTGTGTTAATGTATCAAACTAAATCTTTTGCTGGAGTCTTGTTGACTCCCTATTATGTGTTCTGTGATTGTGATATTGCAATGTGGAGGGTACTTGTTGTGGATCATCTCTGTGGTACTCTAAATTGGTTGAGCTTTTGTCTCTGTATTTGTTGTTTCCTCTTCTGGGTGATTACATTATTTACATCACCCCACATCTATACTTGCTCTTGGTTTCTTAATGAATAGCAAAATAACATGGAAGATCTTGAATTGGAATATCAGGGGAATCAATTCTGAAAAAAAATGGATTGCTCTCAGAAGCAAAATTGAGGAGTCTGGCTGTGACATTATCTGTCTCCAAGAAACTAAGCGTGAGGATTTTGATAGCTCCTACATTAAAAAATTCTGCCCCTCTAAATTTACCAACTTTGAATTTCTTCCCTCTAGAGGTGCATCTGGAGGTTTGATCACCATTTGGAATGGCTCCCTGTTTTCTGGACAACTTTCTTTCCTCAATGAGTTTTCTATCTCCATTACCTTGACATCTCTCTTGTCCAATAAATCCTGGATCCTCTCCAACATTTATGGGCCATGTTTACCTGAAAAAAAGTCTGAATTTTAGATCGGTTTGGCAGCATTGATATGCCCGATGATGTGGATTGCTTATTGTGGGAGATTTTAACTTAGAGGCCTTCAGATAGAAACAAATTGGGTGGAGATGTGAATGGTATGCTTCTCTTTAATGAAGCCATTAATAATTTGGGTCTCATTGAATTACCACTTAAGGGTAGAAAGTTCACTTGGAGTAACATGCAGAAAGATCCCCTCTTGGAAAGATTGGATTGGTTTTTTACTTCTGCTGTCTGGACTCAGAGTTTTCCCTCAACTTTTGTTGCTCCTCTTTCTAAGCCCACTTCTGATCACCTTCCCTGTGTCATTACCATTGGCACAATGATTCCAAAAGCTCAGGTGTTCAGATTTGAAAACCATTGGTTACATCATAAGGAGTTTATAGCTATTGTTCAAAATGCCTGGAACATTCCTGTGGGTTTTCTGGATTCTGCAAAAAAAAATGCTAAATTCAAAAATGTTAGAAGAGGGCTGAAGCTTTGGGCCAAACAGCTACCTTGCCTAAAGGCACAAATCTGTAATGTTAATGCCACCATTGACTTGCTTGATATCATGGAGGAAATGAGAACTCTTACTGTTCATGAGTGGAATCTTAGGGATATCCTGAAAGATCTTATTATTTCTCTTTTACAAAACCAGAATACTTATTGTAAACAGAGAGGAAAAATTAAATGGGTTAAGTTGGGGGATGAGAACACCAAATTCTTTCACTCCAGAGCTACCATAAGTTTTAGACATAATTACATTTCCATGCTCAAGGATGATTCTGACCTTGAGGTCTATGATCATGATGGAAAAGCAAATCTTCTTTGGAATTCCTTTAGAAATAGAATGGGCTCTTCTGATAAGCCTGAAATGCATTTCAATCTTAATGACTTGGCTGGTGACTGCTTAAGCCAGGAGGAAAGGGATGCTTTGGAAAAGCCTTTCTCTGATGAGGAGATTGATGAAGTCATCACAAATCTGCCTAATGATATGTCCCCTGGCCCTAATGGTTTTAATAATGAATTCATGAAGCTTTGCTGGCCTATTATCAAGGATGACGTGAAGCATCTACTTGTTGAGTTCTATGAAGGGAATGCCTCTTTGGAAAGCATTAATTCTTCTTTTATCACCCTCATTCCAAAAATTGTTGCTCCTTTGACTCCTGCTGATTTTAGGCCTATTTCTTTGCTAAATAGTGTCCTTAAGATTATCACCAAGATTCTGGCTAATAGACTGCAAAAAGTCATTCTTAAACTTGTTCACAAGAATCAATATGGTTTCCTCAAGCAAAGATCTATCCAAGACTGTTTAGGTTGGGCATTTGAATTTCTTGATCAATGTCACAAGTCAAAGGAGGAAATTTTAATTCTTAAGTTGGATTTTGAGAAGGCTTTTGACAGAATTGAGAATTCTGCAATCATTAATATCCTTAAAGCCAAAGGTTTTGGAGTTAAATGGATTTCTTGGATTCAGATGATCTTTGGGTCTGCTTCTTCCTCTGTGCTTTTAAATGGTGTGCCTGGGAAATTTTTTTTACTATAGAAGGGGTGTCAGGCAAGGAGATCCTTTGTATCCTTTATTGTTTGTTATGGCTGCTGATCTCCTTCAAAGTATCCTCAATAAGGCAATGAACCTGGGTCTTCTTTCTTTGCCCACTGAGAATGTATTCTGTCCTGACTTCCCTGTGGTTCAGTATGCAGATGACACTTTAGTAATCCTTAAGGCTGATTCTGAGCAACTCTTGTGTCTTAAGGCAATCCTACATACTTTTTCTCTCTCCACTGGACTCAAAGTCAATTATTCCAAGTCCAGCATGATGCCAATTAATATGGATTCAGAGAGGCTTGGGCATTTTGCTAATACCCTTTCTTGCCTCACTGGTTCCTTGCCTTTTACCTATCTTGGTTTGCCCCTGAGCTTGAATAAACCTGTTGTGGAACACTTCTTGCCTATTGTTCAGAGAGTTGAAAGAAGGTTGTGTGGAATAGCTGACTTTCTGAATTATGGGGGGAAATTGCAGTTAGTTAAATCTGTGTTATCTTCCCTTCCCATATATTACATGAGTTGTTTTGATCTCCCTGTCACTATCAAGGAGCAGTTGATTAAATATATGAGGCAATGCTTGTGGAGAAAGAAAACTTCTGATGTTCAAGCTAGAGGTACTGCTCTTGTAGCATGGAAGAAAGTTTGTAGACCCAAAAACCAGGGAGGATTGGGAGTTCTTGATCTTAATGTTCAAAATTCGCTCTTCTTTTGAAGAAATTGGATAAGTTTTATAATCATAAGGATATTCCTTGGGTTCACTTGATATGGAATACTTACTATTGTAATGATAAGCTACCTGGAAGAAGTTTTGAGGGATCCTTTTGGTGGAAAGCTCATCTAAAACTGATTGACATTTTTAAAGGACTTGCAAAGTGCTTGGTTGGAAATGGGAAATCCACACTATTCTGGACTGATATGTGGAATGATAGTTGCCTCCAACATAAGCTTCCTCACCTCCTTTCATATGCAAAAAACCCTCACATCTCTGTTAGTGAGTTCCTGCATACTGCAAATACTCAGGATCTCTTTTATCTTCCTTTATCCCAACAAGCTTATCAGGAATATCAAAGTCTTGAACATATTCTCAATTCTGGCAGGGAAGGGGAATCTGATTGTTGGTCTTACATTTGGGGCAGTAATTTTTTGGTCAAAAAGGCATACTGCTCTTTAGTCGGTTAACAACCGGTTCAGCCACATTTCTCTTGGATATGGAAATCTTCTTGCCAACAAAAGCACAAATTCTTCTTATGGATCTTACTGCTTGATAGACTCAACAAAAGAAATCTTCTGAAAAGGAAATGTTTTTCTCTGGCATCTTATGACTATGTCTTCCAGGGCTGCAATAGTGAAGAAACCAGTTTACATTTGTTTTGGGAATGCCCCTTTGCAAGAGCCTGCTGGGCTGAAATTTCACAGGTCAATTCGGCTGATCAAAGCATCTTTGAAGTTTTAGCAAGTATTAAAAAAGACCTCAAGGTCCCTTTTGCAATGGAAATTCTGATACTTGGAACTTGGAGCATCTGGATTTGCAGAAATAATGAAATATTCAACCATCAGCATGCGTCGATGGAGACCTGGAAGGCTATTGTAGCCCAGGAATTAAGATGGGTCCTTTATAAAATTAAGAAGAAGTATTATCAGGGCCTTAAGGTTTGGATTGAAACCAATTTAGACAGGAGACAGCTGATTAGAATGTTATTCCTCTTTTTTGAGGTGGAATATGTTTGTAAATATTCTTTTGTAACTCTCTATAATATATAAAAATTGCAGTGGGGTTTTTTTGCCCTACTGTTTTACCCTAAAAAAATGCTCGACAGTTTAATCGAGGTTCCGAGGGGTGAAAACCCTAATTCGGAGAAACTCCAGAACATATGACAGGGGTGCATTTGTTCTTCTAATTAAACTTGTCATTAAATTGTTGAACAATGCATGATGATATCTTAAATAGCTAGGTTTCATTTTTCTGAACATTTTGATATATTATTTGTATTTTTCTGACTTATAAATTAAAAGATATTGAATTTACAAGTTTATAACAAATTCTGGAATTATGTAAACATTTTAAATTGGTTTATTGCGTCAGCATAGGAGCAGGCTGACGTCACCAGAGGGGGTGGGGCTTTTCTCACTGGGGATCTACCTAGCCCTAGTCACTGACTGCTGGACCCTGAGTCGGGTCAACATGCCACGCTGGCGGGGCTTGGTCAAGGCCCACGTGGGCGCCACGTCGTGGACACATCAGCGCCACCTGGGCACGCCGGCGGTGACACTGAACGATGGCGGGGACGGCGCTAGAGGGCGCGCGGGTAAACGGGGTTGGGCGCGTTCGAAGCAGCACAGAGAGGCACGCAATAAAGTGGCGGCGCCACTCGAAGAAGGTCACCGAAGCTGGACCAACGACGGTCATCTGCGGCGGCCGACGGCAAAGCACGGCACGGGACCGAACCAGAGCGAGAAAGAGAGAGAGAGGTAAAAGGGGTCGAGGAGAACCGCAAGCTCACCGAGAAGCGATTGACGGGGTCGGGGAAGCTTGGCCAGGTCTGAGGGCGCCGAATCGACGGCGATCGACGCCGGGGATGACAAGCTCGCCGGGGAAAAACTGAGGCTCGGCAGCTCGATTCCTCTGGCAGGACGACACAGTGCAGCACGATGGTTCCGGTGGCACGCTCGGACGAGCACGAGGAGGCGTGGTACGACGGAGACCGGCGAGACCTGGTGGCTAGGGTTCGGTCTCACTGGGGAAAAGAGGGAGAGAGCACATGAGAGATAGGGATAAGAGCAGCAAGGGGAGAGACGTGCGCGGCGACGTTCTTATCCACGCTCCAGAGCGGCGAGCGGCGAGGATCACTGCGGCAGCGGCGGATGACATCGCGGCGGACACTGAGCTGCTTCCCGTCGTCAACGAAGACGACGAGGAAAGAACAACAGAAGGGGTATGGGCCAGAGATGGGCCGAAGCTGGGCTGCGAGGCTACTGCATGGAGCGACAGGGAGAGAGGGAAAGGGAATGGGCTCGGCCCAGCTGGCTGCTTCCATATATTTATTTATTAGAATTTGTTTTTCTATTTCTGATTTCACTTCTTCTTTTGAATTTTCATTTTGTAATATGTTTTGAATAATGTCAAAGTACATAAGCTTTTATAAATTACACAAACTATTGTGGGGCCCTCATAACCAATTGGGCTCCATATTTTGGCACTTTTCAAATATTTTCAAAACCAGTTTGAAGGAATTTCAAAGAGAGAGGAGATATTAGGGTTTTTTTAGGATTTGGTCCTTATTTTCTTGCATGAAATTTTATTAGATGATGATCATGATGCACAATCAAACCCTAAATATTGATTTACCAAAACGGGGGTGTTACAGAAGCACATTAAGAACATATGTACACTAAGGAAGACTTTATTGCTAATAAACATGGTAAATAAAGAGAACCTTGGGTGCAGAAACCTATGCCTTTTCCAGGTAAGAAACACAAGTCAAAGGAGGAATAACACTACAATAAGTTTTGTGAGTGGATGAAATCTTTATTTTTGCAAATTCCTTTGACTGATGCTATTAAGTTGCCTCCTTATTCAAAGTATATGAAGGATATTGTCTCTAATAAAAGGAAAATTCCTAATAAGGAGATTTCTACTTTGCTTACTAATTATTCCTTCAATGGTAAGTATCCAAAGAAACTTGGTGATCCAGGTATACCAACTATTCCCTGCTTTATTAAGAATAATTATGTTAGAACTGCTTTATGTGATTTGGGAGCGGGAGTTAGTGTTATGCCTTTTTCTCTCTACAAGAGACTCCGGCTAGAAAAGTTGATACCAACTGATATATCTTTGCAAATGGCTGATAAGTCTACTACTATTCCTGTTGGTATATGTGAGGATGTTCCTGTTCAAGTGGCTCATAATTGCTTGGTTTTAACTGATTTTGTTGTGCTTGAGATGCCTGAAGATAATAATATGTCTATTATTCTTGGGAGACCTTTTCTTAATATTGTAGGTGCTGTCATCAATTGTAATCAAGGAAAAGTAACATTTAATATTAATGACAAAGAGCATATTGTTTATTTACCCAAGAAGGTTGCTAAGAGATATTGCCTGAATTCCAATGAAAATGTTGAGAGCGTCAAGGTTGGGGAAATATATTGTCCCATTCCAAAAGAAAGTTTTGAAACTATTATGATTGGGACCATTGCTATCAAGATTGAGGTAACATAATCACTTTGCGAAATACAAAGTTTTGTTTCATATAAGATTGTTTTGGTAAGAAGACTTGATCAACCTTGTTAATAAAAGGATTTTAATGGACAAAATAATGTCTTCACTGTGGTTATACTTGCTCACTTCTACCTTTTTCCCTCCTAGTCTTTGCTCTTTCCCTTGTTAGCTTTAGTTTTGCTAGTTGCTTGCTTGTTAGAGTGTCTTTGAACTTTTGTAGTTTGGTTTTTGTTTGTGTTTGCTTCTTCTGAAAAAAGTCTGTTTTCTGCGAGAAAATCAATTTTCATACCCTGAAAATTGGCCAAAAATAAAGTTTCCCGGAAAATCCCAGAAAATTCAAAATAATTTTTTCCTCGAAAAAGGCACAGAGGGACACCTGGAGTGACCCAGGGGGCCACCCTAGGCTAGCACACCCCTGGTGGGCGTGGCCAGCCCCCAGGTGGCGCCTGGCTAGGGTGTGCCCACCTGGGCCCCTTCAAGGTGCCTCCTCCCAGCCATCTTCTTTCTCTCTCCCAAAAAACACCGGAAAAATTTCTCAAGCTCGAGTTCTTCCTGTTCTTGCTCCCGAATTTCGATCTCCTTGCTCAGCCCATCCCTGCTGCTGATTTTTGGAGGGATTGCTCTTTGGTATGTGCCTCCTCCACTTGTCCAATTAGATTTGTGATTGGTAGATTGTATCTTGAGTATTTTGCTGCTATAGGTGTTAGGTTGTGTGAGCTTGCATGCTTGTTTTATGCTTAGAAATTTCATTTTGATGCATGTGTAGCCCTCTAGCAAGTCCTTATAGTAGTTTATCATCATTTATCAACTTGGAAATCACTTGGTTTTATGTTTGTCTAAAAATTTCAGAAAAAAGAGGTCATGGACAACCACACATTTGGTGAAATATTTGAGAGTGATGCACCTAGGAGGGCAAGGCCTTCAAGAACATCCTCCCGAGCTAGGCCCTCATACAACAAGGATCTCATTACACCGCGATTTGGCGACGAGGGAGATGAAGGGGATGCGCAACCTTCCATCTTTCCTTGCCCAACCTTTTTGCGGGCTGCTGGGATTCTTGAGGATTTTCTAACCTTGGTTCGGAGGGTTGGATTAACAAGTTATATGCAGGATGAGAGCGTGCTGTCATGGTATTGCCGATGAGTACACCATGGAGGGGTCCTCATAGTGCGTGTTTAGAGACGTGGGGTAAGGCGGAAGGTTGGCGGGTACGAGGTAACACAGCTTACCCAGGTTCAGATCCCGTGACGGTGGCGGAATCCTACTCCTGCTATAAATCACTATAATGGCAATACGCCGAGTTACAGGGATCGGTTCGCTGTGCACGATATGAGTTGAGTTATTCCCTAAAGGCTCCCATAGTCCCGACTTATATAGTCGCCAGGTCCTAGGGTTCCAGGGAAAGTCCTAGCCGGACAGGTTACAGAGTCCTATACAGTATACAATCAGTCTAACGTGTCTTGCACTCCAAGGCTCCGGGTACGTCGGTGACTCCTCCGTAGTCTTCCTTTATCTGGCATGGGCCTTCCTTCTGGATCCATCTAACTGGGCCGCCCAACAGGCCACGGGCCATGCTACCAACTGTGGGCCACCCGGGTTATCCGGATAGGATACATGCTATGAGGATACCCATATAGCATATCCCAAACAGTAGCCCCCGGAGAACTCCGAGATCTTGCGCCGTCTTGCCTCTTTGGTTTGAATGCTCCGTCTAGATGAATGTTGGCAAATCGTCAAGCAACATCTTGTAGTCCTCCCAAGAACCCTGCAATGCTTCTCCGTCTTCAACTTGTAACTCGGAGAAATGCTGAATCTTCCATCGTACTCTTCTCGTAGCCGTACTGGATCCGTTCATGCCAGAATCTTTAGATGGGATGGTTCACCTGCTCGTGTCAGCTAGAGCGACGTAGACATAGGTCAGCGGCGCCTCGTAACTCACACATCCAGAGAACACAATCATGTCCGTTTTTCCCGCGCGAAGGATAAAACCGTTGGCGGCGGCGGTTGGGAAAGTTCCGAAATTTCTGCGCCCGCGCCCGCACACGTCGTCCACGCGCCGACCATTCGATCACTTTGCACGAATCTTGACGCTAGGGGTTATAAATTTCAACCATGACATATTCTATATTTTCACCTCATTCTTACCCTGCATCATCGTCTTCCTCCCGCGAGCATCTCCTCGAGCCCTCCGCGCGCACGTGAAAAAACCTAATCTCCCCAATCTTCCCAGTCACTCTCTTCCCTCCCAATGGCGAGCATTAGCTCCAACCCGTCCATGGCGGAAACGGCCGATGCTGCGGTGAAGCCGACAAGCTCCGTCTAGGTGCCCCAGAGGGTCTGGTGCTACCACGGTCCGCGGTGGTGGAATCCACCGGCGACGACCATATTCCAGCGGCGCTGGAGCCGTTCGAGGAGGAGGGTCACTCCCATAAGGGGGAGTGGCGTGGCTCTGATATCACCAACAATGATATCAAAGAGCTCTTCGACAAAGGCTACCTCCCCGCGACGGAGGGGCTTGTCTGGCGGGCGGCGCCGGCCGCCGAGGTCATTCCTTCTCCGCAAGCCAGAGAGAAGGTGTACCTGAAGGTGCAAGTGGTATGCGGCGTCTCCCTCCCAATCCCCGACTTCTTCCTCGCTGTCCTCAAGCATTACCGGGTTCAACCTCAGAACCTATCCCGCAATAGCATCCTAGCGCTTTGCAATTACGCGGCGCTTTGCGAGGATTACCTAGGGATTAGGGCTAGGTTAGATCTGTTTATTTATTTCTTCACCACCAAGAGGGAAGCCGAAACGAGCAAGGACGAGCTCAGGAATTGCGGAACGATTACTTTTAAGATCCGGCCTGGCCGGTGGTTCCCCGACATCGTCGGCTATGATTCTTGCAAGAACTGGCAGCGTACGTACTTCTAGGGTCCAGATATCCCTCTGGCCGGCTGAGAAGAGACATACCCGGACTTTGTTGATGGGGCCGCCGCCGAAGCCTCAACATTGAGATCCCAGGCCACCCTTCCCTCCGACAATGACGCTTCCCGCGCCATAAGGCGGATAGAGTGGTTCGTATAGACGAGCCTAACCAGATTGGACCTGGCCATATGTTGGTTCGTCAGGCGGATCCAGCCTCTGCAGCACCGCTCGAAGCTTATGCATGAGTACACCAAGGAGAGGAAAGATAGCCTCCGCATCTCCGAGGACAATTTCTCGAGTGACTCCATCAATCTCCACCTCAAGGACATCGTCAATGTGAAGGACAGGAAGCGCGGCTTCACCATCACCTACGACATGTTCATTGACGGCACGTGCCCAAAGGTATGTGTTTATTTTCCGTGTATGACATATACTCCATTTCTTCCGTCTAGACATTACCATCTCATCTAACCACTTTGGGATTTCACTTAACAGCTCAGCAGTCTAGAGGAGGATAGCATGGCTGTCCAAATCTATGACCCTAAGATGAAGGAAGTCATCGTCGTGTCTGACGATGATGTTGCGTTGGCGCGTAAGAGGAAGAGCTCCACCTCTGACGCTGCCGACGGAGGCAAGAAGAAGAAAGAGGGTGGAGCCTCCAAGAGATCCACTGCCGCCCTAGAGGCGGAGAAAAAAAAAGATTACCGGTATCCCTTTTACCAAAGCACCCACTATTATGTAAGCTCCTTATCCTCCGACATTGTCCATTGCTCGTATTATTCATGTACTTATACTTTTGCACATTTCAGTAAGAAGGCTAGTATCAGTTTGAAGAAGACCTCCAAAACATTGGGGGATTCTAAAAACATTAGAGACCTGTTGCACCGAGATGTGTCGCACCAAGCATCTCCCGCCATCGCCCCTACCACTCCTAGCGTCCAGCCTGCCGCCGCTCCGTCAAGCTCTTCGGCTAAGGATGCATCTGGCCCTTCTTCCATGGAAGTGGACCCAGCTGTCTCCGCGGAGCTCGTCGTTGTCGGCAAACAAGCGACGCAAGAAAGCACCACAACCAAAATGGCTGAAGCTCTGGTTAAGGATGCCATTGGTAGCGGTAAGGCGATGGTGGTAGGCAGAACGTCTGTCGAAGGCGTTACCTCTGCACGCAGGACATCCACAGAGTTTCTGAAGATAGTCTACCCGGTGCTCACGCCAAGTAGCTCTACTCTGGCTCCTGGTGCAGCTCCGACTTATCCGACTTGTGGTCTTGAGGAGCTCCTCAAGCAAGCTGATATTTTGTGAGGAAATAGCCTTTCCTTCAACAAGATCTTTGCCGAGAGCACCACCAATCTCAAGATCATCGCACTTGTAAGTTTTCCTTTCCTTTTGCATTTCATAAGTAGTATCCCACTGTAGCCCCCAAGGATTTAGACGAAAAACCATAGGTCTTTGCATCTGAATGCTCTAAGAGTGACTAAGCTAGAAAACTTCTCGCTGTAGCCCCCAAGTATGTAGTTTGAATGAATTATTCTGACTAGATATTTTTAGAGTAGCATACACAGTGTTTGTAAATTTCAATAATCTAGCCCCCAAGCCTCTATTTGAAACTAAATTAGCTCCAACTAGATGCTTAAAGGAAGACTAAGCATATTGCCGAGTTAAAAACTCGTACTGTAACCCCCAAGCGTCTAGTTGAAAACTGAATTAGTTCCGACTAGATGCTTAAAGAAAAGCTAAGCATATTGCCGAGTTAAAAACTCGTACTGTAGCCCCCAAGCATCTAGTTGAAAACTGAATTAGTTCCGACTAGATGCTTAAAGAAAAGCTAAGCACATTGTCGAGTTAAAAACTATCACTGTAGCCCCCAAGCCTCTAGGTGGATATTTATCCGGCTAGATGCTCCAAGTAGACTAAGTGATTTTGATCTTCTTTCCATAAAACGAGAATGCTCGGAGAGGCTTCGTCAATGAGAAGTTCCACAAGATGCACGCAGAGCTGGAAGCCGAAAAGGGTAAAACTACCTTCTTGAAGGAACAAATCACCAAGAGCAAGAGTCTGTTTTCCTTTTGTTTTCGTACTCAAACTTGGTCTTGTGCCATCACTCTCCGACTACTCATTCTGTGTTGTCTTTTCTTCGACTTGCAGAAGCCATCTCCAAGGCCAAGGACATTGTTGAGCAATCCAAGCACATTGAGTTGCTGGATAGAGAGAACAAGATCCTCAAGCAGGAGAGAGCTGACACTCTGAAAATGCACGAGGAGTCCATGAAGGCCCTGCAGGAGTCCACCAACACTGAGATGAACCGCTTGAAGGAGGAGATTGCGATGCTCAAAGAGCAGAAGAAATCTGCCGACGAGCAGAATCAGCGCAACCTTGACGCATACAAGATCCTCCGACAAGAGCGGGATTCCATGGCGGAGACACTCCAGCAAGCCAAGGCGAGCATCTTTGGTAAGCGATATCCGTCTTGTACCTCTGTAAGCCAGATACTCTGTACTTTTTGTGTTATTGAACTCATATGCTCCCTTGTTTGTCAGAAATGCAGCTCCTATTGGTTTAACCAAGTGGCCTCCTCCGCCAAAGTAGTGCATGGTTCTGACCCGTAACTTCATCAGCATCGTCGTCAAGCAAGCCAAGGATATTGCCAAGCCCCTCCACATCAATATCAAAGCCGTGGACTCCGTGATGAAGTACTCATAGATCTCGCGCCAAGCCCCGAGCGTATTTCTAGCTGGAAAGCTTCATGTACACAGGCTGGTGCAAGAATGTCGCTGGCGATGGTCAAGGCGCACTATGAAGATGCAGACATCGACGTAGTAACCTCAGGTATTCCCGACATAGATGATGAAGGCCAGAAGATTGACCATAAGGCAGCATCGCTCGCGGGTTTTGACACCAGGGTTGCCGAGCTGGTCAACCACGACGTCTTCGTGCCGCTCGAGATCATTGACGGCGACCACCAGAGCTCCTCCGAGTCCCTCTGGACCACCGAATTCCATGATGATCAGGATAGCTCTCCTATCGCCGACGATGCTGCATCAAAGTCTCCTGCGCCAGAGGAATGAAAAACATTTTGTAATATTTGTTTCCTCTAGATGGGTGTATGCGGAAAAACTATTTTGTTAACTTAAGGCGGAAAAACAATAGTTGTAGTTTCCTGCTACTCAAGTACTAGTTCCAGCATGTTAATATTTTTTAAGCAAGTGCTGTCTTATCCATTACTCTGGTTTTTATGCTTGACCTCTCATGAGTCGGAAGACTCGTTGTCGGAACCATGCGCTCAGGTGATGATGCCCAATGGCACCGTCAAAAAACCTAAGCACAAAATCACCGACTTCAAGTGCCAAAATTCACTACTCCAGAATCCACATAAAAACAACAAAGAACGTGTAGACCAGAAAACTTAAGCTAACGCCCGTAAGCGGAATTTTCACAAGTGCAAATGCAAAGCTTGTGCATAAAGGTTTTTTACGATCCAAAATGAACACCAAAGGAGGTAAAAGACTTAGAAATATGAGTGAACCAAAGAGCTTTATTTCATTGATCATATAAGAGGTACACAATAGATAAAAATGCTAAGTGTAAAAAGGATGTAGCGATGCTATGTTCCATGGCCAATCAAGCTCCGGGTAGTCATCATCCGGGTCACGTCACTTATGCTTATGATCATCGCTGGGTCTATCCTCAAGTTCACGATTGTCAACGAGGTAGTAAGACCCATTGAGTAGCGCCTTGCTTATGATGAACGGTCCTTCCCATGGCGAGGATAATTTGTATGACTTCTTCTTCTTATGTCGGAGCACCAGATCCCCCTCTTTAAATGAGCGATGCCGAACGCGGCGACTATGGTAGCCGCGTAGCTTCTGCTGGTAGATGGAGGATCTTTGGCATGCCAACACGCGCTCCTCCTCGAGAAGGTCCACATCTAGGCGTCTGGATTCTTCAGCTTCATCTTCGTCATAGGCGGTAACTCTTGGTGAATCGTGAAGGATGTCGGAAGGCAGGATGGCTTCTGCTCCATATACCATGAAGTAAGGGGTGTAGCCGGTAGATCTGTTGGGTGTAGTTCATAAACTCCACAACACAGATGATAATCCCTTCGCCCAGGCTCCAGCTGCTCTATGTAGCGGTGCCTCAAGACGTGGCTTTATTCCCTGCAGAATTAATCCATTGGCTCAGTCAACCTGACCATTGGATTGTGGATGTGCCATAGATGCAAGGTCAAGTCAGATGCCCTTCTCCCAACAATAAGCTTCCACTTCTCCAAGTGACAAGTTGCTGCCGTTGTCGGTGATAATGCTATGTGGGAGACCAAATCTCACCACTAGATCTCGGACAAAGCTAAGGGTAATTGCCCCGTCAAGTTTTCTAATGGGTTTAGCTTCTATCTATTTGGTGAATTTATCAACTACTACTAGAAGATGTGTAAACCCACATGGCGCCGTCTGCAACGGACCAACCATGTCTAGCCCCCAGACTGCAAACGGCCAAGTTATTGGATTTGTTCGCAATTCTTCAGCTGGAACATGTGGTTGCCGGGCATAAAACTGGCATCCCATGCATGTCTCAACCATCTTGTCGGCGTCCGCCTTCGCGGTTAACCAGTATAATCCTTGCCGGAATACTTTGGATACCAATGATCGAGGAGCATCATGATGCCCGCAATCTCCGAGATGGATCTCACGAAGGATTTCAATACCTTCTTGCTGGGAAACACACTCGAGGTATACAGCAGTGGTGTTTCTTTTGTAGAGCTGTCCATTGATTATGGTATAGCCCTTTTCTCGACGTAATATTTGCCGTCTTTCGACCTCGTTGTCTGGCAAAGTTCCGTGTACGAGATAGTCCATGAAGGGTTTTGTCCAAGCCGGAGGGACCTTTGTTACTGTGTGAACGAAAAGGTCAACTCTATTTGGGTTATCGGTGTCTGCTCCCTTCACGGATGGTGTCCGTAGATGCTCTAGAAAAATGCCAGGCGGAATTTGTTTGCACCCTGATCCAAGCTTTGACAGTAGATCTGCCGCCTCATTTTGCTCCCTTGGGACATATTTGACTTCGTAGCCCAAGAAGCTCTTGGCTATCTCATCCACTTTGTCGCGATATGCCACCATCATAGGGTTCCGCGTGTTCCAGGTGCCAGCCACCTGCTGGACAACCAAGTCGAAATCTCCACAGCAAACTATGCGCTTGATGCCAATATCCTTGGCTACGCGTAGTCCGTGAATGAGTGATTCATACTCCACCATGTTGTTTATAGCCTCGAAGTGGATCTGCAGAACGTAGTGTAGGTTTTCCCCGGTTGGTGACTGTAACAGTACACCAGCCCCCGAGCCATTGAGTAGCTTTGATCCGTCAAAGTGCATCACACAGTATTCTGGCTCTGGTATAGGGGTAGCATATGGCATCTCCGTCCAATCTGCGATAAAATCCGCCAAGGCCTGTGATTTGATAGAGTCGCGCCTCTTGTAGGTGATCTCGAAGGCGGCAAGTTCAATGCCCCACTTCGCGACCCTTCCTGTAGCGTCTCTGTTATTGATGATGTTAGACAATGGAGCTTTGCTCACAACTGTGATAGGGTGCTCCTGGAAGTAGTGCATTAGCTTCCGAGAAACAAGGAACACTCCATAAGCTAACTTCTGGTAGTGTGGGTAACGCTGCTTGGACTCCGTCAAGACCTCGCTTACATAGTAAACTGGTCGTTGAACTCCATACTCATGCCCTGGTTCTTTCCACTCTACCACGACGACGATGCTGATTACCCGGTTGGTGGCCGCCATGTAAATTAACATAGGCTCCATAGGCTCGGGTGCTGCAAGGATAGGCGTCGAGGAAAGTATCTCCTTTAGCTTCTTCAGTGAAGCATCTTCTTCGTCTGTCCACGTAAATTTGTTCGCCTTCTTCAGTAACTTGTATAGCGGCAAAGCCTTCTCTCCAAGTCGGCCGACGAACCGACTAACTGCTGCAATGCAGCCTGTTAGACGTTGTATGTCCTTCAGGCATGTCAGACGGTTTATGTTTAAGATGGCATTGGTTTTCTCTGGGTTGACCTCTATTTGGCGCTGGGAAACGGTGAAGCCCAACAATTTGCCGGCTGGAACCCCGAAGACGGACTTCTTAGGGTTAAGCATCATGTTGTATTTCCGGAGATTATCAAAGGTTTCTTTTAAGTCAGAGATTAAGTCATTTGACTTTTTAAACATCACCGCTATATAGTCCACATAGGCGTGAACGCTCCAACCAATTTGATCGTGTAGGCAATGCTGCATTGTCCGCTGGTATGTAGCACCTGAGTTTTTCAGCCCAATGGGCATCGTGACATAGCAAAACGTGCCATGAGGTGTGGTGAACGAAGTGGCCAATTGGTCCGCCTTCCTCATCTTAATCTGGTGGTATCCTGAGTAGGCATCGAGAAAACACGAAAGCTCCGAGCCAGCCGTCGAGTCAATGACTTGGTCAATGCGAGGCAAAGCAAACAGATATTTGGGACATCCTTTGTTCAAGACGATGTAATCAACGCACATTCTTAATTATTTGGTTCCCTTTTTGGGGAAAAGTACATGATTGGCCACCCATCGGGTGTGAAGGACTTCTCGTATAAAACTAGCCTTAAGTAACCTAGCTATCTCTTTGCCTATGGCACGTCTCTTCTCGTCTACGAAGCATCATAGAGGTTGTTTCACCGATTTACATTTTGGATCAATACTCAAGATGTGCTCGGCAAGTTCCCTAGGTACACCTTTCATGTTGGTAGGTTGCCAGGCAAAGATGTCACTATTCCCACGGAGGAAGTCAACGAGCGTGCTTTCCTATTTAGGGTCCACGTTCGTCCCAATGGTGGTGGTCTTGGAGGCATCGCCTACCACAAGTTCCACCGGCTTGGTTTCGATGGCGGCCTTGAAGGCTGGGGCGGAGTTAGGAATATGCTTCTTCGACACCGGCATCTCCGAGGCATTGACCTTGCTCTGGATCTCCTTGAATTCTTCGCTGTAGAGGATAGATTCTGCAAAGGCTGCTTCTCCAATCTCGTAGTCCCTTGCCTTGGTAAAGCTTCCGGATATGGTGATGACACCGTTTGGTCCGGGTATCTTGATCTTGTTGTAGACGAAGCATGGCTTGGACATAAAGGCGTGGAAGATGTCGCGTCCGAATATGATGTGGTACACGCTCTTGAAGGGGACCACCTCGAAGGTCATGCATTCTTGGCGGTAATTATTAACATCGCCAAAAGCGACCTGAAGTGTGATGCACCCAAGGGACCGAGCCTCCCGTCCAGGAACTACGCCGTGGAAGATGGTGTTGGTCCGCCTTAGGTTTGCCTCCGTAAAGTTCATCTTGTGCAGCATAGCCAGGTACATGATGTTGATGCTGCCTCCACTATCCACCATGCATTTTGTGAACTCATTGCCGTTAATCAGGGGGGTTGATGACCATGGCATACTGGTTCTCCGTAGGGATGAGGTCTGGGTGATCCTTCCTGTCCCAAGTAATTGGAATCTTCGACCAGCGCAGGAACTGGGGGTAGAGTAGCCATCAGTATCCTCATGGAGGTTTTCTGTTGTCGGACAGTGGGGGTGCCAAGGAAAGTGTGGAAAATGATCGCCTTCTTCTTGAAGGGGTTCTTGCCCTTGCCATCGCTCTTGGCGGCGTGCTTGGGGTCAACATCCTCCTCCATGTAACTTGAATCCTTGGACTCCTCTTCCTTCTTCTTCCCCTTGTCCTTGCCTTGCAGTTTGTTCTTCCAACTTTGCTTGTAGCCGGACTCCGGGTCCTCCTTGAGATCGTTGACGAACTTGCAACGGCGATTGGTTTGAGTGGCTTTGCCGTTGGCATCGAGGTGTACGAGGCACGACATATCGCGGTAATCCTCATAGGTTTGGGGAACGTGGAGCGCTGCCGAGGTAGTTTCACTTCCTCGCTGTTGCCCATGACCAGCCCCCCTTCCTCGGCCACGCTGTCTGCCATCACCTCGTCCTGAAAATGTCATGGCGACCATGTCGAAGGTTTGATTTTCTTTGGCGGTCTCTTCTGCTTGGTGTTGTTGTTCCTCCGAGATTGAGTTGGAATGGCCGTTGCCGGCAGGAAGCCGCGAGCATCGTCGGTGGCAGCCGCGAACTCACTAGCCAGCTGGATCATCTGGTTGAGATCTAGCTGTTGATTGTCCTGCAGGCGCTTCAATGTATACGGAGAAACATACCTTTCTCCAACCCATCGATGAAGGCGGCCATGGCAGTCTGGGGGTGCACTCCTGTGCAGGAGTTCTTCATATCCAGCCAGGGAAAGAGGTAGGCGCGAGATGACTCGTCTTTCTCCTGCACACACTGCTGTAGATCGCCAACAGTACATGGACGCTTATACGTACCCTCGAAGTTCTTGTGGGAACGCTTCTTGCATGTCCAACCAATTGTAGATGGACTTCTCCGGCAAGTCATCGATCCATTGTCGGGTCGTGCCCGCCAGCATCAGTAGGAGGTACTTGACAGCGATGTTGGGGTTACCCCCGGCGATCTCCACCACGTTGCCGTAATCCTGCAACCATGTAGCTGACTTGGCGGTGCCGTCATAGGGCTTGATGGTATTGTCAATCCAGAAACCCTTCTGGTAAATTGTGGTCCGTATTGCAGGTCCGAAGCAACGTGGTCCCAGGTATTGTCCTTCCCGGGCCTCGTGAATCTTGTCCAGCCGTGAACGTGTGTCGTATGGCTTCGGGCTTATTTTATTCTTGCCATCAGGGCAAGGGCTGCGTGAACGACGCGGGCCTCCTCTTCCATGGTGGCTACTAGGGCGACACAGAGGCGGAGGTGGCGGTGGGTTAGCCTTCTTGCTGTTACCCTCTCGTGATGCCTCACGCTTGTCATGGTTGCTTGTCGGACGCGGAGGGTCATGGCGCGACCTGCTCTTGTGTCCTTGGTTACGCTCTCCATCATGACGAGTCTGCTCCGTGTTGTCGCGGATGACGATGCCGCTCTGCCTTGGCGGAGGCATGTCCGTACGACGGTGAGCCTTGGGGTCTTGGCGATGTCGGGAAGACCGGGGCGATGGAGATGGGCGACGAGGATGAGCCTTGCCTCCGTGGTTGGAGGATATAGGGATAGCGTCTTTCCTGTTGCGTGCATCCCTCCGTCTTCATTCTAATGAACCCGTCTAGGACCCGACATCATGAGGAGATCGGTCCCTTGGCGGCTTAGGCTGGCTAGACTGGCAAAACGCTAGGTCAGACTCAAGCCTCTAGGAGGTGGCCTTTTCCTGCTGTTTCACCGCCTTGGCCACAAGGTCATGGACCTATTCGACAGCTGCGAGTGATCTATCCTGCTCCAGAAGGGTCTTGGCAACGACGAGGTTGAGAAGAGGAGTGGGCATCACATGCCTGCCTTTGCTGTCAATGTATGGCTTTGCTTGTGGCGGCTTCGAGGGGGCCCATCCTAGGTTTCGCCGTACACTAGGATCGTTGATGACGCGAGCCGGAGCTTTCTTAGCCTTTTGCTGCTGGAGCAGAGTCTGTACTCGGCCTCCATGGCCCTAGCTTTCTCTATGGACTTCTGCATGTTGGCCAGATCTCGATCCAGCTTAGCGCCTTGCTCCGCGATGGCCTGCGCTTCCTCCAGCAGTTGTTGGCGCTTCTCGTCAAGCTGGACTATGTTCCGAATATGAGCCACAGTCATGGGCTCGACGAGGAGGTTGTTGTACATCACCCTATCAGCCGGAGTAATTTGGGCAGCAGACGTAGAGGCTGGAGGCGGCGGGTTTGTGGTGTTGTTGTTACTCGGACCGACATTGCGTTCCTGCGTCTGCTACACTGGGTTAGGCTGAGGGGCATGAACTTTGCGCGATCATTATCGGCAGCAACAGGTGGTCCCTTCCCCTTGTCCAGCGCTTTAGGCAGAGCTTGTCCGGGTTGATCTTCCTCCATCACAGTCCCAATGGCGACGAACACCTCTCGGGACGTGACGACCTTGTCGGCCTACTCGTCGCGTTGGAAATCCTCCTCCATCTCCTGCATAGCAGAGTCTAGCTCCTCCGAGCTAAAGTCTATCTCCTCCGATTCAGCGCTGATGTCGGCATAGAGCGCATCAAGAACAGAGTCAAAGGGTGTCAGGGCTTCCTCGACGATGGGCGGTGATGGTGCGACAGCGGTGATGATGACTGGAGGTGGTGGTGCCACTACGGTGACGATGATCGGAGGTGGTGGCGGTGGTGCAGTGACGGCGACCGGCGACAGTGGTGGCGGTGGCTGAGGCGGAGGGGCGCCGTCTAAGAGCGCAGGCGCTTTCTGGGCTGCCTCCTCAGCCTCCGCGTAGTTGTTGACGGTGTTCACCATGCCTTCGAAGGTGAGGCGTCTTGAAGCCTGCTGCCGCCTTAGCGTATATCAGAGAAGTGTTCCTTGGTCCAGTCCTTCCACAAAGTGATACATGGCATCAACATTGGGGTAATGCGCCAGGTCGGCCCATATACGGAGCCACCTGGCCAGGTAATCGCGGGGGGTTTCACCCTCTCTTTGAACGCAACGCACCAGATCGAAAATAGTCACCACACCGAAGAACTTGGATATATGTTGTCCAGACGAGCAGACGAAGCCGGCGGACTTGAATCGATCTTCGACCATATTTCCTGCACAGGGGCAGTTTGGTTGGGCCTTGAATTTTTCCGATCTTTGCCGGCAAACTCCAAAGAGAGATTCTACATCGATCCTTCTACGAACGTATCCTGCCCGTAGGCGGTCCGTGCGGGTCTTGACGATCCTCCGACCACCAGGGAACTAGTGCCCGAGTCGGTTTCACCGATGAAGAGGTGGATGTCTTCGATGGGGACGATCGAGGATCGAGTAGGGTTCGTCTTCGTCGGGATCCAGAACTCATCAGGAGGGACGATCGGAATGTTTCCGGAGAAGAGAACGCAACCGATGGATACGGTTTCGCCGATTCCCGCAAAGATCTTGGTCCTCGCCTGTTGTAGATCCTGAAGCGCCTCTTACCCCACGGTGGGCGCCAAACTGTCGTAGTATTGCCGACGAGTATGCCATGGAGGGGTCCTCACAGTGCATGTTTAGAGACGTGGAGTAAGGCGGAAGGTTGGCGGGTACATGGTAACACAGCTTGCCCAGGTTCAGATCCTACGACGGTGGCGGAATCCTACTCCTGCTATAAATCACTATAATGGCAATACACCGAGTTACAAGGATCGGTTCACTGTGCGCGATATGAGTTGAGTTATGCCATAAAGGCTCCCATAGGCCCGACTTATATAGTCGCCAAGTCCTAGGGTTATAGGGAAAGTCCTAGCCAGACAGGTTACAGAGTCCTACACAGTATACAATCAGTCTAATGTGTCTTGCACTCCAAGGCTCCGGGTACGTCGGTGAATCCTCCGTAGCCTTCCTTTATCCGGCATGGGCCTTCCTTCTGGATCCATCTAACTAGGCCGCCCAGAAGGCCATGGGCCATGCTACCAACTGTGGGCCACCCGGGTTATCCGGATAGGAGACATGCTATGAGGATACCCATATAGCATATCCCCAACACGTGCAATATGCTACACTCACTAAAACATTTTTGGAGATCTTCTCTTTTGCTAACAGCATGTTCAAACCAGATGTGTGTTTCAAAATTTATGGCAGGTCTTACACTATGAAATTGAAGAAATTTTGTGAGGCCCTGGGACTTGGTACAGATGGGTCGACAAAGAAGATTCCAGCTCAACCCGCTGATTTGTTGGAGCTCTGTCGCGGGATAACTAATGATGATGACCGTAGATCTCAAAGGGGAAAGATAAGAAATGTTCAAATCCCGGTTATTAGGTAATTTGCTTACTATCTTGCCACTAGTGTTCTTGGTAGGGAGAACACTAGTAATATTTCCAACTATCATTTGGCCTTCATACCTGCTGCGCTCAACAATGAAACTAAGTACAATCTTGGTTCTCTCATTGCTCGTTGCTTAGATGCTAAGGGACCCATTTATGGGGGAATTACTGTTGCACGTGTTGTTGTTGCTTTGGACCTTGTTATTGATCCAAATAATATAGTTTTGGCTCCTCAGAGGCTTGATCTGGCTGCCATGAAGGCGTATCACTTTGTCACTACTGGCTCTACCCTTGAGATTCTTGGTTTATAGAATGCTCTTTACTAACGGGGAAGAGAGAGATCCCTCTACCCTAAACCACATTGTTCAGTATTTCTCAGGGACCTTTGTCACGCTCCAAGGAGGAGATGGATGACAAGCTACGCATTCTTGGCTTCCATGGACACTATCAGGGGGACGCGCCCTCATACGACCCTTCTGTGCACTACACAGGGGAGTCCTCGAGCCCTTACTAGGATGAAGGGGCCTCCTCGACATACTACGGAGGTGCACCTTCTTGGGCACCATGGGATTGAGCCCCACTTAGGCCAAAAGCTTAAGCTTGGGGGAGGTATACCGACATCACACTCATCTATATATCATGTTCGGTCGGTTCTTTGTATATCCATTGTTTTGCTTTCTTTTTGGTTCTTGTTGCTGCATTCTCAAAAACACAAAAATACCAAAAATATTTTCGTTGTTTCCCTTGGTTTGTTTCTTTACTTTTTAGCTTTGGTCTACCTTAAAGAAAAATCCAAAAAGATTTTGCTTTGTTTGTTTTTGCTTTGTTTGATCGAAAACACCAAAAATATTTGTTCTTCTTCTTTGGTTTTGTGAGTTCTTTGCAGGGTTCATCCGTCCTCACTAGAGTTTGGTTTCATGTTATTATTCAAGTCACACAAGTGAAGGGCAATAATGAATATTAAGACAACCTGAGGTGTGGTAAGAGGCTGGTAACGAACTCTAATTGTTTTCATTTTTGTACATATACTCATAATTGTGAGCATGCTTAGTCTGTTCGTGTAAGGTGTATGTTATTATGGATGCTTAGTAGTTCTTGCTTTCTTGTGATTAGCTCCAGCTTGCTAATAGTTTGTAGCATGTCATATGAATGTTTGATTGCATTGTTTTATTCATAACTTGGTATGATATTGTGGTATCCTCCTTTGAAAGTTTCATGTGAATCGATTTGGCACATGCTCACGCATGCATATGACTAAACAATAGTCAGTAAGCCTCGACGATTTATTTTGCCTCAGAGTTCTTGTATCACTTTCGTGCCATAATTAGTCCTGTTTTGTTGCAAGCATGATTATGATAGTTATTGCTCTCTCATTTGTCGCTCTCTCTCTATTGCTAGCATTCACTTGCACTGAGTATGAACTCTACTTGTGCATCCAACCCCCCAAAACTAATATTGCCAACAGTGTCCATCATACCTACCTATTAGCATCATTTGCTATTCAGTGCATATTCTATATGCCTTGTTTTCTTCCAAATAAAATGTTTGACTGCTTTGAGAAAGTTAGTTAGTAAAGCTCTCACGAACTTGATGGCACACTTTATTTCTTGCGCTTAATAATCCTGAACCATTGTGACCTGTCCATGAAAGTTATATGCTTGCAAATTATATGCTGGAAGTTAGCAGAACCGTGCTGCCACGGGGAACGCTTTCAAAACTTATGGATACATATCCAGTTGATACCTTGCTCTTTTGTTTGTGGATGTCATCGTGTGAAATAAAAGGGGAGCTTGTGAGTTCATGGAGTATATATATATGTGTTAGAGAAACGCCTGGGCCACTAGCCTAAGCCATGCCTAATCATGGTGGAAACTTGCAGCATCACCATAATGAGCATTCTGTGAAGCATCCTCAATAAAAAGCTATGCACATAGTAAATAAAAAGATCGCTGAGATGCTCATTATCTGCTTGCGTTGTCATTTTGATCACGGGTTAGCTCATGTATCATGTGCAAGGGCTACCCCGTTGGCGGTTCTCTATCATGTGCAAGGTAACCAAAGTTGAGTAGCATGCGGAGCGGCCCTCGTACTCAAGGGACATGGGATTTCCAGTTTATGGTCTGTCAAGTATATAACTCAGATTGGACCTCACTTTCACCTTAACCATATAAAGATGACTATGATAGGGCCAATGGGAGCTCAAAGCTAATGAGTAGCTTACTTTCAGCATTTGGAAGCCTTTCAAACTTTTCAAAACCTTTTCACTTCCTTGTTGAGTCACCACTTATTCTATGAGCACTTTTTTGAGAGCATAGTTGTCATTCTTGTGTTTGTCCCAAAAATTGGTTAATTATGTCATGACTTTGATGCTAGTATCTCTGATATCTTTACTTCTAGTCTTCACTTGAACTTTAGAGGTGCCTTGGCAATTATATTGTGCTCTACAAACAAAGGCAAGCGAGATACCAATCTATCATACCTTTTTATGAGCATTGCAATGTTGCTTATGTTTATGTTTCATGCTACTTATTATTATTGAGTTGTTTTCTCTTCATAGCTTGCAATGACTATTGAGTAGACTTAGTTGCATAATCTTTATTATGAATAGTTTAAGCATCTACTCTTGTGCTAAGAATATATACATCATATAAAGCAAATGTGTTCATAAAAGTTCTTTTATCGCACTCAGTTTTCAACTGAATTGCTTGAGGACAAGCAATAAGCTAATCTTGGGGGGAGTTGACGAGGTTCGATCTCGTCAATGCCCATTGTTATGGACTTGGGTTTTGGAGAAGATGGGGATGCTAGAGATTGCGGAAAGGTTAGCAAACAAGCAACGCGGGGACACGAAATTTACCCAGGTTCAGGCCCCTGGAGGGAAAACACTACTCCTGCTTGTCTGCTCTTGATTACGGTGGAACCGAAAATTACAGGGGTGCGCAGATGCAATCTGGTGTGAGGTGTGTATGCGGTGAGTTTTGGGATCCTTCCCGCTGTGCCCTCCTGGCCTTTATATAGATAGGCAGGTCCTGGGCATAGGTCGAGTCGGTTACAGATTAGGGTTAGCACCCTCCAAAATTCTATCTATTCTAGTTTTGTTCTCCAAGGATCCGAAGTTGTCATGGGCTTGGGCCACCCGAAAACTCCATGGGCCGCGTATCTCGTAGTGGGCCTTCCTTGGGCTGGACCGTATATGCCAATGTTGTGTACCCGTCGGGTATAACCATGTCAGTAGCCCCCGAGTGTTCGGTTGAATCATAGATTCGGCTGAAGACTCTTTGATCTTTCGGGTGCGGTTGGACCTGTTTTTAAGAGTAAATGTTTAGTTCACAGGGATAGTTGATGCGTGTGCCTGACTCTCCTGACAGATCACGGCCAGTTAAATGTCATAGGACAAAACAACACGATCTTCGTCAAACCCAAGTCCTTGGACTCGAAGTTGGAACGGATGCTGGTGTGATTCAACCCAGGCCACTCAGGTCTTATAGGAGTTGAATCCTAGTGATATACCTGACGTGTCCGTCAGGATTTTTGTCGTGTATGTTGGCACGGTATTTTACTGGTAGAGCGCAGTCAGGTGCGTTACCAAACCATCAGATGATGTCTGTAGGTCTTTATCTTTGCATCGTAGACACAACATCCAAAATTTTATCACTGTGGAGGTGTTTCGGGTGGCCAAGGAAGATGTTTCTCACTTAGCGTTGGTTTTGGGCGAAGTTGCTAGAAAAGATTTTGCTGTGTTTGATCTGAAGGATCGCAGTCGAAAATTTTATAGGGTGCGCGGCCAGCGCTCCCTATGGGAGTAGCCCCCGAGTGTCTGTTCGATTCGTAGACTCGAGCAGAGACTTTAGTTCAGTTGATTGAGCTTCAGGTATGTAGGACACAATTTATTCGGATGCTTGATCAGTCCTCCCTATGGGAGTAGCCCCCGAGTCCCTAGTGGAGTCGTAGACTCGACGTAGGACTCGAAGATAGCCGCAAGTTGTTGTTCTTCAATCGTATTTCGGGTGCACGACCAGCGCTCCTGATAGGAGTAACCCCCGAGTAGTTCTTCGAATCGTAGATTCAAGGAAGTACTTGTTTGATCAGTCGAAAAAATCTAGTCATTCCTAGGCTGCTTGATGACGTCGGTGCTAACAATCGATGACCTCAACCGTCTGTAGCGCCAGAGGTGACGTAACAGGACTAACGTGGGTCCCACTTTCTGACTTGAAGTTGACTATTCATGCGCGACGTGGCAAGAATTACGGCGTCTCCTCGGTTTCCGTGCATAATGGACGGCGTGCGGGCGAAGGTTCACTGTTGTGTTGACACGTGGACGGTTGGATTTGTCCCTAGCATTAGGGCTACTGGATGAACGGCTCCTGGTAATCGTCCTCATCCTTATAACCATGGGGAAAATAGTGATTTATTTTCACCCCTTGCCATTTGATTTCACCACTGCCTCCATTTTCACGAGCACCTCCTCGCATGCACTGGACGTTCTTCGATCCTTTCCTTCCTCTTTTCTTCGTGCTCATCGCCGCACCCACCGCCGCGTGATGGGCAAGTCAAGGAAGGGTGATGTTGGAGCCGGATCGAGTGCCACTAGCGGCGGCAAGAAGGGTGCCACCACCGCTCGCATTACTGACGGCGGGTGGAGGCGCATGGAGGTGCGCGATGGTGACCTGCGCAAGCTGCACAAGGCGGGTCTGATCCCACAAGACAAGGAGGCTGTGAATCTTCCAGGCGATGAGTAATTCCCCGTACACCCGCAGGGTTTGGGGTGATGTTCGTCGCTTTTATTCTTCGCGGTCTCTTGCTCCATGTCCACGATTTTCTTCGTGGACTTCTTTTCTTCTACAACATCCAACTTCATCATCTTTACCCCAATTTTCTTCTCCACATCGCTTGTTTCATCACTCTATGCGAGTGCTACCTCGGTATCGAGCCACACTTTAGCCTCTTTCGGAAGCTCTATTCCGTGAAGAGGCAGTATGGCACCGGCGGAGTCTATCCGCTCGGCGGCTGCGTCATTTCCATTCGTTCCTCTGTTCTTTTCCTTTTCTATTTCTGATTTCGTCCAATACTGGCGGAAGAAGTGGTTTTATATTCGCGACTCCATAGTGTACGGGCAAGAGTTTGGCCTTGCCCCCTTCGACTCTACCCAGGAGATTCTTCCAAAGAGGTCCTGGAAGAACCATGTCTTGGAGGGCGAGGAAGCTGAGGTGGAGGAGCTCCACCGTCGGGTGGAGGCGCTCTAGGTGGTTGCTAAGAAGGAGGTCAATGGTGTGGATATCATCCGCACCTTCCTCAAACATCGGGTGCAGCCTCTTCAGGAGAGGGCGCATCTGATGTCCTTTACATGGGCCGCAACGACCCGACGAGGGTGTCAGACGAGGAGTTGTCCAGGGGCAACCTTGATAGGGATCTTCGGCCGTTACTAAAGTTCAAGGCTGAAGAGGACCTCCCGAAGAAGTCCTTAATTGCCCCTTCAGTTCTTCGAATCTAGTTCCATAGGTGTAGAACTATGTTATGCGCATTGCACCTTATTATTGTTCGAATTATGTGATATTGTTGCTAATCATAGTTTTTGTGTTGGTGTGCAGGAGCTGAAGGTAGCTGGCATGATGCCACCGCTGCTTAAGAACTTTTCGGTTGCGCCGGACAACGAGGTTGTGGACTCTGAGTCCGAGCTTCCGCCGGCGCAATCTCCAACTCATGAAGCTCCCGAGGCGAGCGAGGGGCAGACCCGCAAGCGTGCACGGAGTCTAAGTGAATCTTCGGATGGCTTGACTCCGCCAACGCCTAGGCTCATCCTTCCTTGAGCGCCACAGCGAGGAAGAAGGCGCTTCTTCCAAACCGTTCCTGGCTGTGCCTCTACGGGGAATGGCGCCGCAGCCGCCGGCTAAGAAGAAGAAGAAGGAGAAGGCGCCGCTCGTCTTCAATTTGAGTGACATCGACTCGTAAGTAGTTTCAGATGCTTTTGTTCTGTACTTTGCATGTGCACCTTTTCTTCTTGTCTTGATCCATACTTTCGTTGCAGCCACTCCTCGGAGGGCTCTCTTAGTGAGGGCACTCAAGAAGCCATAGGGGAGTCGAAACCAACGGCCCCTCCCTCTCAGACGGTGGCCAACTCTGGGGGCAATGCTCCAAACCCCTCTTCGTAGGAGGGTCGAGTAATCGTTACCCAGAAGACTGCACCTGGAACTTCGGAGTCTCTGTCTAAGCATGTAAGTTGTCTGTTCCTTTTGTCTTATAGGGGGAGCCCCGAGCCCAATTGTCGGATGACCTGCTGGTCTTCTTTTTATTTTTTGGGGCGTATCCTCCGAGCCCTTTTTCTGGTGCTTTCTTGATTCTTGGCTTTTGTTCCTTCTTGCAGTCCTTTGTGTGTGGTGCAAACCTTCTCATTCAGCAGCATCTGGCTTTGGACGCTAGCATGCAGCAGCTTCGAGGTATGTGTTTCGCTTACTCTTCTGTTTTGTTTGTCTCTTGAATAATGCTTGTGTTACTCATGTGTGCTCTTGGTGCTTTGCAGATGAAAATAATGCGTCCTTCGCCAGCTTGATGCTCTCAAAAAGAGCCTCAGTCGGGTGGAGAAGAAGGCTGAAGATGCCGTGGAGGCGAAGGGGCGCCTGCAAAAGGAGTTGGCTGATGCTGCCGAGGCCAAGGAGCGCATGTAGAGGGAGGCTTCGGATCGCAAGGAGCAGCTCGCAACTGTTGCAGCTGGACGCGATAAGGAGGTGGCCGAGAAGCTGATGGATGCTGCCAAGGCTTTCTCCGGTAAGTGTCTTGCATGCAAATTGGTCTATTGGATTTTCGACTCCTCTTTCTTCATGTCCTTATTCGACTCCTGCCTGTTCTTCTTTGCACCAGATGCCTCGGGCATTGCGTTTGATTGCAATGTCTTGGAGAACGGGAGCGCTCTTGATGATGCCACCGCAGCGGTCGAAGATCGCTACGGCACTACTGGTGTCTCCCTTGCTAAGGCCAAGGAGGTCCACCGACGTTTCTACAAGGAGATCGTTCCCAAGGGCGCTGCTCTTGAGGATGTTGACTCTCTGGAAGGATGCTCTGTCAGAGAATGCCCCTGCGGCCTACAAGTGCAAGCAGAAGGGCATCGACGCCTCCATGGGTCTGGCCATGGCTATGGCATCTGGAGCGGAGCTGGATCTTCCGCACATCTCCCAGATGCCAACAGCTCCAGATAGCTCTGAGGTAGCCTTTGCTCTCTTTGCCTATCGCTGTAAGCGGTATGGTCCGAAGCTTATCGACCTGCTGACGGACTATGCGACGAAGCAACAGGGAGAAGCCAGGAGCAGGCAATCTGGCTCCGAGGCTACCCCGGATGCAGGCGCCTAAATCTGTTGTAGCTAGGATAGCTTCTCTTATTTCTATTGTTGTAATCTTTTGACGAACAATTTCTCCTTGTACCACGCAGTGGTCTTTTGATGTATATAAGTTATCTTTCGAGCTATCATCAAAGATGCGTGTGATTTTCATACCTTTGTGTGTTGTTCTTTTTAGGGTCCTTCGGGTGAGGTTCCCGTGGATACTTCGAATGTCCCCCAGTCGCGACCATCTTTGGATGATGCGTCGCAGCTTGTTTTTCTTTGTGACCGCGTCCGTAGCCTAGAGAAGGAGATCCTTGGCGTTCGAGGCTACGCGGATGTGTGGAAGTCGAAGGCTGAGCGAGCTACCGCCAGGGAGGAGTATCTGATGGGGGAGCTGCGGCAGTTGAGCGAGCAACTGTAATGTGAGTTTTCTTGAGGTGCTGCTCGTCTTCGGATGTGCCTTGTTTGCGTGTCGCCTTACTCTGAGTTTTCGGCAGGTGCCAACTTTGTTCCGAGGAAGGAGAAGGAGCGTGTTGCAGTTCGGATCAACTGTCTGATCCAACAGGACTTGGAAGTTGTTAGCTTCTCTGGATGGACTGTGACCGGGCCACCGTCCTTGCGACGGTGTAGGAACGTGTGCATCAAGTTTCGCGGGTGCTGAAGCAGGCAAAAAAGTCCCTGTCGTTGATTCTATACGTCATGTTCCCCCTGGACGAGGCACCTTCCACTCTTGGGGGTTTTCTATCGAAGTTTCGAGACGTGGGTCACGTGAGGGAGTTGGTGCGGCACCAGCTGGTTGCGGGGGTGAAGGCTGCCCTTTCACTTGTTCGGCTGCATCGCCCTGATGTCGACCTCGCGGCTGTGGCGAATGGGCCGCCCCTTCAACCAGACGATAGCCTCTGGGATATGCGCCCACACTATGCGGCTGTTAGGCAGTATGCCGAAGAGATCGTGGATCTCTTTGAGCATCGGGCACGCATGATCCTTCAGAATAGATAGATCCTGGGATGACTTCGGTGACGATGTAGAGTCCCTCCCATGGTGACTCGAGCTTCTTTGGCCGCTCTTGCTTGAGTCGTAGGACGAGGTCTCCTTCGACGAAGGACCTTGGGCGCAGCCGGCGGCAGTGGTAGTTGTGAAGGCTCTACTGGTAGACCGTTGAGCGAGCCGCGGTGATGTCACGTGCTTCGTCGAGTATGTCGATGGCATCTTTGAGTGCGGCCGATGATTCGGCTTCGCTATAGGAAACGACGCGTGGGGCCTTATGGCGTACTTCTGCAGGTAGCACGGCTTCAGCTCCGTGCACCATGAAGAATGGCGTGTAGCTAGTTGAGATGTTTGGCGTTGTACACAAGCTCCAGAGGATGGAGGGTAGCTCTTCTGCCCAGGCTCCCGCAAGTCGTTCGAGTGGGATGAGTAGGAGTTTCTTGATGCCACCGCCTACGAGACCGTTGGCCTTTTCGGCCTGCCCGTTGGTCTGCGGGTGCGCCACGGAGGTGTATGATATGTTGATGCCGAGGCCTTCGCAGAAGTCCTGGAATTATTTGGATATGAAGTTCGAGACGTTGTCCGTGATGATGCTGTGAGGCACGCCGAACCTATAGACTATGGACTCGAAGAACTTGATGGCCGTTTTGCCCTTTAGGTTGGTGACAGGCATGGCCTTGATCCATTTGGTGAACTTGTCGACTGCGACCAGGAGGTAGACGTGGCCTCCTTTCGAAGATTTGGTCAGTTTGCCAATCATGTCGAGGCCCCATTGGGCGAAGGGCCAGGCCAAGGGTATGGGCCTGAGCTCCAATCCTAATGCGTGTGGTTTGTCTGCAAACCTTTTGGCAGCCATTGCACCTTTGGACGATGTCCTTGGCATCGTTCATGGCCGCTAGCCAGTAGAATCCAGCTCGTAAAGCTTTGGCGACAAGGGTGCGACTGCCCGCGTGATGGCCGCAGATGCCCTCGTGGATATCTTAGAGGATGGTTTTGCCGTCACCGATGGTGACGCACCGTTGGAGTACACCCGAAATGCTGCGCTTGTATAGATTGCCATTGATGATGGTGAAGACCTTGGATCGACGAGATATGCGCCAGGCATCTATCGGGTCATCAGGCAGTTCCCTGTTTATCAGGTACCGAAGGTACGGCTGTGTCCATGTTTCTTCCATTGCCATGACCTGCATTAGGCTGACCAACTTGACCTCCGTGTCGGGATTTTCGGGCCCTTCCTGTCCTTCGGGTAGCGCAGCCCCCGAGTGTTATGCTTCTTCGGGTGATCCCTTGGGGAACTTCCTTTTGATAGAGGGTACGCAGATTTGTTCGAGGAACACACCTGGTGGCACCTGTGCGTAGGTGGAGCCGATGTTGGAGAGTTTGCCGGCCTCCTCGTTGCTTTCGCTTCCAACATGGCGAAGCTCGCAGCCGTCGAAGTCTCCTTCGAGTGAGTTGTAGAGTTCGCGGTATGCGATCATGTTGCCGGCGTGGGCGTCGCACTCATTCGTCGTCTGCTGGACGACGAGGTTTGAGTCACCGTAGATGACTAGGCGCGTTGCGCCGCAGATCTTGGGCATCCTCATGCCGTGGATGTGGGCCTCGTATTCGGCCTTGTTGTTGAAGGCATGAAATTTCATCCGAAGGACGTATTTCATCTTGTCACCTTGCGGGGACGTCGGTATGACACCAGCTCCTGCTCCAGCCTCACGCTTGGAGACGTCGAAGTGCATCATCCATGAATGTGTCATGTCCGGTGTGTCTGGCAGCTGGAGCTCCATCCAGTGAACTAGGAAGTCAGGGAGGACCTGATATTTGATTGCCTTGCACTACTCGTATACTATGTCTAGAGGGGATAGCTCGATGCCCCGCAGGGCTACGCGACCCGTGGCTTCGGGATTGTTCGGGATATTGGATAATGGTGCTTCGTTAACAACCATTATCTGGTGCTCCTGGAAGTAGTGGCTCAGCCGGCGAGCTGTCATGAATACGTTGTAGGCGAGCTTTTGGTAGTGAGGGTATCTCTGCTTTGTTGGGTTCAGTACCTTGCTCAGGTAGTAGATTGGGCATTGGACCCATGGGTCTTGCCTTCTTCGGGTCGTTCGACCACGAGTACGGTGCTTACCACCTAGTGCGTGGCTGCGATGTATAGCAGTAGAAGCTCGCGTTCCTTTGGCGTGACCAGAACTGGTGAGGTGGAGAGAAGCCGCTTCAGATCTTTGAATGCGTCGTCTGCTTCGGGCGTCCACTCGAATTTGTCTGCTTTGCGTAGCAGCTGGTAGAAAGGCAGGGCCTTCTCACCCATGCGGCTGATGAATCTGATCAGCGCTGCAATGCGCCCAACTAGCTGCTGGACACCTTTGAGGTTCTTTGGCTTCTCCATGGTCAGTATGGCCCGGATTTTCTTCGGGTTCGCCTCGGTCCCTCACTAGGAGATGAAGTAGCCAAGTAGTTGGCCAGATGGGACGCCGAAGGTGCACTTTTCTAGATTCAACTTGATCTTGTAGTGATCAAGGTTATCGAACGTCTCGCGAAGATCGTCGATCAACGTCTTGGCCTCCCTTGTCCTGATGACTATGTCGTCGACATAGAGTTGTATGTTTTGACCGATCTGGTTTTTCAGACAAGCCTGCATGCTCCACTGGTACGTGGCACCTGCGTTCTTCAGCCCGAAGGGCATGGTGTTGTAGCAGAATACTCCGAATGGCGTGATGAACGCCCTTTTCTCCTGACCTTTGACCTTCTGTCGGATCTGGTTGTAGCCTGAGTAGGCGTCGAGGAAGGAGAGTTACTCGCAACCTGCTGTTGAATCGATGATCTGATTGATCCATGGTAGAGGGAAGTGGTCATTGGGACAATGTTTGTTGAGCGACGTGAAGTCCACGCACATCCGCAGGATGTCCGTATCCTTTTTAGGGACCAGCACCGTGTTGGCTAGCCACTCGCTCTCCTTGATCTCCCGGATGAAGTCCGCGTCGAGCAGTCTATTAACTTCGACTCCGATAGCTTTGGCTCGTGGTTTGTGCAATCGTCGGATGGACTATTTGATTGGCTTGGCGTCCGACAAAACATTGAGTGCGTGCTCGGCGAATTCCCTAGGAACTCCTGGCATGTCCGTAGGACACCAGGCGAAGATTTCCCAGCGCTCACGGAGGTATTCGATGAGCGCGCTTTCCTATGCGGGGCTGAGGTCATTGGCGATCAGCGCTGTCTTGGAGCATCCGAGTGGGTGGACCTGCACCTTTTTCATGTTGACTTTGGAGTCGAACGACATGTTAGGTGCGTTTTTCCTGGAGACTAGGGGTGCCCCGTTGTTTGTCACCTATTGGAGTCTTGTGAGCTCCTCCTGCATACCAAACGACTGGGAGATTCTGTTGAAGTCTCTATCGTAATGGTCGGATCGGGTGAAGCTGCCCTGGACCGTGATGACTCCCTTAGGTCCTGGCATCTTTAGCAGTAGGTACGCGTAGTGCGGTACTGCCAGGAATCTTGCAAACGCCATGCGCCCGAGAATGGCGTGGTATTGTGATGGCCAGTCCACCACTTCGAACTCTAGCCGCTCACATCGGAAGTTGTCGGGCTTGCCTAATATGACGTCGAGCCATATCTTTCCCAGGGGGTATATACCTTTCCCTGGGACTATGTCGTGGAACGTTGTGTCGGATTGTTCCAGGATGCACAGAGGGATCCGCATTGCTGCTAGGGTGCAGGCGAACATTAGGTTGATGTCGCTGCCGCCGTCCATGAAGACGCGGCTCATTTCAAACCCTCCTATCTACGCCTCGAGCACCAGGGCAACATGAACTGGGCGAGGGATCTGGCGGGGGTGATCCGAATGACTAAATGTGATGCAGGACTCCGAGCCACTGAGGTACTCAGGGATGGCAGGCGGGGCGGTCACAACCAGGCTCACTTGGCGGGTGATCTTCTTTTGCACCCTATTTGTTGGGTGCCCCTTTTAGATCATCGGGGATCCTTTTGGCGTTGGGTACCCATTTATGTCGTTGTTTTGTGCGGGTGCGATTGCTGGATTCGACGGTCCCACGGGCGGTGGTGGAGGAGATCCATGGGCGACATCACTTGGCGCAGGTGCGGGTCCGAACCTAGGGTTTATGATCTGGCGTTGCATCTGGGTGAGGCCTTCGCTGAGTTTCTGGAACTCGCGGCAATCCTTCAACATGTGGATGGCCTTCTTTTTACCATCCTGCTTGTCGATGTAGAAGTGTATGGTGCAAGGGCCCGGCAATTTGTCGTATGCCAAGGGCTCGTTGTCGTGGTTGCGACGTTGCCACGTCTGTGCGGGGCGTTCTCCGTGGCGGAAGTTTCCTCCACGGTATCCTCCGCTGCTGTGGTTGTTGTCGTTGCGACGGTTGGCGTAGCCTACTGCAACCATGTCGGGTCCATCACGGTCGTCGTAGACGCGCGACCTTCGCTTGCTACGGCGTTCGCGCCTGCGGCCATAGTCATCCTCGTCATCTGAATGTTTTCGCTGGAGGGAGTCCTCGCCATCTTCCCACCTATTGGCGATGTCCATGAGGTGGTCGAGCGTCTTGGGCTTGATGCATCCAAGTTCTTCCTTGAAGTCTGGACGTTTGACACCGTCCTTGAAGGCATCAATCATCCTCTCCTCGAAGATGTGCGCGGCAGAGTTCTTGATGTTGGACCAGCATAGTATCTACGAGCGAATGGATTCGCCCGTTCGTTGGGTGTAGGCCCGTAGCTCTTTGATCGAGGTTGGCCTCTTGCTAGTGCCCTTGAAGTTTCGGGTGAAACTATATGCCAGCTCCTCACAGCTTCAGATGGAGCCTGAAGATAGGCTGCTGAGCCATATTTGAGCTGCGTCTGTCAGCTACAGCTGAAGGCATTGCATGGCGGTATTCCTATTACCGCTGTGCAGTTTGACGGATGACAGGTGGTCGCTGAGTCAAGCTTTCGGGTCCTATGTCCCGTCAAACTTCGGAGCCTCCAAAGGAAGCTTGAAATTTTTCGGCATTCGAGTGCGCCGAACAGATCTGCTGAAGCATCGGGCTCCGCACAGCTCTCCATCGTCTTCCTCCTCAGATTCGGTTGAGCACGCCCACCTTGTCGACCTTGCGCTGGGCGAGGTTGCTTCGAGCGTCGTAGTCGCTGCTGTGACGTCTTGGGCTCTTGCGTCGTCGAGGTAGATCGTGCTCGGCTTCACCGTATGAAGGTTTGGGGCTGCGGTTGAATCTAACCAGCGCTTTCTTTTTTGGCTCCGCAGGAGCTCATCATGGAGGGCAGCTCCGTCGAGTCCGAGTCCGGCTAGCGCGGACTTGTGCATAGCCCTCTTTGAGGCCCCCACCGGAGGTGGATGGGACGCGAGGTACGTGGTAGCTGCCATGATCGCATCCTGTGGCGTCTTCGGTATGATGTTGTCGTTAACGTCCATCTCCATGAAGGACGCGTTGAGGGTTCTAGTGACCTCGCGACGTGCGGCGGGGTCCATGTGCTCTGTGCAAGAGCGATGCTTGTTGGCGTTGTTTCCGTGCAAGATGGAGCCGCCAGCGGCGGAGAGTGCAACTCTGCGATGGAAGCATCTTCATCGTCTCCTGATGAAAAACTCCTTTTTCATCATGGTGAAGATTCCAACTCTGCGATGCTTACTTCAACCATTGAAGTTTGCATGCCCTTTTTAGCATCCTTTGAATTAACAAAACCCTTTGGATCGTGTAATGTACACGTCCTAGGTAACCATTCTATTAGAAGAACTTTGTTTTGTTTATTCATCTACCATATAATAGATTATATGTAGTGGTTGCTACTTTAATCCGTCCAGACTAAATATCGCTATGAAAGATCAAATCTTGTCATAGTCAACTCCTTGAACATTGTCGTAAAATACTTTACGACATGTCGACTATTTCATAGATGTGAAACATCCATGTCCATTTCTTCTGAGATCCAAATCATCGATAGGTTTTTACACCTATCCGGAGGGTCTTCCAAGTTCAAAACTTGATTTCTCGTGTATGGAACTATCACGGATTTTATGGCTTCAAGCCATTTGACGGAGTCAGGGCCCATCATCGCTTCTTTGTATGTATTCGGTTCATCATTGTCAAACAATAATGATTTACTCTCAAATCTTAGCATTTGATTGTTTAACCGACCTTCTTGGTTCAATAGGAACTTAGATCTCCGTGACCACAACCTTTGAGGCACATAAGCTATGAGCATTATGGCTGCCTCCGGAACATTTTCCGGCGCTGCGCAACTCAACATATTTAAGGTTCGTTAACCTTATCAAAGTTCTATTGTCCTCCCACTTAACTTTTACGAAAAAATTCCTTTTTCAAGAAACTTCACGTTTCAAGCGACAAACCCTTTTGTCCTTGGTGTTATGGAGGAATAACCAATTGTTATTCGAAATAACCTACAAAGACATGCTCATCCGACTTTGGTTGTAAACATCTTACTTATGTTTAGCATACCAAAATTTAAGAAAGGACAACTTGGGTTTTACCCCAAACCATAACTCATATGGTGTCATTTCAACGGATCAAGATGGAGCTCTTTTTAGTGTAAAAGCGGTAGTCTCTAAAGCTTTAATCTTTTAAAACATAATGGCAGTTTTATAAATAACACCTTTGATCCAACCATGTCAAACAAGGTTTCATTACAAATCTCAAACACTCCATACTCCTATGGTGTTTTGGGAGATGTAAATCTAGGTGTTTTGCTAAACTTGCAACTCAAATAAATCCCTTTATGATAAAATCATAATTCATTTATTTTCTTGTTACACTTGTAACTCAAATAAATCCCTTTATGATCAAATCATAATTCATTTATTTTTCTTGTTACAATGACTTTTCACTTCATCTTGAAAGTCTTTGAAAACGTTTTTCAAATATTTCATACTTCTTTCTCATTAAGTGAATATTCACTCAAAATTCCGGAGAAAGCATATGAAGTTGAAACCCATCGCCATTTCGCACATAATGGACTACATACATCGATATGTATAAATTCCAATAATTTAGTCATTCGTTCTTCTTTGGCCTTTGAACGAAGTTTTAATTATCACGTGGAAAGTCTCACAAGCGTCACTTGATCAAATCAAAGACTCCAAAAATCCATGAATATGGAGATTCTTCATGTTTTCTTTCCAATATAATTTAAACAGCGATGTCACTTCATAAGTGATCTTTCAATCATTTGTCTTGCAACATTTTAGCATTAGGTTTTATGGATGTGATTTCTTCAACTAGATTTGTAAATCATCCATCTTATATGGAATACGGTAATTATTTGAACAACCTTTGTTCTCATAATACCTGATTCAAATAACAATTATTAAAACAAATCTTGAAGTCAAGCCTTGATGTCAACGAGAAATACAAACAACGGTTTGTTTGTTTTTGATGAACATCATCACATATTCTCTTGCTAGTTACTTAGGCCATTGTGGTTCATGAATTGCATCGTTCCGTATGAAATTTCATACCAACCAATTCGGTATCCAATACCCAAGAACCACATTGTTTAACAAGCAAAGAATACAACCATAACATGTATATCATATATATATCTAAATTGGATATTTCCAATCTTTTCTTTTCTGCCAAATATATTTTATAGATTCTCTTTCAGCATTTCCTTTTCCTTTTAAAAGAATTTATCAACATCAAAAGTGGCGCCATATACATGACACATAGTCCAAAGCGTGTATATTCAAATAATAATACCTTTGGACTTGCACTTTGAAGTAGATCACCATCATCAAAATGATCGGTATTCTTTCAAAATTCATTCTTTAGTAATCTTTTAGTGTAGTAAACATTTTACATACATATTCTATTCACCCTTATCATGACGACTTTCATGATCAAGCTACTTTAGCTTATAAAGGCGAATCGTGAGTATAACATTACTTTCCAAAACCCTTTTGGATGATTAGGATGTCTAGCATCTCCAACCTTCGTAAATTCTCATCCAATATGAGAACATATATTATACTCTATCATATTGCAACAAACATTGTTTCGGATATCGTTATATCGCCACACATGATGGTTTCTAAACAATTCTTTCAGCTCCTAGATAAACTTGATGTTTAAATCAAGAATCATGGAGGCAAACATGATACTTAAGATACTAACATCGAATTGTTACTCTCGATTTAATACCAATTATTAAATTTCACGGAGTAAATAGAATTTTGCTGAAAGTTTGCAATAGGACTTTAAACTTTAGATTGACACTCAACACAATACGATACCAGTTCGAAAGTATATATCCAGAATTCTATAGTTCTATTATCTCAATTACAACTATGCATAAGGTGGTGAGCGAATGCCAATGACTACAACAAATTATGCAAATTCACTTTGATTTAATTTATGATAAATTGAGTTCTACTAATCCAAATTAGAAATGAACTCCCACTCAAAACGACATCCCTCGTGTCTTTTTGGTGATTACATGAACCAAATCCACTACACCAAGTCCGATCATCACGTGAGTCGGCGTAGCTTCAAAGCGAGCATCCATATGGTCATCATATCAAAACATATGACTCATGCTTAACCTTTCGGTCCGTGTTCGAGGCCATGTCTGTACATGCTAGGCTCGCCAAGTAAGAACCTTAGTATTCGCGTGTGTAATCGTCTTACACCGAGATATGCTCGTGGATTCAAGTACACCCGATCATCACGTGATGTCTTGAAGCGACGAAACATTGTCGTGCATACTTAAGGAAGAACACATTTTATCTTGATATCTAAATGAGGGATCATCTTATTATGCTAATAAAACGCCAAACAAGCAATATAAGATGCTATCAAACATCACATGTTTATTAGTGGAATGATATGGTTCTCGATATGATCTCTATCATGTGCATCGTGGTATGATCACTATCATACCTTTATGTATAAGTCCAAGGTCTATGGAGATTACACGTTATGTGTGTTGTAAGAGTATCATCTTATACTTCTACTTACAACATCACCATATCATAACACTAGCCCAAAGAACAATCTAAACTAGACGCCTCTAATTTATCCATTGCAAATTTTACGTGACTTAGGGCTTTCAAGATAGAACCGTTCTTACCTCTGAACATGAACCACAACGAGGATAACCAAATTATTGATAACTCGTTGCAAATTAGATATTGACTATAGTAGGAGATAGACACCCGCTAGCCACTTATGCAAAACTAGTTGCATGTCAAGCATGGAACAGGTCTCATGTGCGAGGACATGTAAAGTTTGTCCGGGCCGCTTCATCCCACTATACCACCAATATCCAAAGTACAACACAGAAGCAATAAAATGATCATCATCGCCCACATACTCATAGGTGTACTACCTGCAAAGTATCTACGCATAGATCCGGCTCGATACCTTTCAAGGGTTCGCAGACATAGAAAACAAAAATTTCCTACGATGGGAACAACTATGTACCAAGATCTATCTACTAGATACAAACAGCACGCGGATGTATATCCGTAGAGAACATACCCTTGAAGACCGACAAAGCTTAACGAGTCCAAACTCGTGGTTGATGTAGACGATCTCTTGCCGATCTCAAGATCGAGAGGAAGTCCTAGCGCCAAAGCAAGCGCATCCGTGCTTTCGCACACGTTCGAGGCACGAGCAACCTCCGCCTCCTCGCTCCAGCGATGCAGCGGAAGCACAACTCTTTCTTGCCGAAAAGCCACGGGAACATGTATCTCGCTAGTCCGAGACCATGGGGATAAATTCTAGAGGAGAGAGATCCTTCACGAGGAGGTGTGTTGTGAGAGGAGGAGAGGGGGGCCTTTTATAGGGGAGAGGGGGGGCACCCAAGGGGCATGGCGCCCAGCCATGGGGGCTGCCCCCACCTCTTCCACATTCATGTGGGTGGAGCTCCCACTCAAAATGAAAAGCCTCCACTCCCATTAAAAAGCCTCCACTCAAAAATCCACTCACATGCATTAAATTTCCACCAAATTTAATGCAAGCTCTCATTTAAATAAAAATCTTTTATTTATTTATTCAGAATTTTGTTAATTACTTTAATTAACAAACATTCACATAAAACCCTTGCTAGTATTCTATTTCACATGCGAACCGGTTTGACAATTTCAACCAAACAGTTTGTGTCTAGTGAAATAAATTCCTGCTTTCCTTTTCTTTTCGGCATGAAACTTTTGCTCCAAATGGATGTCGGTGTCTCTTAAGTGTGTCACCCTACGGTTCGTGAATAATGCGGACATGATCGAGACCCCTCTCGGATCAATAATCGAAGCGGGATCTGAGACCCATCCGACTCCCACACATTCAACGATGACTTTCTTGTGATCGTTAACCTTTTACGCTAGTATCTTAATCCTTTTGTTTCGCGATATATTACATGTCCGAGATTCGATCATCGGTATCTCCATACCTAGTTTGATCTCGTTACTGACATGCACTCTTTTCTCGTTCCCGTGATATAACATTCTAGTGATCAAATCACTTGCTTGCAAGCTAATCAATGTGATATCACCGAGAGGGCCCAGAGCATATCTATCCGTCATCGGGATGAACAAATTCCACTCTCGATCCATGGGCCTCAACATAACACTTTAGTAGTTCGAATCCATCTTTATAATCACCTCATTACGGTGTGACGTTTGATGTTATCAAGAAACTCTTCCGGTGTTAGTGATTGACATGATCTCATGGTCTAAGGATTAGGATCACTTCGTAAGTTGTTATAGCAATATAAACTCAATGAATTTGATCGTAATGCTATACTTCGGATGAATGTTCATCACACCATTACACTAATGTTGTGACTCCGTTATTAACAACATCCAATGTCCATGATCAGGAAACCTTGATCATCTTGTTAATCAACGAGCTAGTTTATAAGAGAGGCATAACTAGGAACTTTCTATTTGTTTATTAAACACACATGTATTAACGTTTCCGTATTAATACAATTATAGCATGCAAAATAAACATTTATCATAAATAAGGAATACGATAATAACCACTTTATTATTGCCTCGCGGGCATATTCCCTTCAGTCTCCCACTTGCACTAGAGACAATAATCTAGTTTGAGAACTTTGCGTATTGAACACCTATGGCTTTCTGGTGTTCCATATACGCAATTGCAAGTGGTTAACATAATCTACGGATCTGACGCTTTCAGGTCCGTGTGTATGTTCATGTCTTTGCGTCTTCACGCATCACTCATTCTCCAATGAGATGGCATTGTATAAATTTGGTCTTTCGGTGAGACCTTTAGTTCCTTGGGGTTAAAACACGTCGATACTATTGTCATACAATATATCTTTAGTGTTAGCCCGCTTGAACCACACCTTAGTTTGACAACAAACTACTTGACACAAATTCCCTCCTTTGTCGCTACTATAGCAGGTCATATACTTAGCCTTTTGTTGTAGTATTCGTCACAATGTCTTAACTTTGGAACTCTTCCAAATCCATCATGGAATCTCCTTTCCATTACATTGTTCCACCCATAGTTTAAATTGAGATAAACTTAATTTGTATCTTGTGACAAAACTAGTATCAATGTAACGCTTTACAATGAACTATTTGTAATTGTTTGTCACCTCTACACAAATATATTCTTAGTTCTTCCAAAAGATCATAAGAATATCCTCACTATCGTCCAATGATCATTTTATGATTCATTCTGGTATATGATCATAACACTTAGAGCATAGGACATATCTGGATGTGTACATATCATGGTATGATTGATCAAAACATTCTCGTGATTGCACTCATCAAGTGTCAAAGCACTTGAATCATGTTTCACTTATCAAGTGTCGATACACTTGAATCTTGATTCAATTCCTTTCCATGCAACAAGAACCGTTTCTTGTTGATTCTATATTGAACTCCTTCAATATCTCTCATATATGCGTTTGGCACAACCATATTGGCGTTACGATACCATCCACTATAGACATTCACGCTAAATATTCGGGTTTTGCCTAAGTCTTTCATCGAAATGAAATTCTTAACCTTTGTCAATAAAAGATACATCATTTCTAATCAACAAGATGTCCTTCACATAATGTATTAGAAACATGTCTCAGCGCTCCCACTTAATTTCTTGCAAATGCAAGCATCTTCATCGTCTCCTGATGAAAAACTCCTTTTTCATCATGGTGAAGATTCCAACTCTGCGATGCTTACTTCAACCATTGAAGTTTGCATGCCCTTTTTAGCATCCTTTGAATTAACAAAACCCTTTGGATCGTGTCATGTACACGTCCTAGGTAACCATTCTATTAGAAGAACTTTGTTTTGTTTATTCATCTACCATATAACAGATTATATGTAGTGGTTGCTACTTTAATCCGTCCAGACTAAATATCGCTATGAAAGATCAAATCTTGTCATAGTCAACTCCTTGAACATTGTCGTAAAATACTTTACGACATGTCGACTATTTCATAGATGTGAAACATCCATGTCTGTTTCTTTACAGATCCAAATACGACTGATAGGTTTTTACACCTATCCGGAGGGTCTTCCAAGTTCAAAACTTGATTTCTCGTGTATGGAACTATCACGGATTTTATGGCTTCAAGCCATTTGACGGAGTCAGGGCCCATCATCGCTTCTTTGTATGTATTCGGTTCATCATTGTCAAACAATAATGATTTACTCTCAAATCTTAGCATTTGATTGTTTAACCGACCTTCTTGGTTCAATAGGAACTTAGATCTCCGTGACCACAACCTTTGAGGCACATAAGCTATGAGCATTATGGCTGCCTCCGGAACATTTTCCGGCGCTGCGCAACTCAGCATATTTAAGGTTCGTTAACCTTATCAAAGTTCTATTGTCCTCCCACTTAACTTTTACGAAAAAATTCCTTTTTCAAGAAACTTCACGTTTCAAGCGACAAACCCTTTTGTCCTTGGTGTTATGGAGGAATAACCAATTGTTATTCGAAATAACCTACAAAGACATGCTCATCCGACTTTGGTTGTAAACATCTTACTTATGTTTAGCATACCAAAATTTAAGAAAGGACAACTTGGGTTTTACCCCAAACCATAACTCATATGGTGTCATTTCAACGGATCAAGATGGAGCTCTTTTCAGTGTAAAAGCGGTAGTCTCTAAAGCTTTAATCTTTTAAAACATAATGGCAGTTTTATAAATAACACCTTTGATCCAACCATGTCAAACAAGGTTTCATTACAAATCTCAAACACTCCATACTCCTATGGTGTTTTGGGAGATGTAAATCTAGGTGTTTTGCTAAACTTGCAACTCAAATAAATCCCTTTATGATAAAATCATAATTCATTTATTTTCTTGTTACACTTGTAACTCAAATAAATCCCTTTATGATCAAATCATAATTCATTTATTTTTCTTGTTACAATGACTTTTCACTTCATCTTGAAAGTCTTTGAAAACGTTTTTCAAATATTTCATACTTCTTTCTCATTAAGTGAATATTCACTCAAAATTCCGGAGAAAGCATATGAAGTTGAAACCCATCGCTTACGACTGCACATAATGGACTACATACATCGATATGTATAAATTCCAATAATTTAGTCATTTGTTCTTCTTTGGCCTTTGAACGAAGTTTTAATTATCACGTGGAAAGTCTCACAAGCGTCACTTGATCAAATCAAAGACTCCAAAAATCCATGAATATGGAGATTCTTCATGTTTTCTTTCCAATATAATTTAACATGATGTCACTTCATAAGTGATCTTTCAATCATTTGTCTTGCAACATTTTAGCATTAGGTTTTATGGATGTGATTTCTTCAACTAGATTTGTAAATCATCCATCTTATATGGAATACGGTAATTATTTGAACAACCTTTGTTCTCATAATACCTGATTCAAATAACAATTATTAAAACAAATCTTGAAGTCAAGCCTTGATGTCAACGAGAAATACAAACAACGGTTTGTTTGTTTTTGATGAACATCATCACATATTCTCTTGCTAGTTACTTAGGCCATTGTGGTTCATGAATTGCATCGTTCCGTATGAAATTTCATACCAACCAATTCGGTATCCAATACCCAAGAACCACATTGTTTAACAAGCAAAGAATACAACCATAACATGTATATCATATATATATCTAAATTGGATATTTCCAATCTTTTCTTTTCTGCCAAATATATTTTATAGATTCTCTTTCAGCATTTCCTTTTCCTTTTAAAAGAATTTATCAACATCAAAAGTGGCGCCATATACATGACACATAGTCCAAAGCGTGTATATTCAAATAATAATACCTTTGGACTTGCACTTTGAAGTAGATCACCATCATCAAAATGATCGGTATTCTTTCAAAATTCATTCTTTAGTAATCTTTTAGTGTAGTAAACATTTTACATACATATTCTATTCACCCTTATCATGACGACTTTCATGATCAAGCTACTTTAGCTTATAAAGGCGAATCGTGAGTATAACATTACTTTCCAAAACCCTTTTGGATGATTAGGATGTCTAGCATCTCCAACCTTCGTAAATTCTCATCCAATATGAGAACATATATTATACTCTATCATATTGCAACAAACATTGTTTCAGATATCGTTATATCGCACACATGATGGTTTCGAAACAATTCTTTCAGCTCCTAGATAAACTTGATGTTTAAATCAAGAATCATGGAGGCAAACATGATACTTAAGATACTAACACCGAATTGTTACTCTCGATTTAATACCAATTATTAAATTTCACGGAGTAAATAGAATTTTCTGAAAGTTTGCAATAGGACTTTAAACTTTAGATTGACACTCAACACAATACGATACCGGTTCGTAAAGTATATATCCGAATTCTATAGTTCTATTATCTCAATTACAACTATGCATAAGGTGGTGAGCGAATGCCAATGACTACAACAAATTATGCAAATTCACTTTGATTTAATTTATGATAAATTGAGTTCTACTAATCCAAATTAGAAATGAACTCCCACTCAAAAACGACATCCCTCGTGTCTTTTGGTGATTACATGAACCAAATCCACTACACCAAGTCCGATCATCACGTGAGTCGTAGCTTCAAAGGAGAGCATCCATATGGTCATCATATCAAAACATATGACTCATGCTTAACCTTTCGGTCCGTGTTCGAGGCCATGTCGTACATGCTAGGCTCGCCAAGTAAGAACCTTAGTATTCGCGTGTATCTGTCTTACACACCGAGATATGCTCGTGGATTCAAGTACACCCGATCATCACGTGATGTCTTGAAGCGGCGAAACATTGTCGTGCATACTTAAGGAAGAACACATTTTATCTTGATATCTAAATGAGGGATCATCTTATTATGCTAATAAAGCCAAACAAGCAATATAAGATGCTATCAAACATCACATGTTTATTAGTGGAATGATATGGTTCTCGCATATGATCTCTATCATGTGCATCGTGGTATGATCACTATCATACCTTTATGTGTAAGTCCAAGGTCTATGGAGATTACACGTTATGTGTGTTGTAAGAGTATCATCTTATAATTCTACTTACAACATCACCATATCATAACACTAGCCCAAAGAACAATCTAAACTAGACGCCTCTAATTTATCCATTGCAAATTTTACGTGGCTTAGGGCTTTCAAGATAGAACCGTTCTTACCTACGAACATGAACCACAACGAGGATAACCAAATTGTTGACAACTCGTTGCAAATTAGATATTGACTATAGTAGGAGAGCAGACACCCGCTAGCCACTTATGCAAAACTAGTTGCATGTCAAGCGTGGAACAGGTCTCATGCGAGGACATGTAAAGTTTGTCCGCTTCATCCCACTATGCCACCAATATCCAAAGTACAACAAAGAAGCAATAAAATGATCATCATCGCCCACATACTCATATGTGTACTACCGTGCAAAGTATCTACGCATAGATCCGGCTCGATACCCTTTGAAGGGTTCGCGACATAGAAAACAAAAATTTTCCTACGATGGGAACAACTATGTACCAAGATCTATCTACTAGATACAAACAACAGGCGGATGTATATCCGTAGAGAACATACCCTTGAAGACCGACAAAGCTTAACGAGTCCAAACTCGTGGTTGATGTAGACGATCTCTTGCCGATCTCAAGATCGAGAGGAAGTCCTAGCGCCGCAAAACAGCAGCGCATCCGTGCTCGCACACACGTTCGAGGCACCGAGCAACCTCCGCCTCCTCGCTCCAGCGATGCAGCGGAAGCACAACTCTTTCTTTCCGAAAAGCCACCGGGAACATGTATCTCGCTAGTCCGAGACCATGGGGGATAAATTCTAGAGGGGGAGAGAGATCCTTCACGAGGAGGTGTGGTGTGAGAGGAGGAGAGGGGGGCCTTTATAGGGAGGGGGGCACCCAAGGGGCATGGCGCCCAGCCATGGGGGCTGCCCCCACCTCTTCCACATTCATGTGGGTGGAGCTCCCACTCAAAATGAAAAGCCTCCACTCCCATTAAAAAGCCTCCACTCAAAAATCCACTCACATGCATTAAATTTCCACCAAATTTAATGCAAGCTCTCATTAAATAAAATTCTTTTATTTATTTATTCAGAATTTTGTTAATTACTTTAATTAACAAACATTCACATAAAACCCTTGCTAGTATTCTATTTCACATGCGAACCAGTTTGACAATTTCAACCAAAGCAGTTTCGGTGTCTAGTGAAATAAATTCCTGCGCTTTCTTTTTCTTTTTCGGCATGAAACTTTTGCTCCAAATGGATGTCGGTGTCTCTTAAGTGTGTCACCCTACAGTTCGTGAATAATGCGGACATGATCGAGACCCCTCGGATCAATAATCGAAGCGGGATCTGAGACCCATATGACTCCCACATTCAACGATGACCTTCTTGTGATCGTCGGAACCTTTTACGCTAGTATCTTAATCCTTTTGTTTCGCGATATATTACATGTCCGAGATTCGATCATCGGTATCTCCATACCTAGTTTGATCTCGTTACCGACATGCACTCTTTTCTCGTTCGTGATATAACATTCTAGTGATCAAATCACTTGCTTGCAAGCTAATCAATTTGATATCACCGAGAGGGCCCAGAGCATATCTATCCGTCATCAGGATGAACAAATTCCACTCTCGATCCATGGGCCTCAACATAACACTTTAGTAGTTCGAATCCATCTTTATAATCACCTGTTACGGTGTGACGTTTGATGTTATCAAGAAACTCTTCCGGTGTTAGTGATTGACATGATCTCATGGTCTAAGGATTAGGATCACTTCGTAAGTTGTTATAGCAATATAAACTCAATGACTTTGATCGTAATGCTATACTTGGATGAATGTTCATCACACCATTACACTAATGTTGTGACCCGTTATAAACAACAGCCAATGTCCATGATCAGGAAACCTTGATCATCTTGTTAATCAACGAGCTAGTTTATAAGAGAGGCATAACTAGGAACTTTCTATTTGTTTATTAAACACACATGTATTAACGTTTCCGTATTAATACAATTATAGCATGCAAAATAAACATTTATCATAAATAAGGAATACGATAATAACCACTTTATTATTGCCTCTCGGGCATATTCCCTTCAGTATTCGGGAAACAGTACTTGAGATCACCCACTGCTGAAGACACTACTCAGATCCTCGCAGTCAATGAAAGTAGAGGATTTCCTGGTATGCTGGGAAGCATAGACTGCATGCATTGGCAGTGGAAGAACTGTCCATTTGCATGGCAGAGAATGTACAAAGGCCACAAAGGAGGTTGCACTATGATACTCGAGGCAGTTGCTACACATGATCTTTGGATCTGGCACTTCTTCTTTGGCATGGCAGGATCAAACAACGACAACAACGTCCTCAACTCCTCAAATGTATTTGCCAAGCTTGTTGAGGGTCATTCTCCCCTTGTGGACTTTGAGATTAACGGGCACCACTACAACATGGGATACTATCTTGGAGATGTCATCTATCTAAGATGGCCAATATTTGTGAAGACTATCTCAAACCCAATGCTCCCCAAGCATTCTCAGTTTGCCAATGAACATGAAGCTTGCAGGAAGGACATGGATCGGGCATTTGGTGTGCTACAGTAGAGGTTTGCAGTTGTCCGGTCCCCTGCTATGACCTGGTCGAAAGATCAGATGTGGGAAGTGATAAACTGTTGTGTGGTCTTGCACAACATGATCATTAAAGATGAGTGGAAGGATCCAGTGAGTTTGCTCGAGCAGAACGAGCCATACTACAGATAGGATATGTTGTATTTTCACTGCAGGCCAAACTATGTTTACATTACGCCAAACTATGTTTAAAATTTCGTCGAACTATGGTCGAATGTATGCCGAACTAGGCCGAAAAATGTTTTGTATTTATATTATACCGAACTATGCCAAAATCTAAACGAATTTGAGCCGAATTTGGGTAGAAACGTGCGTCCCGGAAAATCGGTCTGGAAACACGAGTAGGAAACTCGGCGTTTTCAGGCCAAAAACATGTTTCGTCCGGCTAAAGTTTGGTTCGGATTTCGCCCTGGGACGCCCAACGAGTGGGGAAGCTCTAATGCCCACTTTGATGGACTGGTTTCATGAGGAGAAAAAAATAAGGCGATGAGCTGCTTTAATAGAAAAAAATGATCTGTTCGAATGGTAGTGATACATCTGTTGAGGTGTACGTGTAAAACAGGACAAAACAATCTGGACTATTACAAGCGTGCAATCATGTTGGACGTTTCCCTAGCGCATACTAGGTGGGTGACGAGGAGCATATGTGCAGGGTATTCCCTATGTGAGGATGAAAGGGCTCGATCATGAGATTTAACTGTATAGAGGCTCGTTATTGTCCTTTTGCTGCACACCATGCCTCGATCTGTAGCTGTATACACGATGATCAGTTTTTTTTTTCTGCTGGGTATCCGGCAACGTTAGCAGATTACCACTTAAAGTGGAGTGCTGCTACAGTCTCATCTGCCCTAGTCTCTAACTGTCGTGGACGCAATAGCGCTGCTAGTAGTACATACACAAGTGTAGAACAAGTGCAGGCATATTCCCGTCCTTTTGGTCCCGATTGTGCAATCCACATGAGCACTCCTCGCCGTCCATTCCTTTTCCGCAAACGATCGGATCCCTGATCATCAACGGCGCAGCAGTAGATTAGCTAGGCCTCTATCTAGCGGACCATATCTCTCGTCCTTGGCACGGCCTTCTGCTATTTTCAGGTCACCTCCGAAAATGTGATCGAGGAAAGAAAATCTGATGTCCAGACGGGTCATACATGGAGTACCATCATGCCCTTATCAGGGATTAGCCCCACACAGGACAGGGTCGCATACGGCCATTCGTATCCCGCTTATGCAATGGATGGACCAGCGATGGAGGGTAGTGTGGATAGATAGGCACGACAAGCAAGCTAGGCCCTTGCCGCTATACGTACACGGTCGATCTGCGTTGCACGTATATATGCAGATAAGATGACGAGGCGCCATTCTGTTCGTGTTCGGTGCCTCCGCGAGAGAACATGACAAAGCTTGTCTCCCTCGCGACGCTCTGTCTGCAGATGGCAAGTGCATGCGTTCCTCCCGGTCTTGCTGGTAGTTGCTGGGTCTGCTGCCACCTACCAAGCATACGTGGTGCGTACCGTTGAGCATTTTGGACTGTACGGTATACCAGTAGAGTAAAGGAATTCGTCGTGCTGAACTGTCCGTATGGCCGGGTCGTCCCTGCATGTAGTACTGTACTACATAGCCTCGGGAAGGGGGCTCGAAGTCACTTGCAATGGCAGGAGTACAGGCTGTGAGCCAGCTGATCCAAGGCTGGCTCTGCGTCTTTCTTCTCGCTCGCTTTGCAGTTTGCACTGCCACCGCACATGCAAAGGTCAATCTTACAGACCCTAATCCACAGACAACTTAATTATACCACCGTACGCATTATCTTATATCCCTGATAATCATCGCTGCAGCAAGTTGCAACATTCCTCCTGTAGCACATAACATGTGCGCCATTCTGGACCAGTTGTGATTCTGAACGCTGGATAGGATTGAAGCCAAACAAACATCAGCGATAATTGCTGCCATAGTCCCTACGGAATTTCCTGGCCCCGCCCTTAGTAGTCGGCACAACATTCTGTCGATCACGGGCCCCTTCGCCGCGTGGAGCGCAGGCTGAATTAGGGTGTGTTCGGTTCTGGAATTAGGTGGAACGGAACCGGTCCGTTCCGCGCCTAGCGTCCGTTCTTATGTTCGGTTGGAAGAAAGGAATGGAATCAGGTGGTTCCTCAGAACGGAATATTCCTCTAATATGCGGAACGAGGTCGTCCGACCGAATCGGCCGGATCGCGCGGAACGACTTGCTAATTGACGAACTAACCCAGTTAAGATGATTAATTAGTGAATCAACTGAGATTTTTTTTAGCTGTGGCGATGATTACCTGAGATGATTAGCAACAAAATCTTGCAAAAACAAGTGGCCCTTTAATTTGAGTATATTTTGCAAAGATTTTGAAACAAAAATATTTCTATAATTTGGTACTTTTAGCAAAGATTTTAAGACAAAAAATATTTTCTACCGTTAATTATAATTGTTTAATTTAAGCTTAGATTATTAGAATTTTAATCATCATTATAACTATTCCGTTCTGGTCCCAATTCTTCCAACCGAACACAATATGGAACCATTTCTTCTCGTTTTTCGAATCGACATGCGGTCGAAATCGTCTTGCCGGAATGGACTCACTCCGTTCCGTTCTCTCTCGTTCTAGAACCGAACACACCCTTAGCCAGCGTACGTGGCCGCGTAGGGGACCGTCTGCATATATACGACGGAGCTGGCTGTACTCCGTCTTGGCCGAAATGGTCAGCGTTCGCGAGGAGAAGAGTATATACAAGGAGGTCCGGAGGAGGAGATAAGATACGTGTTAGATTACGTATCTTGCGAGAGCAGGTGATGGATCAATGCCACCTACTCGTGAGAATGGAGGCATTAATACACGGGGCTCGGACTCCGTATACGTGTGGCATCTGTCTTGTCTGTCTGGGTCCATCAGTTCATTATCTCCGGATCCATGCTGAGATCGATCACGATCCGAGTCCTGCAGGTTGAGTGCGTGGATTCGCTGCTTCCGGTGGATACTGATCTGAATCCTCGGTCGGTCGACGTATCGCATTGCATTTCATGACAGTGTCAGTTTCAGCTTGGCCTTGGATCGTTCCTTCGCGCTCTCGAGAAACTTGCGCAAACGACTCTACGATAATACGCTGGTCAGTGACCAGAGAGGCTGCTGACGCAGACGACCATTCATTTGTGGCCACTAACCAAGGTGTTAACTTAGCCTTCATGTCAGACAGTTAAGACATTCATGCATGCCACGACACTCCACTACAGGAATGGGAAGCTACGCCGACGGCCGGTCGCTACGCCGACGATGTAGCCATCGTCTAGGCCAGCTCCGCCAAGCAGCCGTCGGCGTAGAATTGCCCTCGGCATATCCTATGCTACGTCGGCGTAGCATACGCCGACGGCTGCCCTCGGCGTAGCTATTTTTTATTTTATCTCATTAAACTTTGAAAAATCATAACTAAATCATTCTAATTCGGAAAAATACAAATAATATATCAAAAATTGCAGAAAAATAAGACCTATCAATCTACACTCAAATAATACACATATGTAAATAAAAATTAAGTAAAACATAAAACATTATATATAGTTTAAAACGGGCATAAAAAATAAAAAATGATCGAAACAATGCGAAACCTTCGCGTCGTGTTATATTATGTGACATAATTAGAAGGAAAAATATAAAACTTGGTATATTGATTATGTCTCAAAGAAACCTTCACAAAATGACCTATCTCATTCGAGGTTTATTCTTGGCTTTCTGGTCAAATGACCAATGTTATGGCTAGAATTAAGGCATAGTTTATGATAATGTGCCCATATTATGCATACACATGCATCATGGGATAGCGAACAATGTTGCAGGAGGAAACTTTCCTTTTTGTCGCACCAAAAAGGCATTTTCCATTTCCCGAGCATAAAAAACGGACGGTTTTGTGAAGCAACCACCAAATGGCTAATTCAAAATGGTACCACCATATTTTACAAAAATACTATACCACCTTATATGGACAATATACCAATAAGGGGATCCGAAACCTTTCCGTCCACCTCTGGTGAAAAAGACAAATTCCTGCCGAAACGGTAGGAAGTGAGTCAGATATGAACTACATGTACATGATCCGATGCTCATATTTTTTTACAAAAATCATTTTTAGGTTCACAATATGCTATTTATCAAAGATCCAATGCAAGTTTAGCAAGGCTCGGCCCCGAGCTAAGAATCTTCATGCCCGCGTTTGACAAAGTTTGACGATAGTTTAAAACGGGCATAAAAATTTCAAAAACGTTCGAAACAATGCGAAACCTTCGCGTGGTGTCATATTATGTGACATAGTTACAAGAAAAAATATCAAACTTGATACATTGATTATGTCTGAAAAAAACCTTCACAAAATGACCTATCTCGTTCGAGGTTTCTTGGCTTTCGGGTCAAATGACCAATGTTATGGCTAGAATCAAGGCATAGTTTGTGATAATGTGTCCATATTGTGCATACACATGCATCATGGGATGGCGAACAATGTTGCAGGAGGAAGTTTTCCTTTTCGTCGCACCAAAAAGCCATTTCCCATTTTTCGAGCACAAAAAACAGACGATTTTGTGAAGCAACCACCAAATGACTAATTCAAAATGCTACCACCAAATTTTACAAAAATACTATACCACCTTATATGTACAATGTCCCAACAGGGGTATCCGAAACCTTTCCGTCCACCTCTGGTGAAAAAGACAAATTCCTGCCAAATCGGCAGGAAGTGGGTCAGATATGAACTACAGGTACAAGATCCGATGATCATGTTTTTTTACAAAAATCATTTTTAGATTCACAATATGCTATTTTATCAAAGATTCAATGCAAGTTTAGCAAGCCTCGGCCCCGAGCTAAGAATCTTCATGCCCGTCGTTTGACAAAGTTTGACGATAGTTTAAAATGGGCATAAAAAATTCAAAAACGATCGAAACAATGCGAAACCTTCGCGTGGTGTCATATTATGTGACATAGTTATAAGTAAAAATATCAAACTTGATATATTGACTATGTCTCAAAAAAACCTTCACAAAATGACCTATCTCGTTCGAGGTTTCTTGGCTTTCGGGTCAAATGACCAATGTTATGGCTAGAATCAAGGCATAGTTTGTGATAATGTGCCCATATTGTGCATACACATGCATCATGGGATGGCGAACAATGTTGCAGGAGGAATTTTTCCTTTTCGTCGCACCAAAAAGCCATTTCCCATTTTCCGAGCACAAAAAACGGACGATTTTGTGAAGCAACCACCAAATGGCCAATTCAAAATGCTACCATCACATTTTACAAAAATACTATACCACCTTATATAGATAATGTACCAACAGGGGTATCCGAAACCTTTCCGTCCACCTCTGCTGAAAAAGACAAATTCCTGCCGAATCGGTAGGAAGTGTGTCAGATATGAACTACATGTACATGATCCGATGCTCATGTTTTTTTACAAAAATCATTTTTAGGTTCACAATATGCTATTTTATTAAAGATTCAATGCAAGTTTTTCTTTTCATCGCATCAAAAAGTCATTTTTCATTATCCGAGCGCAAAAAGGGAATTTTCTAAAGCAACCACCAAATAGATAATTCAAAACACGGAGGGTCTATGATTAGTTGATATAGATATCATATTTGGATTCCTCTCATTTTTCTGATCAATTTAGACATATTATTTGTTAAATTCCGATTTACAGATTTAAAGATATTAATTATTCCATATTAAATAGAAAAAGATAAAATTATTATATTTTTATTTGAATTCAATAATATTTTTTACTTATTTATTATTGTTTACTTAGATAATTGTTTGTAATTTCAAAAAATACAAACATGTGACATGTTGATATAAGGGTTAATAGGATTGATATCATAGTATTGACAACAATGTGTGAATTACTTTGCGGAAACAGATTCTGAAGGAACGAGGAAGTTAAGCGTGGTGGAGCCGGAGTAGTATTAGGATGGGTGACCGGCCGGAAAGTTTGAATAAGACTGCAATTTAATTAAATATTAAGTGTAATTAGTGTTAAAAATGCTCAAAGTGAGAGATTAACGAGTCAAACAATTCAAAGATTCAAAAATTAAGAAAAAAAATAAAATAAAAAATTATTTTTAAAAAAAAAAAAATATTTTGCAACCTGTCGACAAGCTATGCCGACGGCCGCTACGCCGACGGCATTGCCCTCGGCGTAGCATACGCCGACGGCATTTTGATACGCCGACGGCCTCTACATGCTCCGCCCAGGAAGATCTTCGCCGAGGAGAAACGCAGCGACGGCTGCACTATCTTGCGGCGTTTTGCTTCTGGCACGGCTTTTTACTCTCGGCGTAGCGCGCGCGTCCTGTTCGTATCTATCTATCACATGTTGCCGGCTAAACCATGCCAAGAGCTGGCGCGCATTACTTGGTATCGCCAGAGCTCGCCGAAACGAACCTTAAACTACTCCGCAGCGACGGATCAACAGACCGGCCTGACAGTGCCATCTCGACCGGGACGAAGAAGCTGCACGAAGAACACACCGGAACCACGTCATCGTTTCGCCTTGCTCTCGTGCTTTGCATTGCATGCGACCGACACGGCTGCCGGGTGACGCGGATGAAGCTTTGTCGCGACAGGCGGTCAGGTCGGTCAACAGGGAGAGGACAGAGGAGTGAGCAAGTACTACGCCCATCTGCGTCGGGCCATCAACTCGTCATAAGTAATCTGTGTGTCAGTGTGTCCCAGGCCTTTCCTCTCTGTCGCGTGTTCGATCGAACAGCGAGGTTTTCTGGCTCGGTGCACCGACACGTACGGCGGAGTCCACCGGATGATCCAAGGGAAGCCGGACAAAATGCCTGATGAGGTGATCCGCGCGACCCCGTCGGATGGTCGGTGGCTTTGATTAATATTTTCTCTGATCTGATGTGCATGGTTGGTAGACCTGACTGAATCTTGTTCATGAACTGAATCAAACCACATTGCTTAAAACTATCGCATTTTTAGGTTAGGCTGTGCCGTCAGGTACCTCCAGTAATTTGGGCACAGTTAGAATCGTCCTTACCCGCATGTATCCATGATCCGAAACGCCAGTGGTACGATGGTGGTCTTTTCCAGTGGTACGACGATGGTGGTTTTTTACTGGTACAGAAAAACAAACCATGGAAGACGTAGTGGTACATTTGGAAAAGACGTAGTGGTACATGGATGCTTTGGCATCAAGCGCTCTGTGTAAGGTCACATAACATTGGGCGCTTGGGTACGTCAACGAGCTTGACCATATTAGGGCAACAAGCATGGTCAGCAATAGTTTGTATATACTAGGTCTCTTTGGTTCGTATAAAATAGGGGACATGAAAAACACACAGTTAGTAATTTTGAATCCCATATGATACCCCCTTCGTCATACTCTCGCTCCCTCCGTTTAAATTTGAACGAAAATCACGTCAACTACTTTGGCATGGAGGAACTAATAAAATGTGATTTGTTGTTATAAATTCCGAAAGAAGTTTCAAAGTGGGTACTTCATAGCGAGATTAATTTTGTTGCAAAGGTCTGAAGGAAGAAACTGAAGTTAGTGGCATTGCAATGAAACAAGTCAAATACCAACATTCTCAATTGTCTCTCTTTTTTTCTATAAAGACAGAGGAATTGAAGCCCCTACGAGAAGCCCATGATAGAGGCCCACTTCTCTGGGAATGATCGATAGAGGAAGACTTTGCAATGCGGAAAAAGCCCATATGCACCAAACTGCGCATAGTGTACCACTTAGTTTTTGGGTGACCTGGCATCCAGCGAAGCCCATGCTAGCTGAACTGGACTTTATTTCTGCCCGTACTAAGTCCCATTCCGCTTGGTCATAAGGGCATCTCCACTGGAAGACTAAACAAACAATTCAAACGGTTCGGTTTAGTCCGTTTAAGTTGAGTTATCGGTGTCTTTGAGTCGTGGTCCAATCTGTCCGGTCAGACGCGTCCAGCAGCGCAATCTAAACGGACAAAATTGGATAGATCATTCCAAGATAAGAAGGCCCTTTGCATGGCTACAACAGGCCGTGTCTGTTTGGACAGACCCATCCACACAGATGGATCGGTCTGACTTGACTTAGTCTGAATGAACATCCCTGAGACGTCGCGCACGTCCCATGTGTCCATACTGATTAGAACACGCTCAGATGGTTTGGGTCTATCCGATGGAGATGTCCTACTCGTGTAGTTTAAATAAACCAGCTTTCTTTCTATCGTGGTGTGCTTTTTTAGAGAGATTCGTACCGGGGTGTGCTAGGTGGCTGGGTGCCATGTGTGACATTTTTTTTCAAAACTTCAACGAACTATTAATAATCATCAAATACCGACTATTCAATAAAGATACTCCCTAATTACTCGCTTTGCTTCAAAATATAAGATATTCTATTTAAAAAAACATGTATCTAGACGTCTTTTAATACGGTTCACTCATTTTATTTTAAATCTATACAATAAAATCTAGATACATATCATTTTAAAAAAGATAAAACATCTTATAATTTACAATTGTAATTGCTGGAAAAATAAAAGGCCTGACCGAAACATTGGGCTTTTCCGTACAGCCCCGTACAGCCCGATAGACCAAGAAATGTCTTTTAGAGGAATATATAGTACTCCCTCTGTCTAAGAATACTTAGATATCTTAGCTTTTTAAAATTTTGGATTAATCTATATACTAAATAGTGTCTAAATTCATCTAAATTTTAATAAATTTGAGAAATCTATTTTAGGACGGAGAAAATAGGATACATATTCAGATCTTTGCATTTTCGTAACCTAAACAAAAATCTCCATACTCTATTAAATTTAGAAAGATTTCCACATACCATTAAAAGAACTCAAGTCTATGTCTTGTGTAGCTCGTTGTCAAATTTGGTGAGTGCGTGTTAAACCTTGTGTAAGTGTGCATATCACCGCCTAGAATTTTCTAAAAAACAATCACATCTCGTATACTTTCTCCGGTCCATTTTATTGTTCGCGGTTGACTTTTTCCAAAACCGTCCAGTTTTTTTCCCGACAAACCACTGAATCCCTCGAGTCCTGTCCACATCTCCTTCCTCGCGTCCTGTCCACATCTTCTTCCTCCGCCTCATCTCCTTCCTCACCGACGCTAAGCTCTCGCTGGCTCGCTTCTCTCTCGCTCGCGCCGCGACGTCTCCGCCCCCGAGCCCTCCTCCCGCACCGCAACTTCGCCTGCGCCCCGTCCCCAAAGGGTGGCCCCTCCCACCGTGAACCCTAACTAGGGAGTAAAAATCAGTTCTTGCTGTGGAGGGTGGACGCGGTCAAAGATTTGGAGGTCCCCGGTGAGGCAAATCGATGCGGCGGTGGGTGAATCGACTCCAACGATCTTCAATCGATGCGGCGGCGCCTGCATCGGCGGTCTCCGGTGGTTGGTCTAATGTTGCGCGTCCTCGCCGGCTGGAGGGACGGTGGAGGCCGGTCCTCGTCCACGCCATTGATGTTGTAGACAAGCTTGCATCCGCTTGCCATGCTGGTGAGGATCACCTTCTCCCTCACTGATTTCAGATTCCAATTTATAGTTTGATGTCTGCTAAAGAACCGAAGATGTATGTTTCAGTTTTATCAAAGTTTGTTTCTTTTCCTGAGAGGTTGTCCACTGGTCTTTTGAATGCTCAATACTGTACTCCGCGTGTTCTGTTTTTGTTTCTCGTGTTCTTCTCCATGCTCAGCGTGTCTAGACTCTGGACCAAAACTAGTTGACGTGTTGTTGGCTGCAGAGTACTTAAATTAATTTCAATTGATGGTTTTTCTTTTTCATTTTTCAGATTGTTGGAGGAGTTGATCGGATGCAGCAAGTGTTATCCATTGCAAAACGTCCACATATTGTGGTGAGTATGAATGATTCACGTTTAATGACCCAATCTCATTCTATGTTGAATAAAACTATCTGTTAGGACTGTCAGTAGCTGTTAGGTTTGTCCATTAGCTTGGGCAATATCCACGCTCAACCATCAACACAGTTCTTTTTAAACCCAGGGTGGAAAAGAATTTGTTGGGAGTAATCAATATTTGTTGGGCAGTTTAATCTAGATAGACCTTCATATTTTTTCAGTGTAACAGTGACACAATCATACAAGTCTCCTGGATTACGAGTAGCACCTCTCAAGGTACATCATATCAGTGATTGCGCATCTGATTGCAGGACTGAAATAACCAAGTTGCAAAAGCATCGATGACCTAGTTAGGAGAGCAGGCTGGCCATTAGAGGGAGCTCGGAGTAGGCTGTGGAGGGAGCTCAGAGCAGGCCGTGTATTATTGCAAATTTACATCAAGGTAACTGTCTTACATTAAGTGTTACTCTGTCCACTTATGTCAATTACATGATTTTTTTCTGTGGTGTTTCTTATATTGTACCACATGTGGATGATATTTTTTCTATCTAACTATTTCCATGATAATCTGAAAATACTAGTGCATTTTTTCCAAATGGTTTTTATGTAGAGGACTCCATATTTTCTGTCAATTACCATGGACTCCATCTTAGTATGCTATTGTTCCTTACTGAAATTTTAGTGGTAGAATGAGTATGCTTAGTACCCTGTCCTGGAACAATTCATCTTCATCTTGTTTGCTGTGGTGGCTACTTGTACCAGCATGTCAACAATTCATCTTCTCTCCTTTGATAATTTATAGATTACTGTACAAATTCAGGTTTAGAGATCACATCTTTGTTGTTTCGATAACTTGTGTTTGATGTGGTGTTTCTTGCTGGCTGTATCTTTGCAAGCAGTGGAATGAGACCAAGTGTCGTGGTGGTGGCACGGCAGATGCCATGGGTAGGTTTAAGTTGGGGGCCAATGGATGCTAGTGGGATCCAGGGAGGGGAGATGTAGTGGTTTCTACACACAGAATGCTAGAACTCAATCTTTATTCAACACTGGTGGAGCTACACTTGCTCCTCGAGTTGTATGAGCGAGAGGAAGAAGAGGCTAGAACTAGTGCCTGGTGAGGAAAAATGAATCGATCCCCTCCTTCAGACGTCCAGCCCCTCCTTATAAAGGAACGACCTGGTGTCTTCTAGGGCTGACATGGACCAGCATATTCATGGAATATGCTTGTCCCAAAGTGGTAACTCGGCAGACCTCTTTCCCTGTCTCGCTTCTATCGACGACAAAAACCTAGTGTTCACCACATGTGATCCTCGGGCCTGAGGACTGTCACCTTCGTGACCTTCTTCTGCTCCTCTGCAGCTCTGCTTCTTGCCCCTATCGCTTGGCACTGTGCAGATTCTAGAGGGAGACAGCGTCTAGGGTTTGACTTTGGGCTTGCCTCCTTCTTCTACAAGGTTCCCCTGACTCGGCCTCGCCTCGCACGACTCGGCTTGACCTTCACCTACACTTAAGTTATATAACCTCAGAACGCCGACATACCTCTTATGTCGGTCTGGTCATGTCCTAACCACCTGACTCGGAACAGGTCAGACCTTATTCGGCCGAACCCTACATGACTCGGTCGAATCATGCCATGATCCGGCCCTAGACCCGGAGGATCCTTTCTTTTCTTACTTATCTCGACCCTACATGGGGTAATCCCCCCAACACCAAGGGGTCGCCTACAGGAAATGGAGTGAGAATAAGAGTAGGCACATACCTTCTTCAACGACGGGAGCAACAACGGTTGGAACTGTAGCCACCGCAGCAGCCGCAACGACGGGAGCAACAGCAGCAGCCGGCGGAGGAGCTTGGGTGCTCCGAAATCATGGTCGATGAGGAATAGGTGGCGGAAGGCAAGCTCGACGTTGGGGCCGGGAGTAACGCGACCTTGATCCCACGAGCGCCATAGCCTTTCTCTCCCACATAATCGATGAGCGGAGCGGCTCGGATGTAGTATTGGGCATCTCGCGGGCGAGGCGACCCGCGGAGCCCTTCGACAGAAGGGCGACCTCACGGAGCCTCCGATGGCGAAAGCAGATGGAGGAGCAAGCAGACGGCACACCAAGGGAGCCCTCGACAACCAAAGAATCGCAGATGGGCAACCTCCCCGAGCCTCCCAAATGAGGATCGGCATGACAGGGAGCGACGGACCAACAGGGCGACAGATGGCGGACGGGAGACGAAGATATAGATGAGACAATTTGAGTTTGAATTTTCGATTTTGAAGTCTAGATTTGAAAAGGTAAGAATGTATCCGGGACTTTTTTGTATAAGTGCATTTGTATACAGCCCGCAAACAATAATTCGGGCCGGAGGGAGTAGGTAATTGCACTTTGGCCTATGAACAACTCTAACCAATCCATCCCCTCAATAAATAAAAATTATCTAGCCGAGAAAATGACAAGGAACTACCACATTTAAGGCAACTTTGACATAAAATACCACATTTGCCTATTTTGTTCGAAAAATACAAGCATTGCGGCTGGTTGTTGATAGATAGCACTGATTGTTTAGTTTAACTGTGTTAAACAGTTTTGTGATCATTCGAGCAAATAGCAACAAGGAAAAGTAGATTTTAATATTAATGACAAAGAGCATACTGTCTATTTACCCAAGAAGGTTGCTAAGAGCTATTGCCTGAATTCCATTGAAAATATTAAGAGCATCAAGGTTGGAGAAATTTATTGTCCCATTCCACAAGAAAATTTTGAAACTATTATGATTGGGACCATTGCTATTAACTTTGAGATAACATAATCACTTTGTGAAATACAAAGTTTTGTTTCATATAAGATTGTTTTGGTAACAATAGTTGATCAACCTTGTTAACAAAAGGATTTTAATGAACAAAATAATGTTTTTACTGTGGTTATACTTGCTCCCTTTTACTTTTCTTCTTCCTAGTCTTTGCTTTTTCTCTAGTTAGCTTTGGTTTTTCTAGTTGTTTGCTTGTTGGAGTGTCTTAGAACTTTTGTATTTTTTTTTTGCTTTTGTTTCTTCCAAAAAAGTATTTTTTGCTTAATGTTTCATGATTGTTTAGTATCTACTTTTCTTTGCTTTTTCTACACTTTGAGATGTTTTTATATCTTTTCTGGAACTAACCTATTAACAAGTTGCCACAGTGTGCCAGTGTCTGTTTTTTTATGTTTTTGGTTCCAGAAAGACAGAAAATCAATATTTTCGGAATTGGACGGGACAAAAGCCGAACTCAATATTTTTCCATGGGCAACACGAAGCCAGAAGACGAGATGGAGAAGGTCACCAGGGGGCCACACCCCCTGGCCGCACGGGTGGGCCCACTAATGACCCACAAGTGTAGGAGATCGTAACAGTCTTCGCGGGTGGTATTACCCAATTTATTGATTCGACACAAGGGGAGCCAAAGAATACTTGCAAGCCTTAACAATTGAGTTGTCAATTCAGCTGCACCTGGAAATAGTTCTTGCTCACAGAAGTTTATCAGTAGCAACAGTTTGGTAGTAGCAACAACAAAGCAACATCAGCAGTAAAACAGGAGCAATAGTAACAGATAGTAAACAGTAGGATTCAAGTGCGGTAGGCATAGGGATGGATGGACGGGCGTTGCATGAACGAGTCTAAACATGTAACTTTAAGATCTAGGGCATTGCAGATAAATAATAACAAGCATCCAAGTACTAAACAATCCTAGGCATGTGCTCCATATATAGTCATACGTGCTCGCAATGAGAACTTGCACAACATCTTACATCCGGCCAAATGGCGGCAGGGGCCTCTAGGAACCATCGAAATTAAGGTGATCCTTTTAGTAGAGCACCGAAGCAAAGCATTAACACTCCATGAACACATGTGATCCTCACACCACAGCCATCCCCTTCGGTTGTCCCAATTATTGTTACTTTGGGGCCTTTGGATCCGGACAATGATATGTGTACACAACTTACAGATAAGACCACAAACAATACTATCATAATGATTCAATAATAAGTTCAGATCTGAGATCATGACACTCGGGCCCTAGTGACAACCATTAAGCACAACAAGTTGCAACAAAGTCAAATAGCACTAATAGAGATACTAGGCACTATGCCCTAACAATCTTATTTGATTACATGATAGAACTCATCCAACCCCTACCATGCCCAAGCCTACAGTGGGGGATTACTCACTCATGGATGAGGGAAACATTGGTAGTTGATGGAGAGGCGTTGGTGATGACGATGACGATGATCCTCTCCAAATTCCCCGTCCCGACAGGATGCCATAACGGAGTTTCTGGATCCGAATATTCATCTCTGGTGGCGGCGGCGGAGCGGAACTCTTTCTGAAAAACTATCGAACCCCCCTTGGTTTTTAGGTCGAGAGGCAACTTATAGGCGCAGAGGGAGGGGTGTCGGGTGGTGCACCTCCTAGGCGCCAGAGGTGGCCCGTGCTGACAGGGTGTGAGCCCTTCTCTCTCCGTCTTACGGCTCTGTGGACCAATTTTTGCATATTTTTAAGGATTTCTCCGATAGTTCATTTTACGCACAAAACTAGACACCAAGGTAATTCTCAAAACAAATAATCATCCGTGTTAGTTGTATCCAAATCACACAAGTTTAGAGGAGAAACAATAGCAAAAGTGTTCGGGAAGGTAGATACATTTTGGACGTATCAACTCCCCCAAGCTTAGATTATTGCTTATCCTCAAGCAATTCAGTTGAAAACTGAGTGCGATAAAACAACTTTCACGAACACATTTGCTTCATATGATGTAAATATTCCCATCATAGGTGTAGATGCTTAGAAAATTCATAATAAAGAGTATGCAACTAAGTATACTCAATAGTCATTACAAGCTATGAAGAGAAACCAACTCAATAATAACAAGTAGAATGAAACATAAACATAAGCAACATTGCAGTGCTCATAGTAAGGTATGATAGAGTGGTATCTCGCTTGCCTTTGTTTGTAGAGCACAATATAAATGCCAAGGCACCTCTGAAGTTCAAGTGAAGACTAGAAATAAATATATCAGAGATACAAGCATCAAAGTCATGACATAATTAACCAAGTTTTGGAACAAACACAAGAATGACAACTATGCTATTAAGAAGGTGCTCATAGAATAAGTGGTGACTCAACAAGGTGGTGAAAACGGTTTTGAAAGGTTTGAAAGGCTTCCAAATGCTAAAAGGAAGGTACTCATTATCTTTGAGATCTCATTGCCCCTATCATAGGCATCTTCATGTGGTTAAGATGAAAGTGAGGTCCACTCTGAATCATATGCTTGACAGACCATAGACTGAAAATCCCCGCTCAGCATGCTACTCAACTTTGGTTACCTATAAGTTGTTGTCATTGTAAATACATGCATATCATAGAGAACCGCCAACGGGGTACCCCTTGCACATGATACAGGAGCGATCTCGTGATCAAAATGACAAGGCAAGCAGACAATGAGCATCTCAGCGATCTTTTTATTTACTATGTGTATAGCTTTTTATTGAGGATGCTTCATAAATGCTCATTATGGTGATGCTGCAAGTTTCCACCATGATTAGGCATGGCTTAGGCTAGCGGCCCAGGCGTTTCTCTGACACAATGTATAGACTCCATGAACTCACAAGCTCCCATTTTATTTCACATCGTCGACATCCGCAAACAAAAGAGCAAGGTATCAACTGGATGAGATATCTAAAAAGTGTTAAAAGCGTTCCCTGTGATAGCACGGTTCTGCTGACTCCCAGCATATAATTTGCAAGCATATAACTTTCATGGACAGGTCACAGTGGTTCAGGATTATTAAGCGCAAGGAATAAAGTGTGCCATCAAGTTTGTGAGAGCTTTACTAACCAACTTTCTCAAAACAGACAAACATTTTATTTTGGAAGAAAACGCGGCATGTAGAATATGCACTGAAGTAGCAAATGATGCTAATAGGTAGGTATGGTGGACACAGCTGGAAATATTGGTTTTGGGGAGTTGGAAGCACATGTAGAGCTCATACTCAGTGCAAGTGAAGGCTAGCAATAGAGAGGGAGCGACAAACGAGAGAGCAATAACTGTCATAATCATGCTTACAACAAAACATGACTAATTATGGCATGAAAGTGATATAAGAACTCTAAGGAAAAATAAATCATCGAGGCTTACTGACTACTGATTAGTGATATGCATGCGTGAGCATATGCCAAGTCGATTCATATGAACAGTTAGAGGAGGATACCACAATATCATACCAAAATATAAATAAAATAATGCAAGCAAACATTCATATGACATGATACAAACTATTAGAAAGCTGGAGCTAATCACAAGCAAGAAAGAACTACTAAGCATCCATAATGACATACACCTTACACAAACAGGCTATGCATGCTTACAATTGTGAGTATATGTATAAAAATGAAACAAATAGAGTTCGTTACCAACCTCTTACCACACCTCAAGTTGTCTTAATCTTCATTATTGCCCTTCACTTGTGTGACTTGAATAATAACATGAAACCAAACTCCACCGAGGACAACTGAACCCTGCAAAGAACTCACAAAACCAAAGAAGAACAACATATATTTTTGGTGTTTTTGATTTTTTTAAGAAAGCAAACAAAGAAAAACAAACAAAGCAAAAGAAAACCAAAAACAAAAACTAAGACGCTCTAAGAACAACACAACTGTGCATGAAACAATAAAAACGAAGTGTCTAGAAAGACCTAGGATTTTTATTGATGAAGAAGGGGATGCCTTGGGCACCCCATGCTTTGATGCTTATACCTCTTAAATATTTCTTGGAGTGACACGGGGTGCCCCCCAAGCTTCAGATCTTGTCCATTATTCATCTCATTACATCATTCTCTCTCTACACCTGAAATTTTTCCTTCATACAAAACTTCACACAATCTTCATTAGCAACATTAGTGTATCCAAAAGATAATAGACCTTCGGGTTTAGCTTTGGAACAGCAAAACTTTTCACTAAAAACACAAGCTACTGTGTCAACTCCTTCAAAAATCTCAATTTCTCAAAAGAGAACTCAAAAAGGAATCAATAAGAAGCAAATGCAAATAATGGCAGAAATCTATCAAAACAGACCAGCAAGTAGAAACCGATTTTTTCGAAAATATTCTGTTGCTAAAATCAAAGAGTGTTGAACTAACGAAACTTAGCTAACATACTGGTGGATTTATTCGTAAATTTTCAGCTCAATCCGACTTACAGAGACTCGTCACGAATTGTTATGGTGGAGGACAAAAATCTGTTTCGGGACAACAACTCACCAAATCTTACTTCCCTCTCATTAGAGGTCATTCTTGGCACAAAAATAAAACAAAAAGGGTAAGGAGAGGTTATTACTAAAGTAATAACTTTCAAGACTCAAGTAACTCTTGGGTTATCTCCCAACAAGTATTTTTCTTTAACGCCTTTAAGTTAGACACGACGAAGAGCAAAGATTGGAAAGGAGAAAAATAAAAATGAGCAAGTATAACCACAGTGAAAGCATTATTTTGTTTATTAAAATCTTTTTGTTAACAAGGTTGATCAAGTCTTGTTACCAAAACAATCTTATATGAAACGAAATTTTGCATTCCACGAGGTTATTATGTTAACTCATACTTGATAGCAATGGTCCCAATCATAATAGTTTCAAAATTTTCTTGTGGAATGGGACAATATATTTCTCCAATCTTGATGCTCTCAATATTTTCAATGGAATTCAGGCAATAGCTTTTAGCAACCTTCTTGGGGAAATAGATAATATGCTCTTTGTCATTAATATTAAAAGTTACTTTTCCTTGATTGCAATTGATGACAACACCTGCAGTATTAAGAAAAGGTCTCCCAAGAATAATAGACATATTATCATCTTCAGACATTTCAAGCACAACAAAATCAGTTAAAACCATGCAATTATGAGCAACTTGAACAGGAATATCCTCACATATACCAACAGGAATAGTAGTTGACTTATCAGCCATTTGCAAAGATATATCAGTTGGTATTAACTTTTCTAGCTGGAGTCTCTTATAGAGAGAAAAAGGCATAACACTAACTCCAGCTCCCAAATCACATAAAGCAGTTCTAACATAATTATTCTTAATAGAGCAAGGAATAGTTGGTATACCTGGATCACCAAGTTTCTTTGGAACCTTACCATTGAAGGAATAATTAGCAAGCAAAGTAGAGATCGCCTCATTAGGAATCTTCCTTTTATTAGAGACAATATCCTTCATATACTTTGAATAAGGAGACAACTTAATAGCATAACTCAAAGGAATTTACAAAAATAAAGGTTTCATCCACTCACAAAACTTGTTGTAGTGTTCTTCCTCCTTTGTCTTGTGTTTCTTACCTGGAAAAGGCATAGGTTTCTGCACCCAAGGTTCTCTCTCTTTACCATGTTTATTAGCAATAAAATCTTCCTTGGTGTACCTAGTGTTCTTATTGTGCTTCTCAGGTTCTTCCTCAACTTCCTCCTTATCAGGAGACTCATTTTTATCATTACCACTCTCAGTTTCAGCATTAGAGACATATATACTATTAGGATCTACAGCAGGTTCAAGTGGTTCCTCAACTATTTTGTGTTCCTTTTTCCTTCTCTTACGAGGACTACCACTACTCTCACCTAGTTGAGAATCCTGCTCAATTCTTTTGGGGTGTCCTTCAGGATATAAAGGATCTTGAGTAGCTATACCACTCCTAGTTCTAATTCCATAAGCATGTTTATCTCCTGAGGCATCAAATAGAATATCCTTTTGTACCTTAACAAGTTGATCAAGTTTGGTTTGAACCATTTGAAAGTGTTTACAAAGCATTTTAATATCATTAGAAGTTCTTTCCACAATATCTTTCAACTCATTGATAGCTCTAGAGTTTTCCAATAAATGATTCTGAACTTGTTTATTAAAATGACCTTGTTTAGCAATAAAAATGTCAAGTTCCTCTAAACATTGATCAGGAGGCTTACCATAAGGAATATCACCTTTGTCAAAGTGTTGGAGAGAGTGTACCTCAATATTAGATGAGTGGGGAATTGGCTTACATAATTCTTCTATAGGAGGTAGATTCTTCACATCTTCAACTCTAATACCTTTCTCCTTTAGAAATTTCTTAGCTTCCTTCATGCGGTGACCTAGCATACCACTGCATGATGTAATACACTATAGTCGTTGACATAACACCAATGAAACACCGTTCACTAGTATTACATCCCTCAGAGTAGTACAATAGAAACACAGCAGGTCCAAGACATGACTATAGGTTACAACTCAACTCTTTACACAAGATCCAGAGAACACTCTAGGTTAAAGAGAGAGAAATAAACTTCTTACAAAGAAAAATCAGAAATAAAAAAACTCATAACTATTATGCTAATAGAATTATCATCTAATTATTTGGCTTGTATTGCTGCTATTGTAGTACTCTACAGAAATATGTTCTATGGCTAGAGATTATATTCTTATCTAATCAATAACTTCGTCTTCACTTGAGTTGATGTATCTATTGACTTTCTTGACTTCATTGAAGAACTTTAGCTTCCGGTGATGATTCCTAGAGCATAACTTGATGTAGACATCGTCTATACTGGCTTTAGAACCTAGCAAGGGTTAAGAAGATACTTTGAGTACGATCGTACTCAACAAGTTCACTAGAAAAGGAGTGTTTGATGCACTATATCTATAGCCACAGACCGTAGGTCGTAGGCAATGCAAGTTTTTGTAAACATTTCTTCAAAGGTTGCTTTTATTCTGAAAAGCTATGTCCGTCAGCCTTCACGGGTTTACCAGAACTTTCATGGAGTTCCTTTCCCGCCGCGTTCACAGCTCCTTCCCTAATGGGAGTAACAAGTTGATTCTTACACTCTGCAGAGGTGCGCTACTTTACCCATGAGAGATCTTAGCTTTGTTGCACATCCGAATTGCGGTTCGTTCACACTTCCTTGGTGTGAGGCCCACTAAGGTCCATGCAAATCATCGCTTCTCCGCGTGACCACGCATGTCTCCTTGGTGTACGCCACCACATATTGAATTACAATTGGCGATGCAGACCGTTCAGATGCCGGAACTATCGTGGGACGTTGAGGGCTCCCACCCATATGCTGCATATCCTCTATGAATTACCATATAATATGCACGCTACGAGTGATAACAGCCACGACCCGCACATCCAGCTCCATGCGAGAGGGAAAAGATACAGCTGACTTCTCCGTCCCATTCCAAATCTCATGGTCAACGCGTAATATACGATGCAAGAATCACTGGCGACATTGGTTGTTAAGTCCTAGATAATATGTTCCTTTACCACCGGAACTCTTATAGTAGGTTATTACCTCATGGTAAATAACCTATAATCATATTATTATGAAAATAGTGTTTTCTGACCTTTTTCAAATGCAGGTGATGACAACACTGGATTTTTCAAATACTTTACAGATAATAATAAAAGGACATGAGCAAGTGTGAACTTGCCTTTTGTGATTGCAAGATTATGCACTCACGGTCTTCAAGACAATATAAAAGATCCAATATCTGAAATCAACATCATTGTTCCGGTAAGGACTAATGTTTAAAGAAGCAAGATGCTATTATGCATAAGTAATGTAATGCAATTTCGTAAACTCGAATCCCGGGGTAACGTTGTTCTAGGGTTTGGATACTGGAAAGGTTTTCCTTGGAATGTGTTGCCCTTCTGGATTAAGTTTCACACATGTGCTTCTTATTAAGGCTTGTGAATGTGTGTGAAACAACATGTAAACATAATGGCATACAACAATAAGATATACTAATGAGATGTGCTACTCAAGGACTGCTTATAAGTGAATTATCTTATCTTCAAGTTTTACCTTGCAAGTGATGAAATTTATAAGGAACTGAAGTGTTATCAATTCTAGGTATATAAGTAAAGCTTAATGTAATGTGATTATTAGAAGAAAATCTTACTCAACTAAGCAGAAGCATTTATGCTTTCAAGTTAACCTTATGAGGTGTTCTTTCTAGTTATAGTCTTTGCGTAAGAAAGAATTACTCCATTTGAATAATGACAACATTAGTATTTGAGACTTATCTATCTTGGTTTTTAACTTGGTTGGTTTGGTATTAAGATACTTTATAACTTAATTATAATAGACCAAAGTTAACTATAAAGCATATAATAAAGTCTTTAGCATTATTTAAAGTATTATAGACTAAAGTTAACTTTAAAGACATAGATGGACGTTAGGTGTAATGCTTGTTATACTTATACCTGGTCCATTTTATAATGTTTCTTTGGAGTTACTTAAGAATGGTATTATTTTTAGTTGGTAGTGGTTTCTTTACATTATAATTGTATAAAGGGATTTATTTCCCTACAAAGTGTGGTTAAGGTTTATGAATAAGTAGATAATACTATTCACTATTTATGGACTCACTATAGTGTTTTGATTTGTTTATAAGCTTGTGATTAAATTAAAGTAAAGGAATGGGTTTTATCTCATTACAATTATTCTTGGAGATTTTAGATTGGATAAGGATCCTTTTATAAAATAATCTACATTAATGGTTGAGAGATAATTTAATAAAATTGTATTTAAAGTGTGTTAATTCATTTTGAATGCACAGTACCAATATTTAAGACTAATACTACTTATTAGACTCAATTAACTAATTTTTAGAATTATTAACAAATTTTATTTACCTTTATATGAATTATTAATTAAGGAAATAGGTTTAAATTCAAGTTATAAAAGTGTTTAACTTTTTATTTAACTCAAAAGTGGAATATCACATTTTTAACATGTAGGTATTATTTTTGTGCTCATTTTGGTATACTACATTTATTTTTGTGATTTATTAATAATAAGATATGATTTTAATAAGTTTTATTACTTTATAAACAATTAATAAACAATAAATATTTAATTAAGTGAAGTAAGAATGTATGATTATAGTTTTAAAGTATTGTTTTTATTTTTCTAAGATTTTTGGTATTTTATTTACATTTTTAGTATTTATCAATATTTAAATATGAATTATCTAAGTTTTATTACTTATAAAACCTTTATTAAATAATATTTATTTAAATAATTACCATAATAATATTTGGTAATGGTTTTAAGTTGTAGATTTTGTTTTTCTAAAAAAATCATATATTACACATAATTTTCTGAATTATAAAACAAAAGATATTAAATTTACAAGATTTAATCATTTTATTTTATTTCTGTAATATTAATATTTGAATTCATATTGTGTTTATAAATTTTTACTAAATAGATAATACTTTTCTTACCGGGGCAAAACCTACCCAAAGTCACTGATCGGTGGGGTTAGTACCATGTTGGATGCCACATGGGCACATACCAAGTCAAACGTGCTGACTAGGCTGAGGTGGCGTGTGCATGAAGCAGTGATGACGTCAGAGAGGATGATCCACTCAGATCGAAGCTCGATCGAGGGATTGAGTGCATGCGCGTGGCCGAGGTTGGGCTTGCTGGAAAGAGGCGGCGACGACGAACCTAATAGTGGCGGCGCAGCTCTAAAAAATGGTCACCGGAGTGCAGTGCACGTCGGTGACTAGCGGCATGGCTGCGGCGCTTTCGGTGACTCCGAGACGAAGCAATTGGAACATTTGGACACGAGGAGACTCAGAACTCACCAGAGCGCCAGCGTATATGCCGGTGGCGACACGCGACCTGAGCACGATCAAGCGGTGGAAGAAGCTCCCGGCCATGGACGGTCTCGATTCAAAGCGTCCGGAAGCGTCTTGTGAGAGGGCTAGGATGAACAATACGAACGAGGGGAGTCAGACGGTGGTCCTGGCTTGGCCTGGGATAGCCGGAGACGACGGAGACAGAGGGGTCCGGCGAGCTAGGGTTCCGGCTCAGAGGGGAACTGGGGAAAGAGGAGAAGATAGGGTTCGTCTCTGCGCAGGAGGGGGTATTGTAGACGACCATGAGTGGTGGCGTGGATCTTGGCGCGGCCGGACGTCATGGTGCTGCGGCGGACGGCGGCGATGCCGGCAGCCAGCCGCTTGTGACGTTGGGGAGGAAGACGACGACAGACTTTTCACGGAAAACCCCCTAGCAGTTCTTCTGATTTGCTCCGCGGTCCCTCCTCGGTCCCACTTGTCAACCAGAGAGAAGGATAGATTGGGCTAGTCTTGGGATGCTACTGGGTGGCTGTGGTTGCTCGTGGGCGATGGATAAGAAAGAGGGGTAATGGGCTTCGACCTGGTTATAGTTTTTTCTTTACTATTTCCTTTTCTCTTTTCTGTTTTATTTTCAGATTTGTGCATTACACATTTGTTTCAAATTTCTTTTAGAGAATTTATTTGTTAAATAGTTGCAACCACAATGAATGGCATTAAAGTCATTTTATGATCTTTTATTAATTAATATTGTATTTCTTTATTTTGTTTATATACATCATTCTAATATTTGGTAAGAAACTTTGTTATTCACTTTCTTTCCATAATAAGCCATGGAGTTATTATATGATATTTCTTTATTTAATGGTAGAATTTAATTCTTGTTAACTTATAGTTTGAAGGGAAAATTTTATATAATGGTCATATATCATTATTTGATGCATGACATTCAAAAGACTTAATATGGTTAATATTATTCTCATAGATTTAGGGAATAGTAATTATATATTTTATTACAACTAACATATGAGTTAAAGTTTGAATTAAAAATGCTTTACCATAAGTTCTAAGAAGATTTAATATTCTCATATTTATTTTATTGATGTGAATAAAATTTAATGGCTAAACCTATTATCTTTATGTTTGTAATTTTAATAATATCACCATTTAAAGTAAAATAGTGGGATTGTTTTTCTTGGCTAACTTATGAGAAACAATTGATAAAGATAGTTCTTAAGCACCTATGATAATGATGGTTGAAAATGACAAAGATGTGCTTAAGTGAGTTGATATAGGAAAATATTCATATTAACCATTGTGGACATAAGATGATAAATCAACCGTAGAAAGTGGATATTAGGTTTTATCTTAGATTTAGGGTTTAGTGTTTAGCAAGGATTCCTATATTCCATACTTCATCATTCTGGACTTCTAATTAAGGAATTCCTTTCCTAGATCTTCTACTTCTTCCTATCCATTATCATGTGTTAACATGATGAGATTTAATTTACCTGAATATTCTTATCCACATTTATTGTTTTAATTCCATTTAGAAATCCAATGAGCTTGATTCTAAAGCATTTCCTAATATTTTCATATCTATACTTGGGTATATCAACTACTCTGCTGTTGATAATCCCCAATCCAACAAGTGGTTACTTCCTACTCCAATCATACTCTACCTTAATCATCCATCACTAATACTACCCCAGTAGATGTATACATCAACTCCTACTTCACCTCAAGTGCTAGTATTTCAAAAGAGAAAAATACTACTTCTTTAATCCAATGTCACTCTAACATCATCTTAATCATTCTATCTTGTCCCTTCTTAACTCCAGTATCTAACATTCCAACATCACATTATATTAATGTGACTTGTAATGACTAATCTAGGATAATATATCTATACTATGGTTCAATCATGTTTCATCCACCAATGTCACTTATACTTGGTATAAGCATTCAATATTGGCGAGTAAGGCATGATCATTATAATCCTTTGATCCTTTATGGTCCAGGTTTCCAGTTGGATAAACAAGGCTTCCATCCATACAACATTATAGTTGTATTATAATTATCTTCTATTTAGCTCTATTGGATTAAGAGATATAATTTATTGACCATACCTACTTGATCCAATAGGACTACTCCTGGTAACTATCTTTAGACTTCATCATTGTAGTCTTCTTTATTACCATATTGATTTGATTTCCTCCAATCACTCCCATCCTATAGATGACATCTAAAACTAGCATCACTATTTACCTCTTCTTACTTCTTTCTTTATAAGCCTTAAGTGAATGCTATAATAAGGACAAGAGTTGATAGGTTAAGAATTGATATGGAAATAAAAATATATGGTGAATGATCTTGACTTTGGCTTCTTTCCTACTCAATCTCACTAGAGAGTTAAATTTAGGTATTTCCATGATACTCATGGTATAAGTAGATGAGATTAAGATATAGTTGTTACATTATTATTATTTGTGTTATATTTATAATTTGGTATTCATGAGTGATTATAATGAATACTATAATATGATCGCCTAAGGATCAAATATGAATCATTAAGTAATGTATTAGGGTTTAATTTTATTACATTTGATCTACCCTTAGATCAAATCATGTTTACCCAAAATAAGGTTTTAGCAAAGGTCATATTGAAACTTATCGCAGTCAACTTGGTGATCTACTTCAATTCCATCAAGTTAAGAGAAGCTTCAATCACTTTTACAAGTTTTTATTTAAAAGCGCGAAAATTATTTAGATTTTCTATGCATGAATGCAATGCACACATCTGTGTTCAGCTTATTTCTAAGCTCAAATGTTGGGATGTTACACTTCATCACTTCATCATTTAATGCAATAACTCCCATCTTCTTTGGTGTTGGTGTTGGAACTGGTTTAGGCATAACTGGTTCATGAGTAATAGGTTCAGGTGTATTTAGCTCGGTTGAAGTCCAATCATCATAATTCTTGCTTATTTTAGCCATTAATTCTTCAGCATCTGTAGGAGTCCTTTTCCTGAAAACACAATCAGCAAAGCTATCTAGGTATGTTCTTCAATCATCAGTTAGTACATTATAATAAATATCAAGAAGCTCATTCTTAGGCAATGGACATCCAGGATGTGCATGAATCAAGGCACAGAACCTGCTCCATGACTCAGGCAATTTATCTTCTTCTCCCTGTTTAAAATCAAAAAGTCTCTGCAAAGCAGCATGTCTAGCACTGGGAGGAAAATATTTCTGGAAGAAAGAAGCAATCAAACAATCAGGGCTATCAATGGAACCATGAGGTAATCTATTAAACCAAGCCCTAGCTTCTCATTTTAGTGAAAAAGGGAAGATCTTAGTAACAAAGTACTTGCGCATCTTAAAATCATCAGAGAACAAAGCACTCATAGTAGAAAGCTCATTCATATGAGCCAAATCACTCTCATTTTCAGTCCCACAGAAAGGTTCTTTCTCAACAACATCTAAATAAGATAAATCAAGAGAGAAATCATAACCTTTATCTTTAATACCTACGCGGAGGTAGCAAACTTAGTATCAGAGGATAACTTAGGCATAATAGTACGTCTAGCAAGGAGACTCTTAATAGCACTAGTACCATGTGTGTTTCGGCACTCTTCAACAAAATCATCAGTGAACTCAATGTAACCATCATTAATATCATAACTCTCACTAGACTCAGGTGAGCTAACAGGTGTAACAGTGTCATCACTAGGAGTTTCGGTATTTCCTAGACTAGCCATAATAGCATCTAGAAAAGGACCTAATGAACCACTCGCATCAAGCATAGTAGAAGTAACATCATGAGTATCAAAAGCAGTTTCAGATTCAGCAGTAGTAGCAGTGTGTGTACCATGAGTATGTGGTGGTGGTGTGACAAGCTTACTTATAATAGACGGTGAATCAAGAGCAACAGAGGTGTTTAGGAGTGTACCTCTTCTTGTAGTGGATGGTAAAATAGGAAACTTTCCATCACGAGACTTCCCCATGATGAAAGGAGTAGCAGTGAACAATAATAGATCCAAGTGAACTTACAAATAAAGCTATGCTCCTCGGCAACGGCGCCAGAAAATAGTATTGATGACCCACAAGTGTAGGGGACCACAACAGTCTTCGCGGGTAGTATTACCCAATTTATTGATTCGACACAAGGGGAGCCAAAGAATACTTGCAAGACTTAACAACTAAGTTGTCAATTTAGCTGCACCTGGAAATAGTTCTTGCTCATAGAATTTTATCAGTAGCAACAGCAGCATCAAAAATGAGCAATAGTAACAGTAACAGTAAATAGTGGGATTCGAGTGCATTAGGCATAGGGATGGATGGACGGGCATTGCATGGACGAGTCTAAACATGTAAATTCAAGATTTAGGGCATTGCAGATAAATAATAACAAGCATCCAAGTACTAAACAATCCTAGGCATGTGCATCATATATAGTCATATGTCCTCGCAATGAGAACTTGCACAACATCTTCTATCCAGCCAGCCCATGCCAGCGGGGCCTCTAGGGAACTACTGGCAATTACGGTGATCCTTTTAATAGAGCACCGGAGCAAAGCATTAACACTCCATGAACACATGTGATCCTCACACCACAACCATACCCTCCGGTTGTCCCAAATATTGTCACTTTGGGGCCTTTGGATCCGGACAATGATATGTGTACACAACTTGCAGATAAGACCACAAACAATACTATCATAATCTTATCGATTACATGATAGAACTCATCCAATCCCTACCATCCCCAAGCCTGCAACGGGGGATTACTCACTCATGGATGAGGGAAACATTGGTGGTTGATGGAGAGGCATTGGTGATGACGATGGCGATGATCCTCTCCAAATTTCCCGGCAGGTGCCGTAACGGAGTTTCGGATCCAATCTTTGTTTACGGCGGCGGAGCGGAACTCTTTCTGGAAAACTATCGAACCCCCCTCGGTTTTTAGATCGATAGGCAACTTATAGGCGCAGAGGGAGGCCGAGGGGTTGCCTGGGGTGGCTCCACCCCCTAGGCGCGGCCTGAGGTGGGCCCGCGCCTAGCAGGGGTATGGGCCCCCAGGCCCCTTCTTTGTCTCGTCTTCTGGATCCGTGGATCTTCTGGTGAAATATAATTTTTGGCATATTTCCTGGGATTTTCCTGATAGTTCATTTTCTGCACAAAAACTAGACACCAAGGTAATTCTGCTGAAAACAACGCCAGTCCATGTTAGTTGTATCCAAATCACACAAGTTTAGAGGAGAAACAATAGCAAAAGTGTTCGGGAAGGTAGATATGTTTTGGACGTATCACCCACCCCACGCCTGGGGGTGCAGCCGCCCTGGTGGCCCCCTGGCTCGCCCCTTCGCCTATAAGAAGCCCCCGATGCAGAAACCCTGAGTACCCGATCAATATTCCACGAAACCGTCTGTAGCCGCCGCCACCATCATCCCTAGATCGAGAGGAATCTGAAGCTCTTCCCGGCACCCTGCCAGAGGGGATATCATCCCGGAGGCCTTCTCTCCGGTATGATTCGTGAGTAGTTCCACCTTGGACTCTGGGTCCATGTAGTAGCTAGATGGTTGTATCTCCTCCTTTGTGCTTTAATGTATAGATCTTGTGAGCTCTGTTCATGATCAGGATCTAATATATTTGTAATCATGCATGTTGAGATTATTATGTTGGTTTTATTAATGGTTCTATCTTTATGATTCTATCATGTCTGTGTTGTTTGTGATCTTGCATGCTCTCCGTTGCTAGTGGTTATCTTGGCCAAGGAGTTGCTAGTGACTCCAATAGGGAGTATTTATGCTCGATAGTGGGTTCATGCCTCTAGTTTCCAAGGGAAGTGACAGAAATCTCTTCGGTTGTAGATGTGTTGTTGCTACTAGGGAGAAAACAACGGTCTCTTGTTCATGGAACATGTGGATTGTTTACCTTATACACTTTGCTTAAAGCAGTTGTCTGTTGCTTGCAACTTAATACTGGAGGGGGTTCGGATGATAACTTGAAGGTGGACATCTAATCATAGATGCAGTTGGATGGCGGTTTATGTATCTTGTTGTATTTCCCAATCGAATCTCATAATATCTTTCTGACTAGTAATTGCATTGTTATGCCTTGCTCAGTTCATGTCAATTGCCCTGCTGTAATTTGTTTACCCTTCATGCCATGTTGTTTATCCAAGGAGAGCACCTCTAGTGAACTATGGACCCCGGTCCAATCTTTACCATTGATACATCTTCCACTGTTACTTGTTTACTTGCTGCAAACCATTACCTTCCACACCATACGTTTAATCCTTTGTTACAGCAAACCGGTGAGCTTGACAACCTCACTGATTCGTTGGGGAAAAGTCTTGAGTTTGTGTTGTGCAGGTCTCCGTGTTGCTTGCAACACCTGTGTGATGTTTCCTTCCTCCTACTGGTTCGATAACCTCGGTTTCTTACTGAGGGAAACTTGCTGCTGTGCTGCTTCATACCTTGCTCTTGGGGTTTCCAATGAAGTGCTCCAAGTCAAGCACCATCAAAAATAAATTTTCATACCCTGAAAATTGGCCAAAAAATAAAGTTTACCGAAAAATCCCAGAAAATTCAAAATAAATTTTTCCTCGAAAAAAGGGGCAGAGGGACACCTAGAGTGACCTAGGGGGCCACCCTAGTCCAGCACACCCCTAGTGGGCGCGGCCAGCCCCCAGGTGGCGCCTGGCTGGGGTGTGGCCCACCTGGGACCCTCCAAGGTGCCTCCTCCCAGCCATCTTCTTTCTCTTTCTCGAAAAACATCGGAAAACTTTCTTAAGCTCGAGTTCTTGTTGTTCTTGCTCGTGAATTTAAATCTCCTTGCTCAGCCCATCTTTGCTGCTGATTTTTGGAGGGATTGCTCCTTGGTATGTGCCTCCTCCACTTGTCCAATTAGATTTGTGATTGATGGATTGTATCTTGAGTATTTTTCTTCTATAGGTGTCAGCTTGTGTGAGCTAGAATGCTTGTTCTATGCTTAGAGATTTCATTTTGATGCATGTGTAGCCCTCTAGCAAGTTCCTATAGTAGTTGCTCGTCATTTATCAACTTGGAAATCACTTGGTTTGATGTTTGTCTAAATTTTTTAGAAATAAAGAGGTCATGGACAACCACACATTTGGTGAAAATATTTGAGAGTGATGCACCTAGAAGGGCAAGGCCTTCAAGATCATCCTCCCGAGCCAGGCCCTCATACAATGAGGATCTCATTACACCGCGATTTGGCGACGAGAGAGATGAGGGGCATGCACACCCTTCCACCTTTCCTTGCCAAACCTTCTTGCGGGCTGATGGGATTCTTGAGGATTTCCTGACCTTGGTTCAGAGGGTTTGACTAACAAGTTATATGCAGGATGAGAGCGTGCAATATGCTACGCTCACTAAAACATTTGTGGAGAGCTTCCCTTTTGCTAACAGCATGTTCAAACGAGATGTGTCTTTCAAAATTTATGGCAGGTCTTACACTATGACATTGAAGAAATTTTGTGAGGCCTGATGACCCACAAGTATAGGGGGTTTATCGTAGTACTTTTGATAAATAGGAGTGTCGATCCCAACAAGGAGCAGAAGGTGCTGAACAGTGGTATGGAGCAGGAAATACCTGTGAATACTTAGCAAACGGATTTTTAGTGGTTTTCTGATAAGGCAACAAAACAAGGAACCACTACTAGGAAAACATCTATAGGTAATCAGCACATCCGTGGCTCACATGGTTGAAGTGCCCCACGGCTAAAACAGGCGTGGCTCACCTGTGGGCAGTGCCCTACTAGTAACTAGAACAATAGGGCATGACTAGCGCCACGATGTGTGGTCCAGGACACTGGACGCCGCCAAACATCTCAGCGCACTATAGTCATGTGCGCCACGGTTGTTAGTGTCATCTGTAGCACATGGGGGTGCGCTACGCCTAGCGCACGCCCCTCTGGCGTGAACGGCCACAAACATCTGTGGCGCATGGCATAGTCGCCACAAATGTATAAACTTAGCCGTAGGGCACTCGCCCCTAGTGCCCTACGCCTAAGTGGCATGCACCAACTCCCCCCAGTGGATCGCCTTTTTAGGGTTTGCAAAAATAAAGAAAATGATAAACACTTCAAAAATTAAATCCTTTCATATTTAGGTAGGTAATGTGGTATAGCTTCTAGTAAAATTAACAAAATGAGTTTTGACTTTATTTGCAAAAAAAGTCATGCCACGATAAAAAGGTAACTTTTGCATACGATATCGAAAAAATCGTATAATATACCAAAATGACGAGAACGATTTCACATCGCTCGCAACCACCTATGGTCGTTAGCGATTTTTAGATTTTAAAATTTGAAAAGAGTAAAAGTTACGGTCAAAACCGTTTTTCCTGCAGAAAAAAAAAGCAGGCGACTTATCCGTGGCACCTACACCTAGTGCCACGGATAAGCTTGGGTGGATTCAAATTTGAATCCCACCCCGCCTCCCTTTCCTTTCCCCTTTTCCCTCTTCCTCTCCCTTTCCCTTCTCCTTCTTCCTTCTTCCTTCTTCCTTCTTCCTTTTTCCTTCTTCCTTCTTCCTTCTCCCTTCTCCTTCTCCTCTCCTTGCAGTGACGGCGCGACGTCGACCTCCTTCTCCTCCTCCTCGTAGTGACAACGGCACGCGTCGACCTCCTTCCTCCCTCTCTTCCTCCATCTCTTCCTACCTCTCTCTTCTTCTCCTCCTCCTCTTCTTCTCCTCATCTTCCTCCTCTGCCTCCTCTTCTTCTCCTCCTCTTCCTCCTCCTGCCTCCTCTTCTTCTTCCTCCTCTTCCTCCTCTTCTTCTCCTCTTCCTCCTTTGCCTCCTCTTCTTCTCCTCCTCTTATCCTCCTCTTCCTCCTATTCTTCTCCTCCTCCTCCTTGCGATTCAAGCGCGACAACAAGGTGACGAGGAGGCGACGACAAGCAGCGACTAAGACCAGCAGCAGCGATTTAAGAGATCCAGATCTGCTGCTTTTTTTTGAATTTTGAAATTTATATCCGTGGCGCACATCACCTAGTGCGCCACGGTTATCGTTTCATACGCGTGGTGCACCTGCCCAAACTTGTATGCGGCATGCGCCACGCCCAGATCTAAACTTTGGCGCGACTAGGCGATAAGGCCACTCCGAGATAGTCGAAGTGGCGCCTTTGCTAGTGCGCCACGGATGGGCATTTCGGGTGCGCCACTAACAACATGTTTCCTAGTAGTGAGCAAGTAACAAAGGTAAAGAACAAACGAATCAAGTGTCCCAATCCTTTCTTAGCAAAGGATAAGATGGTGGAATACTTATAAGGACCAAACGTTCTTGAGGACACATGGGAATTCTGTCAAGTGCTTTCGCTTCAAATAGCTGAGTACTCTTATCTGGTGTTGTAAGTGTTGTGTGGGTGAACCTTGCTAACATACCACCCTTACTAGGACTAATACATACTTGTGATTCAACCCCCTGCAAACATCCGTAACTACAGGAAAGTAATTAAAATATAAATCTAACCACAACCTTAAACTCTGAGATCCTACACTCCCTTGTGCAAAGGTGTCCAAACGGGGGTTCAGGTTTCTGTCACTCCAGCAACCCCACAATTAGTAGCCAAATACATAATGCATTCCCCTAGGCCCATAAATGGTGAAGTATCATGTAGTCTACGTTCACATGACACCACTAGAAGAATAGCACCACAACTTAAATACTAAACCATTGAATAATAACTCAACACAGATTCACTACTAACAACATGACTTCTCCCATGTCTGCAAGGACTAAACGAACTACTCACAAGACATCATATGGATCAAGATCAAAGATGATATGATAATAGATAACAATCTGAACATAAACAATAATCCAATGCTTCCACTCACAAGCATCAACTACAATAGTAATTAACACCGGCAAAGTTTCCCCTAAGAACTAAAGCAATATCCAACACAATTTTTACAGCGGGATGGAGTGGTGATGATGGTGCTGGTGGAGATGATGGTGTGGATGATGATGATCCCGATGAAGCCTAGCTTGATGACGGTGTTGATGGTGACGGTCTCCCCTCTCCGGGAAGGAATTCCCTCGGCAGAAATCTGTCTACCGGAGGGATCTTTCTCTCTTGGTGTTTTCTGCCCCCAGAGGCGGCGGAAATCTATCTATAGTCGCTCCCTCAGGCTTAGGGTTCCGTAGAGAAGATATAGGCGAAGGGGCAGAGTCGGAGGCCGAGCAGGTGGGCCACACCTACCCTTGGAGCGGGGTGCGGTGGGCCCGCGCCTAGGGGGTGTGGGCCCCCTGCGGCCCCTCTTCGCTCCTCCTTTTGGCTTCCTTCGTCCTCTGGTAAAATAATATGTTTCCATATTTTTCTGGTATTTTTCTGATCTTCGCGAAATTGCACCGAAACGCCTTCTTTTCCATCAGAATTGAGACTCCGGCAGTCCAACCTCCAAGAATCATCCAACATGCATAAACAGATGAAAATCCATAAGTAATACCTCATAATAATACAAATATCAATGAATAGAGGTAAATTATGATATAGAATGGTGATGCAAATTGGGTGTATCAACTCCCCCAAGCTTAGACTTCGCTTGTCCCCTAGAGAAAACTGAGCTCAATAAACATGTCCACAAGTTTATGGAGTGAAGTGTCGATAAAAGAATACGAACAAGAAGCATCACACTTACCATTGCACAACTCATAGAAGAAAGCAACTCACCATTATATAACTTAGCTTGCAACCAAGTACATCAGTCACAATAGAGATGAATAAATATAAATCATCATTGTAATTGGCAAACTTGTTCTTGGTCAGATAACACCTAGCAAATAGTTTCACAAAAAGCTTTTTGTAGAAGTTTCAAAATAGGAGCATTCTTTGCTCAAAAAGGTTTTTTCACAAGTGAAGGCTTTCAAAGTAATACTCAATAGATAAGAGTTTTGTGTAAACAAGGAAGATAAAGAACATGATTGAATAAATCACCATATGAATGCTTGAAACATAACAACTCAAATGCTTGCTGGAGATAGAGAGGAAGTAGGTTTACTGACTCATCTTGGTAACTAGGAGAAATGTCCCTTTATAGAGGGAAGCATGGATTACAAGTCATAAAGAGCTTCCAAAAGATTATGGTACTTACTAGCTTTGAGCCCTCATTGCTCCTATCATAGGCATCTTGAGATGATTAAGGTTAAAGTGAACAAGGATGGAGTATATGCTTGACGAAATATAAGTTGGCGATCTCATGTCCCTTGAATATGAGGGCCACTCCTCATGCTACTCAACTTTGGTCACAGGTAAGTTCTTGTCATTGTAAGTATTTGCATATCATTGAGAACCGCCAACGGGGTACCCCTTGCACATGGTACAGGAGCTTTCCGAATGGCGGAAATGCATAAGAAATAGGCATGGCGGCAACTACCTCAAGAATTTGGACCTCGTCCGAATCACCTTCCTCCTCGTGCGCCGAAGTCTTGCCATGAGCTCGAGCCGGGGCAGGATCCGACTTAGGGACGAACTCCTCGGAGTCCGGCTCACGATCCGGTACTCTGTCCATGGGCAAGGGAGCAGCAGAACTTCGGCGTCCTCATTTTTCTGCTCTGCGAACCTCTGCAAGACGAGGAAAAAGAGAATTAGATGAACCCGTTACAAAAACAGTGGAATAGCAGAGCGTTGTTGATTAAGCTCACCTCGGGAGGAGGATGACCGCGGGTGAACGGTTTTAATCCCCAAGCCCAATCCTCAGGCATCTCTGTCTTAAAGATAGCTCGGACGCGCTTATAGATAAGGTAGTTATCCAGCTCCACGGTCGAGACTCGATTAGGGTCGAGGGGACCACTCATGTAGCACAGCTTGTGAGTCCGCTTCTGGAAGGGGCAGATTCGGCTACTAATGAAAGTTGCCATCAGGTCTTCGCCGCATAACCCGGCCCGGATCAACTCTTTAAGCCGAATCTCGAAGGCCTCGGCCAAGGCATGAGTTTTCCTCGGATTATAGAGCCAGTTCACTTTAGAAGGTGGGCCAATTGAGAATGTAGGGAGCCGAATCTTGTCCTCTGCCCCTCTGTTCTTGATATAGAAGAATGATTTGTGCCACTTCTTGCACGACTCCAACCCGGTGACACGAGGAAACACGGACTTCCTCCGAGGTGTGATAGACGCTGCCCCACATTGGGTAAGCAACTTCTCGGAAGGGTGCAGAGATTTATCAGGGACTACATTGGAGCGGATCTGGAAGAACTTCGACCAGACATGTAATCGACGGCCACAGTCAAGTATCCCTCCGTCTGGAGATGAAGGCGAAAGAGAAGCGATGGCGTTCGCGAGAAGATGATCTGCGGAAGGCAAGTAGTCGAGGAATTCTCTAGAAATCACTAAGAGGGAGACCCGAAGCCACGGCAGTCACGACATAAAACCACATACCGCCCTCCTAACATCAGAGGATTCACGCCGGTAAACGGCAAGAAACCTCGGCGGGAATTCTTCAGTCTGGATGAGCCATTCAATCTCACGGCGTGTGAGAAGAGCTGCCACGAGCCTCGCTCGGGCCGAGCAGCGTCGTCGTCCTCAACCGGCGCCGCTAAACGAACTAGACATATGTCTTGGAAAGATCGCTGGAGGAAAGACTGGCGGCGGAGGGGAGCTTAGAGCTGCAAGGCCCCGTCGGGACTTTGCACGAGAACAATGGCGAAGAAACAGAGGAACCGTCGCACGAGCACGGAATCGAAACAGATGAGTCTAGGGAAAGATCCAGGCGATGCGACCGGAGAGGACTCACCGGCGAGCAAAGCCGCAGAGCGCAGTGAGCAAAGCGAGGCGGGCATGAGTCTTCACCCGGAGGCTCTGGCAAGCGGCGGCGGGCTGCGAGAGAGGCCGTGGCGGAAGGAAGGAGGAGGACGGAGGCGGCGATAAGGAAAAGTGAATTTCAAAGCCGTCCCCCTCTTTATAATCGAGCCACAAACAAGGAAGTGGGATCGTGGGTGTGGCGGTTGACCGTGTAGATCGGGAGTGTAACGCACGCATTTATGAGCGAGCACACCAACGCAACACACGAAGGAAGGCGTTACGATCCCAGAGGAGCGGCACCCGGCGTCGCCAGCGCGGCCAGGTACAAAGTTAACGCCTTGTCGATGAAAGTCTTAGAGGGACCTAAAAACTAGAAGAACAATGATGGGGGTGACACGTAGGACATAGCGTACTAGGGAAGGAACGAGGAAACCTCGGATGAAGAATATATAACTCGGAAACAAACCTGAAGAATATAATGAAGCCGTCTGACCCGGCGAAGCTATCGACAGGCCACACCAACGGGGACTAATGTCGGGGTTGACCTCGGGTAGGTCAGTCGGGGAAAGCAGTACAATCCCGTCTAGTTTCGATTCTGGTCTAGGTTGGCGAATCATGAATATGTCGGCCGATGTGCGGAGGCGAAAGCCCGTGTATGTGTATCAGCGATTACCGGCGAGTTCTTTGTGAGGTCGGCCGGGTTAGCCCAAGTAATCTCGATGCAGGTGAAGGACAAGCCGAGTTACGCAAGGTAAGGCGAGTGATACAAAGCTTGCGGGGAAGGAAGCAAGGTCAAACTATAGCTGCGGGCTAGAAGGAATCGAGCGGAGCCAAGCACAAGAGACAAGGATGCGAGGCGTCGGAGGCGAAGGAGGTCACGGAGGTGATCCACAGCCCGAGCACGCAGGAGGGTCCTCTGGAGCCTTGCGTCGTTAGAAGGCGGCAGGAAAGGAGGCCGCCGAACTACTATTTTGGGACAAGCATATTCCTCGAATATGCTTGCCTCATCATCTAAGGGCATCCAAGGCTCCTTTATAAGGGAGGCTTGGATCACGAGAGAACATCGACTCTTTGAGCACCGTTAGGCTGGTGAGATTCATCTTTTCTCCTTGTATACAGCTCGAGGAGCACTTGTAACCCAAAGAAAGAGAAATAAAGATCTGAGCCTTAACCACTTGAGTGTGGAATCATTTGCATCTTCTCTCCCCAGATCCCACTAGCATCCATTGGCCCCATACTTTAGCCTACCCATGGCATCTGTCGTGCCACCACCACGACAGGTGGTGATACCGCGACACTCCCCAAGCTTGGAACAAGCCAAGGGGATGCCAAACCTAATGATGAATTACTCCTTCGGTTGTGGTGGTGTATTCTTAATAAGCTCTTCAATAAGTTTCTTCAAGTCCTCCATATCGAAGGTTAGAGTACGAATTAACTCCGAATTATGCTCAATGCAGCTCATGATCAACTCGGACCGAGGATCCCAGTCCTTGTTATTCTTTATCCATTCTTCCATGATGGGGATATGCCCTCTTGAGGGTATCCTCGTGGGCGTTCAAGCGGCGCCCAAAGGTGGCGAGTGGGCCTGTGAGCGGCAGTGGATCAAAGCCCATCAGTACCAGCGATGGAGGTCGAGGCCCAGGCGAGTAGATAGGCCAGTCGGTCGAGTTAAGCGATTGACAAAGTTGTAACCGAATCGGTTGAGATATGTAAACCCTAGGGAGGTAAGCCTATATAAACCTCCCTAAGGGGTGAGTAGAATCGTTCCCTCATACACCCAAGCAACTCGCCCGCCTAGCCGAGTTCGCCCATTGTAAACACCTCCATAATACAATCTAGCGGGAGTAGGTCTTTACCCTCAGGGGCGAACACAGGTAAAACCACAGTCTCCGCCCTCATCTCGCCTGAGATGGCTGGCCGCCCTTGCCCTTCGTTCTACTACTCGTGCCGATCGCGGCATCTGCGTGGTCATTCCCACGGTGGCGCCACCGTGGGGCTGGCGGTCTGGCGGTGTTACTGGCGAGATCAATCTGCCCATCAGCGAGGCGGTGCGCCACCGGCGCATGATAGCGATTGCCGAGATGCTCCAGATCTTGCCAAGCAGCTACGTCCGTGGCGCGACCCGTCACGCCTGGCGTGATCACGCGATCGGCCGATCGGCCTCTTCGTCGGCTTCACCGGCGTCATCACCTCGGAGGACTCGGCTCGCATCGCGATCGCCACCGCGATCGGCTCTCCGAGAGCCGATCCGCCGCGATCCACCGCCTCGCCTCGAGTACGACTCGGCCCGACAACGTGGCGAGAATTCAGCGATCGCGGAAGACGTGACCTCACCGGCACGACGCCGACTCGGCGACCGGCGTCACTCGCCGGATCCATCACCAGACCTCGTCGCGGGCTCCATCGCTCAGGTCTCCAGCGGGAGATTTGAGACCCCTCCATCCTCGGGATCTTGACTTGACTCGGGTCGGAGAACTCCCGACCTCCACGGCGGTGCCGATCGCCCGCGCGCGACCTACATGGCCGGCACCGATCCGCCGGAGGACCCTTTCTCCCCGATCCCTCCTAACGCCCGGGCGGAGGTGAGAACTCCGCTGGCGGGAGGCGATGCAAGGCGAGCGGCGCGAAAAATTTCGCCTCGGCGGTGGCAGCGCGAGGCATCACGCTACCACCGGCCGGATCGGTCACGCTGAACCCCGTTCGGGCGCCACGAACCGGCGAAACGACCCGGCTCGCGAAGCGGCCGCGCGTCTGCGAACGCGCCACGGGAGAAGCAACCGCCCTCACCCGGGATCAGCGATGGGTGCCACCACCACCCGCACCCTCCTGAGGACCAGCGGATAATCGTCTCCTCACGGGGCGAGATGCGAGCGGCCTTCCACTTCTCCACCCGATGGACAACCTCGTGGCGGTGAGCGGCGGCGGCATCACGGCGACGGCGGCGGCGCCTTACAGATCCAAGATGTCGAGGCCCTACTCGCGAAGGCCGTGGAACAATGACGGCGCCGACTCGCAAGGCGAGTGTACTCGCGCTCCTCGGAAGCGGGCGGCCTCAGCGGCCGTCCGGTGGCAAACACCCTCAATTGCCCGCCGCGAGCCACTGCAGCTCCAACGGCGACCGCGAATCGGCACTCTCCTGCGATCCCGGGCGGCGACCAACCTCGTCGCCGCCAATGGAAAGCCGATCGGCCTTCGCACTCACATCATCAACAACCAAAGCTGGCGCCACGCCATCCGGCGACTGCGGCACACCTAACTACTCGCCGCGATGGCGAGCCTATGGGTCGCTCGATCGACTAGGGCCCAAGTGCCGGACCAATGATCCGGCGAAAAGTACCCGCAACTTCAAGGCGCCGAAGGAGATCGAAAAATCGACTCCTCGTGCGACCCAGATGCAGCTTGACACATACCTCATGGCAATGGGGATCGCGGGTCACGACCTACTCGCGCCCGTTACCTCCCAGATGATGGAGGGGCGTGCGGGCAATGGATCAACACGCTCCCCGGGCGATGTCGACTCACAGGAGGAAATGCGAGACGCCGTCGAACTTGAGTGCTCCTACACCCGCGCCACCACCATCGAGGACACTGGAGCGCGTCCGGGGACCCAGAGTCGACCAGCGGTGGGTCCAACGGTGGCAAAGCTCGGTACAGCGGTCGGCATCCACCGGACACCGCTATCCATTGCTTCAAGACCTCGTGCCGCTGAGCCTCTAGCCAAGCTCAAGCGACACGCCCGCACTTTCGACAACATCCCGACCTCCTCGAGATCGCCAAGCGATCGAGGAAGATCCCAATCAAGGCGTCGACGGCGAGTCCGGCGGACAACGACGCCGCGGCGGCAACGGGCGGCCGCCAGCGGACCTACTGGCCTTTTCGCCTCACGAGCAAGCGCGCAACGATGGGCGAGTCGACGTCGCCAATGCGGGCACGCTGCGCGACCCCAGAGCTACCGCCGCGGCGGAGGCAGCGGCGACGGCGGGAACTACAAGAACAAGCCAAGGTTCGATCGCGGCCTCCTTAACCAACCATGTGCGTTTCACGGCGGGGAAGGAAAGCCGCACGCACACCACCGCCCGCCACACCCTCGGGAGATCGAGAAGGCACGGCAGCCGGAGGACACCGACAACGACCGCAAAATGGCGGAAAATTCGCAAAGTAGCGGCTCGCTCCACCTTCACGGCTTCAACACGCGCGAGAAGAAGGTCGCCGCCAGCATGTCGCCGTCAGCGGTGGCCCAGACGACGTCCCCGGTTCTGAACTGGTGGGCGACCTATCACAGGAGCCGCAAGACCACTCGCCATGCGCCAGTACCGGGCGAGTCGCCCGTGGTCAAGCCCAAGGTCGGCGACTCGGCTCCCCAAGACTCGATGGGCGGCGGCAGCTCCATCAACATCCTCTACCTCGACACCTTGAGCGGCTGCGGCTCGCGATCGATGATCGAACAACCCACCACGTTCCACGGCGCCGTCCCGGTCGGAAGGCGTACCCGATCGGCAAGGTCACGCTACCGTCACCTTCGGCACTCCGCGAACTTCCGCGCGAGTGGATCGTCTTCGATGGTGCCCTTCGACAACTTACCATTGCGTCTGGGCGCGGCGTTCGCCAAATTCATGGCGGCACCACTCGCTCTGTAACAATGATGAAGCTCCGGGCGTCGGCGTCATCACCATCAACGGCGACCCGACATGGCCGCGAATGCGAGGCCAAAGGAGCGAACTTCGCCCGGCCGTGATCGCGGCGGAAGCTAGTCACGCCGATGAGCTCGCCAAATCGCGGCGGGTCAACAACGACGACCCACAATTCTCAAGAAGCCGAACTCGGAGGGCACAAACACCTCAACCTTTGAGGCCACGACGCCTTTTGCCGTCGAGCTGGTCCCAGGCGACCCGACGAACGGTGGCGATCGGGACGAGCATGAGCCCAGCATAGGAAGGCGCTCGAGTTCCTCCGTGAGCAGGGACATCTTCGCATGGAAACCCTCAGACATGCACGGTGTCCCTAGGGAGCTCGTGAGCACAAATTAAACGCCGACCCCAAAGTGCGACCAGTCAGCGATCGCTCGGCCATTCAACGAAGAACGCCGTCGGGCAATCGCCGAGGAAGTGCAGCGTCTCCCTCGGCCGGCTTCATCCGCCAATTAAATACTCAAGTGGTGGCAAACCCGGTCGAGAAGAAGAACGGGACATGGAGAATGTGTATCGACTACACAAACACGAGCGGCCTGCCAGGAGCGATTCGTCCTCCGCGGATCGATCGGATAATCGACTCCGCGGGCTCGAGTCGCTATGTTTCCTTGACGCCTACTCGGGTATAACCGGATCAAAATGGCTGTCGAGGATAAGGAGAAGACGGCGTTCATCACGCCATTCGAGCCTTACGCTACACCGCCATGACCTTCGGCCTCAAGAACGCCGGAGCAACGTACCGGTGCATGCAAGAATGCCTCGCGAGCCAAATTGGCGCAACATCACGTCTACATTGACGGCGTGGTGGTCGTAAAATCCGCCGCCAAGGCGACCTACTCGCCGACCTCGCGAGACCTTCGCCAACTGCGGTACAAGATAAAGCTCAACCGGGCAAGTGCACCTTGATTGTACCGCTGGCAATTACTAAGTGCGTCGTCTCCAAGCGAGGATCGAGGCAAACCCAACGAAGATCGACACGATCGCTCGGCAAACCGAGTGCTGCGCGGCGTCGAGCCGGCGGGCGGTAGCGGCTCTCGATCGCTTCATCCCCTGGCGAAAAGCGATGCCCTATACCTGATGCGCAAGAATCCCACCTTCCAGTGGGACAAGGAGGCGGACGACGCTCGCGACCTCAAAAAGGTGCTACTCGCCGCCCGTCGACAAAGAGCCCATCTGGTTTACGTCGCGGCGTCCGAGCGTCGTCGGTATTGTAATGGTCGTCGAGCGACGGAGGAAGGAAAAGCGCCAGTCCAGTGGCCGGTATACTACATCAGCGAGGTCCTAACGAGTCGCGCCAGCGATACCACAGTACCAAAAAGCTGGTATCGCGGTCTTGAGCTCGGTGGCGCTGCCGCACTACTTCCGTGAGCACCCATCACGGTCGTCTCCTCCGCTCCACTACAAGACATCATCCGCATCGCGAGGCGACCGGGCGGGTCGCCAAGTGGGCCGTCGAGATCGGCGTCCACAACATTAATCACGCCACGCGAGCGATTAAGTCACGAGCAGCGATTTCCTCGCCGGGAGGAGGCCCGGCCGGAAGCCGCCGTACCATTCTTGGAGCACACTTGACGGGTCCAAGAACAGACGGCCAGAGGCGAGATAGTCTTGACCTCACCAAAGGCGACAAGCTCCGCTACATCCTCCGCCGAATTCACGCCTGCACCAACAACATGGCGAATCGAGGCCCTACTCCGACATGCGAGCCGCAAAGGAGATGGCGTCAATCGCCTCGATGCTACGGAGACTCCGACCTCGTTGCGGGTCAAGTCGCGGCACCTGCGACGCCGTCTCCCCACCATGGCGGCATACCGCCAAGAGGTGGACAAGGTGGGCGGCCACTTCACGGCTACTCACGAGTGGATCGACGGGAGGAAAAGCGAGAGGCCGACGCCTCTCTCGCGGGTCGGCTCGACTCGCACCACCGGCGTGTTCCTCGACACCATCTTCACACCGTCGGTCTCCCGAAGGAGATCGACATTGAGTCCCGCTCAACCAGAGGCAACCTTGGTCGCACTCATCACCGAGCGAACGATGGACCAAGCCTACATCGCCGCCTACGGAGACAGAAACCTGCCGAGGCGAGACAAGCGCCGAATGATCGCTCGCCGATGTAAGTCCTACACCATCATCGACGGCGAGCTACACAAGCGCAGCGTCCGGCGTGTTCAACGATCGTCCAACCGGTGAAGGGCGCAAAATCTTACATGACATCCACTCGACTGCGGCCACCACCGCGCGCGCTCCTGATCGCCAAAGCCATGCGACACGGCTTCTCTTGGCCGCGCATCACAGATGCCGACGCTGTCGATATCGTCCAGCGATGCGCGGGTGCGGCACGCCAACCAGACGCGCGTTCAAGTTCGGCGCTCAAAACAATCCCCATCACTTGGCCATTTGCCGTGTGGGGCATGGACATGGTAGGCCCTTCAAGAAGGCCCCTCGGCTACACCCACTGCTGTCGCGTCGACAAATTCACAAAGTGGGTAGAAGCCAAGCCAGTCCGAAATGCGGCGGGAAGGCGCCACTAAGTTCCTCTGCGAGCTCATATATCGCTACGGTTTCCCCACAGCATCATCACGGACACGGCACAAACTTCGCCAAGGGAGCAATGGCGAGTTCTGCGAGAGCACCACATCCGCTCGACCTTGCGTCGATCGCACCGGAATCAACGGCAGGCGGAGCAGCCAACCAAAGCATCCTCCACGGCTGAAGCCGCGACTCCAAGTACCACTCGAGCGCTGGATCTTTGGGTCAAGAGCTCCCCTCGTCATCCGGGAATCCGCACCTCGGTTAACAGTCGACGGATTCACCCCTTCTTCATGGTCTACTGGCCTTGTCATCATGCCGACCGACCTCGAACACGACTCGCGGATCGTCCACTATACGGAGGCCGCAAGCGAACGGCCCGCCAAGATGGGCTCGACCAACTCGGCGAAGCGCGACCTCGCCCGATCGCGCCGCTATCTATCGGCAAGGGCTCCGTCGCTACCGGCCGACGGTGAAAACCCGCACCTTCCGAAGGCGACTTGGTGTTACGCCTCATCCGGGACAAGAAGGGGCACAAGCTCTCCCCTCCGTGGGAAGGCCGTTCGCTATCGGGCCCGTGCTAACGACGCCTACTACCTCGTCGGCGTCCGGGGCGGTGAACTCGGACGTCAGCGGCCGTGGAATGTAAATCTCCTCGGAAGTTCTATACCTAGAACCCCACATATGTACTCTCCGGTCGCTATGAATAAAAGAAGCAGTTCTTGCAAAATTCGTCTACTCTCCATTCCTTGTGCCACTCGCGCGTAATTAACGTCATGCTAAAATACAAAAGTCAACCCTTGGTACAGCGGCACGGCTAAGTAGTGCGATGTAAAACCTTGAGTCATTCAGGTCTTGCATCGTCCACGAAAAACGCCAATCCGGAGCCCCATCGGAGTCGCCTAGCTCGACTGGTTTTACGAACCAAGACATTTGTCCTCGCTTCCCACAGCGACCCTGGTCCTCCGCATCCTTGGCGAGCGACTCGAGCGGCTAAGTACCACGCCGGGGACCGGATACCGATTCGTCTCGATCGGACGAAAACGCCAAGTAAGAAGGCGTGCCGACTCGCCGGTGACCCACCGGGCGAGCGACGCGACGCTAACACAAGCGCTCGGTCCTCAACCACCCTCGAGTCGCGCCTTGAACTACCAAGTACCACGCTCGGGGACTCGGCCACCCGCACCGTTCGCGTCTGGAAAGCGGTAAATCTGAGCACTCGAGGAGTCGCCTTGCGGTCGCTCTCCGAGCTCGGGCGGTCGACTCAACCAACACACATGATAAACAACAAAACATCATATCTAAGGTGAACCCGCAAAGGGCGGACGCGCTCGGGGACTCACCCAAAATCAAAACACGCAAACAAATAGCAAAATGAACACAACGTTCCATTCAATCGCATATCGCATTGTCTTACATTACAAAATATGCCTACTCGGCAGAACTATTACTAACACTATTCCGCAGCCGGCGATGATGCACCAGCGTCCGGCTTCCGGATGAATGCGGTATGCGGGTTCGATGGATAAGTCGGCTGGCCCGCCATCGCCGCGGAAGGGCTGCTCGACCTTGAAGTCGCGATGCGGCGGCTCGGGGTCGTTGACGCGACGACCGTTTCTGATGCGGAAGGTCGCCCATCGCCAAACACGCTCCGAGTACGCGGCGACGCGTTCCTGCAGCTTAAGAACTTGGACAGATCCACCGCGCCGGCGATGAAGGATAACCACCACTCGTCACGTCGTCGAGGTCGAAATCTTGAGAAGTGGGCGAGTCGTGCTCGAGCCGTCGGCTCCACGTCGAAAAGCCGACAGCGTCATGAACTCCACGACGGTGGCGCCTTCTCCAACTCCCACACCTCAACGAGGTCACTGGGAATAACCTCCGTGGGCGACATCTCTTGAAGGTAGGCGCGGATGCAAGTCGCCGACAGCGTCGCCGAGTCGACGAGCATGCTCACGCACTCCCTCGCATCAAGAGAACTCGCTTCTTCATGGCTACCAATCACATGGCCTGCTAGACGGAAGCTTGTGAGCACCACGGAAACCACAAACAATACAACCACAAGACTGGGAAGACGCACTCACCGAGCAACGGGCGGGCGAGCCCCGTGATGAAGCTTTGAAGCGATGTCTTATCGTCCTGAAGCCCAACGATGAGGGCTTCCGACACCTTCCGGTCTTCTTCCGCGGCAACGGCGGCCTTAGCTCGCCTGTCACGAGCTCGCTTCTTCTTCGCCTCCGCGATTCGCGCTCGAGGTCGGCGATCCTTTGCTCGGCAGCTTAACGCAGTTTCGCCGTCGGCTACCGCCGGCAGGGACAAGCTCTGGCGAGCCACCTGCCTGCAATTGCACAAGCTCCTTGTTTACTTCTTGGAGCGCCCAACTCCTTCTCAAGCTGCCGCGCCAATCGCTCTGCCGACTCATTGTAAACCCCGCAAAGTTTCAAAGTCGGTTCACACGAAACAACTCGGTGCCCACCGCTACAATTTAGCGGGTGCGCACTCGAGGGGCTCGGCTCGAATACTCGTGCCCACCCGCAACAATTTAGCGGTGCGCGCACGGGCGGCTCGAAAATTTTCGGTGCCCACCGCGCAATTTAGCGGAGTGCGCACTCGAGGGCGGCTCGAATTACTAAGTGCCCACCGCTACAATCTAGCGATACGCACTCGGGGCCGGACTCGAACAAACAAAACAAGTAACTATAAGAATCAGGCGCCGCAAAACACCGACGATCCTCGGACTGAGGTACTGGATGGCGCCAAGCATGCCGTGCAGATTGCGCGCGTCACGGACGCAAGCGCCGGTGTGTGCCGACGTTGGTCAATCTCAGCGTCGGCGGTCTGGAGCGGGGTTGAGTCGCAGCCTCACTGCCGTGGCCGCCTTGGTCATGAAGCGGGGAAGGTAGCACCCGCCCCAAAGGAGCTCGCTTCTTCGGTCTAACAGCGAATGCCTCTCCCGCCGTGGGCGGTAGCTTCCACAGGCAGCCCGGCCGCGCTGCCGTGTCGTCAGAGACGGTGGCGATGTCATCGCCTTGGCCTTCTTGCTGCCTTCCGTGGAAGCGGCGACCTCATCCACCTTCCTCTTACGGAAGGGTCCTCCTCGCTAGTGGCGGAGGGCACCTTGGCCACCGTCGGGTGGCTCATCTTCTTCGCTCGGTCCTCGCGCCGAGACAATTCAGGAAAAACATTCAAAATACTAAGAGAGAAAGGCGGCCGAGTACACTCACTTGGCGGCGGAATGAAACGCGCACCACTGCGGCGGCCGGTTTCTCGGCTCGGGGCCAAGCGGCGATCGCCCTCAGTTCAGGCGCGAGGCCCGGGATACGGACGGTTTCTTTGATGTTGAGGTAGCGGTTGGCGCCTCGGGCGCCTTCGGAGGTTTCCTTGCTAGGAGCTGCGGCCGGAGCCTCCTTGCGGCGAGACCGCCACGTTCGGGACCTTGCGGCGAAGTCGCCTCGGTGGAGCCTTCCCTAGCCGGATATCGGTAGCGGGGGCATCGAGGCCAGCGGTGCCTCCATGGATGGTGCATCTAGCGTGGTTGTTGCGGGGCCGCCCGTCGGCGGCTGTGGGCATCGGAGCTGCCTTGGTGGCCGGTGAGGCCATCTTCGGCGGCTTCGTCCTCCTCTTAGGGGCCCTCGCCTCTTTCTCCTTCTTCTTCTTCGGGAGTGGCAGCGGAGCGAGGTGGTCTCGGGAGTTCCTCGTCATCGTCATGGCGCCGAGGCTCTGCCGCCTCGAGTTCGGCAGCGTTGCCCACGGGTCTTCGGACGGTGGGCGATCTCCTCGGATTCGTCCTCATCGTCCTCGTTGCCCTTGGCGAGGCGACTTCGCTTGTGTCTGGGCGGATGGCGAGCTCTCGTCATCGGCGGGTGGGAGCCACCCTTCCACCACTTGGAATAGCTGCGTTAAACATGGAACAAAGTTAGAATTACCATGATCGCATATGCTGCGAACAAGATCAGTTATTACCGTTGGGCCGGACGCTTCGTGGTGTATGGAGGAGCCGGCTGCGCATCCGTGTATGCCGCTGGGTGATCCTCTTGACGCCGAGGTAGTCCTCGGCTTCCACTTTCGGCGAGGCCTTGTCGAGTCTTCTCGGCCTGTCTTGGTACATGTAGTGCTCGCGTTAGGCGGAGCAATCGCCGCCAAGCCAACAGGTTGTGTTCACCGTCTGGGCCCTTCTTCTTGGACGCGAATAGTGCGGAGCATCGTCGACGACCATCCGTGATCGGGAAGCTTGGCGACTGAGATTGCGGCTCGGGCGGTCGGCCGAGTACCGGGATCGCCGCCTCGTCCTCCGGTCGCCTCGGTCACATAAAACCAAGACTTTTTCGATCGCTCATTGCTTTGGCGTGACATCAAGTCGAAGAAGGAGGCTTTGGATTTCAGTGGAAGGTTAAGCCGCCCGGCTAGCATTGGGTCATTGCCTCCTCGGCTGATCCGTCCATGGAACAGATCTTGCCACAAGGGAAAATAGGGCGGCGGCCAAGTAGCACTCATGAGCATACAAAGATGGCGAGCTACTCGATACTATGGGGGCCCAGATCCGAGGCTGGATCCGTGGTAAGCGCAAGCGTCGGAAGAACAGTGGGAAACCCTAAACCCGCTCGAGGTGACTAGTGAAGCAGATGAACTCTCTCTGGTTGGGTCGTTTCTCGGCTGCGGATTCGCCCGGCCCGCCCATGATTCCGGCCTCCTCGAAGGAGGCGATTGCGCTGGTGCACTTGGATCTACCCAGGTTCGGTGGAGGGCCATGGTGAGGATTTGCTTGGAGGTCGGAGGATTGCGGGTCGGTCGGTGCGAGATCAGCAGGCGAAAGATGTGCGTACTCGGAAGAAATGGTGGGCGGTTGGCTTTCGATGGCCAACCATTCCTCTTATATAGCGAAGCTGCCCGCCAAATTAGGGGCCGTTACCGCGCGATGATTACGCCGAAGTTACCGTTAAGTTACCTTAACGGCTAGTTTGACCACGCCGACGGTCCGCCTCTCCGCCACTCGGCTCGCTGAGTTATTCGCCGAGGTCGCGACCGTTGGTTCGGTTCACCCAAAGCGACTCGGTTCGCGGATTTTTTCCTTCATACGGGAGCCGACGATTCGATGGATGCCAACTTGAAGCCGTATACTCGACGTGCCGGCACCGCCTAATCAACGACGGCCTCGGGGACTGCGATGGGGATATGCCTCTTGGGGTATCCTCGGTGGGCGTTCCGGCCCAAAGGCTGGCGAGTGGGCACTGCGAGCGAGTGGATCAAAGCCCATCAGGTACCAAAGCATGGAGGTCAAGGCCCAAAGTAGTAGATAGGCCCGGTCGGTCAGAGTTAAGCGATTGACAAAGTTGTAACGAATCGGTTGAGATATGTAAACCCTAGGGAGGTAAGCCTATATAAACCTCCCTAAGGGGTGAGTAGAGATCGTTCCCTCATACACCCAAGCAACTCGCCGCCTAGCCGAGTTCGCCCATTAAACACCTCCATAATACAATCTAGCAGGAGTAGGTCTTTACCCTCCGGGGGGCCGAACCTGGGTAAAACCCTGAGTCTCCGCCCTCATCTCGCACCGCAGATGGCTGGCCGCCCTTGCCCTTCGTTCTACTACTCGCTGCCGATCGCAGCATCTGCCGTGGTCATTCCCACGACATTCCATATTAGAGTGTTTCTTCCCTGCATGGTTAGAACAAGGGGTACTAGGAGGAAGTGTGCGTGGAGAGAGGATATGACGTGGAGTTCTCCCTCCCGTAGACATCTGTGTTGTCCTCTTAAGCTTGGTAGGTCGTGCCACCAAACCAATGCTTGCGACGGTAGCGCGGATGTCCGGATGCTTGTCCTCCTCCATGTCACCTTCATACCCTACCGAAATCTCCTCCTCCTTGGGGACTTGAGGTTCTTCTTCCTCGGGCTTCTTGCCTTTATCGTTGGCGGAGGCCATGGTGCTCTAAACTTGAGAAGATTTCTAGACAGAAACAGATCGAAACAAAAACACGACGAGAACACGATGCACGAGATTTCAATGCAGCTCATGATCAACTCGGCAAATCGAGTCAAGGGCGCAAAGACCCGGCTTGATGCAACTAGGTTAAGAGGAAGAAACCTCAATGAGGAGCTGGCGGATGCAACGTCAAAAATAACACCAGAGAATAGCAACAAAATAGCTATGCGGCTGACATTCAATACAACAGCAGCTAACTTGCGAGCCGCAGAAGCAACAATGGTAGAATTACCCCATCTGACGGGAGGAGCGAAGAAAAGACAACAAGAGCGAGTCAATGAACTCGTAAGAGCAGCTAGCATGCTGAATGAAGCATACTACAGGGCGAATCCGGGTATAGAAGGGAGGTCACAGCTAGTTCTCTAGCGACTCCTGCCCCGGCAAGATCAGCAGGTCACACGACATCCTCACCCGGAGCAGCGCCAAGACCGAGAAGAGAAAAGAGTGTGGATTCAGGGAGGAACAAGAAAATGATCACTTATGACCCGACAATGGCTCAGGGAAACCCAGCACATGCACAGGGAACGAGAAGGAATGATGCCCAAGGGAATGAGAACCAGGAAAATGCAGGCCGAGAAAGGCAAGCAGGGCAAAGAAATGACAACGCGGGGCAAAATTTTGCGCCTCAACCTAGGCGTGGAGCTCACTCGGCAGGAGGAGGAAATCCAGCACCAAATAACGCACCAGCTCAACCCGAAAGAAGACAGCAAAGCGCGGGAAAAGCAGCAGAACAGCGACGGGTATGAGTTGCCGGATCACGCATATCAAGCGATGGGAGCTAGACTCGGAGGCAGGAACCTTCAGCCGGATGATGCAAGGCTAAAGCTTGAACGAATAAAGATGGCAGAGTTGATTGAGTCGCAAGGTCCACAGGGTCCACCATGCTTTGGCCCAAGGATCATGAAGGAGCCTCCTGTACCAAATTTCCAGCTGGCCAGAGGAACAAAAACTTATGATGGAAGAACAAATCCAGACGACCGGCTCATAGATTATGGAACTGCTGTGAAAATAACGCAGGAAAATTTGAGATGGGAAGTACGGTATGTACCGCAAATGCTAGAAGGACCAGCACAGGTATGGCTGAACAATTTGCCACCTGGAAGCATCAACAGCTGGATCAATTTTCAGGATGCTTTTGTGAGCAATTTCACAAGCACCTATAAGAGGCCGAATCGCCCGCAACAACTAGCAATGTGCAAGCAAAGGCCGAATGAGACTGATAGATAATTCCTCACAAGATGGTGAACAATGCGCAATTCTTGCGAAGGGGTAATCGAGTCACAGGCAATCGCTTGGTTTGCTCAAGGTTGCAGACACGGAAGTGTGTTGTGGCAAAGGTTACAGAGGGATATGCCGACAAGCTTGGCAGAAACAATAAGGGTTGCTGACTCGTATGCGTTGGGAGATCCGACTCAGCCTCAGCTCATATCGGAAGATGGGATGACTGGGACTCAGATCTATGATGCTGCCAGGTCGCAGAGGCACCAGGAAAGATCCGAATACAGAAGAAAAAGAAGAGATGAAAGGCCAGACTACATATATGGTTCGACTCAGGTCGCGGCCGTGAGTCAGGATCATCCAGATGATGTAAGTAGCCAACATCAAAGGACAAGTGGAGAACAACAGTGGGTACCAAAGAGTGATGGCAAAAAGCCATATGAACAAAGGAAGCAATATCAGGACCGACAGAAGTATACCTGTGAGATGATGCTGGACCAGCCGTGTAAATTTCACACGCCTAGTCCGAGTAAGCCAGCAAATCACACAACAAGATAAGGCACTTGGTTTCAGAAAGGAGATAGAGTGGATTCGCCAAGTAAGCAGCTACCACCACCTCCCCCTCCACCACTCACAGGAGGAAATGCTCAGGCTGTGGGAGCGGATAACATATATGAAAACAGGCAGCCAAGGTGTCATAATCAAGAGAGGAGGGAAACTATGCACCAGGTGCACAATCCAAGAGGTGATGACGCTCACGTCGTCCATAGAACTAGAAATGAGTACATAGAACATCACCAGAGCTATGTCGTCTTCGTCACAGAGCCGAATGACAAAAAGAGTCAGCAGAGACGGGTGATGGAGGTGAATGTCACAATGCCGGCAATTCCTAAGTACATGCACTGGTCTAAGCAAGAAATAACTTGGAGCATAAAGGATCACCCCAAGATCATGCCAACCCCAGGAGGTTATGCTCTAGTCTTAGATCCAACGTTCAGGGGCCTTGATATCAATGTGAAGTTTTCCAAGGTACTGATCGATGATGGCAGTAGAATCAACATCATGTATAAGGATACCATGCTCAAGTTAGGCATTACCATGAACATGCTGGATCCGACTAAGACAACTTTCCATGGCATTGTGTCGGGATTGTCCTGTGAGCCAATTGGCAAGATCTGGGTCGACGTCTTATTCGGCAACAGAGAGAATTGTCGCACTGAAGACATAGAGTTCGAGGTGGTTGACCTGGTCAGCTCGTATCATGCCTTACTCGGCAGGCCAGCTATGGCGAAGTTTATGGCTACTCCTCACATCGCTTACTTGAAAATGAAGCTGCCAGGCCCATATGGAGTGATCACAGTTGAAGGAGATTACAAAAGGTCCATTGCTTGTGCCTCAGCCGAATCTTCACTGGCAGAGTCACTGGTCATATCTCAGGAAAAGCATCAAATGTTAGAGGTGGCAGCATTGGCCAAAGCAGCACAAATGTCTATGCCAGCACTCACTAATCCGCATGGCAATGTGTCATTTCAAGCTACCAAAGAGACCAAGAAGGTGCAGGTGGATGAGACTTTCCCAGAGCGTACAGTTACCATTGGGGTTGGCCTCACTGACAAATAGGAAAGCGAGCTCATTAGATTCCTCCGTGAGAATCGGGATATCTTTGCATGGTCCACACATGATTTGCAAGGAGTTCCAAGGGAGTTGGCTGAGCACTCTCTTCATGTAAGGTCAGATGCCAAGCCGGTGAAGCAACCCCTCCGTAGCTTCGCCGAAGATAGGAGGAAACTAATAGCTGCCGAGATTGCCAGGCTCTTAGCTGCTGGATTCATCATGGAAGTACTGCACCTGGATTGGTTATCAAATCCAGTCTTGGTCGAGAAGAAAAAAGATGACCCAAACGTGGCAGTAGTGTGGCGCACGTGTATTGATTACACGAACCTCAATAAGGCGTGTCCAAAAGATCCATTTCCCCTGCCACGGATCGACCAAGTCATAGATTCTACTGCTGGGTGTGAGTTGTTGTCATTTGTGGATGCATATTCTGGATTCCATCAGATACCACTGAATCCGAATGATCAAATAAAGACAACTTTTATCACCTCGTACGGGGCTTATTGTTATCGTACCATGCCATTCGGACCGAGAAATGCAGGTGCAACATATCAAAGATGCATGCAAAAATGCTTGCAAGATCAATTGGACAAAAATGTTTAAGTATATGTCGATGACGTGGTGATAAAAACCAAACAAAGTCATACTCTAATTGAGGACTTGCGTCAAACATTCGCAAACTTGAGAAGATTCCAGATGAAGCTTAACCCGGAAAAATGCACATTTGGTGTCTCGGCTGGCAAGTTACTCGGATTTATTGTATCCAGCCGAGGAATTGAGGCTAACCCGACAAAGATCAGGGCCATCAAAAGAATGGAATTGCCAAAAACCCTCAACGATGTCCAGAAGTTCACAGGATGTCTGGCCTCCTTGAGTAGATTTATTAGTCGGCTAGGTGAAAAAGCCCTACCACTATATCAACTGATGAAAAAATCAGACAAATTCACATGGACACAGCAAGCTGATAGCGCTTTCCATGAATTAAAGAAAATGTTGGCAACAGCACCAATATTAGCATCACCACTGTCCAAAGAGTCAATGTTGCTCTATGTCGCCGCAACCAACAGAGTTCTAAGTGCATTAATAGTGGTTGAACGCGAAGAAGAGGGCAAATCAGTCCAAAGGCCAGTTTATTACTTGAGAGAAGTGCTCTTTGTATCGAAGCAGAATTACCCTCATTATCAGAAAATGACATATGGGGTATATATGGCAGCAAAGAAGTTGATGTTGGGCCACGCAGAGATAAAACAAAACTTTTCCTCTAACGTGGTGATCCCAAGATCTAGCTGAGGTAGAAGGCCACGAGGTTTACCACTAGACGCGTAGTTGCGGATTACTGATGAAGCGCGTCAGTTGATGCAGTGCAGTCCTCACGATCCGATCGTCCTGGTGCTAATCGCACAGCACCTCTGCTGGTATCCACACGTATAAGGAGGAACGCCGGCGGCGAACTGCTAGGTTTGTTACGGCGGCAGGACTGCTGTGGAGTTAGGGTTTCCAACACATGGAATGACCTAACCGAACAACGATTAACCTTTCTGGGTTATGGTGCTCCACTATATATAGGGAGTGAATGTGGGATCTGCTCGCGTGACCCATTCACTAAATCCCATATAACACTAGTCACCGTGAGTCCAACTCACTAACTCAGTCCTAATCCGGTTTAGGTCCAACCCAACCAGATTACAGGTTCAGATCCAATCCGAACATGATCCCGCTCTTAAGTGTGTGACCCTGCAGGCTCATGGCTACTTGGACACGATTGGAGTCCGACTCTCAATCGATCAGTAGGTAGCGGCTCCTAGCAGAACGTGCCGACTCCCAAGTACCAAAGAGTCATGACGACTTGCCTTTCCAATGCGACTTACGTCCGAGTCCCTTTTGCCTCACGATATACCTTGTCAGACTATAGGCGAATAATTGCCATCCCTTAAATAGTCCGACTCTCTTCTCGATCCGAGATAAGTGATTCACCTGACTAACTCTTAGTCGATCGCCTCGGTTAACACTTAACCGAGTCGTGCATGGCCATGCTTTCCGAATCATATCTCACGAGAGGGCCTAGAGAATATCTCTCCGAGTGGAGGGGCAAAATCCCATCTTGGTTATTCACATCACACATCTTGATTCTCAGTCGACCCGAACTCTGCCTTTATAAGCGCCCGATTCACGGATCAGCGTTTGACAAAACCTAAGTCGGTGATCCTCAACTCGGACTATGCAATAACCTCAGGTCTAAGGATTACATTGATTGAGATATACAAATGACAACTTGTTCGTTGTACCTCAATATGGGTCAATCCGACTCGTTAAACTCTTTAGCCGAGTCTATGTAAGTTGGAATAGCATGTTCATGCCCATGACAAGTGGAACCGAGTCATCAAGCCAACTTTCACATTGATCTAAGTTGTGTGTCCAGCACAACCTCAATGACCAAGGATATTTAGTACAAACAACATGAATGCATAGTTCCACAACGGAAGCACATATTCAATGATACACATCAGATGTTTATACAAGGACTACTTAAATATCTTTATGAATACAATGGGAAATCTCATCATACATGATTGCCTCTAGGGCATATTCCCAACAGTCTCCCACTTGCACTAGAGTCAATCCTCCGACATCACATGTCTAAGCATCTAATGCCCATGGCTCTCAGGTGCGCCTCATGCTTCGGCTGTGGTAACGGTTTTGTCAATGGATCCTGAATATTTGCATCCTTGTGTACCTTGCATAACTTGATATCACCCTGATCCACGAACTGGCGAATCAGGTGGTACCGCATGAGTATGTGCTTGTTCTTATGGTGCTGTCTAGGTTCTTTGGCTTGTGCAATAGCACCATTGTTGTCACAATACACGTCTATCGGATTGGACGAGCCCTGAACCACACCAAGATCCATGAGGAAATTCCCCATCCAAACAACTTCCTTTGCTGCCTCCGAGGCGGCAATATACTCATCCTCTGTTGTAGACGCAGACACAGTCTCTTGCTTGGTACTCTTCCAGCTCACAACACCTCCGTTTATAATAAACACGTATCCGAATTGTGAACGAGAATCATCAGAATCGGTAAGATAACTCGCATCCGTGTAACCCTTTACACCGAGTTCATCTTCACCACCATAAACCAAGAACATATCCTTAATCCTTCTCAAGTACTTTAGGATATTTTTAGTCATCGATGGATCTCTCGGATCGACTGGTATCTACTCACAACACTTAGAGCATAGGAAACATCCGGCCTAGTACAAATCATGGCATACATGATGGATCCGACTGCAGAAGCATATGGAATCGCACTCATCCGACTTCGCTCATCAGTTGTCGACGGACACTGACTCTTGCTAAGTTTTACACCATGGGACATCGATAAGAACCCCTTCTTAGACGATTCCATGTTGAACTTCTTCAACACTTTGTCCAAATAAGTACTCTGACTCAATCCAATGAGCCTCCTTGATCTATCTCTATAGATCCGGATTCTGAGAATGTATGTTGCCTCACCCAAGTCTTTCATTGAGAAACTCCTTTCCAATGATTCCTTGGTTTCTTGCAACATCTGGACATCATTTCCAATCACTAATATGTAATCCACATATAAGATTAGAAAATTTACTTTGTTCCCACTAAACTTCTTGTACAAACAAGAATCATGATCACTCTTGATGAAGCCAAATGATTTGACTACCTCATCAAAGCGAATATTCCAACTCCAAGATGCTTGCTTCAACCCATAAATGGATTTCTGAAGTTTGCACACCTTGTCGGCATTAGCCGGATCGACAAAACCCTCGGGTTGTATCATATACATGTCCTCGGTTAAATTTCCGTTAAGGAAAGCCGTTTTGACATCCATCTGCCATATCTCGTAGTCGAAATAGGCCGCTATAGCTAACATGATCCGAACTGATTTAAGCATCGCTACGGGCGAGAAAGTCTCGTTGTAATCAACTCCTTGAACTTGTCGGAACCCCTTCGCGACAAGGCGTGCTTTATAGATTGAAACATTTCCATCCATATCAGTTTTCTTCTTAAAGACCCATTTGCACTCGACGGGTCTTGCACCGTCTGGCAGATCAACCAAGTTCCAAACTTGATTTTCATCCATGGACTTTATCTCGGATCCCATGGCTCCAAGCCATGACTCAGAATCAGATCCCACCATCGCTTCCGAATAATTTGCCCGCTCATCACTGTCTAACAGTAACACATCACGAACACTTCGTAATCTTGCCGATCTTCGTAGTACGGTCTGTGCTGCCGGGCCACGCCACGACCGGCTCAACCTCCAAGGTTTTTGCCGACTCGCTACTAGTCGGTTCCTCTCGAATTTCTTCGAGTTGCACCGTGCTCCACTTACTCCGATCGAGAAACTCTTTCTCAAGGAAGACACCGCCCGAGCGACAAACACTTTGCCCTCTTCTCGGTTGTAGAAGTAGTAACCCAAGGTTTCCTTGGATACCCCACAAAATACACTTATCCGACTTGGTGTAAGCTTGTCCGATCGAGTCGCTTGACAAATGCTTCACAACCCCAAATCTTAAGAAAAGACAAACTCGGCTTTTGCTGTCCACATCTCATGCGGTGTCTTCTACCGATTTTGATGGTACTGTTTAGTGTGAACGCCATGTTTCTAGACAATAACCCCAAAATGATAAAGGCGATCTGTATGACTCATCATTGATTGTACCATGTCCAATAAGGTTCGATTCCGCCTTTCAAAAAGCATTCCTTTGTATGCGTTCTGGCGGAGTAAGTTGAGGAACTATTCCACAACTTTTCGATGGTCATCAAACTCATGGCTCATGTACTCGCCTCCTCGATCAAGAAACTTTATTTTCTTGCCGAGTTGATTACGTGCTTCATCACGGAATTCTTTGAACTTTTCAAAGGCTTCCGACTTATGTTTCATCAAGTAGATATATCCATACCTACTCAAATCATCGTGAAGGTAATGAAGTACTCATAACCACCCTCGGTCGTCGTGCTCATTGGTCCACATACATCACTATGTACTAATCCCAACAAGTCGGATGCCCTTTCGCAACTCTTTGCAAAAGGTGTCTTGGTCATTTTGCCGAGTAGGCAAGATTCGCATGTCTCGAACGACTCCAATTCGAACGACACGTTAGGAGTCCATCATCATGGAGATTCTTCATGCGTTTCCAACTTATATGACCAAGCTGACAGTGCCAAAATAAGTCATATTCAGATCATTTGGTTTCAACCTTTTAACATTTATGTTATAAACCGACTCACCATCAAGATTCAAAATAAATAACCCATCCTGGACGGGTGCAAAGCCGTGAAACATATCATTCAAATACAAAGAACAACCATTATTCTTGATATTCGACTCATAGCCTTGCCTCATCAAACATGAAGCAAAAATAATGTTTCGACTGAGCACTGGAACATAATAACAATTATTCAGTTCCATAATGAATCCGGAAGGTAAATGAAGTTGCATCGTGCCGACTTCCAACGCAGCAACTCTTGCTTTGTTGCCGACTCGAATATCAACCTCGCCTCTTGCTACGCTCCTAGTTCTTACCAGTCCCTGCAACGAGTTGCAGATGTGAATAACTGATTCGGTATCATATACCCAAGAACTATTAAGTGCATCAGTAAGATATATGTCTATAACATTGCAAACAAGTATACCTGAGTCGGAAGTCATACCTCCACTCTTGGCTTTGTCGGCCAAGTACTTGCTGCAGTTCCTCTTCCAGTGGCCATCCGCCTTGCAATAGAAGCAAGTGGATCCGGCTGAAGGAGATGGCTTAGTCCCTGAGGAAGCGCATGGGACCGGGTCCTGAGCCTGCTTTCCTCCTGACTTAGCCTTCTTCTTAGTCCAAGAACTCTTCTTGAACTTAGCCTTATTCTTATTTCAAGAACTTTTCTTGAAATTAGCCTTATTCTGCACCATCAACACTTGACTGACGCCCTTCTTGAGATCCGCCTCTGCCTGCTTGAGCATCTCATGTAATTCAGTGAGCTTCTTATCCATACCATGCATGTGGTAGTTCGAAATGAACTGCCCATATGCACTAGGAAGAGAGTTCAGAATTATATCCGTAGCGAACTCTTCGCTTATGGGGTAGCCAAGCCTCTCCAGAGACTGCACATAACCAACCATTTTGATCACATGCGGACTCAGTGGATCACCATCCTTAAGCTTGCAACTCAGCAAAGCCTGAGAGACTTGATACCTCTCAGTCTTCGCCTGAGCCTGGAACATACTTTTGAGGCTTTCGATCATATCGTAGGCCTCAACATGCTGGAACTGCTTTTGCAAGTCCGGTTCCATGTGAGCAAGCATAAGACAGCTAATATTCGTGGACTCATCCTTAGCCCGACGGTAGGCATTGGTGGCAACGACAGTCGCATTCTCATTCGGCTCATTTGGAAGTGGGTTGTCTAGGACATGGTCCTTCTTTTCTTGTTTGAGAACAATTCTCATATTTTGATACCAGTTGGTAAAATTAGTGTCGTTCAGTTTATCTTTCTCAAGAATGGTTCTCAACGCAAAACCGGATATCTGAGAGTGACTACTACTTGGTTCCATGATCTACAACAGAAAATATGCAAAACACTTAAGACATGTATTCATAAAAGAGCAAGCATATTAAACATTTTAATATTTTATGCTCCCACTAGAACCAACATCCCTCCGATGGTTGCTTAGTGATTCAGGATCCTAAATAAGCAAGTCGGCTAGTGAGCTTTAGCATCACCGCTAGCCGCCAAGTGATCTAGGTAGACAACTCCTTGTCAATCGCATCTCATGCGACTCCTGTTGGATGGGTGGCATCACATGCCCCGGCTCCCATCCGACTTTTCCCCGAGTCCCACAACCGTTGTGATAGACCCGTCTAGCTTACCGAGTGTTTCCGCAGTAAGAGTCCGACTCGAACCCACCTAGTCGAAAAGAATTGGCAGCACCTCAATTTTATGAGTCCACTACCAAAATTGTCCGACTTGTGATGGTGCAAACACTGGCGGGAAAACCGACTAGACCTTCTTTGAGGGATTAAATTTTACCGACTATCTAATAGAGGTAAAATTGAGACATAACAATAACACAAAACAAAGCATTTATAATGTGAAATGGTATGGCTCTCTTCATGGCAATCTCCATCTCCACAAAGCCTGTAATCCGACTCGTGCCAACTCTTGTCACTTGTCGTCTTACTCCATGTCGCCGACATGTACAACGCCTTGCATGCCTTCCGGGTTCTCCAATCAGCTACACTAGCTTAGTAAAGTAAATTACATAGAGAATCCAACACGCAGGTCGTTATACAATAAAATGACAACACCTAGGCTCCAGCCGGCTGACAAAAACCGTGATTCGAAGATCACGTACGGATTACACACATACATCACATGCACATGAACCATACCATTCAGCCCGCACCCGACGATTTTTCCGAAAACATAGATCTCATATACGATCCGAACATGGATTCCGACCATCGTTCCGATTCGATCAAACTCTTTGATCTTCGATCACCGCTTCTGGATTTACGTGTCACAGTCTACCCCGATGGCGGAAGCCGACCGGTAGGGGTATGTCGTTCCACGACCTCAGCAGTATGATTACGGAAATCAGATCTACCATTCCCCGATTACAGTTGATCCAATCAACCTCGTACAAAATCGATCTATCTCATAGATCGACCACCAAAACAACATATAGATCTCATCTACATCCTATCGCATATCACATATGCGAGATCTCGAGCCTAAAACCAGAAGCTATCGCTTTGATACCACTGTTGGGCCACGCAGAGATAAAACAAAACTTTTCCTCTAACGTGGTGATCCCAAGATCTAGCTGAGGTAGAAGGCCACGAGGTTTACCACTAGACGCGCAGTTGCGGATTACTGATGAAGCGTCGATTGATGCGGTCAGTCCTCACGATCCGATCGTCCCGGTGCGATCGCACATCACCTCTTTGGTATCCACACGCACAGGAGGAGCGCCGTGAATCGCTAGGTTCGTTACAGCGGGGATCTGCTTTGTGAGCTAGGGTTTCCAACACATGGAATGACCTAACCGAACAACGATTAACCTTTCTGGGTTACGGTGCTCCACTATATATAGGGAGTGAACATGGGCTCTGCTCGCGCGACCCATTCACTAAAGCCCATATAACACTAGTCACCATGAGTCCAACTCACTAACTCGGTCCTAATCCGGTTTAGGTCCAACCCAACCAGATTACAGGTTTAGATCCAATCCGAACATGCTCCCGCTCTTAAGTGTGTGACCCCACAGGCTCATGGCTACTTGGACACGATTGGAGTCCGACTCTCAATCGATCAGTAGGTAGCGGCTCCTAGCAGAACGTGCCGACTCCCAAGTACCAAATAGTCATGATGACTTGCCTTTCCAATGCGACTTGCGTCCGATTCCCTTTTGCCTCACGAATCACGATATACCTTGTCAGACTATAGGCGAATAATTGTCATCCCTTACATAGTCCGACTCTCTTCTCGATCCGGGATAAGTGATTCACCCGACTAACTCTTAGTCGATCGCCTCGGTTAACACTTAACCGAGTCGTGCATTGCCATGCTTTCCGAATCATATCTCAAGAGAGGGCCCAGAGAATATCTCTCCGAGTGGAGGGGCAAAATCCCATCTTGGTTATTCACATCACACAGCTTGATTCTCAGTCGACCCGAACTCTGCCTTTATAACTGCCTAGTTACGGATCAGCGTTTGACAGAACCTAAGTCGATGATCCTCAACTCGGACTATGCAATAACCTCAGGTCTAAGGATTAGATTGATTGAGATATACAAATGACAACTTGTTTGTTGTACCTCAATATGGGTCAATCCGACTTGCTAAACTCTTTAGCTGAATCTGTGTAAGTTGGAATAGCATCTCCATGCCCATGACAAGTGGAACCGAGTCATCAAGCCAACTTTCACATTGATCTAAGTTGTGTGTCCAACACAACCTCAATGACCAAGGATATTTAGTACAAACAACATGAATGCATAGTTCCATAACCGAATCACATATTCAATGATACACATCAGATGTTTATACAAGGACTACTTAAATATCTTTATGAATACAATGGGAAATCTCATCATACATGATTACCTCTAGGGCATATTCCCAACAATTGAAGCATTATTTTCAAGAACACCCAATCCGAGTAATATGTGAGGCGCCTGGCTCGGATATATTAGGCAGCAAATATGCCAGTGGCCGAGTCGCAAAATGGGCCATAGAGCTAGCACCATATACTCCACAGTATGATAGGCGAGATGCAATTAAATCTCAAGCTGTTGCAGATTTCTTCGTAGATTGGATGGAGATGAAGTACGAACCACCACTACCAGACCCGAATTACTGGAAAATGCATTTTGACGGGTCCAAGACAAAAATGGGTCTGGGCGCCGGGTTAGTGCTCACATCGCCAAAGAGGGATCAACTCAAGTATGTGTTACCGATCCATTTTGCTGCTTCCAACAATGTTGTCGAGTATGAAGCACTTGTCCACGACATCAAAGTGGCCAGAGAGATTGGCATCAAAAGGATCGTGTGTTTTGGTGATTCGGATTTGGTGATTCAGCAAGGGTATGGGCATTGGGACGCGTTGGACGCAAACATGGCACTATATCGTTTCCATGTGCAACAAATTTTGGGATACTTTGACGGGTGTGAATTCCACCACGTCCCAAGAGCAGAGAATGAAGCAGCAAATGTACTATCCAAACTAGGTTCATCTCGGTAAGCAATTCCACCAGGAATAGCATTGGAGCGCCTTAGGAAACCATCGATCAAGCTGTCACCAGAATCCGAGTCAATCAGGCTCACCCCAGCGAATCAGGAGTCAGACGTTGTGCCAATGGATGTTGACTCAGGGGCAGGATCAAGTCACTCGGGGACTGATCCTTTCACCACAGAGGTAGCCAAATCACTCTCGGGGACTGATCCGTTCACCTCAGGGATAGCCGAGTCACACTCGGGGACTCCTCAGGTCATGTCGGCAGAACATATGTCGGCTGAGCCAATGGAAATTGATGGGGAAGCAGATCCAGAACCACTAATACCAACATGGGCGCAACCAATATTCAACTACTTAAAGGATGAAACTTTGCCGAATGATGAGATATTGACAAGGCAAACAAAAAGAAGAGCAAAAGCATAAACCATAATCAACAAGGAGCTATACAAGATAAGTGTAACGAGTGTACTGCAGCGTTGTATCAGTTCAGAGAAAGGCCAAGCAATTTTATTGGATATTCACCAAGGATAATGTGGGCACCACGCATCATCAAGAGCATTGGTGGACAAGGCGTTCCTACATGGGTTTTATTGGCCAAGTGCACTGGCAGAGGCACAAGAGCTAGTCGGAAAATGCAATGGTTGCCAACATTATGCATCCAAGTCACATTTACCAGCGTCTGAATTAAAGACTATTCCAATCACTTGGCCATTCGCAGTATGGTGCCTAGATATGGTAGGACCATTCAAACCAGTAAGGGGAGGCACGACTCATATATTGGTGATGATTGATAAGTTCATCAAATGGATAGAAGTGAAGCCCATCAAAAAATTAGACGGTAAAACAACTGTCACATTCTTAAGGGACATAATCCTAAGATATGGTTACCCACACAGTATAATCACAGATAATGGCACAAACTTTGCTGAAGGAGCTTTTGCTCGATTCTGCGGAAAAAACCGAATAAGACTCGATGTAGCATCAGTCGCTCATCCAGAATCAAATGGACAAGTTGAACGAGCTAATGGCTTAGTTCTATCCGGGATAAAACCCCGCTTGATGGAACCACTCCAGAGATCACCTGGTTGTTCGATACAAGAACTACCCTCCGAGCTATGGAGTCTAAGGACAACTCCGAATTGGTCAACAGGTTATACGCCATTTTCTTTGTGTATGGGGCAGAAGTAGTTTTGCCTGCCGACATAGAGTATGATTCGCCAAGAGTAAGGCAATACTCAGAAGCCGAGGTAAAGGAGGTTTGAGAAGATGGAGTTGACTTACTCAAAGAAGCAAGGGAACTGGCACTATCCAGATCTGTTGTATATATCAGCAAAATCTCCGACGCTACCATAGCCGGAAAGTTCAACCTCGTGTTTTTCAAGAAGGGGATATGGTGCTAAGGCTAGTGCAGCGCACAGCTAGAATGCATAAGTTATCACCCCCATGGGAAGGTACATTCATTGTAATAAAAGCATTGCACAATGATTCATATTATCTCATAGATGCTCGTGAAGCGCAAAAGAACAAGGCGGATAAATCAGGTGATGAGACCAAAAGGCCATGCAATGTGGCAATGCTTCGCCCCTTCTACACTTAGGAGAAGCAGTGCATGTATCACTCGAACTCTCATATGTCGGACATTTGTGCCGGCTATGTGCTGATAATAAAATGGTATGACTCGAAAAAAACTGACTCGGGGACTACCCCTTATGTTTTCTCTTTCAATTATTTTATGTCGGCCGGTGTGACACCCAAAGCTTATCTCGGAACAAGTAGTGTTTACTCGGAAAAAATCAACTCTTAGACTATGTTGTTGTCCGAAAACACGGCTTCATGGCAAGCAAGAGGAAAGGATGCATGACGAGTAAACACAAACGCCGGATAAGTACAAGGAGAAACGTGAGTCGACCCTACGTCTTTTACCTAACCCACTGCAGGTTATATTGCATTGTGTGTTGAACGATCCTCGGCCAAATGATCTAAGTTTCATACCCGCTAACTATATCCTTAGTAATTTGAGACTCTAATGTCGAACGCCAAAAAAGGTAGACAAGAGCCAAAGTCAAGGAAAGGTGAAACGACAAAATGAGACTCGGGACTTGCCCTTGGATGATTCACACTCAGAACACAACAAGATATTTAAAGCCTTATCAAAAGGCACACAACCAAACATAAGTGCAATGTATATTACATTTGTACCCGGCATACCGGGGGTCTCATCAAAGTTAAAAGTATTTGTCCTATTCAGTCTAAGAAGCAGCAGGACTCAGAGGAGTATTCTTGGAGCTAGGATCATCGCTTGGAGCATCTGCCGAGTCAGGTGCATCAGTTTCCAAGTCTTCAGGGTCATCCGACTTGGTGGCCTCACTATCAGCACCCTCCTCATCAGCAACTTCGGCAAGTGGGCCGCCAAGGTCGAGGAAGCTGGGCCTGTCGCACCAAGCGTGTACCATAGTGTACTCAATCATGGCGTAGGCTGGCTCCTGGCGTCTCTTGATCAACTCAGGATCATTCAGCCACTTCCCGTCTCCCCTTATGCGTGCAAGCACATCAAGATTGATGTCCTCGTACCATGAGAGCATGAAGGAAAGAGCCTTATCTGCTGCAGCTCGACCGACCGACTCTCGCCACTGATCCAGCTTTTCCTCGGTCTGAAGCAGTTTTTCAGCAAGAGGCTTGATGAGTGCAGGTGCATCTTCATCCGGCTAGAGCATGCGGAACGCATGGATGGCTAATTTGAGCACGTCCACGCCGCAGGACTTGAGGGTCTTGACGCGCTCCCACAGTGCTTCGAGATGCTCATCGTTAGTCACCTCGCCATCAGCTAGAGCACCAGATTCGGCTCTCACCTTCCTCATGGCCCGAATGGCGAACAAATCGGCTTCTGGAAAATTCTCTGCAAGCAAAAGAGAATGTTAGCAAAGTAACAAAAAGGATGACAAAGTCAAGAACAAGAAAGCACAGTGCAAAAAAGAGTAAGAACTCACTACCAAGAAAAGATTTTATGGTGCCGAGTTTGCTTTGCCAAGCCTTGGCCTTGGCTTGGAGTGCGTCCAGATCCATGTTCGTCGACTCAAACGCCTACTCGACCTCCTTGAGCAGCTCCCTAGTTTTCTCGGCGCTGGCGGCATGTTGGCCGTCTTTCTCGGCAAGATCTTCCTTCAGCCCCTTCACCTCGGCAAAGTGTTTCTACTCCATGTCGGCCATCAGCTTCTTCAGCCAGGTCACCTCGTCTCGCTCCTTCTGGAGTTTGGCTTGGTGCTTCTCTGCTTATTCGGAACGAATTACTCGTCAGCAGGAGCAGAACTATCTTGACCCATCAGAATAACAAGGCAAGAGAATGGCATGAACATAAAACATCACGAGGAAGGCTAAGAAATTACTCTCCGTCTCGCTGATCTGTGAGTGGAGCGAGTCGATGGTGGACTAGGAAGAAGCTGTGGGAAAAGAGCGAGAAAAGACTAAGAAAATGAAGCAAATAAAGGTACACCGAATAAAGATATGGCGAGTAAGAAGATTACCTTGGCCTTGGGTCTCGATCTGCAGCTTCTCATAAGCAAGTTCGAGCTTGCGATGCTCCAAGAGGATAGCTTGATGCACCTTGGTGCGCTCATTATGCGTAAGCTGCACAAAGGAAAGAGACAGTCAATAAATGGAAAAGTCAAGCTCCCAGCCGGATAAAGACGGACTCCTATTTTAGAGTTTACAACCAAATAAGTTTCTCATTCGGCAGTAACCTCGGGGACTAGGGATCAAAAGTCTAACATGCGAGCTTGGTATAAGGAAATAAAGACTAGGTTTTTATTTAGAGCTTACGACCGAGTAAGTTCCTCACTCGGCACTAACCTCGGGGACTAGGTGATATGTATAAAAGAAATACTCATCAACACAAAAGAGTAAGAAGGTTGTTTAGCTCGTTCACTTCATCGGCACGAGCCATTAGGGCGATGGCTTATTGGGCCATGTCAGAAACAGCCTTGGGGCCTAGCTTAAGCTTCTTGCCAGCGCGGTGCTAATCTCTTGCTCGCCAGCTGCATACCATGCCACAACATAAGGCTCAGCATAACCAAGACCATTCCCGCTGAGCGTCCGAGTGAGAACTTGGCCTTTCTTCAGGGTAGTTCCCACATTGGCGCGGGTTGCAGCGGCACTGGTGTGAAGAGTAACAGCTTTAGACCATCACCTGACCTGGCAGCCGCAGATCCGCTCGGTTTACTCGTTGGGACGAGCAATGTTGTTGGAGTCGTGGGCCGGATGTGAGGAGCGGTACCCAGAGCGCAGACCAAAGTTGTTTGTTTGGTGGAGGTGGTCTTGCCGAAGGAAGTGCGAGCCGGACCAGGAGCCGTAGGCCGAGTCTGTTTCTTTGACAGAAGAGCAGAGTGAGAAGATTTGTTCAGAGAAGAAAGGGGAGCCGACTGACTGGGCTTAGCAGTTTTGCTGGCACCAAGATCAGGAAGTTGTTCATGTGCACCAGCTTGAGGGTTGATGCCAGAGGAACTAGTGGCGGAGGTTTTCTCGGCGCCATCATCGCTGGCACCAAGATCAGGAAGTTGTTCCTGACCAGCACCAGAGGTTCTGGGCCGAGTCTCCTTCTCCGGGTGCGCCACCGGGTCTGACTGACACTGAGAAGCATGAGCCTCAACAGTGGGAGCCTCGACTCGGACGGGATTCTGCACCGTATAATCAGTCGGATCAGGTGCAGACCTTAGCGACGAGGTGATGCTAGGAGCAACCTGGTTAGCCGATAGAGGCGCAACACTGAAAACAACAAGACACGCATAAGAAAACAGTAGCAACATATAAGAAGGAAAAATGTAATGTAAGCAGAACACAAAAGCTTACCCGGTGACAACAGGATCACGCGGCGTGCGACGTGTGACTCGGCGCCCAGCAGCTTTGCGAGTCTCAGCCAGCGTGGCAGCAGCCGGAGTAGCCTTGCTCTTCTTGGCTGGCTGAATGCTGGAGGAGGCCCCGCGCCGCTTACTTGGCTTGGCGACGGGGATCTTGCCAACTCCACCCACGGCGAGAGGAGGAGTGTCATGTACCTGGCCAGCTGCATAATTAAATGACATGCTTACTCGAATAAGTTAGAGGGCTAAGGTCACAAGACATGTACCCCCAAAATTGTACAATCATCATCCTCATCATCGTCAGACCAATTTTGTAAGGGGTTTCGAGATTGACTCTTACCCGAAGTTGAAGCAGCAGTCGCATGCGGAATGGGCATGAAACACTCCAAATCATACTCGACTTCGCCGGAGTCGGAGCGATCCTCGTTGTAACCGCAAGGAGGGACAGTACTGTCATCAATCTGGTGAACAAGGTTCTGCGAAAGACAAACAGAATAAGTATTGAAAACTAGACGGAGAGTAGCAAACAAGCTAAAGCAGACTCAGCAGTAAAAGTGACTCGGAAACTTACCCAGGGGACAGGCTTGACCCGGCTAAACGGAGGGCAGCTCCAAGACCAATCATCCGCCAAGTTCAGTTTGAAGATCGATCTTACTCGGCGAGCCACGGAATCATGGGTAAGCTCCTTCGTGGAGTGTCGAGTGGGGTCGTGGGAGCCACTCATGAAGCACATCTTGTGGCTCCTGGCTTGGATAGGGCTTACCCGGCGTGATATGAAGGTGCACATGAGGTCCGTGTCGGCGAGATGAAAGTTCTCATCCGGCGATAGCAACCTTTCCAAGATCACATTGGCCTCGTTCACCGCAGCGTCTTGCTCGCGCGGGTCAAGCTGCCAGAACTTCTTGATGGGGACCTCGTCCGAGAAAGGGGGAAGTCGGATGTTATCGGTGGACCCGCTGTTTTTGACATAGAAGAAAGTCCTATGCCATTTCTTGCAAGAGTCAAGTCCAGTAACCCGAGGAAAGATGGAGTCTCTCCTAGGTGTGATCCTAGCGGCACCGCACGGAGTCGGGCTCTTCTCGGCTCGAGGAGCGCCAGGATGGGGAACGACTTGGACCCTAAAACTAAAATACTTGGCCCACAGAAGAACTGTAGGACAAATCCTAAGGTAGGCCTCGTAAGCGGAAATAAAACAGGAAAGGGAGCCAATCGCGTTGGCAGGAAGATGATGGGTCTGAAGGTGGAAGGTGGAAAGAAAGGAGGAAAATAAAGTGCTGACAAGCAAGGAAAAACCTCGCTCGAAGTGAGAGAGGAAAACCATCCACTCATTGGCATCGGGTTTGGGGGAGATCTCACCGGCGGGGAGACGGCAGTCGACCTGGAGCAGGATGCGTCTGGTGGAGCGGAGCCATTCGAGCTCCTCGGTGGAGACCTCCGAACCCTCCCAGCCGCCGCGCTCGCTGGCGGGAACCTCCTGCTCCTCAGCCCCTTTGGCACCGTCGCGTGTGTCCATGATCCTCCTGGACTCAATCTCCTCCGTCGTGGGAAGAGGTTTGGAAGAACAAGGACCCGTAGTGGAGTGAGAAGAGGAAAAGGGAAAACGCAAGGCAAGAGCAGAAGTCAAGAGGAACCGCAGAGGGGGAGGTTTGATTTTGGAGGCGCAAGGAAGAAGAAGAGGCAGGGGAAATCTGAACAGGCGAGGGAAGTTGTAACCCCCTCACCCCTACTTAAGAGCAGTAAAAACCCCAATCATGGGATCCCCCTGCTCCGTGCGGCCAGCGTGTGGCCTTGTACCCGGCCGAGTGATCCAATCAGCGGGCGCCACGTGACAACAGTACACGGAAAATCCCCTGCCACGTCATGAAAGGAAGGACAAGGGGCGCAGACCGATGGGACTACCACGAGGATTTGAATAATCGCATGTGCCATCAAGGCGGTGGCTTGGAACAAAATTTGAGGCAAGTAACCATGATTACCAGCTGTCAATGACTGAGGCACACCGAAAATGACTCGGAATTGGCCAAAATGACTCAGCACGAGGCGAAAACTGTCCAAAAAGTCAAAGAACAGAGCCAGAAACTGTCAAACAGACTCGGCAAAATGCGAAATCGCGCCAAACAGTGTGCCATAAGCGAAGAATAAGGACAAAAGAAAAAGTTCCAATTACATTAAAGGAACCTGGAGATGCCTAACATCTAGAACTGCTAGACCTCACCAGCTTCGGGGACTAATGTCGGGGGGATAACCCCTGGTAGGGTCACAAGGGGTGAAACACAGCCCATCTTAGCTTACGCCGAGTAAGTACGGCCGGGTAAGAGAATCATATGCGGACGAAATAGAAACTATGTCGTCCCGTATAAGACAAAGATGTTAACCTTGCAGGAATCAACGAGCCGAGTCTTCCGAGGATGGGCCAAGTCAGATAGGACGCGTGGCACCTTTCCGAGTGAGGCTCAAGAGGGACCATGGTAAAGCGTGGTCAAAAGAGAAGGGCGATGCCGGGTGACACGAAAGGAGACGGGTGACGCCCAAAGCAAGGGCTGACGCACAAAGCTACTGTGTGACGCCAAAAGGAACAGTAGGCGACATACCAGAAGACCGCTAGATGTCTGGCTTTATGGACTGGGCCATTGGGCTTAGGGCAAGCCCATGACCCGGCCCGCATAGTGGGGACCAAGATCCAAACAGTAACCCTAGAACCCAAAGGGGTGTAACCTAGCTAGCACCACCTATATAAGGAGGGCCATAGCCTTAGTAGAAGGAGGTTGGACCAAGTAGGGAACTAGTGCCTTGTACACTAGTTCATACAGCTCAAGAAGCACTTGTAAATCTCAAGTATCAACCAAATTCCTAAGTGTGGAGAGTTTATCTTGTTCCTCGTGCATGGCAAGACCATGCACTCCCTCCCCGGTGACCACAAGCACCCATTTGCCCCCCCCCCCCCCAACTTAAGCCTACCCATGGCATCTGCCGTGACACCACCACGACAGCTCCACTTGTGCATCCAACTCCCCAAAACCAATATTGCCACTGTGTCCACCATACCTACCTATTAGCATCATTTGCTATTTCAGTGCATATTTTTTATGGCTTGTTTTCTTCCAAATAAAATGTTTGCAAATTATAGGCTGGGAGTTAGCAGAACCGTGCTGTCACGGGGAACACTTTCAACACTTATGGATACATATCCAGTTGATACCTTGCTCTTTTGTTTGCGGATGTCGTCGGTGTGAAATAAAAGGGGAGCTTGTGAGTTCATGGAGTCTATACATTGTGTTAGAGAAACGCCCGGGCCGTTAGCCTAAGCCATGCCCAATCATGGTGGAAACTTGCAACATTACCATAATGAGCATTCTGTGAAGCATCCTCAATAAAAAGCTATGCACATAGGAAATAAAAAGATCGTTGAGATGCCCATTGTCTGCTTCCCTTGTCATTTTGATCACGGGATAGCTCATGTATCTTGTGCAAGGGGTACCCCGTTGGCGGTTCTCTATGATATGCATGTATTTACAATGACAAGAACTTACAGGTAACCAAAGTTGAGTAGCATGCAGAGCGGCCCTCGTACTCAAGGGACATGGGGTTTCCAGTTATGGTCTGTGAAGCATATAACTCAGATCAGACCTCACTTTCACCTTAAACCACATGAAGATGCCTATGATAGGGGCAATGAGAGATCAAAGTTAATGAGTACCTTTTATTTCAGCATTTGAAAGCCTTTCAAACTTTTCAAAACCTTTTCACCTCCTTGTTGAGTCACCACTTATTCTATGAGCACCTTCTTGAGAGCATAGTTGTAATTCTTGTGTTTGTCCCAAAACATGGCTAATTATATCATGACTTTGATGCTTTTATCTCTGATATCTTTACTTTTAGTCTTCACTTGAACTTCATAGGTGCCTTGGCATTTATTTTGTGCTCTACAAACAAAGGCAAGCGAGATACCACTCTAGCATACCTTATTATGAGCATTGCAATGTTGCTTATGTTTATATTTCACGCTACTTATAATTATTGAGTTGGTTTATCTTTATAGCTTGCAATGACTATTGAGTAGACTTAGTTGCATACTTCTTATTATAAATGGTTTAAGCATCTACTCCTGTGCTGAGAATATTTACATCATATGAAGCAAATGTGTTCGTGAAAGTTCTTTTATCGCACTCAGTTTTCAACTGAATTGCTTGAGGACAAGCACTAAGCTTGGGGGGAGTTGATATGTCCAAAATGTATCTACTTTCCCGAACACTTTTGCTATTATTTCTCCTCTAAACTTGTGTGATTTGGATACAACTAACACGGACTGATGCTGTTTTCAGCAGAATTACCTTGGTGTCTAGTTTTTGTGCAGAAAATCAACTATTAGGAAAAATCCTGGAAAATATGCCAAAAATCCTATTTCACTAGAATATCCACGGAGACAGAGTACGAGACGGAGTGGAGGCTTGGGGGGGCCACACCTGTCGGCGCGAGCTGTGCCCTGCCACGCCTAGGGGTGCACCCCCTCAGCCTCCCTCTTCGCCTATAAGAAGCCTCTTGACCTAAAAACTGAGGAGGGTTTGGCGTTTTTCCAAAAAGAGTTCCGCTGCGCCACCACCACCAGATACCAATATTTGGAACCAGAAACTCCGTTCTGGCACCCTCCAGTACGGGGAATTTGGGGAGGATCATCGTCATCATCATCACCAACGTCTCTCCATCAACCATCAATGTTTCCCTCATCCATGAGTGAGTAATCCTCCGCTGTAGGCTATGGGGATGGTAGGGATTGGATGAGTTCTATCATGTAATCGAATAAGATTGTTAGGGCATAGTGCCTAGTATCTCTATTAGTGTTATTTGACTTTGTTGCAACTTGTTGTGCTTAATGCTTGTCACTAGGGCCCGAGTGCCATGATCTCAGATCTGAACTTATTATTGAATCATTATGATAGTATTGTTTGTGGTCTTATCTGCAAGTTGTGTACACATATCATTGTCCGGATCCAAAGGCCCCAAAGTAACAATAATTGGGACAACCGGAGGGGATGGCTATGGTGTGAGGATCACATGTGTTCACGGAGTGTTAATGCTTTGCTCTGGTGCTCTATTAAAAGGATCACCTTAATTGCCAGTAGTTCCCTAGAGGCCCCGCTTCCACGGGCTGGCTTGACAGAAGATGTTGTGCAAGTTCTCATTGAGAGCATGCATGACTATATATGGAGCACATGCCTAGGATTGTTTAGTACTTGGATGCTTAATCCTATTTATCTGAAATGCCCTAGATCTTGAAGTTACATGTTTAGACTCGTTCATGCAACGCCCGTCCATCCATCTCTATGCCTACCACACTCATATCCTACTATTTGTTGTTACTGTTACTGTTGCTCCTGTTTCACTGGTGATGTTGCTTTGATGTTGCTACTACAAACTGTTGCTACTGATAAACTACTGTGAGCAAGAACTATTTCCAGGTGTAGCTGAAATGACAACTCGGTTGTTAAGGCTTGCAAGTATTCTTTGGCTCCCCTTGTGTCGAATCAATAAATTGGGCAATACTACCCTCGAAGACTGTTGTGATCCCCTATACTCGTGGGTCATCAACGCTCTCTACTTTCCATCCTAATATGAGGTTGATTGCTGAACAGCATCGTAACCAAAAGTATAAGAAGCATTCTGAATTGATATATGCACTTCTTCAGGCAGAAAAGCACAATGAAATTCTTGATAAGAATAATCTTTCCCATCCAACGGGAACATTGCCGTTGCCTGAAGCACATTTCAATTTTTACAATGCTCAAAACTTCCGTGGTTCAAAGAACCGTATGAGGTCTAAGGGAAAGTGGAAGCACAATGAGAATCAGAATATCCATGGAGTCCAAAAGGGTAAGAATCATTTTAAGAAAATGATAGGGGTAACAATTCTCAAGGTTTTTCTCTGTAACATCCCTAAAATCATGTTTTCAAATATTGCATATCATACATGCATGCATAATCATTTAGGGATCAATTTCAAAGTCATTTCAAAGAAAACAGAAGCATTGAGTGCTTATTATTTTATGTAGACAAGCATTGATCCAATGCTACTCTCTAGTGAGAGAATATTTGTTTCAAACCAAGATTTGTTTGTTCATAAGTTGGTTTGATTGAGTTCCAAAGCTTGGACAAAATTTCCAAAACAAAATATGGTTTTAAAACCATTTTCTTATCTTTATCAAATCTTGTGCTAAGGCAATGTTTATTTTAAAATTTCAAAGGAACCAAGCAAGTCTAGTGAGACAGCATGGTTTTATACTCAAAAATATGTAGGTTACACTTTATAAAAATCCAGAAAGATTTGGAATTCAAACACATTTGAATTCATTTGAAAAGGTTTCCTGAAAATCGAATTAGAAAAAGAGAAAGGTTAAGAAAATGAATCGGGCCAAGGCTACCCATTCGCCCAAGAACCAAAGAAGCCCACCCGGGGTTTCCCCTTCCTCTTTGTTTCTCACCGCAAAGAACGCGCACCACCGCTGATAGCCCTACCTTGCCCGTCATTCCAATCAACGCTACCGAGCCGCTCCACCATTACCTCTCCGTAGTTAAGCCCCGCTTAATTCCCATTGATACAGAGAGTAATACCTGCCCCGCTCCTGGCTACTTAATCCCCTCTTCACCATGGCCATTTCCCCCCACCCCACTCGCTCGCTCCGCCATCAGGCTGCCTCAATTTCTCGTTGCATCGCCGCAGACAGAACCAGCTCCGGCGACTGATTCTGGTAAGGCCCGAGCGCCCCTTTGCCTCTACATCAAACGAGCGTGACCAGCATGTTCTGGCGCATCTCCTGATGCCTTCTCGTGACCCAGGTCGTCGCCTCCGTCCACCTCTCCAAGCAACAGAGCCGCCGCTCAACTCCGACGAGGAATACCGGTAACCTCCGAGCGCCCCTTGCTTCCTCTATGACACTGTCGTGTTCGCCACATCCTTGTGCATCCTCTGACACCACTGGTTCATGCTAGGGCGATCCACATCATTGGCAACAACTCCGTCCGCAAACACCCGACGCCGCCAGCAACTCCGACGAGGTCCTGCCGCTGAACCCGTGCGCCCCTGTCTCTCCCTCGACCACCTCGAGCACCACAGCGACCACGCGAACCTAGTAAGCATCTCCAATCCTCCCCGCGCGACCTAAACTGTCGTCAACCTCTCTGACAGAGCCGCGCCACCGCCGCTGGCGCCGCCCGTCTATGGTCGTTTGATCAGGAGCCATAGGATCTAGATCCAGCGATTAGAATTAGATCTGTAGCGAAGCGGTAAGTGTCGATCTGGACCGTGCGTGTTAAGTTAGATCTAACGGCCCGCGTGTGTGATCCGGTGCGAAACGGTATCAACCAATCAGACGCTGCCGCGTGGCTAGTTCTTTGTTTTAAAAATCTGAATTAGATCTATTAGTGATTCAAACTTGTAAAATTTATAACTTTTGATCCACACGTTCAAATTTTGTAAATTTTATATCATTGGAATCAGGAGAAATAATCCTATATGTTTATGCAATGTGTTTAATGTTTTGCCTCTGTAAGAATGGTTATTTTTGCAGAGACATATGTAGGCTTAATTTGAGTATGGAAATTATTTGAAAAATGTTTTAAAGATCAAATAAGGTTTATTTTGAGTATATTGGTCTTGTGTATGTTTCAGTACTGTTTACTTGTCTTGTTTGGTGTAGAAAAATCATCACATGGCATTTTGCATACATTCATATATTTTTGTTTGTATATTTTGTTATGTGATTTTGGTGCCATTATTTTATGTGTAGATTTTGGTGCTGATAGTGATTGTGGTTGTGAAGATTGTTGCTACTCCCCAAACTACCAAGACAAGTGGTGCTTCATGTTTCTATCCCAATATTTTACCTATGCATTAGAAATATTTTGTATAGTACTTGCATGATTATTTTGCTAAGTATCTATGTGCTATGCTTGGGAAAGCCTAGTAGTTGTAGCAATGTTAGAATTTCATTTAAGTTAAGATACTTTCTATTGCCATGCTTAGCCTAGCTAGTAGAAACCAAGGGTGGATTATATAATCATGCTATGAGAAATATTTCTAAGTCTTTGGACTTATGTTTTGCTTAATAAAACAACTAAGTGAATGAAACACCTGGGTGGAATGGAAAGATTGGTTTGTGTTGAGTGGTTACACAAGGCCCATTTCTATGGTTTACCTTGTGTATCACACTTGTGGAAAGCCACCCAGGAACAAAGGGATTTGAGATGCCAAATGTTAAGAAGTTTCTAGTGCAGCCACATGGCATTATGGGCTCTGCCTAGATCATATAGATTGCAATAACTTAGCCATTTGGACAGTTGGTGGTAGTGGGATGATAGGTTTGGAGCGCTTCCATTTGGTCTAAGGGAAGGCTTCTGAAAGGTCATGTCTTGGTGAAAATCAAGTCTTGTGGGGAAAATGCACAACCTCTGCAGATGGAAGAATCTAAGTACTTAGCCATGTCCCTGGCATTGGACAACTTGAGCATCGAGACATGGAAGCTATCAAGAATATCCTCATCCCAATTTTCTAAGTTAAAACTTGTGGTTGAACGAGGTTGAAGGTTCACCAATTTCTATTGGTGATTCCTTGGGAAAGTTTTGTCAAAGAAAAACTTAGTGTTTTCAACTAATAGGTAAAACCTATTTTGAGCAAAGCAAGCCTAAGCTACACTTAGCCAAATTCATATAGTGTTTAGATGTAAATATTCTACTAAGGTATCACTTGCCAATACTATTCCAATGTATTGACCCACTGTGGTTGTAACTTGTGATGTTGTAGGTTATTCTGATGATGATTAGGGGTTATGAGTCTACACTCAACATGCTTGCATGTGGCACATGAAGATGAAGACTTATCTATATTGTTATGGTTTATGGTTAAACTCTTGTATAAGGCCTATGGCCATGGAGTTGTAAAAGACTATGTTTATCTCTGGAATGACATGTAATAATGACCTTTGTTTATGTGTACTTCATCTTAAACTATGGATGCTAGCATTGATCCAGGGACTAGCATTGCAATCACAGGGATCCTTACCTTTAAAAGGGATGGATCTTATATTATCGATGTGGTTGTAACACTCATATTGCAAAGAAGTGTACAACTTCTAAGCATTTGGTGTCGCTGTATCAACAATCAATCAAAGGCAAGAAGTCCCAAGGGCACCAGTACGAAGCTCACTTCACTGGACCGATGGTCGAGAGTTCCCAAGGTGTTCAACATAATAGTGTTCAAAAGAACATGGAGAACCATGATCAGCCTTAGCAAAAGGAAGTACCAACATTTCATGTTGAAGACATGCTAGTGGATTTCACTTCTACAAGTGACATATATGGAGACCAACTTTAAACTCCATGTAGTGTCATAAGTATTGTGATGGTGTCCTTACATGTATTGTGTGTTGTAAAATATTTGTGTCATAAGACATATGGTATTGTAATAATTATGTAGTAGAACATACTGTATTGTAATACGTGAGAAGACATACATAGTATGTATTGTATGTATATATTCTATATGAGTTTGGATAAAATACTAAATTTTATTCTTTTTACTCTATAGAAATCTTCTGAAAATTTAATAGAGGAGGAAATTTTTTTAGCGGACAGTGGTGCCTCTAACACAATATTACGGGAGGTTAAATACTTCCAAACTCTGGAAAACAGTAACAGGAGTATCATGACTATCGGTGGCCGCGACACCGTCATTGTTGGTTATGGTCAGGCCACATTTACACTCCCGAATGGTACGAAGCTTATGATCCAGGAGGCATTATTGTATCCGGATTCAACTCGTACATTCCTGAGTTTCAAGGACATCCCGAGTAATGTCTACCACATCGAAACTCATGAAGATGGTGAGGTTGGAAGCCTACTCATAACTCAGAAAAAGGGTTCCGAAAGAAAGATCCTTGAGAAACTTCTTGTTCTATCTTCTGGATTATATTATACATACATAAAGCCAAAGCCACATTTGGCGTATAAAATAATTTTCCAAAATCATGATAAATTTAAGATATGGCATGATCGCCTGGGTCATCCTGTTGTGGGGATGATGAGGAAAATTATTGATGGTTCTATTGGACATAACATAAAGGTTGCTAATTTCCCCCAATTCTCGGATTTTCTTTGCACTGCATGTGCAACTGGGAAATTAATCACTAGACCATCATACCTGAAGGTCAAGAACGAAACACTAAATTTTCTTAAACGTATTCAAGGAGATATATGTGGTCCAATTCAACCGTTATCAGGACCATTCAGATATTTTATGATACTCATTGATGCTTCTACAAGATGTTCAAATGTGTGTCTCATATCGACAAGGAACCATGCATTTGCAAATCTGATTACTCAAATCATAAAATTGAGAGTAATCATCTTGAACATAGGATAAAATCCATCAGAATGAATAATGCTGCTGAATTTAGTTCACGATCACTCAATGATTACTGCTTAGCTTTGGGCATAACCGTGGAGCATTCTGTACCGTATGTACAGACACAAAATGGTCTTGCGGAATCACTTATCAAGAGGATCAAGTTGATAGCAAGATCATTCCTACATAATTGTAATATCCCAACTTCATGTTAGGGACATGTGGTGTTACATGTCGTGGAACTGATACAAATTCGACCAACTGCATACCATACGGCCTCCTCGTTGCAGTTAGTACGTGGAAACCAACCAAGTATTTCCCAACATCGAAGATTCGGTTACACTGTGTACGTGCTGATATCACCACCTCAGCATACATCGATGGATCCACATAGAAAGATTGGGTATCTATGTGGGGTACACTTTTTCGTCGATTATAAAGTACTTGGAGCCTCTAATAGGGGATCTCTTCATAACCTGGTACGCTAATTGCATCTCCGATGAGGATAATTTTCCGACATTAGGAGGAGAAAAGAACCACAAAGAATGTCAGGAAATAGATTGGAATGCTGAAGGCATTCAATATTTAGATCCACGTACGAATAAATCTGAATTGGAGGTTCAGATGATCATAAATTTGCAAAATATTGCAAATAACCTACCAGATGAATTTACTGACTATAAAGGTATCATTAAATCTCATGTTCCTGTATGAATGTCCCAGAGAGAGTTGAGATAGCAAAGACCACTCAACTGCCCAAGAGGGGGAGAAATCTGGACAAAAAGGACCAGGCTTCTCAGAAGCGTCTATGGGGAATGAGGATCTCTTAAACAATAAATGTAGGTCAACCACGGATTGACGTTCAACCATGTGTTGAAGAAAACACCTAAAGGATGTTTATCATCCAGGGCCCAGCACAAGTGCACACACAAATATAGATGATGGGACATTGAAACACCTCGATTCGATCGTTGAGGGAAATCACGATGAGTATGAAGGTATTGAAGAAATTTCCACAAACTATGTTGAATCGGGAGAATCGTTCAACAGAAAGTCTACAAATGTCTACATATTTTTCTCCTCAAAGATTGTAGATGACCTGGAATTGGACCGTGAACCTAAGACCATGACAGAGTGTATGAAACGCCCGGACTGTTCCGAATGGATGGTTGCAATTGAGGATGAATTGTGCTCGCTTACAAGAGAGGGGTATTTACTAAAGTGATACCTAGTCCTCAACACGTATTCCCCGTAGGGGCGAAATGGGTTTTTTGTTTGAAAGAGGAACGAAAACAATGAGGTGGTGAGATATAAGGCGAGGCTTGTAGCACAAGGGTTTACACATAAACTTGGCATCGATTACGATGAAACATGTTCTCCTGTAATGAGTGGAATCACGTTCCGATACTTGATATCACTGGCAGTGCAAATTGTAGGGTTCGCAGCATAGAAAACAAAAAATTTCCTACGATGTGAACTATATACCAAGATCTATCTACTAGATACAAACAACGGGCGGATGCATATCCGTAGAGAACATACCCTTGAAGACCGACAAAGCTTAACGAGTTCAACTCGTGGTTGATGTAGACGATCTCTTGACGATCTCAAGATCGAGAGGAAGTCCTAGTGTCGCAAATCAGCAACGCATCCGTGCTCGCACACACGTTCGAGGCACCGAGCAACCTCCGCCTCGCCCAAATGATGCAGCGGAAGCACAACTCTTTCTTGCCGAATAGCCACCGGGAACATGTATCTCGCTAGTCCGAGACCATGGGGGATAAATTCTAGAGGGGGAGAGAGATCCTTCACGAGGAGGTGTGAGAGACAAGTGAGGAGGGGGGCTCCTTTTATAGGAGGAGGGGGGCACCCAAGGGGGTTGCCGCCGGCCATGGGGGCTGCCCCCTCCCCTCCTTCATTCATGTGGGTGGACACTCCACTCATAAAATGCCCTTTAAAACCCCTCCACTCAAAAGTCCACTCAAATTCCCATTAAATTTCCACCAAATTTAATGCAAACTCTCATTAAATAAAACTCTTTTATTTTATTCAGAATTTTGTCAATTACTTTAATGACAAACATTCACAAATAACCCCTTGCTAGAATTCTATTTCACATGCATAACCACTTTATGCAATTTCACCCGAAAACCTGCTTTGTGATCTAGTGAAATAAATTCTCGCGCTTGTTCATTCTTTCGGCATGAAACATTTGCTCTAATTGGATGTCGGTGTCTCTTAAGTGTGTCACCCTACGGTTCGTGAATAATGCGGACATGATCGAGACCCTCTCGGATCAATAATCGGCGGGATCCGAGACCCATAATCGACCCCACACATTCAACGATGACTTTCTTGTGATCGTTTAACCTTTTACGCTAGTATCTTAATCCCTTTGTTTCACGATATATTACATGACCGAGATTCGATCATCGGTATCTCCATACCTAGTTTGATCTCGCACGACATGCACTCTTTTCTCGTTCGTGATATAACATTCTAGTGATCAAATCACTTGCTTGCAAGCTAATCAATGTGATATCACCGAGAGGGCCCAGAGTATATCTATCCGTCATCGGGATGAACAAATTCCACTCTCGATCCATGAGCCTCAACATAACACTTTATTAGTTCAATCCATCTTTATAATCACCTTGTTACGGTGTGACGTTTGATGTTATCAAGAAACTCTTCCTGTTAGTGATTGACATGATCTCATGGTCTAAGGATTAGGATCACTTCGTAAGTTGTTATAGCAATATAAACTCAATGACTTTGATCGTAATGCTATACTGATGAATGTTCATCACACCATTACACTAATGTTGTGATCCCGTTATTAACAACATCCAATGTCCATGATCGTGAAACCTTGATCATCTTGTTAATCAACGAGCTAGTTTATGAGAGAGGCATAACTAGGAACTTTCGCTTGTTTATTAAACACACATGTATTAACGCTTCCGTATCAATACAATTATAGCATGCAAAATAAACATATATCATATACTTGGAATACACATAATAAACACTTTATTATTGCCTCTCGTGGCATATTCCTTGAGTCTCCCACTTGCACTAGAGACAATAATCTAGTTACATAGTGATAAATCTAACACCCATTGAGTTCTGGTGTTGATCATGTTTTGCTCTAGGAGAGTTTTAGTCAACGGATCTGCTACATTGAGATCCGTATGTACTTTTAAATCTTTATATCTCCATCCTTGACATGCTCATGAGGGAGTGAAACCGCGCTTAATATGCTTGGAATGCTTGTGAGACCTTGGCTCTTTGGCATTGGCAATGGCACCATTGTTGTCACAATAGATCACCATTGGGTCCAACGTTTGCCACCACTCCTAGTTCGGATATGAACTCCTTCATCCAAATCGCTTCGAGCCGCTCAAGCAAAGAACATATTCGCCTCCGTTGTTGATCCAGCTACCACGAGTTGTTTGGAGCTCCTCCAACTAACCGCCCGCCATTCATGAGAAATACATATCCGGATTGAGACTTAGAGTCATCCGGATCGGTGTCAAAGCTAGCCGACATAACACTTAGCGACGAGCTCTTCTTCACCTCCAGATACAAGAAACATATCCTTAGTTCTTCGTAAGTACTTAAGGATATTCTTGACCGCTATCCAGGTTAGAACTCGGATCCGATTGGTACCTACTAGTCAAACTAATAGCATGTGCCACATCCGGTCTTGTAAATAGCATGGCGTACATTATAGAGCCTATGGTCAAGCATAGGGACTTTGTCCATTATCTCTCTTTCTTCCGCCAAGCCGGACTTTGAGTCTTACTCAATGTCTTGCCTTGCAACATAGGTAAGAACCCTTCTTACTTCCGTCCATTTTAAACTTCTTTAAAATCTTATCAAGGTATGTACTTTATGATAGCCCTATTAGGCGCCTAGATCTATCTCTATAGATCTTTATGCCTAATATGTATGATTCTTCACCTAGGTCCTTCATTGACAATTTGTCGTTTAGATAACTTTTAACACTGTTTAAAGATCTATATCATTTCCGATCAATAATATGTCATCCACATATAATATCGTAAATGCCACATTGCTCCCACTCACTTTCTTGTAAATACAAGCTTCTCCATAAGTTTGGACAAATCCAAACTCTTTGATCACCTCATCAAAGCGGAGATTCCAACTTCGTGATGCTTGCTTCAATCCATAGATGGATCGTGAAGCTTGCACACCTTGTTAGCATCCTTAGGATCGACAAAACCCTTTGGTTGTATCATATACAACTCTTCTTCAATATTACCATTGAGAAACGCGGTTTTGACATCCATCCGCCATATCTCATAATCGAAATATGCAGAATTGCTAACATAATCCTAATCGACTTTAGCATCGCTACGGAGAGAAAGTCTCATCGTAGTCAACTCCTTGAATTTGTCGAAAACCCTTTGACAAGTCGAGCTTTATAGACGGTCACATTACCATCAACATCAGTTTTCCTTTGAAAATCCATTTGTTCTCCACGGCCTTCTCGGTGAGGTAATTCCACCAAGTTCCAAACTTGATTTTCATACATGGATTCCATCTCGTATTTCATGGCTTCTAACCATTTGTTGGAATCCGGGCTCATCATCGCTTCTTCATACGTCGCAGGGTCATCATTTCCATCAACCATGAAATTCATGACATGATTTCCGACAGCTGGAGTCGCACGCTGCCCTGCTTTGACTGCGAGGTTCAAGAGTACTCTTTCGAGTTTCATGATCATTATCATTAGTTCCTCTTCAATGTGGATCCAACTCCGGAACAACTTCCGGCGCTGCGCTACTCGCCATACTTTGAAGAGAAGGTTCCACAACCTCTTCGAGTTCTACCTTCCGACTACTCACACCTTTCGCGAGAAACTCTTTCTCTAGAAAGGATCCATTATTGGCAACAAAAACCTTGCCCTCGGATCTGTGATAGAAGGAATACCCAATAGTTTCTTTAGGGTATCCTATGAAGACGCATTTTTCCGATTTGGGTTCGAGTTTATCCGGTTGAAGTTTCTTCACATAAACATCGCATCCCCAAACTTTAAGAAATGATAGCTTAGGTTTCTTTCCAAACCACAATTCATACGGTGTCTTTTCAACGGATTTAGATGGTGCCCGATTTAAAGTGAATGCAGCAGTTTCTAGTGCATAACCGTAAAATGACAACGGCAAGTCCGTCAGAGACATCATAGATCGAACCATATCTAATAAAGTACGATTACGACGTTCCGACACACCATTTCACTGTGGTGTTCCGGCAGGTGTGAGTTGTGAAACAATTCCACACTCTTTCATGTGAGTGCTAAACTCGAAACTTAGATACTCACCTCCACGGTCGGACAGTAGAAATTTGATCTTTCTATTACGATGATTTTCCACTTCATTCTGAAATTCCTTGAACTTTTCAAAGGTTTCAGACTTGTGTTTCATCAAGTAGATATAACCGTATCTACTCAAATCATCCGTGAAAGTAACAAAATAACGATATCCACCTCGCGCCGACACACTCATTGGACCACATACATCAGAATGTATGAATTCCAATAAATCTGTCGCCCGTTCCATTGAACCGGAAAACGACGTTCTAGTCATGTTGCCCATAAGGCATGGCTCACATGTATCAAATGATTCATAATCAAGTGATTCCAAAAGTCCATCCGAATGGAGCTTCTTCATGCGTTTAACGCCAATATGACCTAGACGGCAGTGCCACATATATGCGGATATATCATCATTAAGTTTAATCCTTTTAGCATTAACATTATGAATATGTGTAACATTATCATCGAGATCTAATAGAAATAAACCATTCATCATCGGTGCATGACCATAAAAGATTTCATTCATATAAATGGAACAACCATTGTTCTCGGATTTAAATGAATAACCACTTCGCATCAAACACGATCCAGATACAATGTTCATGCTCAAAGGTCACGGCACCGATAACATTTATTCAAGTTTATAACTAATCTCGACGGCAAGTGGAGAGGCAGCGTTCCGACGGCGATCACATCAACGCTTGATCCATTGCCGACACGCATCTTGACCTCACCCCTTGCTAGCGGTCGCTTGTTCCGACCCACGATTCGAGTTACAAATATTAGCAACGAACCGTATCAAATACCGGTGCTATGCGAGCACTAGTCAAGTACACATCAATAACATGTATATCATATATACCTTTGTTCGCCTTTGCCGGCCTTCTTGTCCGCCATACTTGGGGCGATTGCGCCCAAAGGGCTACCCCTTACAATAGTAGCACTCGAATCGACTTAGGTCCAACTCGGGGTTTTTTCAGCGGCAACAGTGCTTGCCGCCTTACTTCCTTTCCGCTTTCCCTTCTTGTCTTTCTTGAAACCAGTGTTCCTATTGATCATCAACACTTGATGTTCCTTTTGATTTCCACTTCTGCTTTTAAGCATTGTGTAAGCTCGGGAGAGACTTCTTCATGCCTTGCATATTATAGTTCATCACGAAGCTCTTATAGCTAGGTGGTAGACCGCAGAACACGATGGATGCCTAAGTCAATGGGAATCGATATTCCCAAGGACACAAGCTTATCGGCAGAACCCGACATCTTGAGTACATGCTCACTAACGAGTTGTGCTCTTCCATCATGCAGCTAAAGAACTTTTCTAAGTTGTAGCTCTCTCACAGCAAGATGTGTGTCGAAAATCATTTTCAACTCACCCATTGTATCAAATGCATTGCCGCTTTTCAAACGCTTTCAAGTTCCGCTCTAGCCCATACAATATGCCGCAATGAACTAAGTTGTGGTCCTCCGACGAGTCCGATAGACATTCTTCTCCTCGTCGGGGCATCATCTAAAGGTGGGGCCTAACGGCGCTTCTAGCACATATTGCTTTTGTGCAAGAGAGGAGAATCCTCAAATTCATGGCCCATTCGGTAAAGTTGCTACCATTCGCTAGTTTCTTTCTCCATGAACACATTGAAATTAAAAGGTGTGGTGCCATCTACAAGAATTTGTAAAGTTTAGACTAAGTGTATGATAGATTGAGTTCAACTAATCGAATGAACTCCCACTAAACGACATCCCTCGTGCCTTTTTGGTGATTACATGAACCAAATCCACTACACCAAGTCCGATCATCACGTGAGTCGGTATAGCTTCAAAGGCGAGCATCAAATGGGCATCATATCAACTATATGACTCATGCTTAACCTTTCGGTCCGTGTTCTGAGGCCATGTCTGTACATGCTAGGCTCGCCAAGTTAGAACCTTAGTATTCGCGTGTGTAACTGTTTTACACCCGAAATATGGTCGTGGATCCAAGAACACCCGATCATCACGTGATGTCTTGGAGCGACGAAAACATAATCGGTGCATACTAAAGGAAGAACACATTCTTATCTTGATATTTAAATGAGGGATCATCTTATTATGCTAACAAAGTGCTAAACAAGCAATATAAGATGCTATCAAACATCATATGTTTATTAGTGAAATGATATGGTTCCCGCAGATGATCTCTATCATGTGCATCGTGGTATGATCACTATCATACCTATATGTGTAAATCCAAGGTCTATGGATTTTACACGCTATGTGTGTTGTAAGAGTATCATCTCATACTTCTACTTACAACACTACCATATCATAACACTTGCCCAGCAACAATCTAAACTAGATGCCTCTAATTTATCCATTGCAAGTTTTATGTGGCTTAGGGCTTTCGAGATAGAACCGTTCTTACCTACGAACATGAACCACAACGAGGATAATCAAATTGTTGACAACTCGCTTGCAAAATAGATATTGACTATAGTAGGAGAGACACCCGCTAGCCACTTATGCAAACTAGTTGCATGTCAAGCGTGGAACAGTCTCATGTGCGAGGACATGTAAAGTTTGTCCGCCGCTTCATCCCACTATGCCACCAATATCCAAAATTACAACAAAGGAGCAACAACATGATCATCATCGCCCACATACTCATATGTGTACTACCGTGTAAAGTATCTACGCATAGATTCGGCTCGATACCTTTGTAGGGTTCGCAAGATAGAAACAAAAAATTTCCTACGATGTGAACTATATACCAAGATCTATCTACTAGATACAAACAACGGCGGATGTATATCCGTAGAGAACATACCCTTGAAGACCGACAAAGCTTAACGAGTTCAACTCGTGGTTGATGTAGACGATCTCTGCCGATCTCAAGATCGAGAGGAAGTCCTAGCGCCCGCAAATCAGCGCATCCGCGTGCACACACGCTCGAGGCACTGAGCAACCTCCGCCTCGCTCCAGCGATGCAGCGGAAGCACAACTCTTTCTTGCCGAATAGCCACCGAGAACATGTATCTCGCTAGTCCGAGACCATGGGGATAAATTCTAGAGGGAGAGATCCTTCACGAGGAGGTGAGAGACAAGTGAGGAGGGGCTCCTTTTATAGGAGGAGGGGGCACCCAAGGGGTGGCACGCCATGGGGCTGCCCTCCCTCCTTCATTCATGGGTGGACACTCCACTCACAAAATGCCCTTTAAAATCCCTCCACTCAAAAGTCCACTCAAATTCCCATTAAATTTCCACCAAATTTAATGCAAACTCTCATTAAATAAAACTCTTTTATTTTATTCAGAATTTTGTCAATTACTTTAATGACAAACATTCACAAATAACCCCTTGCTAGAATTCTATTTCACATGCATAACCACATTATGCAATTTCATCCAAAACCTTTTGATTCTAGTGAGATAAATTCCTGCGCTTGTTCATTCTTTTGGCATGAAACATTTGCTCCAATTGGATGTCGGTGTCTCTTAAGTGTGTCACCCTACGGTTCGTGAATAATGCGGACATGATCGAGACCCCCCTCGGATCAATAATCATAAGCGGGATCTGGAGACCCATACTGACTCCCACACATTCAACGATGACTTTCTTGTGATCGTCGGAACCTTTTACGCTAGTATCTTAATCCCTTTGTTTCACGATATATTACATGTCCAAGATTCGATCATCGGTATCTCCATACCTAGTTTGATCTCTATCGACATGCACTCTTTCTCGTTCGTGATATAACATTCTAGTGATCAAATCACTTGCTTGCAAGCTAATCAATGTGATATCACCGAGAGGGTCCAGAGTATATCTATCCGTCATCGGGATGAACAAATTCCACTCTCGATCCATGAGCCTCAACATAACACTTTATTAGTTCGAATCCATCTTTATAATCACCCACATTACGTGTGACGTTTGATGTTATCAAGAAACTCTTCCGGTGTTAGTGATTGACATGATCTCGTGGTCTAAGGATTAGGATCACTTCGTAAGTTGTTATAGCAATATAAACTCAATGACTTTGATCGTAATGCTATACTTAGGATGAATGTTCATCACACCATTACACTAATGTTGTGATCCCGTTATTAACAATATCCAATGTCCATGATCAGGAAACCTTGATCATCTTGTTAATCAACGAGCTAGTTTATGAGAGAGGCATAACTAGGAACTTTCTGTTTGTTTATTAAACACACATGTATTAACGTTTCCGTATCAATACAATTATAGCATGCAAAATAAACATATATCATATACTTGGAATACACATAATAAACACTTTATTATTGCCTCTCAGGGCATATTCCCTTCACAAATGAATTTGTATATCTAATTGATGGATGTGGTGACCGCATATTTATATGGGTCGCTGGATACATATATCTATATGAAAGTCCCTGAGGGAATGAAGATTCTAGATCCAAAGGCTGATCGCAAAATGTATTGCGTAAAGCTACAGAGGTCGTTATATGGCTTGAAGCAGTCGGGTAGCATGTGGTACAACCGACTAAGTAAGTTCCTTTTGCAGAAAGGGTACTTAAATGATGATGATTGCCCATGTGTGTTCATCAAGAAATCTACAGATGAATTTTGTATATTCTCTATGTATGTGGATGATTTGAATATCATTGGTACTACACAAGAGATAAATGAGGCTAGTAATCGTCTGAAGACGGAATTTGAGATGAAAGATTTGAGTAAGACCAAATTTTATCTCGGTTTGCAACTTAAACATATTTCTTCAGAAATATTAGTTCACCAGTCCGCTTACATCCAAAAGATATTGGAGAAATTCAATATCTAAAACACCGATGGTTGTTAGGTCTCTTGATAGATATAAAGACCCTTTAGACCTAAGAATGACGATGAGGAGATATTGGGACCTGAGTTCCCATATCTTAGTGCAATTGGTGCACTAATGTATCTAGCAAACTACATGAGACCTGATATATCGTTTGCGGTTAATCTGTTGGCTAGATACAGCGCATCGCCAACGAAAAGGCATTGGGTTGGTGTGAAGAATATTCTAAGATATCTTCAAGGCACCAAAGATCTTGATTTGTTCTATCAGAAAAATCAAGAGAGAACCATGGTGGGGCATTGTGATGCTGGATACTTGTCAGATCCCCATAATGCCAAATCACGGACTGGATTTGTCTTTTTATATGGAGGTATAACCTTCTCTTGGAAGTCGACAAAGCAAACATTGGTGGCTACGTCCACGAATTATTCTGAGATAATTGCTTTGTTTGAAGCATCACGGGAATGTGTATGGCTTCGCAGAATGATGAACTTTGTCCAAGGTTCAAGTGGGATTGGTTCGTTAGAATCGCCATGAGTTGCTCCTAAGTTGTTTTATCCCCATGGGCTACAAAAGATTAGAGAAATAAAGATTAGAGAAATAAATATTTTACAAACGAAATCATGTGATAACCTCGCTGATTTGTTTATCAAGTCCTTACCAAGCTCGTTGTTTCACAAATATATACATGGGACTATCGTTGTTTCAGAAATATATACATGGAATTGGTATGAGAAGACTTCGTGACTTGCAAAGTTCCGGGGAAGAAATCTCCGAGGTTAAGACCTGTTGAAGATCATCCGATCTTCGGTATTGCACTCTTTTCCTTCGTGAGTTTTTTTCTAATAGTTTTTTACGTAAGGTTTTTAATAAGGCAATATCAGTACAAGCGTGAACGACATATATTATTTTCTTCTTATTTTTTCCAGAGGTTTTTTTTAGGAAGTTATTCCCAGAATGATCGGTCGCAAGAACAATCAAGGATTAGAAGAAGTGTTAGAATTTATTTAACTATATAAATGAAAAAGATAATCCTTATCTTGTAAAACTCACGTGCGGTTGATCGATAGCAACCGTCACGACGCTCCTCCTGCCCCCACGAACGGACACGCCTCTCTCTCAGGCGCCCCTTCGTTTATATATACCGAAATCTTTTAATAGAATTGATAACAGTTGAATTCATTTTACTATTCACATCAACAATATGATCTCGTCTCTTTTTTTCCTTAGAATCAATATGATCTCGTCTCTTTTTTTCCTTAGAATCAATATGATCTCGTCTCTGCGCTCTGCCCAGACTTCACATGAGGCACATGCCACGTCGCGCCGACCCTGCCACACAAAACGTCTCCTCGTCACATGCGCGGGCCCACTTCGGCCCACGGAAACCGAAACGACAAAACCCAGCCTCTCGAGCCATCCATTCCCGCACACAGTACAATCGGACGGCCCAGCCACGCACGCGGCGCCAGTGCGCGGAGGAGGAAGCCCCGACCAAACCCTACCGTTGTCAACAGCCTCCGCCGCCGCTGCGCGTCACAGCTAGCTGGCCCACGCTCCATTGACCCCGCCAATCAATCGCCGAGAGCCCGAGACACGCTCCTCCCTCTCCTCTCCTCGACCTCGTCTCGTCTCCGTTCCTTCCGGCCGGCGTCGCTTTCCACGCCCTTTTGCTCAAACAAAAACCATGTCCACTTTTTCCTCCCGCAAGAAAAAATAAAAACGGCGACGCGGAGCAGAGGAAGGAAGCAGCAAGCAAGCTGCGCTCGCGGTCGCACGCACGCCGCTCCGCCAGTTCAAACCCCCCCCCCCCCCCCCCCCCTCCCCTTCCCCCTTCGTCTTCCCCAGCTGTGTGCCACGCCACGCGCTTTCCAATCGCTTCATCTACTGCTGCTCCCCCCACCAAATCGCCACTTCTCTGCCACCCCGCCCGCACCTCTCTTGGTTGATCCAGCCATGTCTGGCTCGATAGCCCTGGTCCTCGGGGCCATCCTGCTCGCGGGCCTCGCGGCGGCGCAGACGCCCACGCCCACGCCGAGGCTGCCGCCGGCGGCGGCGGAGGCGCCCGCGCCCGACCCGGGCTGCAACGGCATCCAGCTCAACTACAACTTGCAGACCCGCACCAAGATCCGCCCCTTCGTCCCCGACCAGAGCAAGCAGCCCTACTCCTTCACGGCCAACGCCTCCGTCGTCAACGGCGGCACCCGCCCGCTCAAGTCCTGGGCGATGCTCGTCACCTTCGGCCACGACGAGATCCTCGTCGGCGTCGACGGCGCCGTGCTCACCGCCGGGGCCGAGCTTCCCTACAACACCACCGAGAACGCCGGCAACGCCACCTCCTTCTCCGGGTACCCGCAGACGGACCTCCTCACGCCGATTGCCACAGCCGGGGACATCGCGCAGATCCAGGCCTCCGTCGCCGTGCGCGGCACGCTCTTCGCCGGGCCGATCGGGAAGGTGCCCGTGCCGCTCCCCACCGCCTTGACCCTCGACGACTCGGACTACGACTGCCCACCGGCGACCAATGTCACCGCCTCGCTCCTCACCACCTGCTGCCTCCTCACACCCAAGGCCTTGGCCAACGCCACGGTCATCGACGCCAACACCACCGACCCGACCAAGAACTTCCTCCCGCGCGGCAACGGCGACCTTGTCATCACCTACGACGTGATCCAGGCCTACGCGAGCAGCTACCTGGCGCTCGTCACGCTCGAGAACAATGCCAAGCTCGGCCGCCTCGACAACTGGCGCCTGTCTTGGGAGTGGCGCCGCGGCGAGTTCATCTACTCCATGAAGGGCGCATACACCTCCGAGGTGGACGCCAGTGGCTGCATCTATGGCGCCCCGGGGCAGTACTACCAGAGCACTGATTTCTCCCAGGTGCTCAACTGCGACAAGAAGCCGGTCATCCTTGACCTGCCCCTCTCCCGGTACAACGACACCCAGATGGGGAAGATTGAGAACTGCTGCAGGAACGGCACCATCCTGCCAAAGTCCATGGACGCCTCTCAGTCAAAATCGGCCTTCCAAATGCAGGTGTTCAAGATGCCGCCGGACACCAACAGAACAAAGCTGTTCCCGCCTGCCAATTTCAAGATCGCCGGTGGGTCATCGCTGAACCCAGACTATACCTGTGGCCAGCCGATGCCCGTCAGCCCCACCGGGTTCCCTGATCCCAGCGGGCTGGACTCAACAACCCTGGCAGTTGCAACATGGCAGGTGGTGTGCAACATTACCAGGGCCAAGAATGCCAAGCCCAAGTGTTGTGTCACCTTCTCGGCTTTCTACAATGACTCGGTGATCCCCTGCAACACCTGTGCGTGTGGTTGTCCTGCAAACCGACCGGGTCCTACCTGCAGCACGACCGCTCAATCCATGCTCCTGCCACCGGAGTCGCTACTTGTGCCGTTCGACAACCGTACACTGAAGGCGCAGGCCTGGGCTGAGTTGAAGCACTACAATGCGCCTAGGCCAATGCCTTGTGGTGATTACTGTGGTGTGAGCATCAATTGGCACATATCGTCCGACTTCAGCAAAGGCTGGAGTTCCCGGGTGACATTGTTCAATTGGGGGGACGTCGACATGGCGAACTGGTTTGCTGCAATGGTCATGGACAAGGCGTATGACGGGTTCGAGAAGGCATACTCTTTCAACGCAACGGCAGTGGGCAATGACACCATATTCATGCAGGGCCTTGAGGGGCTCAATTACCTTGTGAAGCAGACCAACATGAGTGGGACGGACTACCTTGTGCCTGGAAAGCAGCAGTCGGTCCTCTCGTTCGACAAGAAGCTGACTCCTTCGCTCAATGTCATCGCTGGAGAAGGGTTCCCATCAAAGGTCTTCTTCAACGGCGAGGAGTGTGCTATGCCACAGAGGTTTCCGATGAGCAGTGGATTCAGGACCACCCCTCTCGGCAGCGCCCTTTCTTTGGTATTGCTCCTGGCTGCATCTTCGGTCTTCCTATTGCTTCAGCAATGATCTTGGTGCTGTGCCTCCCCATTCTTGGGGTAGATCTTTTTTGTTTCTGGTGAATTACTAGTAGATCTTGGGGTAGCTGCTATGTAGCAGAATCAGGCAGCCATCTTGAGATCAACCCACAAGAGATGCTGGGCAGGGTGCTATTATTGTTGCAGGCTCGCAACATAGTCATAGGTTCCCTTTCTGATGAAAGAGTAGTTATGTTTACTTTACACCAATGTGGGTGTAATTGTGAGAATTTTTCATGTTTAGTTTGTGTAATATACAGAATATACCATGTTAAATTTATTATTGACCTGGCTACTCTTCCTTCTTATTCTGAAGCTGCTCTCTGGGCCTTTTGCAGTACGGTTGAATTAGCTAATTCTCTAGAAAGCAGTAGTACTGTACTACGTACTGTCCATGAGATGAATGCTGCTCGCAACTTGCAAGCCGGTCTGAAAGAAACATTGGACACTCCTCAGATTTACAATATTAAACACAAAATTGATGGACGCTTCCATGCTCGTTCCATTCAAATTCGAAAGGTCTTTGGCGGATAAAAGTGTACGTTGGGGTAATTGGGGACCACTTCAGTACCAACCATGTTTCAAACTGTTTGCAACCTACAAGCGCGCCATTTGCAACGTTCATGTCTGGAGGAGTGCCGTAGCCCGAAGAGAATGGACCTGCTGTTGCTTTCTTGAAAGCAACTCGCGGTTGTTCTTTGGTTGGATTATTAAAAGAAAAAACATCACCAAATCCCACTACATTACCACTAGCTTTCTCTATCTGCAGTACTAGTATCTACTAATCTTTTTGTTTCTTCCACGCGACTAGCTAGGCGAGGTCAAAGATGTCCATGTCGTAAATGAGGTAACAACTTAACTGGCACGCACAACCGTTTGCTTGTTTACACAGGATTACGACGTTGCTCGCTTTCTTGTGTGTAACAGCACACGATCGACGTGTTTTAGGTAGACAGCGTGCCTCCAGGTACCGGAATTGTTTAATGCACGAGGAAGAAACTGATGATGAAATGTTCAGATTAGGAGAGCGTCTCCACACGGCATCACGCCGAAATGTCATCCCGCGAGATGCAATCTTAATTAGTGCCAGCACTAACATGCGATAGGCAGTGATCCGTGATTGAGTACGCACGTCGTGCCCCGATTCATGCCGAGCATGATCTTGCCAACACTCCGCTATTATTGCTGCAGGCTAGCACTGAACCTGAACACCATTCGTTTGACTTCCTTAATAGTACTATTCTCTGCTGATTGCAACATGCATCCATGCGATTCCAACGGCCTGCAAGGGGGCAACAAAATTCCTGCATGGGCAGAGCGAAACTTGACATTAGCTGTACTTCACAATAGGTGGCGAAGAACTTTACAACTACATTTGGCGCTTCATTTGACCAACACCACAAATTATTATTTAAGTACTCCCTCCGTTTCAAAATATAAGATGTTTTAGGTTTGTGAAGAAGATAAATCTAGACTTGTTTTAGTACGTAGGTTCACTCAACTTTGGGATGAATCTATACATTAAAAGAAGTCTAGATTCATTTTCTTCACAAATCTAAAACATCTTATATTTTAAAACGGAGGGAGTATAACGTGCCGCGGTTGTTCTTTGAAAAATTCCAGGGCGCAAGGTGATCTCGTCTGCCTCGACTAAGCCAGACAAGCTGATCAAGTCAAGAAAACGAACGTAACACCGTGGGGTTAGCTCTCCAAAGTGACGGTACTAGATCACAAGAGGCTGACGCGGTAAGCACGTGGTTTGTGGGCGTAGGTTTGGTCGTTTTAATTTGAATGGTCTTTGCTTCGGATTTTGGATCTTACATTTTAAATACAAGATTATTACGACTTGCTGTGAACAATGCGTTTAGTACGCAGTTCATGTTGAAGATATGAGCAACAATTCATTTGATTTATTCCGAATTAATTGATAGAGCATAATTAATAAAACAGTAATTAAACTAATCATGCAAACTAACATAGTAGATGAACCAATTGTATTTATAGAAGATAAACCAACCAGATCTACTCCAAACGCTAGAGTAAGACATTCTAGCAGAATCTAAAAGAGGAAGTTTAGAGGCGCATACGGTGTAGCCTAAGCAGCAGCGTTCGTGTTATCGACCATGTTGTCGAAGATGTTGTTGATGTCTAGGAAGAAGTCGTCGTCAGGAAACTCATCGCCGGACGACAACGTGGTTGACATTAGTCGCGCTAAGCGCTCCCAAAAACCTAATCGTCCCTCACCCGTACAGGTTCTCGAGAGACATGTTTCAGAAGCCTACATTCCCGATCTGCGGCACACGGCGCAGGTCAAGATGATGAAGACGAAGGCGACTGCACAATAAACTAAAACTTGAAGTGTGTATGTGTCTCGTGTATCCTCTGTATCCAATTTGCCTCTGTTTATAAAAGATAAGAGCCTCTTACTTCCCAAGGAAACTTCATGGGGACAAAATCCATAAACACCAAGAGAAAAAATCTAGGAGAGAGATATCTTCATGGGGACAAAATAAGCACATTAGCTTAGCTCGGTTCATTCTCGCAAACCGCGACACGCGTGTCGTGGCGGAGCGGACGGCGTCAGAGGAGAAGTGCGCGTAAGCTACTCTATTTTCTCACACTTTAGTGAGTGGTAGAACAACTTAGTATATAAGGTGGTGCAACACACTTTTCACTAGCAATGTGGGACTAAACTTTAGCACTTCTAGTATAGTCATGAGCTATCTCACCTAATGGGCCAAAGAGAATTTCGGAATTTGTATTGGTTATGGGCCAAAGGCGCAATACCGAAATACTCTAAGTTCCAACAATTCTCCCACAAAGTCTCATTAGCACATTTCACATATTTTGTTTGAGAACATTGTTTTATATACGGGTATCTAGTGGAGACTGGTAAGTTGAACTTCCACTCTAGACTTCATGCTACACTAGTTAGTAACTTGAATAGTGGACTACGCCTTAAACTACAAGTTTTCTGCGCATCAGTTTCACACAAGTCTTAACCAATACAGGACTGCCGCACGTCTTTCCCACGGTTTGGAGCTTATGCGTCATACTACATGGCCTTTTATGAGTTTATTAGAGAGCACTCAACTCTCACATACTGGAACGTTTGACAGTAAGATTCGTATACGTGTGTTCCTCAGGAGATGTTCTGTAGGACAACATCCCTTTTTAAGAAAGCCACTTGAAACACATTAAGATACATATCAACCTGCCATACAAATTAGGAGAATATTGCATCTTTATAGATAGGTTAAAGTAATGTAAGGATACTCTCCTCCTAACTGACCAATAGCTTGTCTCCCAACTCTATTTCATAGGATCTCCGACCACATAGAGTGGTTTGTCACTATGGACAAATCATAGTTGGGTCTCAATCCTATCTCCCTCGATGCATTATCTATCGCATTTCGTGATAGACCCTTTGTGAAAGGATCTGCTATATTTTTAGTTGTTTGGATATAATCCAACACAATAACTCTGAAGTTTCTCAATTTCCTAACAGATTTCAATCTCTTTTTCACATGCCTTGATGACTTCATAGTATCCTTAGAACTATTTACTTTGACAATCATAGTTTGATTACCATTGTTCATTAGGATGGCAGGTATTGGTTTTTTAACCATAGGTAAGTCTATCCAAAGCTCATGAAGCCACTATGCTTCAACAGTGGTTGTGTCTAATGCAGTGATTCTACTTCCATTGTTGACCTTGTTAAGATGGCCTGCTTGCAAGACTTTCATGAAACAGTGCCACCACCAAGTGTAAACAAATAACCACTCGTGGCCTTAAACTCATCAGCATCAGATATCCAATTAGAATCACTATAACTCTCACGTGGCGCGGATACCCAGTATAGTGAATACCATAGCTCGCGGTGCCTTTCAAATAGCGCAAAACTCTCCAAAGATCATGACAATGATCATCTCTAGGTTTTGACACAAATCGACCGAGTTTTCTTACAGAAAATGAGATGTCAGACCTCGCGGCGCTGGCACATAAGCGAGCCAATGATTTGAGAATATCTCGATTGATCTCTAAAAGTAGCTCGATTCTTTCGAATCAACACACTAGGATCATAAGACGTTGGAGAAGACTTGCAACTGATATACCCAAAGTGACTCGATATATTTTCCACAAAGTGGGATTGAGTAGTGTAATCCCACCATTGTCATCCTTCAATAGCTTGATATTTAAGATTACATCAGCTACTCCTAAGTCCTTCATCTCAGATCAATAATTTAGGAACCCTTTGACCTCCTCGATAACAACGAGGTTGGTCCTAAAGATTAGTATTTCATCAATATATAGAAAGAGGATAACTCTATCACCCCACCATGGAGATAATACACACATTTATCGGCTTCATTTACAACAAAACCTTCAGCGATTAAAGTTTTTTAAAACTTCTCGTACCATTGCTTAGGTGCTTTCTTAAGACCATACAAATACTTCAGTAACTTATACATATTTCCTTCTTGACCATTTACTATAAACCCATCAGGTTTCTCTATATAAATTTCCTCATCCAGCTTTCCATTTAGGAAAATAGTCCTAACGTCCATTTGATGAACGAGAATACCGTGAGAGGAAGCCAAGGAAAATAGTACTCGAATAGCAGTCAATCTGGCTACATGTGAGTACGTATTAAAGAAGTATTCGCCTTACAACCGTATGGGGCAAAGAGAGGGCTCCTAAGGCGGCCGCTAAACCCATCTAGGGTTTCTTCCCTCCATCGGCGATGCCACTGGTTCGTCCCGTCTCTGGAGGCCTTAGGACCTTGGAGGTGTGGCGGACCACGACCCCTCGCTGGTGGGAGTTCTGATTTGTTTAGACTGTTTTTGGCGTCTTCTTCGGGATGTTGAGGCGGCGACTACTTTCTAAGGTTAGAATAAGATCCTTCTCGCCCTATCCTCGCTCTGGTGGTGCGTCTAGCATCGACGGAGGGCGTGTGAAGTCGTGTGTCTGACGGATCTCTTGGGATGCGATCATATTTTGTATTTTTTGGTGTGGTTTGAGGTTAGTTTCTTACGATTTATGTTTGTCATCTTCGGCGATGGCTGCTGCTCTGGTGTGCTGGTTATTTCGAGCCTTAGCATGACGACTTCCCGTCTGTCTACTACAACAAGCTCTACTACGACAAGCTTTGCCCGACTCTAGTGATGGAGGGGCGAGGACGGTGGCACGCCTTAGGCTCGTGCTAGTATATGTAGTCGTCGATAGGTGGTGCAATAACATATTTGTAATTTTTATTACTACTAGGACTCTTTGTACTGTTGATGACGATTATTAATAGATCGGTGAAATTTCACAAAAAAATCTTCGACTTTTTCTATATATAAACCCCTTAGAGCATCTCCACTCGGGTTCCCAGGAGGCCGTTCCTAGGGCGTATTTTCATTCGGATGGCGAAAAATGACCCAGCCGCGTTCCCAGGACACCGATTTCATCCGAATTTTGCCCAACTTTCGTCTGGCATTCCTAGGCTGATCCCTGGGCTGAAAGGACATTTATTTTATTAATCATATTTGGTGTTCGTTAACAACTTGAGGACCATTTTTACAGTGTGCTAATATTGCTAGGTTAATATATTGAAAAGAGAAAAGTCCATGACATATTGGAAATATCCCTGGAAGAAACAAAAAGCTTGATGGAAAGTCCAGACCGGAATCTCGGGTGTGCAAAGACCGGAGTTTCCAGTGTGAACCAGTGTTTCTCCCCAAACCTCCGGTGTGGACCAAAGATGAAGCCCAGGGACAGTATAACTAGGTATTCGTAAACGGGCCAGAGATTGGCCAGAATCTCCGATGTGAAGTCACAGACCGGAGTCTCTGTTGTGCAAAGTCTGGAGTCTCTAGTGTGCTCGGGTCCAGAGTATCAGCCAAGTATTCAGAGTGACTATCAAGTCCAGGTCCAGGACATACTGTATGGGAGTCCGGAGATGGACCGGAATCTCCAGTGTGAGGTGAATGCAGACCGGAGTCTCCGGTCTCCAGACCGGAGTTTCCGGTGTGAAACTTCCCCAACGGGCAGAAAACGGTCAGAAGCAGTGAGCCTATAAATAGGGGACTTCATACCCTACCTCAAGCTACTCGTTTTCAGAAAATAAGAAACCCCATCTTAGAGCCACCAAATCAACAAGATCTCCCCCTCCAACCATCTAAAGTCCCTGATATTTGGAGAATCGAAGGAGGGGGCATTGATTTACAACTTCACCAAAATAGATCTTCATTTCCCCCTCATTCACTTGAGGGCCCCTTGCTCTAGTGTTTCATTGGAAACCCTAATTCTTGATTTGGTTCTTACAAGCTTGTCTTTGATTGTTGTGATAGCTTGCTTGCATTCGGGAGCCTTCAATTCAGTTGTGGATGTGTGCCTCGAACTTATTATAAAGGTGTTGGTTTCCACCTCGAAGGTTACTGATATAGTGAAAGAGTGAATCGATCCCTTTGGGGTGAGATTCACCGGAGAACAAGGGAGGCCTTTTGTGGCGTTGGTGGTTTGATACCACCCACTCTCCAAACGCAGACGTACTTCCCCTCAAAAGGAAGGAACTACGGGAAATCATCCTTGTGTCTCCACGTGCTCCATTTCGGTTACCTCTATCATTTACCGCACTTTACTTATATCTTACTCTTGCTTAGTTAGTTGTGCTAGTCTGACACATAGGCAAATTCACCTTAGTTGCATATCTATAGGATTAGTTTTCGTGTCAAACCCTAAATTGGAAAATATTAAAATTTGAAGTATCACCTATTCACCCCCCCTCTAGGTGCCCATACTATCCTTTCAATTGGTATCATAGCCTCAGATCTTTATTCGGGCTTTACCGCCTAAGAGCATATGGGTAGACATGATGGAGAAGGAGGGAGTGAGGATAGCACCTCGGTGTCCATGGAGGATCTCAAGAAACTGGAATCAAGCTTGATCTCCTCCCTGGGCAACAAAATCAAATAGTTGCACGACCTAGTTGAGCGACTTGTTAAGGAGAAGATAACATCACCTTCTCCTCCTCAAGAGGACCCCCTACTCTTCCAAAGGGGAACGCTTCGGCTAAACCAACAGTTCAAGTAGTGGGTGTGAACATAATACCACTAATCCCTCCACCAAAAAGGGCGATGGGAAGGAAGAGCACCATACGATTCTCGGGTGGTACTCTCCCGATCCCCTAATCCCTCACCCTCATATAAATAATAGAGGTGATCCACCTAAGTTAGATGCACATTCTTTTTCTCAATGGAAAGTTCTTATGAAATCTCATGTGTGCAGCTCTTGCATTGACTTGTGGAACATCATTGAAGAAGGACTCAAAATTGAGGATCCAACCAATTTGACAAGAAGAGAAATGGTCAATAGCCAACTCAATGCCACCGTGTTGCACATGATTCAACTAGGTGTGGGGCCAAAATATTTCCCTCACATTGAACACCTCAACACCGCCAAGGAATCTTGGGATGCTCTCATTGAGTTGTTTGTTGGAAATGAGAGCATGATAAGAAACATATATGATGCCTTGAGCAATGAAGCCGGATGCTTCTATATGAAGGATGGCGACGAGGGTTTGACTCGTCGATGCCATTGTTATGGAATTGGGTTTTGGAGAAGGAGGGGACGCTCGATATCACGGAATGACTAACAAACAAACAACACGGGACAAAGGATTTACCCAGGTTCAGGCCCCCAAAGGGAAAACCCTACTCCTGCTTAGCCTAGCTAAAATATTTCAAGGGTGGAATATTCATGCTATGATATTATGCAAAGAAAATGACTATGTTTTTGATTAATAAAACAACTAAGTAAATGAATCACCTGGGTGGAATGGTATGATTGGGTTATGTTGAGTGGTTACACAAGGCCCATGTCTATAGTCTACCTTGTGTATCACACTTGTGGAAAGCCACCCAGGAACAAAGAGATTTGAGATGTTTTTTGTTGAGAAGCTTCTAGTGCAGCCACATGGCAATATGGGCTCTGCCTTGATCATATAGGTTTCAATAACTTATCCAGATGGACAGAAGGTGGTAGTGATGATAGGATGGAACGCGTCCATTTGGTCTAAGGGAAGGCTTCTGAAAGATCTCATCTCGATGCATGCCAAGTCTTGTGGGGAAAGTGCACCACCTCTTGAGAGGGTAAAACCTAAGTACTTAGTCGTGTCCCCGGCAATGGACAATTTGAGCATTAAAGGCATTGAAGCAGTCAAGGATCTCCTCATCCCAATTTCTCTAAGTTAAAAAAAACTTGTTGGGTAAACAAGGGAAGCACCTAGAGGGTATCCAGTGTGCCACTGTGTGATGAAAGGTTTTGTTAAAGAGAAAAACTATTTTCAAAGGCAAGCCAAAACCCCACTTAGACAAATATTCATGTAGATGATAGATTCATCATGTCAATATAAAATCACTTGCCAATACAATTCAAATGTATTGACCCTTTGTGGCTGTAACTTATTATGTTGCAGGTTTGTTTGATGTTAGTGTAATTTGTTGAGTAGGTATTACAAGTCTACAACCAACATGATTGCCTGTGGCAAATAAAGATGAAGGACTCCATGCTATTTTTTAGAAGATGCTCTCATAAGAAATATGAATTGAAGTAAAAGAGAGCATCAAGAAGCAAATTCAAAACACATTTAAGTCTAACCCACTTCCTATGCATAGGAGTCTTGTAAAGAAACAAGTCATGAAAGCACAAAGCAACAAGCATAGGAAAGCAAAACAAGTGCAACTTCAAGATTTTCAACATAAATAGGGGAAACTTAATATTATTGAGATGCATAAAACCATGTTTCCCTCTCTCATAGTAACTTTCAGTAGCATCATGAATAAATTTAACAATATAGCTATCACATAAAACATTCTTATCATGAGCCACATGCATAGAATAATTATTACTCTCCACATAAGCAAATGCATTCTTATTAATTGTAGTGGGAGCAAATTCAACAACATAGCTATCACTATTATTCTCATCACCATAATCATCAAATATAGGAGGCATATTGTAATCACAATTAATTTACTCCTCAATAATAGGTGGACTGAAAATATCATACTCATCATTGCAATCATCATATATTGGAGGTTTGGTATCATCATAAGCAATAGAATAGCTATCTTCCAAAGCTGGGGAACTAAAAAGATCATTTTCATAAAAAATAGCTTCCCCAAGCTTATACTTTTCCATAGCATTAGCAATAATGGTGTCCAAAGAATTCATACTAATAACATTGCTATTAGCATGCAAATAAAGTTTCATAGGTTTTTTAATTTTCTCTTCAAACACTTCATGTCCTAACTCAAGATAAACACTATAAAGCTCTCTAATTTTGTTGTTGTTTTCCATTAAGCCTAACTATTGAAAACAAAAAACAAAAATAAAAAATTGCAGAATCTAAAGGAAATAACTTCGAGCACTCACACCGGAGGATGTGAGTACCTTTTACCTTACCTCCCCGGCAACGGCGCCAGAAAACTATATTTCTGGCTTGCTGTTGCCGTGGGGTAACGTGTGTGAGTGCCTTTTACCTTTCATCCCTGGCAACGGCGCCAGAAAATAGCTTGATGTCTATGCACTTCTATTCTTGTAGACAGTTATTGGGCCTCCAAGTGCAGAGGTTTGTAGAACAGTAGCAATTTTCCCTTAAGTTGATTACCCAAGGTTTATCGAACTCAGGGAGGAAGTGGTCAAAGGTATCCCTCTCAAGCAACACTGCAATCAAGATACAAGAAGTCTCTTGTGTCCCCAACACACCCAATACACTTGTCAGGTGTATAGGTGACCTAGTTCGGCGAAGAGATAGTGAAATACAAGCGGTAATGGTGCCAGAAAATAGCTTGACGGTGAGGTAAAGACTAAAGGCAAAAGGATGGAAGCAAGCAAACATGCAACAAATCTAGGTGCAAATGGTGTTTCAATTTTATAAACAAGGCCTAGGGATCATACTTTCACTAGTGAATACTCTCTCATATAAATATCCTCTCTTCATGATACTACTCTTAACTACTCTCCGGTTGGACACTCTAATCCATGGTAGGGTTATAACAGCACTCCTTAAAGTCCGCCTTTCCCAATCTAGATAACCCCACACTGTCACCTTGAGCGCTAGATGGTTCCAACAAACACCACAATTTCATAGAGACATCCAACTCAAAATATAACTCATGAATATATATATGTAACCTAGCTTAAGTGCCACACACGGTGTGCACGCTGTCACTTTCACACACGTGGGGAAAAGCATAGATCTATTAAAGCACGATGAGTATGTATATAGACTCTAGCCTAAGTGCCATCATGGCGTGCACACTGTCACTTTCACACACATGGGGAGAGCAGAGATCTATTGAAGCACTTGAGTAGCAAGGTAGATCTACTAGATTACAAAGCTCATGACCACAACAAGATCATGCATAGATAGAGATATGACCACATAGCTACCGGTAGAGCCCTTAGCCTCAAGGAAGAACTACTCCCTCCTCATCATGGGAATCAACAACGATGATGAAGATGGTGGTGGAGATCGAAGGAGAAGGCTTCGGGGGCACTTCCCCGTCTCGGCAGGGTGCCGAAATAGAGACTTTTTGTCCCCCGAATCTCCCCTTCGATGGCGGCGGTGCTGCGGAAGTTTTTCTGAAAGTATGATGGATTGTTTAGGGTTTTTGGGTCGGAGGCTTCTTATAGGCGAAGAGGCAAGGCAGGGGGCTACCAGGGGGGCCACACCCTGCCCAGGCGTGGGCTAGACCCACCCGCAACTAGGGGGTTTGGCCGCCCTGTGGCGCCCCTCCGTCTCGTCTTCCGGCTTCGTGTCGCCCACGGTAAAATATTGACTTTGGCTTTTGTCCAATCCAATTCCGAGAATATTTATTTTCTGCCTTTCTGGAACCAAAAACAGAAAAAACAAGCAACTGGCACTATGGCAACTTGTTAATAGGTTAGTTCCAGAAAAGATATAAAAACACCTCAAAGTGTAGACAAAGTTAAAGGATAGATATGTCGCCTAGAGGGGGGGTGAATAGCAATTTCAAAACTATTACGGTTTTGGCTTGATAGAATGCGGAATTAAACTAACGTTTATTTTACAAACATAAAACCTAAATACACTAGGCTCAACTAAGTGCACCAACAACAAGTTAAGCTAAGAAAGATAGCACAAGATAAATATATGTGGCATCCCGCAAAACCACTACTAGAAAATCGCGTTGAATTTGTGCATTGCATCGTCATCATCATGTGTTGTTTGTCTAAAACTATTTTTCGCAAAGCCCGTTTTGTTTTCTAAAACGCCCCATCTTTATTCAAAACCAAAACCGGGTCTCCGGAATATTTTGTTTGTCGGCTATCGAATTGCTAGAGCCATCTTTAAAACAAATAAAAATATTTATTATTTTTAGCGGGGGCAGTCGAACGGGCCGTTTCGACCCGAACGACCACCCCCAGGATTTTACAAACGGCCCACCTAATCGGCCCCTTCTAAATCCTAAAGCTACCCTGTCCTAGTCTACCCATCCCTCTGGCCACCTCACCCCGGCCAACCCCGTCGCTCCACCTCACCTCCTCCCTCTCCCTCACCCACTCACACGCTGCCACATCACTCCCTCTCTCCTCCCTCCCCACCTGGCCACACACTCAACACACCCAGGCCACACACACGCTTCCCACACACCTGATCCCCACCCCACCACGCACGCTCCCCGCTGGCCCACCCCACCGACAACCGCTCACGCTACTGCTCCGGGCCCCACCACGCGACCCTGCTGCCGCCCACCTCCCGTCCCCAACCTCCTGCCCCAGACGCAACCTCCCTTCTCCCGCTCCTCCCGAGTGGCGTCGCACTCTCCCTCGCCTCTCCTCCCACCTCGACACCGCCAGCCCCTCTCCCTTCCTTGGCCGCCACGCCTAGCTCCTCCTCGCCACCCTCCTCCCTCCTCCACGAGCTTCATCGCTGCTGCTGCGCGCTGGCCGCCCGCCTGCCGCGCCTAGCCCGCCTCCACCGCATCCGCCTCCGCCTGTCCTCCTGCGCCGGCGACGCCTCCTGCCCGTCCGGCTCAGCCTCGCTGTCCTCGAGCCCGCTTCTCCGGCCACCTCGCTCGCCCCGCCTGCCGCCGCGAGGGCCGCCTGCTCGCCCTCGCCCGCGACGCCGCCGCAAGCCGCCACTGAAGCTTCCACGCGCGCCCGGCGCCATGCCCCCCTCCTGTCTCGCTGTCTGCCGCCGACTGGCCTCGCGACCCATGCTCGCCGCCTGCTCGCGCGCCATGACCTGCCTCGCCGGAGCCGCGCCTCTCCGCGTCGCGCCCCGCCGACCCTGCTCCTCCCCAGGCCTCGTCCCTAACCTCCGGCCCTCACTGCCTCCTCCGCGGAAGACCCCCGCCCGAGCTCTGCCACCGCCAAGCCCGTCGCCTTCGTCCCCTTCGCCGGCCTCGCCGCCCCTGCACCCGCCTGGGCGCCAGCTGCGGACGCCTCTGCATCGACGCCGGGCCCTCTTGCCGCCGCCTCTGTCTCGATGTATGCGTGTGTGTACCTTTGAGTGCATGTGCTCTTAAAGATATTCAGATGGTGTGGCGACGATGGATGTCAAGATGGATCCAATGACCGCAAGCTGAACCCAGAGACCGCCACCAAGTTCAAGACCGTCGCCCAAGATCCCCGATGCTCTTTTGTCGCCAAGATCTACTTCGTTGCGAGATTCGTCGACCAATGTGCGAGGTGGAACCGATGACGCCGAAACCCCAAGATCTTCCGGCGCCGAGATCCAAGATCGACCCCGAAGACCGATCCTGGCGTCCGAGACCCTGAGACCGACCCCGGTGTTGAGACCGAACCCCCCGGACGCCAAGACCGACTCGATGGCGCGGGCCCGACAAGATCCTCGCAACGGCAAGATCGACCCCGTGGGACCTGACAAGATCTACCATATGAAGACCGTACCGGTCCGGTGAACCTCGACGAACCTCCGGCAATAACTTCGACATGGCCAAGATCTACCGCAACCGAGTCCGGCACCGACAAGTGAAGTCAGAACCACCAAGCCCATCCTCGCGGAACGCCAAGACCTACCTCTGTTATCCGAGTACGCTTCCGTCGAACCCCGAACCCCAGATCCGTCGAGCCCTGAGAGTGACCCCGAACCCCGGAACCCCAAGACCGTCGAGACCCCTAATGTGTGAACCCCTTCCCGCAAACCCTATTTTATAAATGAAATATAACCTTGTCGCATATTAAATTGTCATTCATCTCGCCTGCATATCATTGGTTTGGGCGCCTTATGCCGATTCACCTCATAATTAAATATGGGGCCCATATGCGGGCAATCCTAGTCTTATATTGGCCTCATTTAAACTTGTGTAGTGAACCGGTGATATATTTTGCCATGTTCAAACAACATTTAAATTGCGGGGGTTCTAAATAACTTGAACCATTTAATTAATTGCCGGGACCCCGGTTCCACTTAATATGACCTAATCGCATCGCATCTTTGCCATGCCATACATCATACATGCATCATGCCGATCTCCTGCCATTGTATTAAATACTACATCCGGTGTTTCTTCTAGTGTTTTGGTTCTTCGCGGATAAGGCCGTTGAGTTGATGTGAGCTTCGCCCCGATCTTCGGTTGAACCCTTCGATAATGTTTTCAGGCGAGCATTTCCCCCTTTCTACCTATCTTACTTTTATAGTATTTATTCCCTCCTGTTGATCTATTGCTATATGTGTTGCGATGCTCTAGTTTTCGTACCCGTGATATCCCCTGCAGCCTTATATTGCCTTGGACACATCCTATTATCCGTTGATTGGTAGATAGTTGGACTTGCGCGTCGTAGTCGCTTGCTCAAGTGTTGTTGCGTGTTGTCAAGTGCCACAGTTGTTGATGTATTGCCGCATGTTGTTGTTGGAGATGATCATAGTTTTACTTACCGTTCACTTTAATTCCTGTTTAACAACTAAAATTGAAGTAAGCAGAGGCATCGGTGGGTGATAGATAATATTTGGTTTCCGAACGCCCACTTGTGTCCCGTAGGACCCCAAGTACTTGATACCTATTCCTTGATTTATCGCGCTATCCACATCCGGGAGGTATATGGGACCCCCCTGAGCCAGAGCTTGATTCAGTCTTATTTCTTGGGGCCACAAACTAGTTTGAGGTTTTATTTACGATCCTGTACTTATGCCATGCTACTTATGTATTTACGATTGTGCGAGGAGCACACCGTACTATTTAGGATCTGGACACGATTCCGCTGTGTCGACAAGCCCAGTTTTGGGTTCCCAATGCTCACACCAGATACCCAAACCTTGAGTCCGTCTCGAGCTTGCTTACTGCTGGGAGACTCAAGGGTGGCCCCCAAATATTTCTGAATCGTGATTGTTCATCGTGAAAGCCTCGTTGGGTTTTGAGTTGGTTTTTCCGAGGTTGATCGAGCGTGTTGCTATTGGTGCACCCCGGGTAAAACTTTCAAAGCCGTGTCCATGGATATGGACGACTTGGAGCAAGATTCGATCATAGACAAGCATAACTAAAGTTTATTGCTATAAATTCGACTTTATAATGACTAGTAATCAGCTTCACTATAATGGAATGGCTAAATAATACCATCCACAATTGCTTGTTTGGATTGTCGCCATGCACCATTGTACTGACTAGTAAGTATTGCAACTACAAGCGGAATGGCTAAATCAAAGTACCAACAACTGCTGGGTTTTGGGTTTATCTCATGCTATCAGTATCTGATTAGTAATTGTTGCAACTACAACGGAATGAATAAATAAAAGGGCCCACTGCTTATTTTATCAGGACGACTATTTATACCTGACTAGTAAGTGCTGCAACGATAACCGAATGAGTAAAATCCAATCGTGTGAGTTCCTCGGTTGACTTCCTCGTATGGTCTCGAGGGAAACACCAGATGGGTTTGTTTGGTGTTAGCCTCAAAGTTGGATCCGGATAGGTCTTTCTTACCTCTCTCGATAACCGCTTGTATCGAGTCTCAGAGGTTGTTTAGTGCATCTTGCCGCCGCCACCACCATACCTATGTAGGCGAGGACCGCCGAATTCTAGCCTCGTCTGTAATCGCCTCGCATCGACGCCTCTTTTCCTTTGCCCTTTGTCGGCACCCTTTTGTTTAAGCAGGTTTTGAGGTCGACGTTAGCGGTGGTTACCCTTCCGCTTGGCAAGGTGGTTATGGACGCCATTGGTTATTCTTCAGGGCTCTTAGCCCCATTTGCATCTTGTCCATAGTCGGACGCTCCGTCTTTTCAAGGTGATTTGGATCTTTGTACCGTATATCTGTATTCTTGACTCTTTGAGTCGCTGTTATATATATCTGTTCTGTGGGTCCCATCGAGGACTGTTGTGTAATGTTATTACTTCGTTTTCCACCCGCACGAAAGTGCCTGGTGGGCACCTTTGAATCGTTTCTATGCGGGTTTGGCGGGTTTCGCTAAAACTTGCATAGGTCCGATTCTGAGGGTGTTACAATATACCACAAGTGATAAGCAAGATATAAGTACTTCAAGCTCTATGGCTATCACAAGGAAAGTAAGCTCTGATATAGAGATAACAGAGGCACGTAGAGACGAAGATGTATTCCCGTGTTCCCTTACAAGTAAGGTATGTCACGTTGGAGAGGTGTGAGATTCCATGAAGGATTTCCCAACGCCATGAAGGCTCACCTTCTTCTCCGAGTCTATCCCACGAAGGAATAGGACCTTTCCTTATGGCTAGCCTTTCCTCCACTCCGGAGATGGCAAGCTCCACAACCACTTCACAAGATCCACGAAGGAGATGCCCGGGTCTCTTCACAATCTTCAATGAAGAGGACACCGCGGTACCAACTACCAAGCCAACTAGGAGGTCACCCTCCAAGAGTAACAAGCTCACGATCTCTCACTCAAACAAATCGTAATGGAGAGCTCAACACTTATGCAAGAATGCAAAGCAAGAACACCAAGGGTGCTCAAATCCTTCACTCTCAAATCTCACCAAAGCAACAAGTTCGAGGGAGGAATTAGAGGGGAAGAACAATGGTGGAAACCAACAAATGACTCCAAGATCTAGATCCAATAGGTTCCCTCACTTAGAGGAGGAATTGATTGGTGGGGATTGTAGATCTAGATCTCCTATTCCAAAGCCCTCAAAGAGATGCAAGAATCATAGGAGGGAAGGGAGAGAAATAAAGCTCAAAGAGGTCAACAATGGAGGTCAAAAACGTGCTAAATAGCCTTAGAACTTTGGGGAACAAGCCCCCTTTTATACCCTTCAAGGGGGATGACCGTTGGAGGCAAAACACGCTGGACGGACACGTTTCGGCGGCAAAACCGGCGCCGCCGGAATTTCTGGTCAAAACCGGAAGTTCCGGCAAAAACCAAAAAATCATACTGGACCGTTTTTCGGCGGTTTGCCGAAAAATTCCGGCGGTCGCCGAAAATTCCGGCCACAGGCTCGGTCCTGCCGGAATTCCTGCCAGAACAAAACAGGGCACACGAAAACGGTGATAACTTTTGCGTCCGGACTCCGATTTAGATGATCTTGGGCTTGTTTTGACGAGGACAACAAGCTCTACAAGATGGTGTAGAGAAACATCATAGTCCAGAGTAGGAGGATAGAACCAAAAAAATAAAGGTAAGAATCATCCCTACAAGAAGAACCGATAAAACCTTCAAACTCAAAAAAGCCATAGAAGATGCATACGATTCCGTTTTCAATGAACTTGGGCTTGTTGAAGAGCTAGAAACAAGCTCAAGAACCTCACATGGAGAAACACCAAGAAGTAACAAAATAGGAAGATGCAAAGTATGCAAAGGATAGAGCTCCCTATGACGATGTCATCAAGTTACCCAACCGAAAGCCCCTCTTAATAGTGAGGCTATGTATCCTATAACCCGGTATCCCAACAACCACTTTGAGACCGGTAAAATGAAAACCTAGCAAGGCAATACATTTTCCTTGCGCATCCCGCTTGATCTTGATGACAACACTTCAATCTCCATCCAAGCCGGAATGCATCACTTGATCATTGTTGCTTCGTGAAGACTCCTAATTTGCTCCCCCATACACCACTATTGGATAGCTTCATTTATACATGTCTTCACATGTCCATTATCACCAATATGGACGGAAATCTTCAAGCAAATGATCTTCTCGAGATGCTTATCTTGAACTTGCCCTTCTCAACCTTGATGACGATCACCACTTGATGTAATCCTCTCATGGGTTATATAAGATCTTCATTTTTGAAGCATTCCCATGGAAAGATACCTATCCCATATATAAAATGCAAAGGCACATATATAATGGGTTAGTTCATGATGCATAATTGACAAGGCTTACCATACCATAAGATCCATGTGGTACATTCTTTATGCTTCATGTATTGACCAACTTGAAATCAATCTTCACTCTTTGTATAGGTCAACCATGCATCTTCTCATGCTCCATATCAATATCTTGAGGTACATAAAGAACTCTTAATTTGATTATATGCTCTAAATCTTAGTCAATCATAGCTCAACTAATGAGGCTATCATGACATCGTCTTAGAGCCATATATTGAATTCTTCTATTGAGATCACACTCTCAAGATCTTGATCATATCATATTCTTCTCTTTAACTCAATGATCTTGATGCCAATACTCTAGGTATATCTTTATATTCATGGCATCCATACTTGAATCCAACACATAGACTACAAGCATGACCTATGGAATATACCTTCATATAAAACTCAGTGAAAATATTAGTCCATAGGGATTGTCATTAATCACCAAAACCACACATAGGGGCAATTACTCTTTCAATCTCCCCCATTTTGGTAATTGATGACGATCACAACAAGAGGGTTTATATAATAAATATTAGAAACAAGTACGCGGCTTATCCGAGAATAAGTTGTGTACAAGAGGTTGCATTTGATATGGTCAAGTAACACAAAGCTACTAGCACATATCAAAACCGAGTCTACTTACACAAACTACAACTAATGCAAGAGATGTTAGTAGAACCAACATATATAGAGCAAACTCCCCCACAATATATGCATGTGTGATGAACTTGAATTTCATTGCATACATTGTCAAGAATAAACTTAGGGAGAGTTTACACTATATATACAACCATGCAAAACATAATAAAGATGAAATGCATGAAAGGCAAACACTTAAGAACAAACCAATCTTAAGTATAAAACCATTTTCATTAAACCCTCTAAACTCTCCCCCATTGACAACAAGTGCCAAAATGGATGACAAAGTTAGAAGGCCAATATAGTATGAGTTCCTCCCCAAGGTGTGAATTTCTCATAATTTTAGTGAAATCAAATGCACGTATCCAATGACGAATATTTGGAGGAAATCAAGCTATATTGAGGATCAAAGATTGCTACAAGGATAAAACGGTGAAGAAACTTCAACGAATGAAGCAAGCAATCCAATGATCTAAAAATGGACAAATAGTGCTATAAATGAAATAAGGAAGCTCCCTAAGGTTCGTGCATAAATTTTAATTATTGTATTTGAATACAATATCCACAAACATGGAATCCTCAACCCCTCTATATTATTTAGAACACAAACAAGAGACAAGGAGTAGATATAAATAAATATACTTGTTAAGACAAGCTTAAGTCCAAAAGAAACCAAATATGAGATATGAGTGCGTGAAGATGCAATAAAAGTAAACCAAGCACTCATAAATCAAGACCTTACCAATACCATTAAAAACCAAGAGGATAAGAGATATGATCGGCAAAGAGCGATGATATCAAGGCGAGAGATTAACACTCTCGTGTATATAAGTTTATAAGTGGACAAAACATGAGAATAATCCACAAATAAACAACCATACATAAGAGGTTAGTAAAATAAGAAAACATGATATCCAAGAGGAAGTCATAATATATACCAAACATGATATTTTTTTGCTTAAGTGCATATATAGCCCATGGCTCTATTTTATCTTATGGTATATCAATGAACTCCAACAAAGAAAAAATAAAAACCTCAAAAACATCACAAATAACACTAAGGTAACAAATGCTAGTTGGGATATTTTGAGAAAGGCAACAAGTAGCAAAAGGAAGGATTCAAAGCAATTTCAACAATATTGCACATGAGAGTACCTTGAGGAATTGATATGCAATAAATTGCTAGAAGGCATATTTGTAATTGGTGAATCATGAACATGATTTTATACTCCCCATTATATGCATCATCTCAAATTACTCACATAAGCAATAAGGATAAAGAAGTCTTTCAAAGATCCTTGAAATAACCGCAATATTTACAAACGGATAAATTCATGCCAAGATGCAACCTACAAGAGATTGGATGAAAGAATAGTATGCATGAATAAGTTACTTGTTACCGAGATAGCAATGGTATGATGTAGTAGATAAGAATTTTTCGATCATCCTAGCTTGGATCCAATTATCATGTGGTGACAACACTTTCCTTATAGATGAGAGAAGCATCCATTGCATCTCCAATGTACCTAAAACAACATTCAAGTACATCTTGGTCCCCAAACTTATTGGGTCCAAAGTGGTTAGACTAACCACAACACATAGGACACTCCATAAAAATATGTACATATTTAGAGATGAAACTTGAATTTCATGCACATCTTAGTCGTTTAAGGATTTGATGGAGTATACCCTATATATTGGATCAAAGAAAGCAAACACATGGAGACTTTCAATATCCAAAGAATATATAATTTGGAAAAACACCAAAATATTCAAGAAGGCATACACGGTGTGACAAGACACATTTGTTGCCGAAACTATATCAAAGAATCAAATCAGCACAAGATTTGTTCAACGAAGTTCAACCAATGAACTAAGCAAAAACTATTGAGCAAAAAGATGAAATAAAAACAAAAATACTCAAGGATTTATCTCATTCAAGCAAATAAAATAGAGAAGAAAGAATGAGATAAAAAACTCGCAAAAGAGCAAGGTTTCAACAAATAAACCAAACCCTTAACACTTTTCACAATGGCACAAGGTTTTGAGAAGAAAAGGTTTGTCTTCCACTAAAACACATTTTATAATAATCAAAAACATCATCAAAGAGATGTTAAAAAAACCAAGAAAGACAATGGGAGCCACAACAAATTTTTTGAAAAGAAAAAAGGCAATAAGAGGTGAAATCCAAGGTGAAGATGATCCATAAATGCTACCACACATAAGTATATCAATTGTCGAAGACAATGAGTGTATTGGAATTGATTTCCGATGGTATATTGCATGGATATTAAAGATAAATCTTCACAATAAAAATCATAGGATAGGAATAAAAAGATTAAGCACTATGCAAAGATAGAGATTCTTGATAGCTTCAATCTAGTCACACAATCATGCAAAGCAATGATTAGAATAACTTGAAGCAAATGGTCTCCCAAAAAGATATAGAGATATGTATTTGAGGAAGACCGCATTAAGAATTTCTTGCTCAAACAAAGACCAAAAAGACGAGCAATAAAAGCTTCTAACAAAAATAGGACCTTGTTTGAGCCAACATGCCACCTAGAAACAAGATAATCAACAATATCAACTCTAAGTGGCACTACCTCATATGTTCACATTTCCTAGGATTGTGATATGCAAAATAAGCATATTACTCCCCCATAATGTGATATTCAAATTTTCTTAATAAGAGGAAAAGCAACCTCAACTAGAGAGAATTAATGGACATTTAGAATTTGAATTTCTCATGAGTATGACACACCACATAGTGACTAGATAAGATTGAAATATCAATACTAAGTGGTAGTACTCACGCACACACATTTTAAGGTTTGAGAGATGCGCGAGGCATATCACTCCCCCAAAATGGGATATTCCATTAACCACTCAAAAAGATCCAAATAAGATATCATCAAGATGCATTAGAGGCTCAAAAATAAACACACGAGTAAATGATGTGCCAAACACCTAGACATACTTGAATACACAAAATAAGCAAGTATGAGGAACACCAAATACAAACACATACTTGGTACAAAACCAAAACATGTAAATGGGCAAGTAACTTACAATATAAATGAGTTTAGTACAAGTTACCGCGAAGAGGCGCATTGGATATAAGATAGGGTTAAGATAACCCTAATGACTTGGCTTGATCAAATATAATATATGAAGATCCCTTAATTCTTCATGAGTTAACCAAGTCTCCAATGCCCTCCAAAAACAACTATTGATCAAGTTTGAGCTTGTTGGTCCCCAACTAAGTAGGGTCCTAAGAGGTTAGTCACAATAGGCTTGACAACCCAAATGGTTCTTTTCTTGACACCACTTTGAGTTCCAACAAACTTGGTAAACACATTGCCATCCTTATCCTTCCCAAGAGAATAATCATCATTAATAATGATAGGATTAGATAAGGTACCGTTTGAACATGAAGAGGCAAAGTGCCCCTTCACACGACATATGTAGCAACAAGTGCTCCCCTTTATCTTCTTCATTGATTTCTTGGCTTGGGGACCATTATATTTATTCTTCTTCGGAAGTGGCCTAACTTCAAATTGGGCTTGACCTTGTACTTGTCGATGCTTCCCTTGTTGCTTCTCACTCAAGTGCTTTTTCTTCAATGGACAAGATCTTACATGATGTCCTTAAACCTTGCACTTGAAGCAAATAATCTAGGCCAAATTCTTGACTTGGTTTTGGACCTTCTTCTTGTTTCTCTTGGACTTGTTCTTGTTATTGGAGTTGAATCCAAGTCCACTTTTATCATTGGAGGATTTTTGCACACTCAAAATATTATCGAGTGTGGATTTCCCTTCATGAATCTTTTCCAAGTCATTCCTCAAGGAAGTGACTTGGGCCTTGTGCTCTTTGATTTCCTCTACATGGTTAGTAGAAATACAAGTACTATAGGAAGTAGAAGCTTCATTTTTAGAGCAACAAGGCAAAGCAAGTAATCCAACACAAGGTTTATCAATAGTATGGCTAGATGGATTACTAGGACTAGCACATGGCATAATAGCATTTTGAGTAGAAGTTGTGCTAATGTCCAAAAGAGGCTCACAATATGTTACCTTGGTAATAGTTGCCTCACGAGCTAACTTCAGCCCATCATGGGAGATTAGAAGATCATTATGAGAGTCCGAAGGCTTTTCATGACTTTCTTCCAATTTCCTATACTTGCCAGTTAGTAACTCAAGTTGAGCCCTTAGCTCAATGTTTTACTTTAGGGTAGATGCTTCACAAGAAGTAGAGTTAGTAGCACAAGCATCATTAATGGAATTTTACTTTTCAAGCTCATAAGATTCAATTTTTTGTGTGAGGATACAATTAGTGTGCTTCTCCTCGACAAGCTCTTGATTAAGGAGATTGAATCTCCGACTCCCATCATCAAGTTGGAAATCCAACTCCTCTATGGTCCCTGTTTGTTTAGTTATGGTGTACATAACGTGTTTGAGACAAGTAACGGCCTTATTATTACCACAAAGAGAGGTACACAAAAAATTCAACTCAAGCAAGAGAGCACTAGTATCCTCATCAATGTCATCATCACTATCATCATTATCATTGCTATTATATTTAGAAGATATATTGGGATCCAAGGTAGGAGATACCTTTGATACTCTTGCCATAAGGCACATGTGAGCACGGGAGGATGAAGATGAGGATATTATTGAATCTTCATTCATGATCATGTCTTGCTCCATAGAATATTTGATTTCCTCTACATTGTTAGATAAACAACTAGAGGAAATAGAAGCATTTTGTTCATGGGAACAAGGCAAATCAAGCATATCATCTACACTAGTACTCAAATAATTTCTAGATGATATACAAGGACTAGCAACAAAAGGGGATACAACATTATTGTTGCAAGAAGTGCTTAAGTCCAAATAAGAAACATTGCAATTGGATAGAGATGAAGGATCATCATTAGCAAGCACAATATCAACATTGCAATTCCCAACACCACTCACCATATATTTACCTTGTGTCTTGCCACACATTGGTGAAGTGGGTGAGGATGAGAACTCATCGCGGATGGAGGTGGAAGCAACTTGGATCTCTTTATGATGTGAAGTAAAAGAGATCTCCTCGAAGAAACCACCGACAATATTAGAAATGGAACCACCAAATATTTCTTTAAGCTTGGTCCACTTCTCATGAGACGACTTGCGCTTTACAATCGTCAACAACAAATTAACTATGGGGCTCAAAGAGAAAATAATCTCATTAGATACTTGAGCTTCGAGTTGTAAATTTTTCTCATCCGCTAAAGATAGATTTTGAGGATCCATCGGAAGAGAAAAACCTACATCTAGAAATCACTCAATATTTGGACACAAGGTCCTAAGATTACAAAGAAATCAATTTCTCCACAAAGCATAATTTGTGCCATCAAAGATAATTGTGTCATTGTGCACTATACTCCTAGCCGACATCTTTACACTCTAGGCGGTTAATCCTAAACAAGGAGAGACCTTGCTCTGATACCAGTTGAAAGGATAGAGATGTCGCCTAGAGGGGGATGAATAGGCAATTTCAAAACTATTACAATTTTGGCTCGATAGAATGCGAAATTAAACTAACGTTTATTTTACAAACACAAAACCTAAATGCACTAGGCTCAACTAAGTGCACCAACAACAAGTTAAGCTAAGCAAGATAGTACAAGATAAATATACCACAAGTGATAAGCAAGATATAAGCACTTCAAGATCGATGGCTATCACAAGGAAAGTAAGCTCGGATATAGAGATAACCGAGGCACGCGGAGACGAAGATGTATTCCCGTGTTCCCTTACAAGTAAGGTACGTCATGTTGGAGAGGTGTGAGATTCCACGAAGGATTTCCCAACGCCACGAAGGCTCACCTTCTTCTCCGAGTCTATCCCACGAAGGAATAGGCCCTTTCCTTATGGCTAGATTTTCCCCTAATCCAGAGATGGCAAGATCCACAACCACTTCACAAGCTCCACGAAGGAGATGCCCGGGTCTCTTCACAATATTCCACGAAGAGGACACCGCGGTACCAACTGCCAAGCCAACTAGGAATTCACCCTCCAAGAGTAACAAGCTCACGGTCTCTCACTCGAACAAATCGTAATGGAGAGCTCAACACTTATGCAAGAATTCAAAGCAAGAACACCAAGGGTGCTCAAATCCTTCACTCTCAAATCCCACCAAAGCAACAAGTTCTAGGGAGGAATTATAGAGGAAGAACAATGGTGGAAACCAACAAATGACTCCAAGATCTAGATCTAGTGGGTTCCCCTCACTTAGAGGAGGAATTGATTGGTGGGGATTGTAGATCTAGATCTCCTCTTTCAAATCCCTCAAAGAGATGCAAGAATCATAGGAGGTAAGGGAGAGGAAGAAAGCTCAAAGAGGTCAACAATGGAGGTCAAAAACGTGCTAAAGAGCCTTAGAACTTTGGGGAAGAAACCCCCTTTTATACCCCTTCAAAGGGGATGACCGTTGGAGGCAAAACACGCTAGACGGACACGTTTCAGCGGCGAAACCGACGCCGCCGGATCAGCCTCCGGAATTTCTGGTCAAAACCGGAAGTTTCGGTAAAAACCGAAACATCATACTGGACCGTTTTTTGGCGGTTTGCCAGAAATTTCCGGCGGTCGCCGGAAATTCTGGCCACAGGCTCGGTCCCGCCGGAACAAAACAGGGCACACGAAAACGGTGATAACTTTTGCGTCCGGACTCCGATTTCGATGATCTTGGGCTTGTTTTGACGAGGACAACAAGCTATACAAGATGGTGCAGAGAAAAATCATAGTCCAAAGGAGGAGGATAGAACCAAATAAAGAAAGGTAAGAATCATCCCTACAAGAAGAATCGATAAAACCTTCAAACTCGAAAACGCCATAGAAGATGCATATGTATTCCGTTTTCGATGAACTTGGGCTTGTTGAAGAGCTAGAAACAAGCTAAAGAACCTCACATAGAGAAACACCAAGAAGCAACAAAATAGGAAGATGCAAAGTATGCAAAGGATTGAGCTCCCTATGACGATGTGATCAAGTTACCCAATCGAAAGCCCCTCTTAATAGTGCGACTATGTATCCTATAACCCGGTCTACCAACAACCACCTTGAGACCGGTAAAAGGAAAACCTAGCAAGGCCATACATTTGCCTTGCGCATCCCGCTTGATCTTGATGACAACACTTCAATCTCCATCCAAGTCGGAATGCATCACTTGATCATTGTTGCTTCGTGAAGACTCCTAATTTGCTCCCCCATACACCACTATTGGATAGCTTCATTTATACATGTCTTCACATGCCCATTATCACCAATATGGACGGCAAGCTTCAAGCAAATGATCTTCTCGAGATGCTTATCTTGAACTTTCCCTTCTCAACCTTGATGACGATCACCACTTTATATCATCCTCTCATGGGATATATAAGATCTTCATTTTTGAAGCATGCCCATGGAAAGATACCTATCCCATATATAAAATGCAAAGGCACATATATAATGGATTAGTTCATGATGCATAATTTATAAGGCTTACCATACCACAAGATCCATGTGATACATTCTTTATGCTTCATGTGTTGACCAACTTGAAATCAATCTTCACTCTTTGTATAGGTCAACCATGTATATTCTCATGCTCCATCTCAATATCTTGAGGTACATAAAGAACTCTTAATTTGATTACATGCTCTAAATCTTAGTCAATCATAGCTCAACTAATGAGGCTATCATGACACCGTCTTAGAGCCATATATTGAATTCTTCTATTGAGATCACACTCTCAAGATCTTGATCATATCATATTCTTATCTTCAACTCGATGATCTTGATGCCAATACTCTAGGTATATCTTTATCTTCATGGCATCCATACTTGAATCCAACACATAGACTACAAGCATGACCTATGGAATATTCCTTCATATAAAACTCAGTGAAAACATTAGTCCATAGGGATTGTCATTAATCACCAAAATCACACATAGGGGCAATTACTCTTTCACAAAGCAAAGCAAAGTAGATACTAAACAAGCATGGAGCATCAAAAATTAGAGATACGTTTCCGACGTATCACCCGCCTTTGCCGCCCATTTTGGCTATAAAAGCCAGCGCCCTCACGGGCTCACATACCACACTCTCCAGCCTCCCCATTTCCCGACCATGAACTCCATCTCCGGCGATAATAAGAAGCTCCCGACAAAAGCAATGGCGGAGAGGTACCCATGCTATCTCGCGACGGCGAATGGCTTCGGCCGGTGTACCCTCCAATCGTGGGAGGCCTGCATGCTCCACGACACAGGCTACATGGCACCGCCAGACTTCCGGTGCCCGCCGAACTAGAAGCTCAGCATCGCTGGTGTGCCAGTGCCACCGGTGCCTGAGGACGACGAGATGGTCGAGAAGATCCAGGCCACCATCACAATGATGGAGGATCCGGAGCTCGCCGAAGACCCCGACAACCTATTTTATTGGGAGTAGTTCTTCACTGAGCGCCAGAACCGGGAGCTCGCCGCCCACGAAGGCCCGCCCAGCACGCCGCCTAAGCGCAACAACGCGGTGGCGCACCGTCGCTGGTGGAGTGCGCTGGGATGGACACTCATCGCCGTCCTGGAGCATATCGCCGCCCGCAACCTCCCGAGGCTAGGCTTCCCTCGCTCGCCGACGCCCGCGGCGAGGGAAAGGCGTGGACCTCCAGCGAATTGGCTGCCGAGGAGGATGGAAAGCCTCAGTTCCTCGTCCTCCGCCACCTCGGTCTCGCACTGGTCTGGCTCTACGCCGACACAGTCGCTACAAGCCAGTGGCGAGGCACTATGTCCGCGAAGCAGGAGGCCGAGGTCGCGAGGCATCATCATCAACGAACCCCGCACGCCATCGCCGCCAACCGACCGGCTTCGCCTACGCCAGCCGAAGCCGGAACCGACAGATTGGACGGTCCTCGTCGACGAGGACGGCTTCACCATCAAGATCGCGATGGCATGCTCTCTCAACGACGTGCCGCCAATGCTGGAGCCAGACGCCTGCGCCTGGTCCAGGGCCGACTGGAGCACGAGGAGTCCAAACGAATTCGGCGCCACCAAGAGGAGGGTGAGCGTGAGGCCGCCCGTAGAGCTCGCCAGGAGCTCACCTACCAGGTCGTGCCGCTCATTGTCCTCGACGACGACGATGACGGTCCCTTGTCCTAGCCGTGGCCGTACAGCGCTACTGGCCAGGACAGCTCGCGCTGATGGCACCTGAGTTGATGTAGGAGCGCTTTGTTGGAAACCCCAAGATCAAGGTGTGAAGCAGCACAACAACAAGTTTTCCCTCAATAGAGACCGAGGTTATCGAACCAGAAGGAGGAAGGAAACGTCACACAGGTGTTGCTAGCAACATGGAGACCTACACAACACAAACTCAAGACTTCGTCCCAACGAATCAGTGAGGTTATCAAGCTCACTAGTTTGCTGTAACAAAGGATCAAATGTATGGTGTGGAAGGTAATGGTTTGTAGCAAGTAAACAAGTAACAGTGGAACATGTATCAATGGTAAAGATTGGAAGGTAATGGTGCGTTACTTTACCCATGAGATATCAACTCTTTGTTGCACAACCGGTTAGCTTATTCCCATCCACAATTCCATGATGTGGGGTCCAGAATATGATCCAAGCCAATCAATGCCCCCCTTCGCGACCTTGCATGCCTCCTTGGTGTACACCATGCCCACATAAAGGATTACGGCAATGGTTTGTACAAACTGTTAGATGTCAGAACTATCATGGGACGTTGAGGGTTCCCACCCATATGTTGCATATCCTCTACGAATTACTAATTAATATGCACGCTATGAGGATAACAGCCACGACCTACACATCCGACTTCATGCGAGAGGAAGAAGATATAGCTGACTTCTCCGTCCCATTCCAAATCTCATGGTCAACACGTAATATACGACGCAAGAATCACTGGCGACATTGGTTGTGAAGTCCTAGGTGATATAGTTCTGAACAGTGGTATTCCAACTGTCAGATTTAATGGGTTAACTGATCACCCTGGATCAGTACCAATAGTTTGCATTATTATTGAAAATAGTGTTTTCTGGACTTTTTCAAATGCAGGTGATGACAACACTGGATTTGTAGAATACTTTACAGAAAATAAACAAAGGACATGAGCAAGTGTGAACTTGCCTTTTGTGATTGCAAGATTATGCACTCACGGTCTTCGAGTCAGTATAAAATCCAAAATCTGAAAATGTCATCATTGGTCCGGTAAGGACTAATGTTTAAAGAAGCAATATGCTTTTATGCATAAATAATGTGATGCATGTTACAAACGTGAATCCCGGGGATAACGTTGTTCTAAGGTTTGGATTCCGGAAATGGTTACTTTAAAATGTGTGGTCCTTTTAGATAAGTTTCACATTTGTGCTTTTATTAGGGCTTGTGAGTGTGTGTGAGCAACACATATTTATGTAGCAATAAAATATACACCTATGAAATGCTAGTTAAGATGGCTTATACAAGAGTTGTTGTTTGAAGTGGCAAAAAGAATAACCTTCGAAGAAAAGGTTTCTCTTCTAAGGTCTAAACAAGCTTTATGGTTAATAGAGTTTGGTCGATGTTATTTATGCTTGCTCGAATGATTTGAGTTTGAGGTGTTTTTATAACTTAACTACTTCAGACCAAAGTTAACTATAAAACGTCTAACAATGTTTATAGTGTTATATTTAGATTCTTATAGACTAAAGTTAACTTTAAAATATAGATAGTTTTTGAAAGTATAATATGTTTCCTTTAGGTTACTTAAAAATGGTTATTCTTTTACTTGGTGTAGTGGTTTCTTGATTCTATAATGGAGTAGTATCATTTACCTTTCATTGATGAGTGATTATAGTTTATAAACCAAGATATAATATTGCTTAATTACATATGAACTTTCTGTAGTGTTGTGGTAGTTTTTGTAATTTGGTGGTTAGCATAGGTAGAAAGGATCTGATTTATTCACAAGTTATTATTTAAGGTTTTTATTATGAATATGAATATTTTTAGAATATAATCTTCACTTAAGGTTGAATGTAATTTAATGAAAAGGTATATATAATGTTTTAAATCATTATGGCTTCATATTATTAATATTTAAGACTATTATTATTTATTACACTTAATTTACTCATTTTATAAATATTAACACATTTTATTTATCCTTATATGAATTATTAATTAAGTAAATAAGTTTAAATTTGAGTTATTAAAGTATTTGAATTTTTATTCAACTCAAAAGTGGAATACTATATTTTTAATATGTAAATATTATTTTTGTGGTCATTTTGGTATATTACATTTATTTTTGTGTTTTATATATAATAAGATATGATTTTTACAATTCTTATTACTTTATAATTACTTAATTATAATAAATATTTACTTTAGTGAAATAATAATACGTGATTATGGTTTTAAATTATAATTCTTATTTTTCTAAGATCTTTGGTATTCTATTTATATTTTTAACATTTACCATTATTAAAATATGAATTATCAAAGTTTTATTACTTATAAAACCTTTATTAAATAATATTTATTTAAATAATCATCATAATAATATTTGATAATAATTTTAAGTTGTAGATTTTATTTTTCTACAAATTTTCATATATTATACATATTTTTCTGAATTGTAAATCAAAGTTTTTTAATTATACAAGATTTAATCATTTATTTGATTTCTAGAATATTAATAATTGAGTTTATAACATTTTATTATTTCTTAAACAGGAAATACTTTTTACACCGCACTCAAAGCTAGCCCGATCGTGACGACCAGGGCGATGACCACCTCGGTAAGCAGTTAAAGAAAATGCATTTGTTCTGAATCCATCTTTATCCCGCATAATGACACATGGGACATGGGCCACGTTACATGCCACGCTAGCAAAGACTGGTCAAACTCGCTGAGGTGGTTCGAACCTGAGGTGAGCATGACGTCACCAGGTCTGATCCTCACTGGTTGAGGATCAATCGATCGATCTGGTGCGCGCGCAAGGCTGTGGTTAGGTTCGTTGGACAGAGGAGATCAAGACGAACCTATTGGTGGTGGCGCCGCTACCTAATGGTCACCGGAACTGCATCGAAACGACGAGCTTCTGCGGCAACCAACAACGGTGCTCAACGAAACTAAGCCTACAGTGAGGATTAGGAAACGAAAATGGGGTCTAGAGATGCGTAAGCTTACCCTGATAAAGATAGAGAGATCGAGGAGGCTTGGGGAGGCGTGACGACGGCGAATCGACGATAATGGCCACGGCAGCTGAGGAAAAGAAATGCTCGATTTCAAATGATTCCCGGTGTGCAGGCTCCCGTGCTTGGTCCTAGGTGAGTAAGTCCACGACGGCGCATCCAACGGTGGCTACTACGAGGCGAGGGGTGTTCGAAATTGACCGTAACGATGAACTCCGATGAGCTAGGGTTTAGGTTGAGGGAGGAAAATGGTTCTGGAGAGCGAAACTAGAGACGAGATAGGTATGAGAAGATAGAGGAGGACGCGGTGATCTTATCTACTCCCTCCAGAGAAGGCGGCACGCATCACAAATGACGATCGACGACGCAGGTTCGGCCAATGAGCCGCCGAGTAGGTGAGCAGAAGTCGTTTTGAAAAACCTGGCGCTTCTTTCCTTCAACCCAGCCCCTTTGGTCCCACCGTCAAGGATGTAAAAGGACGAGTTGACTGCTTTGGGCTTGTGGGCTACACATGGGCGTCAATAAGGAGAGAGGGGTTGGGCCACGGCCAGGTCTTGTTTTTATTTGTTTTGCATTTTTCTATTTTCTGTTTTCCTTTTTAGATTTGAATTTCCCTTATTTGATTTGAATTCTCTTTATAGAATTGATTTGTTGAATGATTACAGCATTATTTAAAGTATATTAAGGTTATTTTATGAGTTTGCCATATAATGGTATTATTTCTTTATTTGTTTTCTATCAACACCCTTTTTATATTATGTAGGAACCCTTTTTATTGATTTTTTTTCTTTCTACATTAAACCATGGCTTTATTATATGATATTTCTTATTTGTTTATAAAACTTAACTCTAGTTGGCTCATAGTTTTGAATAGAAATTTTTATATGTATAATAATCCTATATCATTATTTGATGCATGAGATATACAAGAATTTAATATAGTTAATACTACTTCCATTAATTTAGAAAAATGGCAATGTATATATTCTATTATGATAATCATAAAAGTGTAGGGTTTGAATTGTAAATGTTTATCCTAGGTTTTAGGGTTTTTATCATACTTATATTCCTTTGTGGATATGAGTAAAGATTTAATGACTAAGCATATTGTCTTCTCTTTCTGATATTTGATGACATCCCCTTTTAAAATAGAAAGTTATATCTAAAATGTTTTATAGAAAGGAATTGGTAAAGATATGCTTATATGATTTGCTATAGGAAAATATTCCTATGAAGTGATATGGACATAAGATGATAGATTAATAACATGAAATGGATATTATACTTGATTTGAGATTTAGAGTTGATTGTTTATCAAGAATGAATAAAAAAGTAATTTATAACATATAATTATATTTCAGAATCCTGGATTTCTAATTAAGTAATTCCTTTCCTAGATATAATACTTCTTCCTATCCATCATCATGGTTAACATGATGAGCTTTACTTCATAAAATATTCCTATCCCCCTATTATCCTTCTAAATCCATGAATGAACACAATGGGCTTGACAATAAAGCTTTTATGGTTTTCTCATATCCATACTTGGTTCTATCCACTACTCTACTTTTGATAACCTTCAATCCAACAAGTAATTTCTTCAAACCCCACTCATAATATTCCTTAATCATTTATTACAAATATTTCTTCATTAGATGTATACATCCAACTATATTACTCCAAAGCTTACTATCCTTTAATATAAATAACACTACTTCCATAACTCTATGCTATACTAGATTTAATTGAATCATATTGTCTTTCATTTACTTTACTCTAATAACTCACACTCTAACCTCACATTATATTAATGTGACCTGTAATTACTACTCTAGGATAACTTATCTATACTAGGGTTTTAATCATGTTCTATCCACCAATATCACTTATGCTTGATATAAGTATCCAATCTTGGTGAGCAAGTATGATCATTATAATCCTTTAATTAGTTATAGCTTAAGTTATTAGTTGGCTAAGCAAGGCTTTATCAATACCACTTTTCAATGGTATTGAAATTATCTTTTGGATTAAGGTTGTTATTCATGGACTATGTCCACTTGGCCTAATAGAATTACTACTGGTAACTATCTTCAGGGTTCATCCTTGTACTCTTCTTAACTACCATATAATTAGATGATATAGATAGTTCTTCTATTTATCTATGAGGAATTTAACTTCATAAATTATCCTGTTGATTGGATTCTTTTAATATTTCCCATCCTATAGATGATTTCTAAAGCTAACAACATTATTTACTTCTTCTTAATTGTTTCTATAAAGGCACTTAAGTGTAAACTATGATATGGTCAAGAGTTGATAGATTCAGATCTGGTGAATCAATAGTTGATTTCTCAACATTGATGAGCAACATATATTGAAGTATAACTCAATAGAGATGATAAGGTTTGATATGGAAAGAAAGATATAGGATGAATGATCTAAACTTAGTTTCTTTCCTACTCAATCTTACTTAATAAGTAGGGTTAGGTATTGTGGCATCCCGCAAAAACACTACTAGAAAATCGCGTTGAATTTGTGCATTGCATCGTCATCATCATGCATTGTTTGCCAAAACTATTTTCGCAACACCCGTTTTGTTTTCTAAAACGCCCCCTCTTGATTCAAACATCAAAATCCGGATCGCCGGAATATTTTGTTTTGCCCGATATCGGTTTGCAAAAGCTTTGTTTGAAATAAATAACATTTATATTTATTTTAGCGGGGCAGTCGAACGGGCCGAATGACCCGAACGACCGCCCTAGAATTAAATCGGTCCATTCAATCCAGCCCCACCTAAATCCTTTTCCCACCTAAAACTCTACCCACCCCTTGCCTCCACCTCATCCCGGCCAATCGCCACCCGACACATCAGCAACCCCAAACCCCCCCACCAACCGTGGGCTGCCACTTGGCTCACCCCTCTCTCTCTCCCTCTCTCCACCACTCTCTCTCTCTCAGCCACACATCCCAGCACACACGCGCCTGCCCTCCCCAGATTCCACCTCCCCTGGCCAGTCCCCACTCCCTGACACGCCCGCTCATGGGACCCACCATGACCCTCCCACGCCAATGCATCTTCCCAGCAGCCCTCCTCAGAGCCACAAGACGCAGCCATCCTCAAGATCACTCCGCTCGCCCAAAGACGCTCCTCACGGCCACCGGCCCCTCACCGGCGTGTCCGCCCGCCTCGCCCTTCCCCAAGCTCCTTTGGCCCGACCCGCCATGCCGAGCTCGCCTGTCCTCCGTCGCGTCTGCAGCCTCGCCCATGACTACCTCCTCTCCGAGCTGGCCGCCTCCTCGAGCTTCGCCCGCCAACCTCCGCGAGTCCCGCCTCCCACTTTGAAGGCTGCCCGCGCCTCCTCCAAGGCTCGAGCCGCCTGACGCCGCCGCCAGCCCTAAGTTTAGCGCCGCCGCCGCCCACCTCCGCCCGCCCGCCAGTCCCCACCGCTCCGCTGCTGCCGCCCGCAACCACCTCCTCCTCCGCGGCCGCCAGCCCTCCGTCGACCCAGCCCGGCCAGCTGCCTCCCGCGAGCTCCACGCCGAGCTCGCCGCCATCCGCGCCTCGCCACCACCCAAGCCTGACGCGAGCCGTTCCTCCGTCCTCGCCATGAGCCAGCGAGGCCGCCGCCGCCATCGCCGCCTCGCCTCACCTGGCCGTCCCACCGCTCCGCCCGTCTTGCCTGGACTGCTTCCTCCGGCGACCTCCTCCGGCAGCGCCACACCCGCAGCAGCCGTCAGGGCCTCACAGGTCGCGGCAAGCAGCCGCCCGGCCGCCGCGGTGCGGCCCTGCATGCCCGCCGCCGGTCCATCTCCTCCCGAGCTGCCTCATCTTGAGCACCTCCGTCGCCGAGCTCGTGATCCGCGCTGCTCGACCCCAACCGTGGCCCGAGCCGCTGTTCGCCTTTCGTGCCCGAATCGAACCCTCGCCAAGATCTTCCGAGGCCCAGATCTCGACAACAAGACCGACAATGGGCAGCACAAGAAGGACCATCGACGAGTTATACCTGATCTTCACGGAATCTAGACGCCGAGACCCCTGGACCCGTCGGTCATCTACATGAAACACCGAAGCCGTTCCAAGTCTTACGAGGACCTTGCCAAGGTCTACTGAAGAGTTGTGCACTAGCCTCGCCGAAGACACATGCGCCTATTCAAGATCGTCAACAGGGACCCCGAAGACCGAACCCAGACATACCAAGTTCTTCGACCCGGAGGTCGCAGACACGACAAGTTCTTCACCCCGGATGCCAAGACCGACCCAGTACACGGGCCCAACAAGACCCTCGCAACGACAAGCTCGACCCTGTGGGACCCGATAAGATCTGCCCGACGACTAGAACGACACCGACCCGGAAGATCCGATGCGCCCCGACACCGAACCAAGTCTGGCTTCCCGGAACGCCAAGATCTACCCCAGAAACCCGAGAACGCTTCCGCCGAGACCGTTCCCGTCGAACCCCGGAACCCCAAGTCCGTCGAACCCTGAACCCTGAGACCGACCCCGACCCCGGAACACCAAGACCGTCGAGAACCCTAATGTGTGACCCTTTTCCTCGATACCCTATTTTATAAATGATATCAACTTGTTGCATTTAATCTTTCATCTCGCATGCACATCTGTGGTTTGGGGGCCTTATACCGATTCACCTAATAATTAAACATGGGGCCCATATGCGGGCAAATCTAGCCTTATATTGTCCTCATTTAAATTTGTGTAGCGAACCCGTTGCTATCTTCTACCATGTAAAACAACATTTAAATTGCGGGGTAGATAAACAACTTGAACCACTTGATTAATTGTCGGGACCCCGGTTCCACTTGATATGACCTAATTGCATCGCACCCTTGCCATGTCATCCATCATGCATGCATCATGCCGATCTTCTGCCGTGTATTAAATATTGCATCCGGTGTTTATTCTAGTGTTTTGGTTCTTCGCGGATAAGGCCGTTGAGTTGATGTGAGCTTCGCCCCGATCTTCGGTTGAACCGTCGGCAATGTTTTCAGGCGAGCATCTCCCCCTTTCTACCTATCTTACTTTTATAGTCTTTATTTCCCTCCTGTTGATCTATTGCTATCTGTGTTGCGTTGCTCTAGTTTTTCGTACCCGTGATATCCCTTGCAGCCTTATATCGCCTTGGACACATCCTATTACATTGTTTGGTAGATAGTTGGACTTGCGCCGTAGTCGCTTGCTCAAGTCTTTATTCGTGTTGTCAAATGCCACGATTGTTGATGTATTGCCGCATGTTGATGTTGGAGATGATTCTAGTTTTACTTATCGTCACTTTAATTTCTGTTTAACAACTAAAATTGAATAAGCGAGGCATTGGTGGGTGATAGAAAATATTTGGTTTCGACGCCACTTGTGTCCCGTAAGACCCCAGTACTTGATACATGTTCCTTGATTTATCGCGCTATCCACATCCGGGAGGTATATGGGACCCCCACAGGCGAGCTTGATTCATCTTATTTCTTGGGGCCACAAACTACTTTGAGGTTTTATTTACGATCCTGTACTTATGCCATGCTACTTTACGTATTTAAATTGTGCGAGGAGCACCTTTGTCTTATTTAGGTAAGCGGAATGTTTACGCGGTATCGACACCCAGTTTTCGGTTCCCGATCGCTTCTGACCATTGTCGCCAAACCTTGAGTCCGTCTCGAGCTTGCTTACCGTTCTTGGGTAGACTCAAGGGTGGCCCCTGAAATATTTCTGAATCTGTGATTGTTCAATGTGAAAGCCTCGTTGGGTTTTGATTTGGTTTTTCCGAGGTTGATCGGCGTGTGTTGCTATTGGTGCACCCGGCGGTAAAACTTTCAAAGCCGTGTCGCGGATATGGGCGACTTGGAGCACGATATCTCGATCATAGACAAGCATAACTAAAGTTTTGCTATAAATTTGACTTATAATGACTAGTAATCAGCTTCACTATAATGGAATGGCTAATTAATCGCCCACAATTGCTTGTTTGGTTGTCGCGACAATTGTACCTGACTAGTAAATCTTGCAACTTCTAGCGGAATGGCTGAATAAAAGTACCAACAAGCTCTTTGGGTTTTGGGTTATCTCATGATAAATGTATCGACTAGTAAGTGTTGCCACTATCACGGAATGGTTAACTAAAAGTGCCTTTGCTTACTTTATCGGGATGAATATCTAAACCGACTAGTAAAGTGCAACTATAACCGAATAAGTAAAACGCCAACCGTGTGAGTACCTCGGTTGACTTCCTCGTTGGTCTCGAGAAACACCGGGATGGGTTTGTTTGGTGTTAGCTTGAGTTGGGCCGGATAGGTCATTCTCACCCTCTCGATAACCGCCGGTTTTATCGAGTCTCTACAGTTGTTTAGTGCATGCTTTGCCGCTTGATCCACCATACCTATGTAGGCGAGGACCGCCGAATTCTAGCCTCGCCGTGTCTTGGCCTCGATCTTGGCCTCCTCTTTTTCCTTTGCCCTTTGTCGGCACCCTTTCTGTTTAAGCGGGTTTTGAGATCGACGTCGTTAGCGGGGTTACCCTTCCCGCTTGGCAGGGTTATGGACGCCATTGGTTATTCTTCAGGGCTCTTAGCCCCATTTGCATCTTGTCCGTAGTCGGACGCTCTTCCATTTTCAAGGTGATTTGGATCTTTGTATATTATATCTGTATTCTTGACTCTTTGAGTCGCTGTTATCTATATCTGTTCTGTGGGTCCCATCGAGGACTGTTGTGTAATGTTATTACCGTTTTCCACCCGCGAAAGTGCTGGTGAGCACCTTTGAATCGTTTCTATGCGGGTTTGGCGAATTCGCTCAAACTTGCATAGGTCCGATTTCGAGGGTGTTCAGTGGTATCGAGCTCGTGATTCGATACCCCACAAGTCCAACTCAGAGGATAACCTAGCTAACGGCCGAAGTAGAGTGTCAAAACTATTTTTGAAAATCGGTTGGATAGTTCTGGTTAGGTCTGATTTTACTTCTTACCCCTCTGCTGTTCTCCTCTTACCTCTACGTGTTTTGAATCCGCTCTCTTCTCTTTCTTCGAGTCCAGGATTTCTCGTGGTTGGGTTTCCGTCGTACCTTCAGGGCTTCGCTTTCTCCCTTTTGTCACGGAGGTGCTACGATCATCAATCAGCAACTTGTCGGTTGTATCCTTCATCCAATCTTTTGTTCTTGAGCCCTTGATCCATATGTGTTCCTTGCTGGATATCAGTGTCGTTGAAAACATATGAGAAGGACGAGCTTTGGTGAAGTTGGGGTTAACCTTGAGCATGTGTTGTTCATGCCAATGGAACCACCGCGAAACCTAATCAGTGTGTCTTTCATACGATTTCTGCTGGCAACACTCCCTTGTTTCCGAACCTCGCTTGTCGAGATCTTCAGTCTAATTCCGAGAGTTGGATGCTTAATCCGCTTATTCGTGTGCAGAGTAATGGTTTGAGTGCGGGATGGAGTAGCTACCCTACCACTGCTCTTATCATTCGCTCTTGTATGCCGAATCAGTGGATCCAGCAGTTTTACTCCGTCCATGGAAGTTAGAGGTGGCCTCATCGTTTGATACCTCTACCTTCGTCCTTTGTTTCTCCGGAGTGTTCTCTCGACGATCAGGAACAACGACCCTTTGTTGGTGGTGTCGCCGATTTCAAGATGGAGGATGAACCCTCGTTAGTGGCGTCGCGAAGATCTACACGAAGTGAGAAGACGCAGATCGCCGACCTTCCTTCCGGTACCATGAGGCGGATCTCGAGGGCGAGATCCCTTGTTAGTGGTGTCGAATTGTGGCATCCCGCAAAAACACTACTAGAAAATCGCGTTGAATTTGTGCATTGCATCGTCATCATCATGCATTGTTTGCCAAAACTATTTTCGCAACACCAGTTTTGTTTTCTAAAACGCCCCCTCTTGATTCAAACATCAAAATCCGGATCGCCGGAATATTTTGTTTTGCCCGATATCGGTTTGCAAAAGCTTTGTTTGAAATAAATAACATTTATATTTATTTTAGCGGAAATCGAGCAGGCCGAATGACCCGAACGACCGCCCCAAATTAAATCAGTCCATTCAATCCAAATTTCACCTAAATCCTTTTCCCACCTAAAACTCTACCCACCCCTTGCCTCCACCTCATCCCGGCCAATCGCCACCCGACACATCAGCAACCACAAACCCCCCCACCAACCGTGGGCTGCCACTTGGCTCACCCCTCTCTCTCTCCCTCTCTCCACCACTCTCTCACCACACATCCCAGCACACACGCGCCTGACCTCCCCAGATTCCACCTCCCAGGGCCCCCACTCCTGACACGCCACTGGGACCCACCATGGACCCCCCACGCCATGCATCTTCCCCTCAGCGCCTCCTCTCCCAGACGCAAGACGCCATCCTCAAGCCTGCCCAGCCTCGCTTCGCCAAGACGCCTGCCGCCCACTGCCCTCCCTCACGGCGTGTCCGCGCCTCCGCCTCCCCCAAGCTCCTTCTGCCCGACCCGCCATGCCGAGCTCCTCGCCTCTCCTCCGTCAGGCAGCCCCCCGCCTTGCGACTACCTCTCTCCAGTGAGCCTGGCCTCGAGCTCGCCCGCCAACCTCCATGAGTCCCGCCTCACTTTGGCCAAGGCCAGCGCCTCCTCAGGCTGAAGCCGCCTGGCCCGTTTAGCCTAGCATCGCCGCCGCCCACCTCCGCTTCGCCAGTCCCCACCTCCTGCTTCGCCCACTCACTCCCCTGCCGCGGCCGCGCCGCCAGCCCTCCTGCTGACCTCGCCGGCCAGCGCGCCTCCGCTCGAGCTCACGCCGAGCTGCCCGCCATCCGCGCCTCTGCACCCAAGCTCAAGACGCCGCTTCCCTCCGTCCTCGCCATGAGCCAGCAGGCCGCCATCATCGCCTCGCCACCGCCGCCCCCTCGCTCCTCCCGCCATGGCGTGCCTGACCGCTCCTCCGGCGACCTCCCTCCCGCCTTGGCCGCAAAGCAGCCGCCAGGCCCAGCGTGCTGGCCGCAGAAGAACCCGCCGGCCATGCAAGTGCGGCCCTGCATGCCCGCCGCCGAGGTCCATCTCCTCCCGAGCTGCCTCATCTTGAGCACCTCCGGTAGCCGAGCTCCCTGCATCCGTGCCGTTCGACCCCAACCCGTGGGCCCGAGCCGCCAAGTTCTGCCTTCGGTGCCCGGAACCGAACCCCTCGCCAAGATCTTCCGAGGCCCAAATCTCGACAACAAGACCGACAATGGGCAGCACAAGAAGGACCATCGACGAGTTATACCTGATCTTCACGGAATCTAGACGCCGAGACCCCTGGACCCGTCGGTCATCTACATGAAACACCGAAGCCGTTCCAAGTCTTCCGAGGACCTCGCCAAGGTCTACTGAAGAGTTGTGCACAAGCCTCGCCGAAGACACATGCGCCTATTCAAGATCGTCAACAGGGACCCCGAAGACCGAACCCAGACATACCAAGTTCTTCGACCCGGAGGTCGCAGACACGACAAGTTCTTCACCCCGGATGCCAAGACCGACCCGGTACACGGGCCCAACAAGACCCTCGCAACGGCAAGCTCGACCCTGTGGGACCCGATAAGATCTGCCCGACGACTAGAACGACACCGACCCGGAAGATCCGATGCGCCCCGACACCGAACCAAGTCCGGCTTCCCGGAACGCCAAGATCTACCCCAGAAACCCGAGAACGCTTCCGCCGAGACCGTTCCCGTCGAACCCCGGAACCCCAAGTCCGTCGAACCCTGAACCCTGAGACCGACCCCGACCCCGGAACACCAAGACCGTCGAGAACCCTAATGTGTGACCCTTTTCCTCGATACCCTATTTTATAAATGATATCAACTTGTTGCATTTAATCTTTCATCTCGCATGCACATCTGTGGTTTGGGGGCCTTATACCGATTCACCTAATAATTAAACATGGGGCCCATATGCGGGCAAATCTAGCCTTATATTGGCCTCATTTAAATTTGTGTAGCGAACCCGTTGCTATCTTCTACCATGTAAAACAACATTTAAATTGCGGGGTAGATAAACAACTTGAACCACTTGATTAATTGTCAGGACCCCGGTTCCACTTGATATGACCTAATTGCATCGCACCCTTGCCATGTCATCCATCATGCATGCATCATGCCGATCTTCTGCCGTGTATTAAATATTGCATCCGGTGTTTATTCTAGTGTTTTGGTTCTTCGCGGATAAGGCCGTTGAGTTGATGTGAGTCACCCGATCTTGGTTGAACTGTCGGCAATGTTTTCAAAGCAGCATCTCCCTTTCTACCTATCTTACTTTTATAGTATTTATTTCCCTCCTGTTGATCTATTGCTATCTGTGTTGCGTTGCTCTAGTTTTTCGTACCCGTGATATCCCTTGCAGCCTTATATCGCCTTGGACACATCCTATTACCTGTTGTTTGGTAGATAGTTGGGCTTGCGCGCCGTAGTCGCTTGCTCAAGTGTTGTTACGTGTTGTCAAATGCCACAGTTGTTGATGTATTGCCGCATGTTGATGTTGGAGATGATTCTAGTTTTACTTATCGTCACTTTAATTTCTGTTTAACAACTAAAATTGAATAAGCAGAGGCATCGGTGGGTGATAGAAAATATTTGGTTTTCGAACGCCCACTTGTGTCCCGTAAGACCCCGAGTACTTGATACCTGTTCCTTGATTTATCGCGCTATCCACATCCAGGAGGTATATGGGACCCCCCTAAGCCAGAGCTTGATTCAGTCTTATTTCTTGGGGCCACAAACTAGTTTGAGGTTTTATTTACGATCCTGTACTTATGCCATGCTACTTTCTGTATTTAAATTGTGCGAGGAGCACCTTTGTCTGTTAGGTAAGCGGAATGTTTACGGTATCGACACCCCAGTTTTCGGGTTCCCCGCTTCTGACCATTGTCGCAAACCTTGAGTCCGTCTCGAGCTTGCTTACTTGCTATGGGTAGACTCCAAGGGTGGCCTTGAAATATTTCGAATCTGTGATTGTTCACGTGAAAGCCTCGTTGGGTTTTGATTTGGTTTTTCCGAGGTTGATCGGCGTGTGTTGCTATTGGTGCACCCGGCGGGTAAAACTTTATGAAAGCCGTGTCCGCGGATATGGACGACTTGGAGCAAGATCTCGATCATAGACAAGCATAACTAAAGTTTATCGCTATAAATTTGACTTATAATGACTAGTAATCAGCTTCACTATAATGGAATGGCTAATTAATACCCACAATTGCTTGTTTGGTTGTCGCCATGACAATTGTACCTGACTAGTAAATCTTGCAACTACAACGGAATGGCTGAATAAAAGTACCAACAACTGCTGGGTTTTTGGGTTATCTCATGATAAATGTATCTGACTAGTAAGTGTTGCCACTATCACGGAATGGTTAACTAAAAGTGCCCACTGCTTACTTTATCAGGATGAATATCTAAACCTGACTAGTAAAGTGCCGCAACTATAACCGAATAAGTAAAACTGCCAACCGTGTGAGTACCTCGGTTGACTTCCTCGTTTGGTCTCGAGGGGGAAACACCAGGATGGGTTTGTTTGGTGTTAGCTTCAGGTTGGGCCCGGATAGGTCATTCTCACCCCTCTCTGATAACCGCCGGTTTTATCGAGTCTCTACAGGTTGTTTAGTGCATGCTGCCGCCGCCGCTTCAGTCCACCATACCTATGTAGGCGAGGACCGCCGAATTCTAGCCTCGCTGTCTTGGCCTCGATCTTGACGCCTCTTTTTCCTTTGCCCTTTGTCGGCACCCTTTCTGTTAAGGGTTTTGAGATCGACGCCAGTTAGCGTGGTTACCCTTCCGCTTGGCTCGGCAGGTTATGGACGCCATTGGTTATTCTTCAGGGCTCTTAGCCCCATTTGCATCTTGTCCGTAGTCGGACGCTCTTCCATTTTCAAGGTGATTTGGATCTTTGTATATTATATCTGTATTCTTGACTCTTTGAGTCGGTGTTATCTATATCTGTTCTGTGGGTCCCATCGAGGACTGTTGTGTAATGTTATTACTTCGTTTTCCACCCGCACGAAAGTGCCTGGTGGGCACCTTTGAATCGTTTCTATGCGGGTTTTGGCGAATTCTGCTCAAACTTGCATAGGTCCGATTCTGAGGGTGTTACAGGTATTACCATGATACTCATGGTGTAAACAGATGAGATTAAGATATAGTTGTTATATTCTTATTATGTGTGTTATATCCTTAACTTGGTACTTATGAGTGATTATAATTAATATTATGATATGATCACCTAGGGATCAAATATAAATTATAATGTATTAGGGTTTACTTTTATTACATTTTATCTACCCTTAGATCAAATCTCCCTTACCCAAAATAAGGTTTTAACAAAGGTCATATTGAATCTTATCGCAGTCAACTTGATGATCTACATCAATTCCATCAAGTTAAGAGAAGCTTCAATCACTTTGACAAGTTTTGTTCAAAAGCGCAAAAATTATTCAGATTTTCTATGCATGAATGCAATGCACACATCTGGGTTCAACTTATTTCTAGGCTCTAATGTTGGGATGTTACACCGGGAGGCGGCCAGGGTGCCCAAACCCTAGCCAGGCGCAGGGCTGGGCCCACCCGGTCCTAGGGTGGGACTGGCCCCCTGGCTGGTCTTCCGGGCTCCCCTCTGGACTTCTTGTTCCCCACGGAAAGTTATTGACTTTGGCGTTTGTCCCGTCCAATTCCGAGGATATTTCTTTACTAACTTTTCTGAAACCAAAAATAGCAGAAAACAGACATCTGGCACTGTTGCAACTTGTTAATAGGTTAATACCAGAAAACATGTAAAAAGCACCTCAAAGTGTGGACAAGTAAAGCAAAGTAGATACTAAACAATCATGGAGCATAAAAAATTATAGATACGTTTCCAACGTATCAGCATTCCCAAGCTTAACTCCTGCTCGTCCTCGAGTAGGTAAGTGATAAAAGAATAATTTTTGAGGTGACATGCACCCTCACAATAAAGATCCAACCATTTGCAAGCATTGAAAGCTGGGATCAAAGAACTCTAAACATGTGCATGAAAGATGGAGTTCTAACAATAGGACATAGTAATTATGCATGCAACATGGCAAGCTACAAACAAAGATCATGAATAATATGTATTGAAAAACATTTGTTTGTTTCACATGTAGAAAACATAGCATCGTGGTAATCAGCTTGTCCCTCATAGAGTAGCAATATAATGCATAGGACACCTGCAAAGTTTCACAAGGGTGACTAGAAACAGATAGCACATGAACAACTAATAACACAATATGCATCAATTAATAAGCTTTGAAACATTGCACACATAATGAAAACTATGCTCTCTTAATGGTGCCTAAAGGTAGAAAGTGGAGACTCAAATAATGGTGGAAGGAAGGCCTTTTTGTAAAGGAAGCAGGGATTACAAGTTTTAAAAAGATCTTCCAAAAATTATGGTACTTGTTAGCTTTCATCCCTCATTTCCCCTATCATAAGCATCTTGAAGTGGTTAAGGTTAAAGTGGCAAAGCTAGAGTATATGCTTGACGAAGTATAAGTTGGGAATCTCATGCCCCTTGAATACGAGGGCCATACCTCATGCATACTCAACTTTGGGTCCAGGTAAGTTCTTGTCACTGTAAGTATTTGCATATCATTGAGAACCGCCAATGGGGTACCCCTTGCACATGGCACAGGAGCTTTACCATAACCAAAATGACAAGGCAAGCAGACAATGAGCATCTCAGCAATTCTTCTTATGTACCATGGGAATATGGTGCTTTTTTCTCTCTTTCCTCTTTTCTCAATGTGTCTCTTTTTTTATAAGAAGAATGCTTCATAGATGTCACTATGGTGATGCTGCAAGTTTCCACCATGATTAGGCATGGCTTAGGCTAGCGGCCCAGACGTTTCTCTAACACAGGATACAAACTCCATGGACTTACAAGTCCCCTCTTTATTTCACACCGGTGACATCCATACACAAAAGAACATGATATCAACTGAGTACAACAAGGTACAAGTGCAATGTTGAAAACGTTCCCCGTGACAGCACGGTTCTACTAATTCAAACTTATAAGTGCAAGCATATACAACAAAGTTGTCACAATGGTTCAAGTTTATTAGGGGCAAAGAATAAAGTGTGCCATCAAGTTCGTGAGGGATTTAATCACTAAGATTTCACATAACAGAATAGTTTTTTAATTGGAAGATAGATGAAAACTGTAGGGTTTCGTAGCATGGAAAACAAAAAATTCCTACCGCATACAAACAAACAAGCCAAGATCTATCTACTAGATTGTAGCAACGAGTCAATAGAATAACTCACCCTCGAAGATTCCAAGTGTTTAACGAGAGCTGATTCTCGTGGGTGATGTAGTCGTACTCTTCCCGATCTCAAGATCGCATAGACGATCCTTCCGACGCTGCGTTCCGGCAGCGCTCCCGCAGTCTGTCACACATTCGGTACTCGACGAAGACCTTCCTCTCCCTTGTTCCAAAGAAAATGGAGGTTGTAGCACTCTCTCGCGATTCCGAAAGACAACGGCGTGGTACCTAAGTAGGGAGATTCGCAGGCTTCGCCTTAAGCCGGAGCGAGTATGGCGGAGTATGAGAGAGTCCCTCGACGATCTAGGGTTTAGACACGCCGAGGGGGAGGCTAGGGTTGCTAGGCGGCTGGTTTGCCCTAGGCGGCCACGGCTTAGGGTTTGGAGGAGAGGATCTTGTGTGTCAAGGAGGGGAGCCCTGCCCCTCCTTATATAGGTGGAGGGGGCCGGCCGGCCAAGGGGAGGGAGAGGAGTCCCTCCCCAACTCATCTTGGGTGGGTGCCGCCGGTTGGAGGAGGGAAATCCTCCCCAACTCGGTTTCCCACTCCTCCTCCTCTTTCCAAAAACTGCCGTTTGACTTTCAAACTAGCCGTTTGACTTTTCAAACTAGGATTTGAATAAACCCTCTGTTTTGATCAGCGATGACACCGAGTACATGATGCAACCATACCAACTTGATTTAACACATTCATGTACCCTCCCCCCCTCGGAGTGTCGGACATTCCGGAACCTTCTAGAACATTCCCGATGAAAACACCGGAACCATTCCCCAACTCCGAAACGGGACTTTCCTTATATGAATCTTATTCTCCGGACCATTCCGGATCTCCTCGTGATATCCCGAATCCCATTAGAGACTCCGAACAACATTCGGTCTCTTTCTCATCATTCCATAACTACTCAAATAACGTTGAATCCTTAAGTGTGTCTCCCTACGGTTCGTGAATTATGCAGACATGATCGAGACACTTCTCCGAACAATAACCAATAGAGGAATCTGGAAATTCATATGGCTCCCACATATTTCTACGATTACTTTGCGATCGAATGAACAACTTACATACGATATCAATTTCCCTTTGTCTCACGATAGTTTACTTATCCGAGGTTATGGTCGTCGGTATCTCTGCATACCTAGTTCAACCTCGTTACCGATAAGTACTCTTTTCTCGTTCCCGTGATATGTGATCCCTTGTGAGCCAGTCACATGCTTGCAAGCTAATTGGATGACATTTCACCGAGAGGGCCCAGAGTATATCTATCCGTCATATGGATGGACAAATCCCACTCTTGATCCATGTGTTTCAACCAATAATTTCCGAACACTCAATGCCACCTTTATAGCCACCCGCCACGGTGTGGTGTTTGATGTCATCAAAGCATCCATCCGGTAAAGGTGATATGCATGATCTCATGGTCGAAGGAATTAGATTACTATGTATCAGAAAGCATATAGCAATTGAACTATTAAAATGACTTGATCTTTATGCTACACTTATCTATAGGAGTATGTCCACCATATCATTCTCCTAACGATATGATCTTGTTGTTTAATAACATCTCAATGTTTCATGATAGGGAAACCACAATCATCTGTTAACCAACAAGCTTAGTATTATATAGAGGCTTTACTAGGGACTTCAAATTAAGTTTACAAATCACACAAGTATCAATGTTTCCTTATTAATACTATTATAGCATGAATGTAAACATTTATCATAAACACAAAGATATAATAATAACTACATTTATTATTGCCTCTAGGGCATATCTCCAACAGTCTCCCACTTGCACTAGAGTCATCTAATCAAGATTACATGGTAATATACCGAACACCCATGGCAGTTTGGTGCTGGTCATGTTTTGCCCTCGGGAGAGGTTCAGTCAACGGATCCGCCACATTCAGATATGTGTGTACTTTGAAAATCTTTATATCCCCATCTTGGATATGTTCTCGAATAGCGTGAAAACGTAGCTTGATGTGCTTCAGCTTCTTGTGTGACCTTGGTTCTTGCGCATTGGCTATGGCGCCCATGTTATCACAGTAGATAGACATTGGGTCCAGCGCACTAGGAACCACACCCAGCTCTGTAATGAACTCTTTCATCCATATCGCTTCTTGTGAAGCCTCCGAAGCAGCCATGTATTCCGATTCAGTTGAAGACCTCGCCACAACGCTTTGCTTTGCACTCCTCCAGCTAACTGCTGCACCATTCAAAATAAATACGTATCCAGATTGTGATTTAGAATCATCCGGATTGGTGTTCCAACTAGCATCGGTGTAACCATTAACAACGAGTTGTTTATCACCTCCATAAGAAAGAACCATATCCTTAGTTCTTCTCAAGTACTTAAGGATGTTTTTGACCGCTGTCCAATGTTCCACTCCTGGATCACTTTGATATCTGCTAGTTAAACTAACAGCATATGCAATGTCGGGTCTAGTACATAGCATGGCATACATTAGAGATCCTATGGCTGAGGCATAGGGAGTCTTACTCATCCTTTCTCTATCTTCTGCCGATGTCGGACTTTGAGTTTTACTCAAGGTCGTATTGGGAAACATGGGCACGAACCCTTTCTTGCTATCTTCCATTCCAAACCTCTTTAGAACTTTGTCCAGATATGTACTTTGTGACAATGATATTTTGCGTTTTGATCTATCTCTATAAATCTTTATGCCTAATATGTAAGCTGCTTCGCCAAGATCCTTCATTGAAAAACTATTATTCAAATATTCCTTGACACTATTAAGAAGGTCTACATCATTCCCAATCAACAATATGTCATCCACATATAGTATTAAGAATGCTACAGAGCTCCCACTCACTTTCTTGTAAAAACAAGCTTCTCCATAAGTTTGTATAAAACCAAAACTTTTGATCACCTTATCAAAACATTGATTCCAACTTCGGGATGCTTGCTTCAATCCATAGATGGACCGTTGAAGTTTGCATACCTTGTTAGCATCTTTAGGATTGACAAAACCTTTGGGTTGCATCATATACAACTCTTCATCAATGTCTCCATTGAGGAATGCTGTTTTGACATCCATCTGCCATATCTCATAATCATAATATGCAGCGATTGCTAACATAATCCTCACAGACTTTAGCTTCGCTACTGGTGAGAAAGTCTCATCGTAGTCAACTCCTTGAATTTGTCGAAACCCTTTTGCGACAAGTCGAGCTTTATAGACAGTAATATTACCATCAACATCTGTTTTCTTCTTGAAAATCCATTTGTTCTCGACAGCCTTCCGGCCATCCGGTAAGTCCACCAAAGTCCATACTTGGTTTTCGTACATGGATCCAATCTCGGATTTCATGGCTTCTTGCCATTTATTGGAATCTAGGCTCATCATCGCTTCCTCATATGTCTCGGGGTCATCGGTGTTGTCCACCAACATGACACTCATAACGGGATCATACCAATCTGGAGTGGTACGAGTTCTCGTTGACTGCGAGGCTCAGTAGCAACTTCAACCGAAGTTTCATGATCATCATCATTAGCTTCCTCTCTTATTGGTGCAGCACCACAGAACTTCTTCGGTCTTTGCGCTACTCGCATTCGAGAGAAGGTTCAACAACCTCGTCAAGTTCTACTTTCCTTCCGGTCACTTCTTTCGAGAGAAATTCCTTCTCTAGAAAGGATCCATTCTTAACCGAAGATTTTGCCTTTGGATCTATGATTGAAGGTATACCCAATAGTTTCCTTGGGTATCCTATGAAGACGCATTTTTCCGCTTTGGGTTCAAGCTTGTCCGGTGTAACTTCTTTACATAGGCTTCGCATCCCCAAACTTTAAGGAGCGACAATCTAGGTTTCTTCCCAAACCATAATTCATACGGTGTCGTTTCAAAGGATTTAGGCGGTGCCCTATTTAAAGTGAATGCTGTTTCTAATGCATAACCCCAAAATGATAGCGGTAAATCTGTAAGTGACATCATAGAACGAACCATATCTAAGAGAGTTCGATTATGACGTTCGGACACACCATTACTGTTGTGGTGTTCGGCGGTGTCAATCGTGAAAGTATTCCGCATTTCTTCAAATGCTCGCCAAACTCGTAACTTAGATATTCACCTCCACGATCGAGCGTAGAAATTTAATCTTCTTGTTACGTTGATTCTCTACCTCACTTTGAAATTCCTTAAACTTCTCAAAAGTTTGGACTTATGTTTCATGAAATAGATATACCCATATCTACTCAAGTCATCCGTGAAGGTAAGAACATAACGATAACCACCAGCGATGCTACACTCATTGGACCACACACATCGGTATGTATGATTTCCAATAAGTCCGTAGCTCGCTCCATCATACCAGAAAATGGAGTCTTAGTCATTTTACCCATCAGACATGCTTCGCATCTATCAAGTGATTTGAAATCAAGTGATTCAAGAAGTCCATCGGAATGGAGTTTCTTCATACGCTCCAATGTGACCAAGGCAGTGCCACATATAGTTATCGCTCGATTTCAAACGTTTAGCCTCAATGTTATTAATATGTGTATTTCCACTATCGAGATTCAACAAGAATAGACCATCTATCAAAGGTGCATGTGCATAAAACATATTACTCATATAAATCGAACAACCATTATTCTCGGACTTAAACAAGTAACCGTCTCGCAATAAACAAGATCCCGATACAATGTTCATGCTCAACGCAAGCACCAAATAACAATTATTTAAGTATAAAACTAATCCCGATGGTAGATGAAGGGGTAGCGTGCCGACCGCGATCACATCAACCTTTGATCCGTTTCCAACGCGCATCGTCACCTCATTCTTCGCTAGCTTCCGTTTATTCTGCAAAGACTGTTTGAGTTACAAATATGAGCAACCGAACCAAGATTATCAAATACCGTGCACTACTACAGTACTAGTGAGATACACATCAATAACATGTATATCGGATATACCTTTCTTCTTGATGTTGCCGTTCTTCAAATCGCCAAGTACTTTGGGCAATTCCGCTTCGGTGACCTTCTCCTTGTAGTAAAAGCACTCAAGATGTCGGGCTTAGGTCCAGCCTTGGTCTTCTTAAATCGGCGTGGTAACTTTCTTACCACCCTTCTTGAAGTGTCCCTTGCTTAGACTTGCCTTTCTTGAATTTGGTGGTCTTATTGACCAACAACACTGGTGCTCTTTCTTGATCTCCACTTCGGAGACTTCAACATGGCAAAGCAGTTACGGCAATGCTTGTTCATGTTCTGCATGTTGTAGTTCATCACAAAGTTCTTGTAACTTGGTGGTAGTGATTGGAGGACACGGTAAATCCCCAAAGCATTAGGAATCACTATACCCAAGCTTTGAAGTTTGTTTGCGTGCCCAGACATCTTAAGCACATGCTCACTGACGGAGCTGCCCTCTTCCATCTTGCAGTTAAAGAACTTTTCAGAAGCCTCATAGATTTCAATTGCCGCATGAGTCTCAAAAATAAATTTGAGATCCTTGACAATATCATATGGGTCTGAATTCTCAAACCTTTTCTGAAGCTCCGATTCTAAACCATACAAGATAGCACACTGAACTATGGAGTACTGATTCTTCCGAGCGAGGTAAACATTCTTTACTTCATCGGTAGCATCAGCTGCAGGTGGGTCACCTAGCGGTGCATCCAGCACATAGGTCAAATTACCAAATGTGAGGACAATCCTCAAATTGGAACCAATCCATGAAGTTGCTTCCATTGTTTTTCAACTTTTCTTTCTCTAGGAGCATTAAAATTGATGGTAGGGGCTGCCATTGATCTACAACATATTTGCAATAGTTTAGACTAAGTTTATGACAAATTGAGTTCAAATTAATAATAAAATTAATCTAGGTGAACTCCCACTCAAAACAATATCCCTCACATTGTTTTAGTGATCACACGAACCAAATCCACCACATCAACACCGATCATCACGAGAGTTGATATAGTTTCAATGGCGAACAATCGACATGTTCATCATATCTACTATATGATTCATGCTTTACCTTTCGGTGATCCGTGTTTCGAGACCATGTCTGTACATGCTAGGCTCGTCAAGATCAAACCTTAGTTTCCGCATGAGCAAATCTGGCTTGCTCACGTTGTATACACTTGCGGAATCTAACACACCCGATCATCACGTGGTGCTTCGAAACAACAAGCTTTAGCAACGGTGCTAACTAAGGGTGAACTCTTTATGACTTGAAATTCATGTGCATGAGGGATCATCTTATAATGCTACCATCGTCTACTAAGCAATACAAGATGCATAAAGGATTAACATCACATGCAATTCATAATATGTGATATGATATGGCCTTTCTTCTTTGTGCTTCCGATCTCCATCTTCTAGCACGAACATGATCTCCATCATTACCGGCATTGCATCATGGTCAATGACGCTTCTCCATGGTTGTCGTCCACCGGTTTCAACTATTACAACTACTTTGAATAGACACGCGGGTCTTAACATAAATTAAAGACAACCATATGGCTCCTGCCGGTTGCCAACTTACAATAAGGAACATTGCATACATCAAATATAATCACAATCATGGCCATATCACATCACAACACACCCCTGCAAAACAAAGTTAGACGCCTCTACTTTCTTTGCATATTTTACGTGGTTTGGGGCTTTCAATAAGTGTCATTCTAACTTACGAACAAGAACCACAACATTGATACTAGTATTGTTAATCACCCGTTGTAAATTGGATCTTAACTATGCTAGGATAAACAGGCACCCGCAAAGCCACTTATGCAATACAAGTTGCATGTCAAGCGTGGAGCAAGTCTCATGAACGATGTCATGTAAGGTTAGCCCGGGCCGCTTCATCCCAACATACCGCAAGATGCAAAGTACACAAGAAGCAATCGACAATAAAAGCATCAACGCCCACAATGACCATTGTGTTCTACTCGTGCAACAGATCTACATATAGACACGGCTCTGATACCACTATAGGGTTTCGTAGCATGGAAAACAAAAAATTTCTACCGCATACAAACAAACGAGCCAAGATCTATCTACAAGATTGTAGCAACGAGTCGATAGAATAACTCACCCTCGAAGATTCCAAGTGTTTAACGAGAGCTGATTCTCGTGGGTGATGTAGTCGTACTCTTCCCAATCTCAAGATCGCGTAGACGATCCTTCCGGCGATGCGTTCCAGCAGCGCTCCTTGATCAGTCTGCGTTCGATTTTCGACGAAGACCTTCCTCTCCCTTGTTCCAAAGACGGAGGTTGTAGCACTCTCCTCGCGATTCCGTGACAACAGTGGTAATAGGAAGTAGAGGGGAGATCTCGCAGGGCTTCGCCTTAAGCCGGAGCGAGTATGGCGGAGTATGAGAGAGTCCCTCGACTATCTAGGGTTTAGACACGCCGAGGAGGAGGCTAGGCCGGTGGCTAGGGTTGCTAGGCGGAGGCGGCAGCAGGTGGCGGCGCCGGCGGCTTAGGGTTTGGAGGAGAGGATCTTGTGTGTCAAGGAGGGGAGCCCTGCCCCTCCTTATATAGGTGGAGGGGGCCGACCGGCCAAGGGGAGGGAGAGGAGTCCCTCCCCAACTCGGCTTGGGTGGGTGCCGCCGGTTGGAGGAGGGAACTCCTCCCCAACTCGGTTTCCCACTCCTCCTCCTCTTTCCAAAAATCGCCGTTTGACTTTCAAACTAGCCGTTTGACTTTTCAAACTAGGATTTGAATAAACCCTCTATTTTGATCATCGATGACACCGAGTACATGATGCAACCATACCAACTTGATATAACACATTCATGTACCCTTCCCCCTCGTAGTGCCGGACATTCCGGAACCTTCTAGAACATTCCCGATGAAAACACCGGAACCATTCCCCAACTCCGAAACGGGACTTTCCTTATATGAATCTTATTCTCCGGACCATTTCGGATCTTCTCGTGATATCCCTAATCCCATTCGAGACTCCGAACAACATTGGGTCTCTTTCTCATCATTCCATAACTACTCAAACAACGTCGAATCCTTAAGTGTGTCTCCCTACGGTTCGTGAATTATGCGGACATGATCGAGACACTTCTCCGAACAATAACCAATAGAGGAATCTGGAAATTCATATGGCTCCCACATATTTCTACTATTACTTTGCGATCGAATGAACCACTTACATACGATATCAATTTCCCTTTGTCTCACGATAGTTTACTTATCCGAGGTTATGATCGTCGGTATCTCTGCATACCTAGTTCAACCTCGTTACCGATAAGTACTCTTTTCTCGTTCCCGTGATATGTGATCCCTTGTGAGCCAGTCACATGCTTGCAAGCTAATTGGATGACATTTCACCGAGAGGGCCCAGAGTATATCTATCCGTCATATGGATGGAAAAATCCCACTCTTGATCCATGTGTTTCAACCAATACTTTCCGAACACTCAATGCCACCTTTATAGCCACCCAGTTACGGTGCGGTGTTTGATGTCATCAAAGCATCCATCCGGTAAAGGTGATATGCATGATCTCATGGTCGGAGGAATTAGATTACTATGTATCAGAAAGCATATAGCAATTGAACTATTAAAATGACTTGATCTTTATGCTACACTTATCTATATGAGTATGTACACCATATCATTCTCCTAACGATATGATCTTGTTGTTTAATAACATCTCAATGTTTTATGATAGGGAAACCACAATCATCTATTAACCAACAAGCTTAGTATTATATAGAGGCTTTACTAGGGACTTCAAATTAAGTTTACAAATCACACAAGTATCAATGTTTCCTTGTTAATACTATTATAGCATGAATGTAAACATTTATCATAAACACAAAGATATAATAATAACTACATTTATTATTGCCTCTAGGGCATATCTCCAACAAACAAGAATATACTTTGGAATGGTGTAACACACCATGCATAGGAGTTTATAGTGGACACTTTGGAATAACTTGGTTTCTTGGGAGTTGGAAGCATGAGTAGAACTTACTCATACAAGTGGAGGCTAGAAAAAGACTGGTAGCAACCAACTAAGAGAGCAATAATGGCCATAATTATGCAATGCAACAAAGCAAACTAATCAAAGCAAAGAGTGGTACTACAAGTCAAGGACTAAATGATCATAGAGGCTAATGGTGACTTGTCATAGTCATAACATGGTGTGAGAATGTGCCAAGTCAACCCAAATAAAACATTGAAGGAGAATACCACAATACTATGCTTTTGCATGCTAAAACAATGCATAATTTTTTCAATGCACACTAACCAATCCCAATTGTTTGGAACAAGACATGCTACATCAATAATCACTAATCATAATGCTAAAACAACACCTAGCATGTCATGCTAAAGTCTAAGTCATAGTCAATGCAAGCTTCTCTTGCACTTCAAGCAAGAAATTACTACTCCTTTCCAAACACCAAGCAAACTTATTTACAAAACAACACAACGAGAGTGGGGGTCCAAACTACTAAAGCGAACTAAACAAACTAAGCAAAGCAAACAAAAACTAAGACGCTCCAAGAACAACACAACTGTGCATAAAACAATAAAAACAAAGTGTCTAGACATACGTGAGATTTTTATTGATGAAGAAGGGGATGCCTTGGGCATCCCCAAGATTTGACGCTTGTACTTCTTGGATATTTCTTGGGGTGACACCATGGTGGAATCCCCAAGCTTGAGATTTTGTCCATTCTTCATCTCATTGCATCATTCTTTCTCTACACCTGAAATTTTTCCTTCATACAAAACTTCACACAATCTTCATTAGCAACATTAGCTTATTCAAAATATATTAGACCACTGGAAAAGCTTTGGAACAGCAAGGCTTTTCACTAAAAACACAAGCTACTGTAGTAACTCCCTCAAAGAAACTCAATTTATCTGAAGAGAGCTTAAAAGGAATCAATAAGAAGCAAATGCAAATAATGGCAGAAATCTGTCAAAACAGACCAGCAGGTAAAAACGAATTTTTTCGAACATCTTCGGTTGATCAAATAAAAAAGTGTTGAACAAACTAAAGTTATAAAACATACTGGGGGGTTTATTCGTAAATTTTGAGCTCAATCCGATTTACAGAGCCTCCTCACGAATATTTTTGGTGGAGGACAGAAATCTATTTCGGGACATCAACTTCCCAAATCTTACTTCCCTCTCATTAGAGGTCATTCTTGGCACAAAAAACAAATAAAAAGGATAAGGAGAGGTCATTACAGTAATAATAACTCCCAAGACTCGATGAAACTCTTGGGTTATCTCCCAACAAGTACTTTTCTTTAATGCCCTTAAGTTAGGCATGATAGCTTGAGAAGATGCTCACATAAGAAATATGAATTGAAGTCAAAGAGAGCATCACGAAGCAAATTCAAAACACATTTAAGTCTAACCCTCTTCCTATGCATCAGAATCTTGTACACAAATAAATTCACAAAGAACCAAGTGACAAGCATAGGAAGATAAAACAAGAGTAACTTCAAAACTTTCAGCACATAGAGAGGTGTTTCAGTACAATAAAAAACTTCTACAACCATACTTTCCTCTCTCATAATAATTTTCAGTAGCATCATGAATAGAATTAACAATATAGCTATCACATAAAGCATGCTTATCATGATCTACAAACACATAATTTCTATCAAGCTCAAAAACAGTGGGATTAAAACCTTCACAGGTTTTACCCAAAGTAGATATTTTAAAAGGATCCACAGGAACATAACATTCATCCTCCTTTGGTAAGCATGGGGGACAATCAAATAATATAAGGGGTAAAGAGTTACTCTCATTAGAAGGTAGACATGGGTAGATCCATTCTTCCTCCTTTTGTTCATCACTCTCCTCCTGTTTTTCATCTAATGAGCTTCCAGTTTCAACAATTTCTTCTTCCATAGGCTCCTTCAAGGCATTAGTCTCTTCCACTTGTGGAAAACACCTATTAAAATATTCAAGAATATAGCCATTTGCTTCCTTGTAATTGTCAAAGCAAAATTAAGTATCTCATAAACCTCATGTTTATAAGGTGCACCATCAATATTTTCAAGCAAGCTGGCAAGTTCAAATGCACCCTTGAAGGAAATAAACTCTTCAATTTGTTCCACATCATAAAAGTCATAATTTCCTTTAACATAAGAAGATATGGTAACATTATCATTATACTCACATTGAAAAGGCAGGTGTTTATACCTCCTACAACAACAAGATTTATCAAAGCAATAAGTAACATTATAAGTAGATCACACGTCTCTAGCAATAGTATTCAACTTATGAATTTGTTCCCATAAGTGTTTCCCTTTTTGTGACAAACGGTGTTCCTTATAATAATACTTTTGTTCTTCCGTGAACTCACCTTGCCAATAAGAACTAGTTTCAAAGAAACCATCCATTGATAGAAAGCATGACCGAGCAAGACAATGACATACCACCAACTAGAGTAAGAACTAATTTTTTGTGTTTTTGAATAAAGCAAGCAAACCAAACTAGACTATTTTTTTGTTTTTTTTTTGAAAAGAGGCAAACAAAACCAAACAAAAGAAACAAAGCAAACTAAAAACAAAGTAAAGAGAAAGAAAGTGAAGGACTCCCCTAGTGAAGACGTCCTTAGCCTCCCTGGCAACGGCGCCAGAAAACTTGGTGCTTGACGGGGAGGAAGAGGTTGAAGCTGTCCTGTAGATCATCGACAACGGCGCCAGAAAACTTGTTGATGGCGCCTAAGTTGATGTAGGAGCGCTTCGTTGGAAACCCCAAGAGCAAGGTGTGAAGTAGCACAACAGCAAGTCTTCCCTCAGTAGAGACCGAGGTTATCGAACCAGAAGGAGGAAGGAAATGTCACACAAGTGTTGTTGGCAACGTGGAGACCTGCACAACACAAACTCAAGACTTTGTTCCAACGAATCGGTGAGATTGTCAAGGTCACCGGTTTGCTATAACAAAGGATTAAACATATGGTGTGGAAGGTAATGGTTTGCAGCAAGTAAACAAGTAACAGTGGAAGATGTATCAATGGTAAAGATTGGACCAGGGTCCATAGTTCACTAGAGGTGCTCTCCTTAGATAAACAACATGACATGAAGGATAAACAAATTACAAGGGCAATTGGAATCGAGCAAGGCATAACAATGCAATTACTAGCTAGAAAGATCCTATGAGGTTGATTGGGCAATACAACAATATACATAGACCATCATCCAACTGCATCTATGACTAGAAGTCCACCTTCAGGTTATCATCCGAACCCCCTCCAGTATTAAGTTGTAAGCAACACACAACTGCTTTAAGCAAAGTGTGTAAGGTAAACAGTCCACATGTTCCATGAACAAGAGACCGTTGTTTTCTCCCAAAGAGTAACAAAGACATCTACAAATCAAGAGATTTACCACTTCCCTTGGAAACTAGAGGCATGAACCCACTATCAAGCTTAAATACTCCCTATTGGAGTCACTAGCAACTACTTGGCCAAGATAACCACTAGCAACGGAGAGCATGCAAGATCACAAACAACACAGACATGATAGAATCATAAAGATAAAACCATTAATCAAACCAACATAATAATCTCAATATCCATCGGATCCCCGTAAATACAACATGCATGATTACAAATAGATTAGACCTTGATCATGAACGGAGCTCACAAGATCTATACATGAAAGCACAAAGAAGGAGATACAACCATCTAGCTACTACATGGACCCATAGTTCAAGGTGGAACTACTTACGAATCATACCGGAGAGAAGGCCTCCGGGATGATCTCCCCTCCGGCAGGGTGCCGGGAAGAACTTCAGATCCCCCCATCTAGGGACGATGGTGGCGGCGGCTATAGACGGTTTCGTAGATTTCTGATCGGGTACTCAGGGTTTCTGTATCGGGGGCTTCTTATAGGCGAAGTGGCGAGACCGGGATGCGTCCAGGGTGCCCAAACCCTAGCCAGGTGCGGGGCTGGGCCCACCGCGCCAAAGGTGGGTCTGGCCCCCCTGGCTGGCCTTCCGGGCTCCCTTCTAGACTTCTTGTTCCCCACGGAAAGTTATTGACTTTGGCGTTTGTCCCGTCCAATTCCGAGAATATTTCTTTACTAAATTTTCTGAAACCAAAAACAGCAGAAAACAGACATCTGACACTGTTGCAACTTGTTAATAGGTTAGTACCAGAAAATATGTAAAAAGCACCTCAAAGTGTAGACAAATAAAGCAAAATAGATACTAAATAAGCATGGAGTATCAAAAATTATAGATACGTTCCAACGTATCACGCGCCCCTGCAGCCTCCGAGTGACAACGATGAAGGCAAGGCGGACCCCGACTACACGATGTTCTACCGTAAATTCGGCATGTGAGCGGCATCGACATCGACATGGACTATCGGCATCGACTATTTCTAAGTTTTTTTTAGTTTTTTAGCCTAATGAAGTCAAAATTTGGTTGTTTGCCTGAATATGATGTAATATATATGAATTTCGTCTATATTCGTCTAAATTTCGCCTAGTTTGATTAAAATTTGGCCAACCCGAAAACTCGGTTTAAATACGCAAGTGGAAAACTAGCCGTTTATATGCCAAAAACTATATCCATCCGGCGCTAAATATCGTCAAATTTTGACATGAAAACATGGAACGAGTGGAGGTGCTCTTAGCCACAAGACGTGACGTGTGTTGTACCGTTGTTTTAAGAAAACTTTGCTTCCAAAGACAAGACTTAATCCAAATCCAGCCGCCTAAGCTCATTCTGGAAACTGAACTACAAAGCAGAAGCCCGGCCCACAGGGGATCGCATGGACGATGGTCGATGGTCGATGGCTCATGGGCTCATGGCCTCATGAGTCATGAGCGTCACCCTGAAAAAAAAGGGTACACATTTCGAAGGCGGGTGCTAATTGCTAAACAGAACTGCTTAATCACGCCGCAGAGCAGTGGCCATTTGCGGAAGCGCCACTCGCCCTTCCCACCCCACGTTCCCACGCCTGCGTTGCGGCTGATCCGCCAACACCGGGCACCCCCTCCGCCCCGCCCTCCGGTTGTCCCCACTCCCTCCCGCCACCTCCACCGCTCCTCCCCTCCACGCCGCCCACGCCTCTCTCGCCCGCACGCTGAGACAAGCCTTCGCATCTAGGCAAGGCATATACCATCCGTGCTCGCTCGCTTGCTTCCCAAATTTGCCAGCCGCGACGCTCTTTCTCATCTCATTGGATCTCGGTCGGCCGGCCAGATGCTCAGGTACCTCCTCCCTTCGATGTTATGCTCGTCGATTCGCTATTTTGATTCATTTCTTGGCGAGGCATTTCGCCGAGCACTTGACCTGCGTTGCTCTGGGTAGCGTTGTGCGTTCTTGGAACATGTTTTCTTCACTTTTTAGTTGATAATAACGTTGACATGTTGATGCACCGTGGTCTATCTTGTACTGTTTGGGGGATTCGGTGGAGCGGGTTTGTTTTCTCTGAGTAGATGGATTATCGGGTTTATTTCTCTAGTTTGAAGTCTTTGGGCTCGATTTGCGTTGCTATGCTGAGGTTACCCTTAAAGCAGCTATGCAAAATCTAGTGCATGATTGGGAAATCAGATACACTTCTAACAATTTCTGATATCCAGTAGTTAGTAGTTCTGTATAACCGTATTTCCTCTCACATGATTTCTTGCCCTTAGACAGCTACCCGACGTATGTTATTTAGAACGGAACAATATTATCATAATAATCTGAAAACTATCACACTAAATGATGTTATCATAATCCACATCAATGCCATATGGGCCTTAATATGTGCTGTGCTGGTTCTTGTATTTCAGTTATTTTGTTTGGCATGTACTATGCGTATTGGTAAATTCATGCACACGAAGAAGAGTCGATGGTGATTTTATTCTTCCATTTCAGATAGTGATAACCACAGCTTTCGTTTTGGATAATTATCTTAGTCAGCATTATCTACTTTTAGCATGTACTGAGGCTGCTAAATATGTTCTATTGCTAGCTGGCTGGTGTTAATTAATTGTAAATTTCAGAAAGTATAAATTTTGTGCCTGCATTATAGGAATTCACTTCAGAAGCCCATTTGCACTATGCCCTACACAAACTGTTTGAAGAAACATCCCACGAGACTCATCTTTCCATATGCAAATTCCATCCTCCGAGCATCTTTGGAGAAAGGCTCTCCACAGAAGTCACTGATCGACTATAGCACTATGCTCCATTTTAGTGCATTTTGCCCTGATTACAGAACATATGCTCTCCTCCTCAGGGCTTGTTCGAAATGTTCAGACATCTATGCTGCCATGCAAATTCATTCACATCTCACTAAAATTGGGTTACATAATCAAGATATAATAGCTCGACTTTTGAGGTTGTATATTGACCATGATCGCATGATGGAAGCACGTGAGCTATTTTTGCCAATGCTTGAGTGGAATACTGATCCTTTCCATGGTAATTTGATGCTTGTGGGATTCTTGAAGGGTGGACAACTGGACAAGGCATATCAGATTTTCAAGAGAATGCCTGTCAAGGACCTGGTGTCATGGAATTCAATGATTGCAGGTGCAGTAAGGAGCTCTCACCTGAAAGATGCCTTGAATCTTTTCAGCAGGTTGGTCAATTCTGGCCTTCTGCCTGACAGTTTCTCATTCTCTTCAGTCCTGTCAGCTTGTGCTCGAGCTGGTGCCCGCCGTTATGGTGTGTGGGTTCATGAACTGATGGATGAACTGGGGCTGGAAAAGAATCATATTTTAGTGTCAGCACTGATTGATATGTATGCTAAATGTGGAAGGATTGAGGTATCAGTAAAGATCTTCAACACAGTTAAGAAAAAACACGTGTCTACATGGAACACAATGATTGGTAGCCTGGCAGCTCATGGTCTTGGATCCGATGTGGTGATACTGTTTCGCAGGATGGAACATGCAGGTGTGGTTCCCGATGAGGTTACCTTCATTGCTCTATTGACAGCATGCAGCCATTGTGGCATGGTTGAAGAGGCCCGTCAATTCTTTGAAGCAATGACTATGAAGTATTATATCACTCCAAAGGTTGAACACTATGGTGCAATGGTGGATACATTGTCACGAGCTGGGCTGATGGATGAAGCATACAGCTTGGTGAGGTCAATGGCTGTGAAGCCTGATGCTGTGATATGGAGGGCATTGCTTAGTGCTTGTCGTAGGTATCATCGAACCAAATTTGGTGATGTCACAGTTGAACAGATAGCATGCCAGGGCAGTGGTGATTATACCCTTCTTTCAAATATCTACTCATCAATAAACAGGTGGAATGATTCAGAGAAAGTATGGAAAGAGAGGAAGAAAAATAAAGTACGGAAGGTAAAGGGACTGAGTTGGGTCGAATTAGGGGGAGGCACCCATGAATTTAAAGCCGGGGATCGGTCGCATCCTGATTCTGATGATATTTACCGAGTGCTGCATGGCTTATTAAAAAAAGCAAAGGTTGAAGGCTATACTCCATCCGTTGAATTAGTAATGAAAGATATCTCACAGGAGGAAAGAGAAGAAAATCTCAGATTCCACAGTGAGAAGCTCGCAGTGGCTTACAGTGTCCTTAAGACCGGTCCAGGGACAGAAATATTGGTGTCAAAGAATCTGCAGACATGTGCTGACTGCCATGAATGGATGAAGATAATCTCAAAGGTACTTTGTCGTGTTATAATTGTAAGGGATAGGGTTCGGTTTCACCGCTTTCAAAGTGGATGCTGCTCCTGTAAAGATTACTGGTGAGCCCTTGATTGAGCAACACAGAAGTGATTTGCATATCGTCCTGTCAGCAGTTTTGAGGGAAGCCATCAATGGGCCTAAATAGTATTGCCATTTTCTGTTTGAAGGCTTGGAGCTTAGGTGGTACACATGAATGAGTGAAGGACTAAACTTGAGCCCTGCAAGACATTGCTATTAGTTTGGCTGTGAGATCGGTAACAGTGGAAATAAGGGTATGCAGACACAGAAATATGCATTGTGTATTGTACACTCTCAGCATATATGGTATACAAGTTCTTCTCTATTGATTGACACATTTCTACAGAATTATAATCTGAGAGTTGTGGGATCAAGATAAAAAGATTTTCTGCTGGGTTTGTGTTTTCTCTGATTTATTAGGGTATCTCATGGATCTGTTGTGTGTCCCCCGTGGAAAATTGTTACCATAGTATTGTCTGGTCTGCTATCTTATTTGTGGAGGCTTACTTTACTTGCTATCTTGCTTTTTGATGTTTACCCGTGCTGGCATTGCATGTGGTGATATATACGTAATGACTTCAATATTATTATTCTGGTTGAATTCTTGCATATCTCTGGGTTTCACTAGTTTTAAGTTTGAGAAATGCAACTGACGATGATTGTTTGCTCATCATTTCAGGATTAACAGTGACGGGGCATTCAATACTCAGTTATCTAAAGCTTGTACCAAATAATAGGGGCAGCAACACTTTTGATGCGCTATTTTTTCCATTTATAGAATGTCCTTATATTCTATTTGCTGTGGTAACTTCCATCATCTAAGGAACTCAATAGGGCACAGCTGTAGTACCAGATTTCTCAAGTATCACAGCAGAATAATCTCTGAAAATGCACTTCAGAACAGAAGACATAAAACTAGACCTTTTAGTACATCAGTACTAGTGAGAAGCACAAGAAAAGCATGTAAGCAATCTTTCAGCGGTAACCGCCATCTACATGGTGGGTCAGTTGAATCTTCCATTGAAGTGTTCAAGCAGTCTGATCTACAGCACCTGAAATCTCTTCAGTGCTACGATATTCAGGAAAAGGTTTCTGGAGGCAAGACTGAGTGCCCTGCAACTATCCTTGTTTTTGATATTGAAACTACTGGTTTCTCACGCCGTGGTGATAGAATTATTGAGTTTGCTGTACGTGATCTTATGGGTGGAAAGAATAGCACTTTCCAGACCCTAATAAACCCTGAGAGAGACGTAAAAAATGCAGGTGTTCATGGTATTAGCAACGGCATGGTCAAAAAATCCCCAAGGTATCATCTTTCAACAGCATGATTTATACCCTTCCAAGATATTTTTCATTTTGTTTACTATTTTTACTAACGCAAACCATCATTTTGTAAAAGTTCAGTGGAGAAATAACGATGTAAGAGAGATAATAGAAAACATGCAAAGCAGAATTTACATTTCTTCTTCAGATAGGAGTTTTTCTTTGTTTGCTGTCATTATTCATTCATCTGAGACTTTTTTAATTATTGATATTTTCTGCAAATAATAAAGTAAAAAAACTACGGCTCTCTGTATCTTATTTTTTTTCTCCTACATGGTGATTTCTGCTGTATGAGAGCACCAGATTTCTGCATTACATTCTGAAAATGTAGTTCCAGAAATAAATAAATATGAACTGAGGTCAAATGTCCATTTGTTACTGCTTGTGTGCAACCTGCTACGTTTTTATAATAAACCCATTCCCTCAGTACACGGATTTTAAAACTTGATTACCGTTCTTTTTTCTTGTGAGGGTACCCTTTTTTCTGGTGCATTTCTAGGTGGGCTCTTCGTCTTTTATAATTAGAATTTATGTACGACTATGCAGATTTGGGGAGTTCATACCCATTCTACTACAATATGTTTGGAGTCGTCAAGTGGTGGGTAAACCAGTTATGTGGGTTGCTCACAACGGGAAAACCTTTGATGTGCCCTTTCTTATCTTTGAGTTCGAACGGTGTAAACAGGAGATGCCTGGTGACTGGCTGTTTGTAGACACACTTCCTATTGCAAGACAGTTGGTTGAATCAAATGGTATGTTCTCTCGCCAAGAGTTCTATTTATTTTCTTAAACATACTGTTCAAGATTGTTTTCAGTGCTAGAGAAAGGGCGCAGTTTACTTTGGTGGTGACAATTAATTAAGGAAGCTAACATAACCTAGTTTTATTCTTCTTGTTTCAAATGCCACTCCTGTAATTGTGATGACATGCTCTAGTATTTATGCTATGTTATCTAAGTACATTTCGGAGGCAGAAATGAAGCCAAGTTAACAACATTATAGGTTTCGCCAGTAACCTCCACAGTTTCTTTCCTATGCATTCTTGATTTGTGATTTTTACTTAATTGAAAAAAGGAGGTCATTTATCTGCAGCAAATCACGCGACTCAAAAGCTAACCTCACTACGTTTCCATCTCAGGGGAAAAAATCAGCTCTGCGTCGATGAAGACGCTGATAGAGCGCTACAAGATCCAAGTTGGTGGCGACGCGCACCGTGCAATGCGGGATGTGACCGCCCTGTGTTATGTGCTCCAGAAGCTGACTTTCGAGTTGAAGCTAACGGTTCCCCAGCTCCTCGAGAAGTCATTCCGGGTCTCTGATATCCCGACAACACCCCCCAAGAAATGATCAGCACCCTCACTGGAACAAAATATCCTGAAACTCTAGATTATTTCACTGGTGTTGTATTACAGAGCTCTTAGGTGCCGATTCCAGCTCTGATTTCTATGCTGTTTCAACATCAGAATAATACATTCCTCATTGTTACTCTGATGTTCTGGTCAGTAGTTCAGTGATGAATACTACTCCCTCCGTTTCAAAATATAAGATGTTTTAGTTTTGTGAAGAAAATGAATCTAGACTTTTTTTTAGTGTGTAGATTCATCCCAAAGTTGAGTGAACCTACATACTAAAACAAGTCTAGATTCATCTTCTTCACAAACCTAAAACATCTTATATTTTAAAACGGAGGGAGTATTACTGTACCGAAACTTGCTGGCCCTGTACTCTATCTGAACATTATATGCACAGTACATTTATTCAGAGGTACTACGACATTGATACAATGTCAGTTCTGTGTGGTGTCCAAACGAAACGAAATGGAACGCTCTTGACTAAGCTTCAGGGCCATAACGTCGACTTCCAGTTTCTCATAGTCATAGCTACTGTACATTTTACCAGTAATCGTGGAATCCGGGATTAAAGTCGGTTTTGCCCTTGTGTAAGGATCAGGTCATTTCCAGTTGATTCATTTCGACAGCTTTGATTGATACTACAATGGGGTACTCAGGTGAGGGGAAACAGTTATGCACCTGATTCTTTTGTTCAACTTATTAGATAATGCAGGAGCTTGTAGCGTCAGATAACGGAGGGAAAAGTCGATCCTGCCCTTGGTCTTGGTGGGAAGAAGTGAACGGGTTCTATATAAGGCAGGCCAGTCAAGTCAGTTTGACCTGTCTCTCAAACCGCGACGACTTCCTCTGCTTCCCTCCAATTCTCCAAACCCGACGGACGATGGCGACACGAAGGTAACCACCCGCGACCTCCTCATCGTCGTCTTCCCTCTGAATCCAAACCCTACTCTCATCTCTCTGCTACTCCGTCTGCAGCTTGGGCTCTCCCGCGCAGGCCATGGAGAGGGAGCTCGGGCACCTCTCTCTGGCGGGATCGTCCTGCGTCTCCTCACTGGGCTTCGGGTCGCCGATGTCTGCTTCGCCGCTGGAGAACCTGCTCGACTCCTCTCCTTCCTCGTGCGTTTCCGACGACCGCAGCAAGGGAGGCCTGCTCAGTTCGCCCAGACGGAGGTCACCGATGGGGAAGACGCTCGACTCGCCCTCGTCCTGCGTCTCCGTCGGCCGCTACGTCTCGCCACTGCGCGTGTCAGAGGAGCAGGAGAGCGAGGCGCGCGAGGCGGAGAGGCTCCTGCACGCGATCGCCGAGCTCTACGATGACTGCTTCCTGCGCCTGCGCGACGCCACGGCCGAGGTCGCCGACCTCCGCCTCGAGCGCCTCCATCTCAGAGCGGAGAACATGCAGCTCTCCCTCCTCCTCGAGGAGATCGAGGCCTACAAGGGGAAGCAGGCGTGCGCGGTGGAGCCGGCACTACCACCGAAGCCGGCGGAGGAGGCAGCAGCACGCGGCGGCGCGCCCAAGAGCATCTCGATTCGTTCGAGGTGCTATCTCTCGCAGATGAAGCAGACGCAGGGCGAGGCAGAGGCGCAGCGCCTCCTTGTTCGTCCGCCTCCAGCGATTGTGGTACGCTTTCGAATTCACGAATTAATTCCGCCGCGAATCGCTTGTTTACCTTATCGAAACTCGGAAATCTGCATTTAAATCCTCGAATACAGTTCGATAGTTCCAGTTCTGGCAAATTCGTAGGAATAGGGCGGAAATTTGGTGTGTGATGCAATTAGATGGTGAAAAAACAAGCTGAGCCCTGCAAAACTAGATGAGCTGTGTTCTATTTGCGATTTGAAGATCGCATCAAGCCGTGATTTATGACGAATTAGCTGATTTTGTACTTAGAATCGCCAGGGACACTGCTTTCGGTTTACATAGGCAGAGTCGCTTAATACAGTTAGTAAAACTGAATTACCAAGTCGCTTAATCGAAGGGAAATTAAGTTTGTGATCCAATTGTATGGTGAAAAGGCTATTTTAAGCTTGCAAAATCAGATGAACTATGGTAATATGACGTTCTGTTTGCGACTTAATCATCTGACAATGGCATCAAGCATCAGGCTATGTTGAATCAGATAGTTTTGTTGTTAAGAATCTTTCATTGGGAAATTGTTAATTTATCTCGGGAGATCATACAAATTTATAATGTGCTTGCTTCGGGATTCAGTGGCAAGAAGCAACAGTACTGAACTTGCTGAATTTTTCTTCAAAAACATTAAACTGGCTTAATTCGAATCCTGCAAAGTTAGACGAGCTCTGGTAATATGATGCTCTGTTTCTGATTTGATGACCGTGTCAAGCAGCAAGTTATGATGAATTAGCTGATTTTGTACCTAGAATCGTCAGGTACACTGCTTTCGGCTACATAGGCAGAGTTGCTTAATACAGTATAAGTCAAACTGAATCACCAAGTCGCTTAATCGAGGTGAAATTAAGTTTGTGATGCGACTGTATGGTGAAAATGCTAGTTAATCCTGCAAACTGAGATGAACTCTGTTTTGAGTATTCGACAATAGCATCAAGCATCAGGTTATGTTGAATTAGCTTGGTTTGTACTTAATAGTCATCCAACTCTATTTTTTCAGATTTGTGTTGCAATTTGATTAGGAAATCATTAAGTTAACTTGGGAGATCATACAAATTCTGATAATGTGCTTGCTTTGAGATTCAGTTGCAGGACACAAGTTGCAACAGACTTGCTTAATATTCTTCCAAAAATATTGCTTATTCGAAACTTTACATAGAACTCGTCAGGTTGACAAATTTTTGTTACGAAGTTATCAGTAGCCGAATAGGATCTTGATTTGGCTTAATTGACTGGGATTTCATATCACTATGTTTGATCTTGATATCTCGCTGGGATTTTCATATCAGTATGTTTGATCTTTGTGGCGGGGAATGGTGATTGCAGGAAGCAGGGGAGGATGAGGCGAAGGGGGATGGGGAAGTCGAGGTGGAGGCGTACAGGCAGGGCACGCAGAAGACGGAGCTGTGCAACAAGTGGGAGAGCGGCGCCTGCCCCTACGCCGACCGGTGCCGGTTCGCGCACGGCCTGCAGGAGATGCGCCCCGTCATCCGCCACCCGCGCTACAAGACCCTCCCCTGCCAGATGATGGCCGCCGCCTCCGGCTGCCCCTACGGCCACCGCTGCCATTTCCGCCACTCCCCTGCTCCCGCCACCGAGTCCTACTAGTCAGCCGCGGCCACCACCACCAGAAGCTTATCGTCTCCTACTGCCGTGTAATGCCCCCCTCCTCCCTCCTTCCTTCCTCCCCTCATTACCTGCGCACGTCTGATGCTTCTTTGCTGTCCTGCCTTGGAATCAGAAGTAGGAGTACACGCATTGAACTCGTTGAATCAGTCAGTGACTAGCCAGGAACAGGTTCAGGCCAGGAATATGGTACTAGTGGGTAGTGCGTGTCTCTAGTCAGCAATGGGTTAAACGGGCCGTAGTGCATGACTTGTATGATTGCTGTGGATGAAATCTGCAAGTGGATCGTTCGCTGTCTGTGTGATTATAAGTAACCCATAGTACTATTAGCTTTGTATATCTATGGATGATGGACCGGGCCAGCATTCTGTATGCAAAAGCCTGAACTTTTTTTTTTCGAATATAAAGCCTGGACTCTTATTGTTGCTCCTGTGGATGATTATTGCTTGGGCTGGATGCTTCTATCACTAGCAACGTATGCAGAGTTTGATCTTTTTTTTTTTTTTGCGAGGCATGCAGAGTTTGATCGATTGCAGTTTGCCAAGCATTTCTGCCATTCTGTATGGAAAAGCCTGTGCTATTTCCTTTTGAAAAATAAACTTCAAATCCTTTTTATCCAATCAAACTAGATGATTATTAATTGGAATGGTTGCTTCTGTCTATCAACCTATCCAGAGTTTGATTAATTGCAGTTTGCAAACAATTGCTTGCATACAAGATTAAAGTTGGTACCGGTATCAGTATTTACACTTGCTCGTAGTTATATCTTGAACACTGGAATGTATGGGCTTGTCGAGGTTTTGTGGTGATTTTTCTTCTGAACTTGCCGTGGTGAATCTTAATATAAGTTGCTTATTTCAATATGTATTACTACTAGCAAAAACCAGATTGTATTTTGATCTGGCTGCACGCCATGAAGCCTGGATATCCCAGGAAAGGAAGGCATATATATATATATATATATATATATATATATATATATATATATATATATATATATATATATATATATATATATATATATATATATATATATATATATATATATATTTGTAGGCATCTTGGGATTACTGGCAGCATCTGCTGTCTCCTTGGTTCTATACCTCCCAGATAATGAGAAACTATCTGCTGCAGCCTTGGATACCAATAAGATGGATAGGTGAGGTAGCTCGGGACATGGCGCGCGCACACGCCCAAAGTGGCTGGGAGCATCAGCATCGTATGCTAAAGCCGGCTTTGGTCTCTCACATGGACGGGGGGTGGGTGCTTTCTCGGAGATTTGGAGATGGCAAGTGGAAATAAAGGGGCGGAGAGAGCATGATGTAATCTGCTTTTCTAGGGGCCAGCAAAGGCGAAGGTAGAGCTGACCAACTGACTGACGATTAGAGGATCTGCCGCGCGCTATCTGCATACATACCTCGTTATCCCCTGCAACCCTGATATCTCGCTTTCCAGGATTCCTTTTCGGGAATTCGGGCGAGAATGGAAATCCCTTCTCTCTGTCTGTCTCTCCCGCCATATGCTTGGCTGCGTATCAGGAGATAAATAAGACCAGAATACCAGATACGATACGAGGGGCATTGGCTTCGTCAGCGCAATCGTGATTTTTTAAGTCAAGTTCTCTACTCCACGGTTCTGTAGGAAAAATAAACAGTTGTGTAGAAAGGAAAATGATTTCGGGCGATCTGAGTTATTTACCGGACAATCAATCATTCATTCATAGTTTCATACTAGTACGTAAAGTCCTTTGAGCATATTTACAGATCGGAGAGATTGGACTGGACGAAGAAGACAACGACGAGAAAAGGAAATGCAAAAGGCCATTTGATTTCATCATCATCAAATAAAATCGTCTCTCCTCTCCACACGAACACAAACCGCAAAGCGCAGGCGGTGCGTGCGGAGGAGAATAAATTCCCTCCCTCCCGCTTTGTGTTTTTCCTCTGCTTTGCTCCTCCTCCTTTCTTCCTCCTCCTCCTCTCTCTCTCTCTCTCTCCGTCCGTCAGAGCACCGAGCACCGAAGAAGAACTAGCATAATAAGCAGCGCTCCTTCCCGGCGAAAAGCTCGCCTTTGTACCCATCTTCCGTCCCCAAAAGCCTAGCTACACGCGCGCCACTCCCGTCGCCCAGAGGTGGTTCGCCACCGCACCACCATTGCTAGCTCTGCTTCCTCGAAGCTTCTCCGATCCAGCCCTGCATGCAATGCACCGGCCACCACCACGTACGTACGCACGGCACGCCCCCCGACGCACGCGCCGGGCGAGAGCTAGCTATACGCCCATCCGTCTCCAGCTCCATAATCATCATCATCTCCATGATCTCCATCCATGCATGCACAGCTTTGCCGCTTTCTGACAAAATTCCCCGCCCTTTTTGTCGACCCGGGCGCTGAAAGAGAGGAGGACGCGGGAGGAAAGCTCGAAAGCCCCGGGGCCGGGTGGGTGGGTGTGCCCAGCCGAGCCGAATCTTGGCATTTCTAGGGATTCTCTGATGAGCCTCGCCGCTTTACGGTCTTTTGCCCTTGCCCTTCCCTGCCGGCCCAGGGGAGCGTGTCCTTCACGAGACCGACCCGCCACCAGTCCACCACCCTCCTCCTCCTCTCTCTCCCTGTGGCCTCTGGCCTCTGGCCTGTGGGGGATGGGAGAGGGGAGAGAAGCTTCGGCGCTGCTTCCTCTGCTCCTTGCCGCCGCTATTTATAGCCCACGTACGTACGTGGTCACTCTCACAGTCTCACTGCCCAGCCAGCTCTCGCAGTCCTACGCCGGCCGGCCACCTCAGGTGAACCTACCTAGTGAACTGAACTTGATCAGTGAGTGTGCATTGCCTTCGGGATCGGGATGGATTTGAAGAGGGTCTTGGACGTGGTGGAGGAGGAGGTGGTGGTGGACGGCGACGAGGAGGAGCTTGCCTCCCCGGACGCCAAGCGCCGCCGAACGCTTCTCCAGTGAGTACTACTACATTCTTGGCTTCGGACTTTCAGTTAGTTGGGTGTCAGGTTCTGACGAAACTTGGCACGCTTTGCCCCGTGCAGTAGTAGCTCGATGCAGGAGGCCATTGGCGCGCAGTACATGCAGAAGCATCTACCCAAGCTGGAGCCGTTTCTGCGCAGAGTCGTAAGCACTTCCCTTCCATTTCTGAATCAACTAGGAACATGTTTACGCTGCAGAAAACCGGCAAGAAAATCTAATTAATGGTGTACTCTCAGGTGCAGGAAGAGGTGCACAATGTTCTTATCCGCCACATTGATTCGGCAAACAGGTTAGCTTTGAACATATACAGTATATACTACTAGCTCTGTACATTTTCTCGCTCTTGTGAATACCGAAACACTGCTGGAACTTATCAATGTCGTATCTGAGTCTGAGTTTATGCTCTGAAATACGTACTGGCTTATGACTATTGCTGAATGTATGCAGCCAGTGGCTAATGCAGTGTTAGACATATGACCTTTAATTTTGACTGCTAATTCAAAGTAGTACCCAAAAAAAGTGTGCAGCTAGACGCGTTCCTGACTAAATTTCTGCTCTGTTTTTCTCTTCAGGCTCCCTCTGCAACTAAAGACGAACAGCAAAAGATACAAGCTGCAGTTCCAGGGCAACCTGCCTCAGACGCTTTTCACAGGGAACAGGGTAGAAGCAGAGAACAAGCAGCCGCTCCGGATCGTCCTCACCGACGCCGCCAGCAACCAGGCCATCACCTCGGGCCCCTTGTCCTCCATGAAGGTGGAGCTCCTCGTCCTCGACGGCGACTTCAACGCCGACGAGCGCCTCGAGCACACCGAGAAGGAGTTCAGCGAGAGCATAGTCTTCGAGAGGGAAGGCAAGAGGCCGCTGCTGTCCGGCGAGGTGGTCATTGTGCTCGAGAAAGGCGTCGCGTCTGTCCGCGACATCTCCTTCACGGATAACTCCAGCTGGATAAGGAGCAGGAAGTTCAGGCTCGGCGCCAGGATGTCTCGGGCTAGCTCCATTGAAGAGAGGGTGCAGGAAGCTGTGAGCAACCCTTTCCTGGTGAAGGACCACCGTGGTGAAGGTAAATCCATTATTATTAGTACTAGTTCACGTTTAACGCTGACAGCATCCTTCTGAGCCATGCTCTAATTTGCTGAACCTTCATGTTTCAGTTTACAAGAAGCATCATCCTCCTGCTTTAGCTGACGACGTGTGGCGTCTGGAGAAGATCGGGAAAGACGGCGTTTTCCACAAGAAGCTCGCCGACTTTGGAATTCACACCGTTCAGGACTTCCTCAGGAACTTGGTGATAGATCAGTATGGACTGCGCGGCGTAAGAAGCCTAGCCTGCCTCTCATTTTTTGTACAGAGTTTTCTGTAACTGTTTCCTACGTACTATAGTTCTCATCATGTGTACTGAAACCAAATGTTGCTTGCAATTTTCAGTTACTCGGCAGTGGGATGTCGAACAAAATGTGGGAGTCGACCGTGGAGCATGCCCGGGAGTGCGTCCTGGACGACAAGCTCTACTCCTACTCCAGCGGGCACGGGATCATTCTGCTGTTCAACTGCATCCATGAGATCATCGGGGTCGTAGTCGGGAGCAACTGCTTCTCCATGAACGCCCTCACCGCAACGCAGAAGGTAATGAAACAGCTGAGCTGAAAAGACTATCCACCGGATGTACAAAAACACTTCAGTTCAGACAGAGATATACCTCTGCCTCAAGAACAGCATGTCGTTCATAAGTACTGTACTATAACATCATCGGTTTTTGCAGGCGCTGGTGGTGAAGCTGCAGCAAGACGCTTATAAATTCCCGAACCGCATCGTGGAGTTCAAGGTGCAGTCGCAGTCCGCTGAGCAGTCGTCGACAGCGGCGCAGGCCCCGCCTGCCCCCACGATGCCGCAGATCCCTGGCCCTCTTCAAGGTGTTCATTGCTTACCCATCAGGTGTTTGTTGGTTTCATCGTTGGGACCTGATTAAGGTCATAGCAACCATCATCTAACACTTGCTTTTCCCTTTGACCAGGCGAGCCGAACCCACAGCAGTATCATGGCCTGCTGAACCCACTGCCATTGAACGAGACATTGGAGGATGTTCTGCAGGCAACCGGCACCAGACACCACCATCACCACCACCAACATAGCGAGCCCTGGATCACGACCGGCTTCGACGCGAGGGACCCTTTCGACATGCTGCAGTTCAGTGGCTCGTCTCAGCCTTGCGGGCTGCTGCTCTCCAGCACCGGCTCGAGGTTGTAAGCTTGACTGTTTCCAGCAATGGGTCCGACTAACTGTCTGGTAACATCACAGGTCGTTGTTGGTTAGGGGGTGATTATGCATGCAGAGAAGGCAATAAGTAGGCAGGCAGCGTGATAGGAGAGTATTTGTTTTGTGACGTGTGATAGGATTGGGAAGCTCCTGTGTGTAGTATAAAAGGTGCTTCTGTATGGCACTAGTGCTTACTGGTGGACGGTGTTCGGTTATGTGTCAATTTTTTTTGAAGGCAAAGGATGCACAGTGTAATCTTTCTCTGCTCACACAGGACAGTGGTGAAAAGAAATAAAACTTGCTCACATGGGCCTACTTTGAGCATGGAAATTAAGGGCATGTTTTTGAATGTTTCTGCTCTGGCCATTGTGGCATGTTGTAATGGCACCTCACTTGCCACCACAAAATTAAGAAAATGTCTATTGCAAAGATGCCTGAAATTGCAGAGGATCTTGGCTATTCTATACTGAACCATCAGATCAAAATCCATCGCGTCCTTCTCCTCCTTCATACCGCCTACCATATTGAGAGGCTTGCTAGCCCCAGCTCGTCAAAAAGGAAAGAGGAAAACAACAGATGTGCACACACAAGTTGAGCTGATTGAACAATAGTTCATGTGAGAGACTAAAGGTTGGAATGTTATCTTTTCTCTAAAAATTCATCAATCATCCACGCAGGATCAGCAACGCACCACTTTTTGTAACCAGTAGCTCCTGTCTACAAAGTACAACCATCACCTGAAGGCCACATAACATGGAGTAAGAGTTTCAAGAAGAGGGCAACTTGTCAACAAAGGTTTTGACAAATTTTACTGGTGTCAGCTGGCACCGATCCTTTTAAGCCAGCTCCGTCCAGTTGATATCAGCTCCTTCCAAGATTAAACCACAGCATCAAAACAACCGTACAACATCGCCACATTGGGTTAGGCTATCAATCAGTCTCCTGTACAGAGTTTCATGTTAACACTACATGAGATCAGACTTGAAGTTGTAATGCCACCTTGTCCAATACTACATCAGTAGCTTCGATAAGGATAGCATCAAATGGAGCCAAAGCCAACACGATTAAACATGAAATACATCAGTAGCTTTGATAAGGACAGCATCAAACATTAGTCAGCCCGGTTCCATATAAAACACACTCCAAAGCAGCAGCGAGGAGACTTTCCGTCCCTTCTTCAAACATTGTTAAGCTAGTCATTTTTTTCACTTTACAGGCTAAGTTGCACAAAAGAAACTAGTCTTGAAATTCTGGGAGCCATCTTCTCAGCGCGAATGCAAATTTCATCAGCGCTGTTGATGGACACCAACCTTGTTAGTAGCCCAATTTGTTCAGTTCAGGCCAGAGTACAGTTAGTTTCACCAAATAATACTTCGATCCAGCGACCAACAGTTTATTCTCTTCTTTTTTACATCGAGCAGAAATCCGAACAAGAATACTACTTCGCATGGACAGGGGCCAATGCGGCATATCGGTACTTTCAGTTGCATGCAGTCGAGCGGCTAGATCTTTTACCTTCCATTGCATCCTTCTTTTTTCTACAGCCTGAACAAAGATAAGGACCAGCCCATGGTGTTGACGGGGCAGAACAGTAACCGCCATCAGTATCTGTGATCAAATCTTCGAATGGAACTTGGTCTACTTGGCAGATCGCACAGCGGAATGGGGGCGCATTTGCTTTTGACGGGGAATTCCTTCCCAACCTGCAGAAACTAGGTGTTAGTGCGCTGTCGAAAGGCCTAAGATGAGCATCGTTCAGCGATAACAAATGGTATAAGCTGATACAAGAAACATGTAATGAGGATATGATTATGGATAGCTGAAGTAAGTCAATTCTAGCTGTAGATGCAGTTTGTACATTCTGATACTGGCCATTCTTGCAAACCTGACCTTCTACTGACAGTGAGAAAAGTAGCGCAGTTCGTGTTGTACATTCATGAGTTGTAGTGGCATACAAGATACAATCCAGCTACTAGGCTACTGCAGGAGTACTACTGAAAGAAAAATGCAAACGAGGATGGACTTCACTGCTTGTGCAATGTTGCTTCACTGCTTTTCATGAAAAGATTAATTCACTATAGATGAGATTGAACAACAGATAGACCACCAGCAGTTGTTAGGAAAAGCTTAATTAGAGATTTAGAGGAATGGGCACAACCACTTGTTCTGCACCATCCCAAAAATGTATCATATCATCAAGCGAAACCAGGGACAATGAGCGAAACCAGGGACAATGAGATAAAAGTGAAGTAAAATAAAATTGTTTAATGTCAAACACAAAAATTCATATATGGCATAAACTGCATGACTAAAACCCATGTAATTTACCGATATGCAAAGTATGTGGAACAATAATATGAATTGCAAGGGAAAAATAAGAACATGCCTTTCTTCCAACAACGCAGAGCCCTCTTCAAATAATTCCTCCACAAAGCCAAATGAAGCAGACTTTTTCTTGTTACCAAGCTTTCCAACAGAGCTATGAGACCTACGGAAAAGAAGAGACCTCAACTTGTTCTGATTATGCTTTGGAGAAGATGGTGCTGATGTTGAACCGTGATCAGATGGGATGATATCAACAACCACACAGGTTGTGTCATCTTTCAGTCCAGTTGTCTTCAGAGCTTGCTGTACGACCAAAAATTTGATTTCAATAAGATGGTCAAGACAATCAAGCATAGCATAGAGAGTTTGGGACAATGTAACAATTGCAGCGCCATGCATAGTGACCTTAACGACGAGCTTTGCAGCCAGTTCTGCAGGCAAACCTCTGCACGCCTGCGCTGCGATCTCTGAGGACACTGCATCCCATACTCCATCTGATGCAATTATTAGCCTTCCTCCAGAATTTGAGAGCTACGACATCCCAAGGCACACATATTAGTCAAGATACACTACAATAAGCTACATTCCTGGCATTTGATAAAACTTTGAAAATTCACCTTCACTTGCTTGACATGTGGAATTGGCACGATGAACTCCCCAACATCGGTATCCCCAATTGATCTTGAAAGGCACAATCCACCTGGCCAGCATCGGAGAGGGCCAACCTACAAGAACAAACAGAACAATTTACACCAAAACCCATATCCAAATAAGCATGCAGTTGTATCCCTGAACTGTTTCCCCGCCAGAGCGCTACCTGCTGTCCACCGCAGAGGTTAAGCCGGCTGACTTCCCCTCCACTCGCCGTGACACGCTCCCGCTCCTCTGCATTCTCCTCTAGCCTGTGGTCCACAGTTAGCAGCGAGACCACACCCCCCTGAGTGTCCAGGATGCATCTGGAGTCTCCCACCGACGCCACAGTGACAGTGAATCCATCAATAACGACCAACGTCGCCGTCGTGCCTGACATCTCACCTGCGCCAATTCCCAAAGTTAACAACATCTTCGCAGGGACGTTAGCCCAGGAACCCAACGGCATTGCAAGGTGTCTCACCCTTGCGCTGGAAGTCAATGTCTGTCTTGACGAAACCTGCCACAAGCGCGCGCGGCAGCACTTGCAGCCAGTCCTCTCGGCTGATACCTTGCGGCACGGCGCTCATCACGTCCTCCAGCAAGTGCTCCTTGCTGAACACCGCCGCCGACACGCCATTGTGCCCGTCGAACACCTATCAGCAGGCAGATCCAAGAAAGAAACACGCCCTTAGATGACCGAGCCGAGAGAAAACAAAGAGGAAGGGACATTGAGTAGGATAGCGCACGTACGCCGAAGACGGAGAAGGCGGAGGAAGGGTCCCCCGGAACGCGGAGGCAGTCGGGCTTGACGAGGAAGTAGTCCTCGCCGCGCTTGGCGAAACCGGAATGGCCGAACCGCACGAGCGGGCGTTCAGTGCCGCCGCCGCGGAGCTCGCGGCCGATCAGCGTGGCCAGAGGTAGCGCCCGGGGCAGCTTCTCCTCGATGGAGTCGCTCTCCATCACAGCCTCCGGCAGCAGTCCTAAACGAGAAGCATCCCCCCAAGAACCAACTTAAATGGCACCATTTCTTGCGCGGAAAAGCTCTTCTCGATGGCCCCGGCGGGGAAGACTCCGAGCCGGATCTGAGATTACGCGGCGCGTCCTCGTATTTGGGGGCAATGGCGTCGCAATGCGGACGGCGACGAGCTGGGATTTTAGGGAATTTGGCGAAGAGAGTAAAGGTAGAAGAAACGGGAAGTGCGGAGAGGATTTTTGTCCGCCGACTCAGCGAGTTAGAAGGTCGAGAAAAGATTCTTGTGATTTAGAAGTAGCCTCGGGGGTTTAGTGTAAATTATTTAAAGCCAAAAAAAACTTAAAATAAATAGTACCTGTGTCGTGGTGTTGTCACCGCGGATGATATAGATAGGCTTAAATTGAGGGTCGAATGGACGGTTGAGGTAACCGGGGAGGGAGTGCACGGTCTAGCCGCGCACGAAGGACACAAAAAACTCTCCACACTTAAGATTTTTATTGATCCAAGAAGTTTACAAGTGCTCCTTAAGCTGTTCGAGCATAGCCTCAACGCACTAGTTTCCTACTTGGTCCAACCTCCCTCTAAACCCTAGCTATGTTCCTTCTTATATAGGCGATGGGCTGCTAGGTTACACCTTTGGGTCCTAGGGTTACTGTTTGGATCTTTGTCCTTTCAGTGCGGGTCGGGTCATGGGCTAGCCCTGAGCCCTTGACCCAGTCCACAAAGCTATACGGCCAACGATCTTCACGTACGTAGCCTCCAGCTCTTTTGACGTCATGCGGTGACTTTATACGTCAGTCCTTGCTTTGTGCGTCACCCGGTCCCGGCTCCTTTTATGTCACCCGGCGTTGCCTTTCTCTCTTTTGATCATGATTTACCATGGTCCCTTCTGAATCTCACTCGCAAAGCTTCCACGCGTCCTTTCTGACTCAGACTTCCCTCGTGAGACCCGGCTCATCGCTACCTACAAGAGCAACAGCTTTGCCAATACGGGCCGACATAGTTTTCATGTCGTCCACGCATAAGCTTTGTATCCGCCCGTTGATACTCGGCCAGAGGCTTTTTTTGACTCGGCGTAAGCCAAGCTAGGCAATGTTTTACCCCTTATGACTCTACCGGCGGTTATCCCCCCGACATTAGTCCCCGAAGCTGCTGAGGACTAGCAGTTTTTGCTATTAGGCGTCTTCAGGTTCCTTTAATGTATTTGGAACTTCTCCTTTCTCTTAGCATTTATTGTGCAGGACACATTGTTTTGGCGTAACCTCGATCTTTGCCGAGTCTGTCCTGTCTTTTTCGAGTCTCATCTTTGACTTTTGTGCCATCCTTGCCTCGTGTCGAGTCATTTTTGACGTTGCCGAGTCATTTTGGGCTTGCCTTAGTCACTGACAGGCTGTAATCATGATTGCTTGCCTCAAATCCTGACTGCACAGTGACGGCGACGCAGTTACTCCCGTCACTGTGGCAGTCCCATCGCTCAGCGCCTCGTGTCCTGCGCAGCTTGACGTGGCTTCGGATTTTCCGTGTATCGCATACACGTGGCGCTTGCTGATGCGCTCACTCGGTCGGGTACACGACAACACAGCGGCTACACAGCGCAAAGGGATCCCACGCCGTTTTTTCACTCCCCTTAAGTAGGGGCGCGGGGAACTTAACTGCCCCCGCTGGTTCAGTTTCCCCCTTGCCTTCTTGTTCCCTGCGCCTCTTAATTCAAAACCACCCCTTCGTTGTTCCTCTTTCTTGCCGCTCTACTCCAGCGATTCTTTCCTCTCTTTTCTTATTCCCCGACGGGTCCCTGCGTTTCCAGGTCTCTTCCAACGGCGGAAGAGCCCGAATCGCGCGAAATCATGGACGCACGCGACGGCGGCGAGGAGGTGGAGGAGCATGAGGCCACCAATGAGCGCAGCGGCTGGAAGGGCTTCGAAGTCACCATGGAGGAGCTTGACTGGTTGCGCTCCACCGGGCGTATTCCGCTCAAGGTCGATTGCCGCCTCCCCGTCGGTGAGATCGTTCCCAAACCAGAGCCCAACGAGCGGGTGGTTTTCCTTTCGTATTTTGAGCGCGGCTTTGTTCTTCTAGTTAGTGATTTTTTTCAAGTCTTTTCTTTCCACTTTCCAACTGCAAACCCATCACCTGCCTGCCAATGCTATCGGCTCTCTCTCCTGCTTCATCTCCGCCTATGAAGGCTATCTTGGCATTTGGCCCACTGTCCTTCTTTGGGAAAAATATTTCAACTTCCGAATCCAGGTTGTTCCTGACCCCGGCGTTCCTCGTGCAGAGAAGAGGACCACCAGGTGCGGTGCTGCAAGCATCACGCCTAGGAGGGATTCTGTCTTCCCCCGGGTCATCGGCATTGATTCTTGCAAGAAATGGCATAGAACCTTTTTCTATGTCAAGAATAGCTTATCCAACGACTATATCCGGCTTCCCCCCCAAGGACGAGGTTTCCAGCAAGGAGCTTTGGAAGCTTGACCCGCGCGACAAGAACCAGGCGATGAATGAGGCTCGTGGGATTATTGAGAGGTTGCTTGACCCGGAAGAGAACTTCCATCTGACCGAGGAAGACCTCATCGCTCGCCGAGTCAGTCCCATCCAAGCCAGAAGCCACAAGATGTGCTTCATGAGCGGTCCTCGCGATCCTACTCGGCACTCCACCCTTGATATCACCAACGATTTTGTGGCTCGCCGAGTCAGCTCAATCTTTAAGCTGAACTTAGCGGAAAACTGAGCTTGGAGTTGTCCTCCTTTTAGCCGAGATAGGCATGTCCCGTGGGTAAGCATCCGAGTCATTGAGTGCTGCCGACATAATTTACCTGGCATTTACTCGCCACTCTGTTCTTTTACTGATTTCATTTTGTCTGTCTTTTGCAGAATCTTGTTCATCAGGTTGATGACAGCACCGTCCCTCCTAGCGGTTATCTTGATAACCAATCGGATGTAGATGAGGTCGAGTATGACCTGGAATGTTTCATGCCGATTCCGCACTCTGCCGCTGCTCCTGCTTCGGGTAAGAACTTTAATCGAAATCCTTTGCGGCATTGGTCAGACGATGACGGTGTGGATTGTGAAATCCTAGAGGTACTTGTCCTTTGACCTGACTTTCTAACTTGTCCCATTGAGCTTTTCATTTACTGATGCAGTTCGCCAGGTACATGACGATCCCCCTCTTGCTATAGGTGGATATGGCAAGCTCCCTGCTGCCAAGCCGAATAAGCGGCGCGGGACTTCCTCCAGCGCTCAGCCTTCAAAGAGGCACCGAGTCGATCCTGCTGCTGCTCCTGAAGCCACATCCTCCCAACCTCGCAAGACTAACACATGCCGAGTCACTTTTCGTTGTGCTCCGTGTGACCCGGACGTCTCCGGGTAACTTTAGCTGCCCGTTACCTTTCGTTTTCTTTTTCTTTTATGTGTTCGTTTTCTTATAGTTCTATGTCTTTAGTTTCAACGCTGCTATGTCTGCCAACCTAGCAGCTCCCAGCATGACGTCTTCCCAGTCAAAGCCTGTTTCTCCTCCTCGTTCTGATCCTGTCGTGCAGAGCCCCATTCGGGTCACTGCCCCCACAACTGAGGATCATGAGTCTCAGAGTGAGGCTGATCCGATGGCGCGTCCGTTAGAGGAGACTTGGCCTCCTTCTCCAGTTGCTCTTTCTGATCCAGACTTGAGACCCGACGTCAGCAATATCGGCGCCGAGTCCACCCAGAATACCCCTGTTATCACTCCTTCTATTGTTGATCTGCTAGTTGATCCATTTATTGCTCCCCCGCTAGTTGTTGAGCCTACTCAGTCGGCTCCATTATCTTCTCAAACCAGTTCTAGACCTGCTCCTCCTGCTTCTACGGTCAAAGATAAAGTTCGTCCTGTTCCTCAAGGCTAGACTAGCTCTGCGCCCATTAGGCCATCAGCTTCCAGGCAATTGACCTTGGTCTACGCCCTTCGGCCCACACCATCAACAATGACACCTGCTTTGGCTGGTCAGTTGGGCGAATCTGCCGCTGCCGGGTCTGGCAGCGTTCCCAGGGCTGGCACCTTGCACGCCACTGTCGCCACTACCCGTGTCGGAGTGTGGGCTATCCTGAAAAAAGGGCAAGTCCTTACTCAGACACTCAGCGGGCAGGGCCTTGGCTCTGCAGAGCGCTATACCGTAGCTTGGAATGCCGCAGGCGAGCAAGAAGTGATCTCTAGTTCTGGCCAGCAGCTACAATTGGGCCACAAGGCCGTCTCCGAGATGACCCAGCATGCCATTGCACTGATGGCCCGAGCAGGTCATGTGAATGAGGTACGTGATTCATTACTCTTTTGTGTACTGAGTATCTTTATATTCATACATGTCCCCTAGTCCCCGAGGTTACTGCCGAGTAAGGCACTTATTCGACTGTAAGCTCTTAGGTAAAACACATCTCTTCTTTTTTCTTGCCAAGTTTCTATGCCGGACTTTCGATCTCTAGACCCTGAGGTTACTGCCGAGTAGGGGACTTACTCGGATGTAAGCTCGACCATTTGCATACATCTTTTCCATTTTCTGCGGGGGTAGAATCACTTGATCTACTAAACATTCTCTTATGAAATCTCTTTCTTGTAGCTTACGCACAATGGTACCAAGGTTCATCAGGCTCTTCTTCTGAAGTACCAAAAGCTTGAGCTTGCTCACCAGGATCTGAAAGCTGAGGCTCATGGCCAAGGTATTTTTCTTACTCGGCTCACTTTTACTTAGCAGATCTCTTTTGTTCTGTCCTCTTGAATTTTCCTGGCTGTTTTTTCCACAGCTTCTGCACAATCCACCATCCATGTGCTGCATAAGCAGATCAGTGACACTGAAAGTAACTCCCTTTTCCTTAGAAATCTTGTGATTGCTTAGCATTTGTGTTTCCTCATTTTCCATTTTTATCTCGGCGAGGCTGAGATGGTTTGCTGTTACTGACGAGTCACATGTTCTGAATAAGCATATCAGCACCAGGTCAAGCTCCATAAGGAGAGAGACGAGGTGACTCGGCTAAAGCAGCAAGTGGCAGACATGGAGTAGAAGCACAAGTCCGAGTTGAAGGGCCTGCGCCAGGAGCTTGCCGAGAAAGATGGGCAGCATGCCGCCAGTGCTCAGAAGACAAATCAATTGCTCAAGGATGCCGAGCTAGCGGTGTAGTCGGCTCATCAAGATCTGGAAGCTCTCTAGGCCAAGGCAAAGACCTGGCTTACCAAGCTCGACACGATAAACTCTTTCATCGGTAGTGAGCTCTTACCCTTTTCACTATGCTATTATCCTTACTCTTTACTTATTTTCCGCTGTTTTTGATGCTCCTCCGTTTTTGTAGAGAACTTCTCTAAGGCCGACATGTTCGCCTTAAGGGCAATGAAGAAAGTGTGAGCCGAATTTGGAGCCCCAGCGGACGGCAAGATCACCATCGGCGAGCATCTTGCCACGCTCTCAGAGCGTGTGACCACATTAAAGTCATGCGGTGTCGACTTACTTAAGTCGGAAATCCATGCATTCAGGATGCTCTGGCCAAATGAGGATGTGCCCACGCTCGTTGAGCCTTTGGCTGCCAAGCTGCTACTTACCGAGGAAAGGCTTGATCAATGGCGTGAGTCGGCTGGTCGTGTCACAGCGGACAAGGCCCTTGCTTTTGTGCTCTCATGGTATGAGGATATCAAACTTGATGTTCTCCAGCATATGAGGGCCGAAGGCAAGTGGATCCACAACCCTGATCTCATCAAGAGGCGCCAAGAGCAAGCCTACGCCATGGTGGAGTACGCTCTGGTGCATGCCTGGTGGGATGGGCCCAGCTTCCTTGATCTCGCCAAGCCGCTTGCCAAGACTGCTGATGACGATGGTGCTGACAGCGAGGCCACCGAGTCAGACGTGGTAGACTCGGTCGATGTGCCTGACTCGGCAGATGCTCCTGATGACGCTCCTAGCTCCAACCCCAGCAATGCTCCTTCGAGTCCAGCTGCTTCTTAAGCTGGTTTATCAAAAACACTTAATTCTAATGAGATCCCCGGTATGCCGGGTGCAGATGTAAAATATACTGCAGTTATTTTGGGTGTGTGCCTTTGCTAAGGCTTAAACTTTATTTTGCTTGAATGCAAATCATCCATGGGCAAGTCCCCGAGTTTCATTTGTCATTTTCCTTATCCTTGAATTTGGCTCTTGTCTACCTTTTTTGGCATTCGACATTAGAGTCTCAAAGTTCTAAGGATTTAGTTAGCGGATATGAAACTAGACAACTTGACCTAGGGTCATTCGACATACAAGCCGATATATCCTGCAATGGGTTATTTATAAGCATGCATAGGGCCGACTCGCGTTTCTTCCCTTACTTATCCGTTGTTCATGTTTACTCGTCCTTGGTATTTTTCTCTTGCTTGCTGTGAAGCCGTGTTTTCGGACAACATCATAGTCGAAGAGTTGACCTCATAAGAGTAAACATTACTTATTCCGCGATAAGTTTGAGTGTCAATGCCAGCCGACATAAAATATTCAAGAGTAAACATGAGGGGCGGTCCCCGAGTCAATTTTTTGAGTCATGCCATTTTATTATCAGCACATAGCCGGCATAAGTGTCCGACATATGAGAGTTCGAGAGATAGATACATTACTTCTCCTAAGTGTAGAAAGGACGAAGCAATGCCACATTCCATGGACTTTTGGTCTCATCACCCAATCTATCCGCCTTGTTCTTTTGTGCTTCACGAGCATCTATCAGATAATATGAATCATTGTGCAATGCTTTGCTTACAATGAATGGTACTTCCCATGGGGGTGATATTTTATGCATCCCAGCTATGCGTTGCACTAGTCTGAGCACCATATCCCCTTCTCGGAAAATACGAGGTTGGACTTTTCGGCTATGATAGCGTCAGAGATTTTGTTGGTATATGGCGGATCTAGATAATGCCAGTTCTCTTGCTTATTCGAGTAAATCAACTCCATCCTCTCGGTCCTCCTTTACCTCGGCTTCCGAGTATTGCCTTACTCTTGGCGAGTCATGTTCTATGTCGGCAGGCAAAACTGCTTCTGCCCCATACACAAGGAAAAATGGCGTATAGCCTGTCGATCGATTCAGAGTTGTCCTTAAGCTCCATAGGACTGAGGGTAGTTCCTCGATCCAGCAACCAGGTGACCTCTGGAGTGGTTCCATTAGGCGGGGTTTTATCCCAGATAGAACTAAGCTGTTAGCTCGTTCAACTTGTCCATTTGATTCTGGATGGGCGACTGACGCTGTATCGAGTCTTATTCAGCTTTCCCTGCAAAATCGAGCAAAATCTCCTTCGGCAAAGTTTGTGACATTATCTGTAATCACACTGTGTGGGTGGCCGTATCTCAGGATTATATCTTTTAGGAATGTGACAGTTATTTTTCCATCAAGTTTTTTGATGGGCTTCACTTCTATCCACTTGGTAAATTTGTCGACCATCACTAGTATGTGTGCCATGCCGCCCCGTGCTGGTTTGAATGATCCCACCATATCCAGGCACCACACTGCAAATGGCCAGGTGATTGGTATAGCTTTTAATTCGGATGCAGGTAAGTGTGACTTTGATGCGTAGCGTTGGCAGCCGTTGCATTTCCTCACTAGGTCTTATGCTTCCACCAGTGCACTTGGACAATAGAATCCGTGTCGGAATGCCTTGGCTACTAATGCTCTTGACGAGGCATGGTGTCCACATTCTCCTTGGTGAATATCCAACAGTATCTCTTGGCCTTGCTCTGGACTTATGAAACATTGCAATACACTTGTCACACTCCTCTTGTACAGCTCCTTGTTAATTATTGTGAACGCTTTTCCTCTTCTTTCTGTTTATCTTGCCAATATCTCATCATCAGGCAAAGTTCCATCTCTTAAGTAATTGAATATTGGTTGTGCCCATGCTGGTATTAGTGGTGCTGGATCTATTTCTTCATCAATTTACATTGGCTCAGCCGACATAATTTATGCCGACATAACCTGAGGAGTCCCCGAGTGTGATTCGGCAACCCATGGGTTAGGCGAAACATTCCCTGACTTACTCGAACCTGCGCCTATGTCAATGTCCATTGGCACAACATCCGACTCCTGGCTTGCCAGGATGAATATTGACTCGGATTCCAGTGATGGCTTGATTGATGGTTTTCTGAGATGTTCCAATGCTACTCCTGGCGGAATTGCTTGCCGAGATGAGCCTAACTTGGATAATACATCAACCGCCTCGTTTTCTGCTCTAGGTATGTGATGAAATTCACATCCATCAAAGTATCCTGAAATCTGTTGCACATGAAAACGATAAAGTGACATATTTGCATCCAGTGCATCCCAATGTCCAGATACCTGCTAAATAACCAAATCTGAGTCACCGAAACACATGATCCTTTTGATGCCAATTTCTTTGGCCACTTTTATCCCATGGACAAGTGCCTCATACTCGGCTACGTTATTGGATGCATCAAAGTGGATCTATAACACATTTTGAGCTTATCCTTCTTGGGTGAGTTAAGTACTATCCCGGCACCCAGGCCCATCTTTGTCTTGGACCCGTCAAAGTGCATTCTCTAGTAATTCGGGTCTGGCAATGGTGGTTCATATTGCATTTCCATCCAGTCCACGAAGAAATCCGCTACAGCTTGAGATTTAATTGCATCTCGCCTGTCATATTGTGGAGTGTATGGTGCTATCTCTATGGCCCATTTTGCCACTCGTCCACTGGCATCCTTGCTGCCAAATATGTCCGAGATAGGTGCCTCACATATTACCCGGATTGGGTGTTCTTGGAAATAGTGCTTCAGCTTCTTTGCTGCCATATACACCCCATATGTAATTTTGGTAATGGGGGTAGTTTTGGTTTGATGCAGAGAGCACTTCGCTCAGGTAATAGACCGGTCTTTGGACTAATTTGCCCTCCTCTTCACGCTCTACCACTATTACCACACTGACAACTCTATTAGTTGCTACGACATAGTGCACCATTGGCTCTTTGGATAGTGGTGAAGCTAATATTGGTGTTGTTGACAAAATCTTTTTGAGTTCACGGAAAGCACTATCAGCTTGTTGTGTCCATGTGAATTTGTCTGATTTTTTATCAGTTGGTATAATGGTAAGGCTTTTTCGCCTAGCCGACTTACAAACCTACTCAACGAGGCCAGGCATCCTGTAAACTTCTGGACATTGTTGAGGGTTTTCGGCAATTCCATTCTTTCTATGGCTCTGATCTTTGTCGGGTTAGCTTCAATTCCCCGACTGGATACAAGGAATCCGAGTAAATTTCCAGCCGGGACACTAAAGGTGCATTTTTCTGGGTTAAGTTTCATCCGTAACCTTCTTAAGTTTGCGAATGTTTGACGCAAGTCCTTGATTAGAGTATGACTTTGCTTGGTTTTTATTACTACATCATCGATGTACACTTGAACATTTTTGTCAAGTTGATCTTGCAAGCATTTTTGCATGCATCTTTGGTATGTTGCACCTGCATTTCTCAACCCAAATGGCATGGTACGGTAGCAATAAGCCCCATACGGGGTGATAAAGGCTATCTTTATTTGATCATTCAGATTCAGTGGTATATGGTGGAAACCAGAGTACGCATCCACAAATGAAAACAACTCACACCCGGCAGTAGAGTCAATGACTTGATTGATCCGTGGCAATGGGAATGGATCTTTTGGACATGCCTTATTGAGTTTCGTGTAGTCAATACACATGCGCTAGCATAGACATCTGTGCCGCCTTCGGGTCAACTTCTATCATTTGCTGTTCAACTGCCACGTTCGGGTCATCTGTGCAGCATGGGCCAAGGCGGCACAGATTGTTTCAACTGCTAGCATAGACATCTGTGCCGCCTTGGCCCGTGCTGCAACTTCTATCATTTGCTGTTTTTCATGTGCTATCACCAGTGACTCGGCCAGCGAAGATCCGACTGAGGCACACACGATAGATCGCTTGTAATCACCCTCAACTATGATAACTCCACATGGACCTAGCAGTTTCATCTTTAAGTAGGCAATATGAGGAGTAGCCATAAACTTTGCCATAGCCGACCTGCCAAGTAAAGCATGATATGAACTAACAAGGTCCACCACCTCAAACTCTATGGCTTCAGTGTGACAGTTCTCCCTGTTGCCGAATAAAACATCAACCTAGATCTTCCCAATTGGCTCACATGACAATCCTGGCACAATACTATGGAAGGTTTTTTTAGTCGGATCCAACATGTTCATAGTTGCGGTGACCCAGCATACCACTGCATGTGTAGTACACTATAGTCGTTGACATGACATCCACAGAACACCGTTCTGTAAATATCACATCCCTCGGAGTGGTACAATAGAAACATTGCGGGTCCATATTACAAAAGTACACACATTATTATTATTACAATACCGGAAGTTCAAGACTTCCAAAAGATCCAACTTACAAACCAAAATCTAAAGTGTTCAGCGGAAATTTAAAAGTAGCAACTCCGACTAGGAGTGGGGATCAACAGCTTATTCTATAGAGTTTATGCTGCTCGGCTCCATTAGTTACTATCAACTAGACACTTAAGTGGACTCGTTCTCATCGACACCGTAGCGGATCTTGTAGTCCACGCCTTCAACTCCTGCGGATAGATCAGGTTCCTCGTAGAACACGTCTTCTTGGCATTCGGCTACATACATTGGCACATCTTCGGGATCCTCAGAGTCTATAAGCAAAGGATCAAAGGAAAGGATGAGTAACAGCGTTACCCAACAAGTTCATTATATGCAAGGTGGGAAGTTTGATGCTCTAATTACCACCTCGGATTATAAATCCTTGGCACTATGCAGTTTTTTTAAATCTTTCTTCAAAGGTTGATTTTATTCCGAAAAACTATGACAATCAGCCTTCACAGGTTGACCAGAACTTTCATGGAGTTCCTTTCCGCGTCGTAGCTCCTTCCCGAGGGAGTAACAAGTTCTGATTCTTACACTCTGCAGAGGTGCGTTACTTTACCCATGAGAGATTAACTCCTTGCTGCATAACTGGGCGTACTTTCCCGTCCATAATTCCATGATGTGGGGCCCAGTAGTTGGTCCAAGCCAATCACTGCCCCCTTCGCGACCCCGCATGCCTCCTTGGTGTACACCATTCCCACATAATGAATTACGGCAATGGTTTGTACAAACCGTTAGATGCCAGAACTATCGTGGGACGATGAGGGTTCCCACCCATATGTTGAATATCCTCTACAATTACCAATTAATATGCATGCTACAAGGATAACAGCCACGAACTGCACATCCGGCTTCATGCGAGAGTGTCACATCCCAAGATTTTCCAAATCTTGTAATGTGAAAAATAAATGAATAAAATAAAACTTTGTTTGATTTTCAGGGTGAGAAGAAACTTTTTGAATCCAATTGGGAACTTTCAAAACCTATTTTGATCAAATAAAATCCTAAAGGGATTTAAAAAGTTAAATAAATAATAAACTTCAAAACAATTAAAAATTACTATTTTGGAACTTTTAATAAAAGGATTTGGTTTTCAAAAACAAAGGTAGTTTTATAAATAAGGATTATTTTATAGAGCCAAGTGAAACCTTTTGCAAATGACTTTGCCACTTTACAAAATGACCAATAGGTGTTATCAAATGTTTATGACCCATTAGGAACCACTTTTTCAAACAAAACAAAGCTTGGCATGCTTGCATGCATTACTTTGACTTTGTCATTTTATGTGTTGTTTTGCTTGATTGGTAGATTGAGTTTGTGCCTTGCTTGATTGATTTGTAGTGACTTGAAGAGTGTGATTGTTGCAAGGACAAGGAGTGAACCCATACTCTACCAAAAAGGCAAGTGATGCTTCATACTTTTTGTCCCATTACTTTCACTATGCATTAGTGATTTTGCTAAGTAAAACTTGCATGGAATTTTGCTAAGTATAAACCTTGCTATAGGAAAACCTAGTAGATGAAACCTTAGTGGAAATCTTCCTAAGTTAAGATTCCTATTACTATCAAGCTTAGCCTAGCTAATAGAAAACATGGGTGGAATATATATTCACACTATGGAAAAATATTCTAAGTCTGAGGACTTGTGTTTTGTTTAATAAAACAACTAAGTTAATGAATCACCTGGGTGGAATGGGACTTGCTTGGTGGATTTTGGTTGAGTGGTTGTTATCGCCGTATTTTGGCCAAAGACGGAGATGGGCCGTGATCAAGATGGGCTTGGAAGATACGTATATTCAACATGTTGTTGGATCGGCCTAGTGTATGGATTTGGGCTAAATTGCCCGTGTATCTTGTATCATAGTAGGTTTCGTATTTGTTTAGGTTCCGTTTATGTTTAGGTAAAGATAGAGTTGTAGAGTTATTTCAAAAGTAGAGAGTCTCCGGACTATAAATATGTACCTAAGGTTATCGAAAAGAGGAGGACAACCACGTTCACAACAAACACAATCTCGGCGCATCGCCACCCCTTGTTTCTAGGGTTTCTTTCGGGTAAGTGCCATGCTGCCTAGATCGCATCTTACGATCTAGGCAGTATCTACTTATGCGTTACCTGGTTTTACTCGTACTGAAGCGTTGTTGATGGCGAGTAATACCATTATCATAGATTGTTTGAGGCTAGTATCGGTGCTTTTCATTATTATTATCGAAGTTATGCTACCTCTAGTTATCTCGCTACCCTTGCACCTTTTCCCAAGCGTAAGGGTAGCATCTTGCTTGATCTTTATTTAGTCGATTCGATCTGTTATAGTTGTGCCTTGTTCACCAAGGTTTAGTTTAATATCTACGTAATCAGGCCTTACAAACGGGTTGAACGATCCAGTAGTACATAGGGACGTGGCTTATTCGTTCTAGAGAAGTTGTTCCGGTAATTGACTTTACGTTGGTTATTAGGCCTCCTCTAGGGTTAATATTCTTCATCTTTTGTACGTACCAGGCTCAATTACGTGTAGGACGTTCCAGTTACGTGGTGAAAACATTAAACTGTCGTAATCGATTTAACTTGTAGTGATCAAGCAAAACCCCATGCTATCGTAAATCTAATGCAGAACCATGGGGCAATCGGCTCTAGGAGCCGATTTACAGGGAAACCTGGGAGCCGGTCACGGCTCGAATTTTACGTATACTTGTTTACCATGCATGAAATCAATCGAGCAATCCTTCACCTTCCCGACCGGTATAGGTCAGTGGCACTCGAACCAAGCCAGCGTGTCTTGGGAGTTTTTGCGGGCCGCCCGAGGGACCAGGGCCCACCAGCGATCTGAGAGCCTCCGGCTCTCCGTGTTGCTCGTCGCTGCTGCCGGTGGGTTTTGGCAGGCAACACATTCGCATGCCGGTGGGACATTCAACAACGTCTACATCAACATCCGACTGCGATGGAGAATGATCACTTCTGACGATCTACCTGACGAGCACAAGGCCAAGTATGACGAGATCAAGGCTCTCTTCGAAGAAGACCTCATCAGCTCTTTTGATAGGACCCGTAAGCATGGCATCAAGTGTAGGGGGTTCTCCCCCGAGGGTGCCCTCGATGAGGTAGATCTATCTGTTCCTTCGGAGGAGCGCACCAGTGCTCTACGACAGGAAGTCAACTACATGGTGGCTCATTCTCTGCACCGCCATTCTGAGAGCCCGTGAACGCTTTCGGAGCGGATCGCGGTTCGCGTAGTTCGTGAGATCATGAAGCATCGACTCTCCGTGGGCCTACTCACGGGACTCACCAGGAGAAAGACCGCTCGCACCAGGCCACAAATGCCATTCACACTTGCAGCCGGGCAGCGGCTTATGTCGCTCTACAAGGCCGGAGGCGACCAGCGATTGCCAATTACTGTTTGAGCCACCTAAGGAAATCCCACACGGGTATATATGCGCCTACGTGCGATCGCAGAACTTGACACGCACCAAACAGATTGCAACCGCAGGAGTCTGCGGCGGAGTTCTGGGCAGGATCTTGAGGCGGGCGTGCAGCGGCGATATGCAGGATGGACGCCGACAAACAGCGTGGCTAGCCAAGTATGCCATGGAACAAGTCATGAGAATCTAGCCCTACAGCTCAAACGAGGAGCAAATCGGTACCATCCTGAGGACCGGTTAAACGCGTCAAGAGAAGGACAATCGGCTATTCAAAGCCGTACCCAACGAGTTTGATCTCGATTCACGCCACCCAAGTATAAGCTCCCGAGTTCTCAAGATTCAACGGTCAAGGGTCAAGCTCGATCGAGCACATAAGCCGATACCGGCCCAACTAGGCATGATTTCGGCATCGGATCGATGCGTAAGATTTTTGCGCAATCTCCGACAGACCAGCCTTTGGGTGGTACACCTCGCCACCGATTCAATTCATACCGGAAGCAACTGGAAGAGCGGTTCCACATCCGACCATCGTGAGGCTACCGAGGCTGGCATTGCGGACTGGCGCAGCGGCGAAGCGAGAACTGTAGCCGAATACATCCGGCTTCAGACCGTCAAGAACCGATGTTACTCGGCTCGTTTAATCGAGAAGGAAGCGGTCGAATGGCGGTGTTGGGTCTCTCGACCCATCAAGGATCGGCTTTCCAAGTGAGTACAACTCATTGGCGCACATGGCCCGAAGGCGATGTATGAACAACAGCGCCACCACGAGTTGTACCAAGACAAATTCAAACGTCCGATAGGCTCGGTCTGAGAAGAAGGTGATCCTGCGCAAGACCGGAGGTGGCCGTGGTGAATGGGCTCGGGGGCGATCCTGTGGCACGCAAATGGGTGAAACAAAAGGGCTGCGAAGGGTTCGACTTCGATGTGAGCAAAGCCGAGCAGATATTCGGTTTGCTGCTGAAGGAGAAGCAGCTGAGGTTACCCGAAGGCCACAAAATCCCTACGGCTCAGGAAATAAACGGGAGGCCGTACTGCAAGTGGCATCACTCGTTCACCCATACCACCAATGAGTGCAAAGAGTCACGCCAAATCCAAATGGCAATAGAACAAGGCCGTCTGATCCTCGGGCAGTTCGCCATGAAAGTGGACACGAACCCCTTTCCTGGCGTCAACATGGTAGAACTCAGTCGCTCCGCGAGGCGTCAGCTAGATTTCTCGTTCGGCGTTAATATGGCAGGGTTAGGGTACCACCATAACACGTACAAGGAGGAAGGTGGGCGCTCTCGCGGCAAGGAAAGAAAGGAGGCTAGTCCATGCGACCGACCCAACCACAATGACAGGCGGTACTTAACAGAGGAACAAGTGAGGAGGGTGCGATATCAGAAGCCACATTCCACGCATCTCCTTAATAAGTATGAGCGCCAGTATGACCAACGTCGCCGGCGCGACAGAGACGACGAAAGATATGAGCACCTTGCTAGGGGACCGTCAAAAGAAAAGGAAGGCGCAGACAAACATTGGGATTGTCCTTTCTTCAAGTACTGCTGGGACGCGGGGATGAGCCGATTGCCTACAGTCGACAACTGCCCGGAATGCGGTCAGCAGAAGGAAGACACGAGGCCAGTGTCAGTGTTCAAACGTCTAGGGCCTTTTCCATCCCAGAGCCGTCACAGGGAGTCCGCTCGAGCAGAGGACCTCGAGAAGCCAAAGAATGACAAAGACGAAGACAAGTATCACCGTCCAAGGTGGTGTCCCGACGGACTCAGACACACCCAGAAGCGTAGAGTGCAGCGGCTGCGTAACTTGGAGGAAGCTGAAGCGCGATTCCACGCTTTGAAGAAAGCACGGCTGATCTGGCCAAAGTGAGGCAGACTTTGGAAATGAAGATCGCCCGACAAGGAAAGAATGGCGCCCCAAACCAGCAAAAGCCGATGCACAGACATCGGCTGGCACAAACATGGTGTTCGTACTACCGTCAGAATTCTGCGCGCCAAGAACCAATGAGCTACCAGTGGAACAGTTTGACTGCGGTCCACGACCGGTTATCTTTGAGAAGCCACGTGAGAAGGGTTATAAACATCTGAAAGCCCTGTACCTGCGGGGTTACATCAATGGGCAACCTGTCAGCAAGATGTTGGTGGACACCGGGGCGGCAGTCAATATCATGCCATACTCCATGCTACGACGTTTGGGACGCTCCACTGCAGATCTGATCAAAACCAACGTCACGTTAAGCGACTTCAACGGTCAGACTTTGGAAACGCAAGGCGTACTGAACGTAGATCTGACCGTGGGCAGAAAAACCATCCCCACGTCATTCTTCGTCGTGGACAGCAAAAGCACTTACACTGTCTTGCTAGGAAGGGATTGGATTCACGCTAATTGCTGCATCCCGTCCACAATGCACCAGTGCCTGATCCAGTGGGATGGAGATGAAGTGGAGGTCATCCACGCAGATGATTCTATCGAGATCTCCATAGCCGGCATGAACGTCTGGGAAGCAGAAGACCAAGAGCCGATCTCTGGAATCAATCTAGACGGCTGCGAGCGTATTGAAGCTACAAAAAACGGGGTGAGGCTGGTCTTATCCACTGGCCTTACAGAGTAGAAAAGCCCACGACCATCCGTGGTACGGCCGATCCCTGCGATCGGCCACAAAAAATAAAAAGCAGCGATCATACGACAAGCAGCTCATGTAGTCGTAGCAGAGAGATGCTCTGCCACTGTAAAACAATAAGGTGTAAACCGTCCTTGACTAATGCAAGCAAAAAGGGGGCCGATTCAAGCAATCGGCCCAAATTATTTTTGTTATCCTCACCTTCCGTTTGCCCTGTGTTTAGCATCGATTTGACAGGTGACGGGAAGCTAGGGTACGGGTTCACATCCGCTGATGAACTAGAAGAAATCGACATTGGTCCTGGGGATAAGCCACGACCAACATTTATCAGCAAGAAGTTAGATCCGAGTCTGCGGGGTCCGATGATAGCCTTGAAACAATATCCGATCGCTTCACGGGACTACATAGAGATGCACAGGTTAGACAGAGCATCATTGAACATCGACTCCGGCTTAAAAGGATTTCGCCATTCCAAAGCCGAGCACGACGGATGAAGGCGAAATTCGGAAGAGGTCAAGAAGGAGGTCGAGAAAATGTTGATGACCAAGTTGATCGGGCCATGCAGTGCCGAGTGGATTTCTAGTATCGCACTGCAGAGAAGAAGGATGGCCGATGGCGTGTTGCCATAGATTTTCGGGATCTCAACAGAGCTACCCCAAAGGATGAGTATCCGATGCGGTGGCGTAAACATTAATCAATGCGAATTTGGTCATAAGATTTTGAGCTTCATGGACGGCAATGCCGGTTACAACCAGATCTTCATGGCTCCAGAAGACATACACAAGACTGCATTCAGAGTCCTAGGGTCAGTGGGGTTATTTGAATATGTAGTCATGACGTTTGGACTGAAGAATGCCGGCGCCACGTACCAAAGGGCCATGAATTATATTTTCCATGATCTGATCGGCAAACTGGTGGAAATTTACATCGACGACGTGGTGGTCAAGTCTGCTTCAGCGCACGGACACCCGGGCGATCTGCAACGCGTCCTGGACCGAACAAGAAAATTCGGGCTACGGATGAATCCAAAGAAGTGTGCCTTCGGGGGTGTGCCTTCTTGGGTTTTTTGGTCCATGCACGCGGAATTGAATTCGGCCTGAAAAGTCAGGAGGCAGTGCGAACAAGGAAGCCACCCACCACGAAGAAAGAACTGCAGTCCCTCATCGGCAAGATCAACTTCGTCAGAAGATTCATCTCTAATCTGTCAGGAAGGATAGAGCCGTTTATGGGACGACAAAACATCCGACCCTCGTCGGATGTTGATGTTATTGGCTTCGTGTTCCTGGAAGTTGGCGACTGGAGAGCCGATATCTTCAATTACTTGAAGGATTCGGCTCGGGGGGCACCTAAACGGATGAGAACAAGGCCAAAGTAGCTCGTGCATATAACAAGAAAATGAGGCCAAAGGAGTTCCACATTGGTGATCTAGTATGGGAAGCTGTATTGCCATTGGGGACTAAGGATGCAGCATACATGCTCGAGCAGCTGGACGGCGTCAAGTTCCCAGTAGCGGTCAACGGTCAACATCTCAAGAAATATTTCCCGAGCATGTGGGATGTTGGACAATAAAACTTGAAGAGCCGATACATGGAATCGGCTAAGTAAAAGCACGTGTGACAACGGACAGTAAAATGTGGGGGCCGATGCTGAAAATCGGCCGAATAAAATGCTGAAAATCGGCCGAATAAAAAAAAAAAATATAGCCGATGCACGGTCATCGACTCTAGAGGTTCACACACGTTACAAACAGATGCCAGTTTACACATACGAGCTACTGAAGAAATGCCTCGAAGGCGTGGAGGGCGTCAGCACGGAAACGATCCACCTCGGCGATCTCGGCTTCGTCATCTTCATCCTTACCCGTCACTAGCTGCTTGCTCAGGGCACGTATGTCTGCCAGATCGGTCTTCAGTTGGGCTTTGAGGCCTGCCGCCTCGTCTTGGGAACGGGCGATGGATTCTTCCTTGTCGCGGATGAGCTGTTTAGTCACCCGGACCTTCTCCTCAAGATCTTCCAGCTCCTTTTTTAAGGATGCGAGCTCGGTAATCGACGGAGGTGTCGGTTTAGCATCCAGAGCCTTTTCTCATTAAGTCACGACATCCGCTGCAATATCGGCTTTCAGCGGAAGTTGGGCATGGCGCAGATTGATCCTTTCACGGGATAACTTCACCCGTGGCCCGAAGAAAGACAGATTTGCAACTGACCAAAGCTTCAATTGCAATGCTACTGGAAGGTGGTCCTGAATTTCGGCAAGAACGCTCTTCGCTTCCTCAGAACCCTCGATCAACTCCTCGATCGGGGAGGACAGCAAGGTTTTAAGACGCTGGAATTGAGGTAGAGCAACCCTGGCTTGTGGTTCAGCGTGGGCAACAGAGGAAGTTGGTTCGATGGATTCAGGGTCGAACGACAGCAAACCTGAAAGATCACAACTCTGGCAGCCAGAAAAGCGTTAGTATGCATCCAAACATGTAAGGATGAGCCTAAATAACCTGAACGTACCTCTCCTAAGATCGACGGGATAGCCGATGAGGAGACTATCGGTTTGTGTGTGGTTACTGGTGTCTTGGCGAGAGTGGTAGCCGTTTCATCTACACCTTCGGGGATTCCCAGATCCGGCGTCGGCACTGCCTCAGCTGTCCCGCTGAAGACATCAGTCGTCTGCATAAAGGATGTTCTTAGCCAGTATGAATAACAATAATCGGCAGGCCAAAGGAAACAAGTAGGAGGGGCATGAAGGGCGGTGATTTTTGAAACCTCCTGGCTCGACGAAGAAGCTTGTTGTCCTTTGCGAGCTCTCTTAGGACTCGCATTGGCCCGCCTACTGGTGCTCTCGAGGCGGCAGTTCGAGCCGACCTTTTCTTGGAAGCCGATGGTGGTGAATCTGGCTGGTTCGGTGTGATGGTCCTCTCAGAATCCGTTGGGCCTAGTTCTCCTCGATTAGTCTGAGTGTCCTCACTGGAGGTGTCTTCGGAAGCTTTGTAAAGAGGAGAACCGATGCGCGAGCATGTCGCAAGAATGAAGAATGACAAGGATCGACCAAGGCCTGAATTAACTTACATGCGAGCTGCGGAGAAGGGCTCTGCGCCTCAAAGTCTTCCTAGCAGCTACCTTCCTCACCGTCGTCCTGGTTTTAGTGAACTCGAGGGCGGTGACTTAGGAGTTTGGTTTCTTGGAAGCCGATTGGGGTTATCGCATTATGACCTTTTCGAGGTGGCGAGTCTTTGCGTAAAAGAACCACAGGAGTCAAGGGAAGAACTCGAAGGGGATCCATCATTGTGCGTGGGCTCAGGCCATCTTGTTGCCGCAAAGGGAAAGAGTGGATTAATAAAAGGATCGATTACAGTGCATCAAGAAAATTTGCGGTAGTGGTACCGGTCCACGGGATGTCATAGTCGGCCGAGCTGTTTCAATAACGGTCCCAGAGCCTTCCGGAAGCGTGGGTTTTCCACATCGCACCACCGTCGGTTGATGAAGAGAAGGTGAGGTCATTTGGAATAGGGATGGGCGAGCATCAAAGAAAGAGTAACACCTCATCGGTGAGAGGATCAGGCAGGTCGGCTCTGCACTCCGTGAGATGATGGAGAAAAAGATGGGGAGGTACTTGCCCAAGGCCAAATTGCCGGGCCACTACGACCGGCTGGTAAAATTCATACCCAGGCTTGATAATTCATTGGATGTACTCATGCCAACTAGAAGGAAACAGGGACGGATCACAATGGAAAAGAGTTGTCGAGTGCTGGTGTCATCGGCAAAGTTATCTAGCCTGAAGGAGAGTGGATTTTCGAAATGTTCAGATTCTTCCATATAAGGGAAGAAGGTAGGATTGTCTAGGCCTTGGAAGAAAGTCTTTGAACCACTTGGCTGCTTCCTTAGGGGATAGTTTGCTTTGCTCGGCTGCATAAAGCTTGGCCATAACTAGTGCATCGAATCTGTTTCCCTTTAACATCTGGAAAAGTACAACTCGCCAGAAGGGGGAAGTCTGGGATGTGGTTTTGGAAGTACAGCTGAGCCCATAACTAAATGAACCACCAAGGACCACCTGTTTTAACTGCTATGCCAGAGAACAGCTTAGCAGACATCAATTGGAGGTATCGATAGACTTCTCCAAGAAACAATTTGCCGAGGCCAAGTTAAGTACCTTTGGCCAGTTCATGGGCTAAGGAGAGATAGTTTTTGGTTGGAGCGAGGGAAGGGCCACAGAAGATGAAATGCTCTAGCCAGAAGTTGAGAAAGGTCAGATGTTCTTTCTCCAAACAGGCCCTTTGTTTTCATATGGCGTTGGAGGTAAGCACCCCAACTTGTACAGTCTGTTTTGGAAGACAGTTTGTAGGGGACTGTGGTCAGTTTGAAAGCAGAGGGGCTGGGTGATGTAACATCCAGACCAGTAATCATCACCACGTCTAGCAAGGTTGGTGACATAGGGCCATGGCCGAATATAAAGCAATTCAGAGCGTCAGACCAGAAGTAGCCGATGGTTTTGAGAAGATTCTCGTGTTTTTCAAGAGGAGACAACGATAGATGCAAGGCATCGGCTATTCCCAAAGTTTCCCATTGGGATTGGTAAGCTCTAGCTACTCTCTTGAACCAAGAAACCCAATGTTTAGGGGATTAGGCCAGGCTGCAAGCGATGGCCCAAGAGTTCAGATCTAAGTCTTGGCTTCTAAGGATTCTATTTGCTCATAAGAAATCAGATGGGCAGGACTAGAATCTGTACGAGGGCCAAGACAGAGAGAATTTGGGAGAGAAGGATGCGGCAGCAGGATGTCTGAAACCTAGAAAATTTAATGATGGAATAAAGGCATTAATTCAGGTGTTCGCCATCAAGTTCTAACATTGCATTCAGACTGCGAGGGGTAAGCGTACCTTCAGACCGGAGACCTCTGGATTGGTGTCGGACGATTCTGCCATCTGGTTTGCCGGCGAAGATGGATCTGTGCAGATTGAGGATTGGGGGTTCTTGTTGCTGTGAGCTCGATCCGTCGGGTTGGGGATCTAGGTCGCCTTTTTGAAGAGAGTCGCAGTTACCGTTTGAAACTAGGAAGTGGCCGTTTAGGTTTGCCTAAATATGCGACTGAGGTTGACCTTGTCAACGATTTTGGGAAAGCCGATGTACATCGGCTCTTTGAGTTGTAGCCTGGTTGACTGAGTAAACATAGCAAGGTAAAAGCCGATGCGTTTCTATCGGCTCCTAGAGCATCGACTTATTTGTGATATCGACAAAATTGGGGCGGAAAGGTAATCTGCGAGAAACGGGTTTTTCATTCGTTCATTCAAAAGCAGTTTGCTTACAAACGACTGATGGATTACAAAAGGGAGCCTACTACTACGGCTACTGCTACTGGTTCCTAATCTAGGCCGAGGTCATCGTCGCTGCCGTCGCCGCCGTCTTGTGCGCTATCCTCGCTACCGCTCCGCGTCGTCTTGGCCGCTGAAGAATCCAGCAGGGGCATCCTCGTCCTCGTCCTCGTCGTCGTCTTCGCTAGACCCGGTGCGGAAGTACTTCACCGGTTGGTACTCTTCGGAGGAGGTGTCCTCCTCTTCCTCCTCCTCGTCGGAGGAGTCGGCGCCGTCCCAGGACATGGCGTCGTCGATCTACCTCGATTCCCCATCGCCAAGGAACTGAGTCTTCTTCGCCGTCGGTTAAGGACGCATCGTCCTCCGACCAAACGGCGAAATCCCAACCCCTCTCGTCCCACCATTGTGGGGCGAGAGTGTTGTACGCCGCCATCGGCGGGTGCTCCGGCGTTGGCTCTCGGTCACTCATTGAGTTGGAGGCGTGGGAGGACAGGCCAGAGGAAGCAGAGGAGGCCATGGCAAGAAAGAGGGTTTTTTCGGCGAGGAAGAAGGGTTTTCTGGCAACTGGAGGGAGATGGGATGGAACTGTTCAGCGAATTTAAATAAGGGAATAGTGGAGAGACGGTTCAATGCCATAGCGGTTCCCAGTTGCACCGCCAAAATCAAATCATGCCTTCGCGGGAGTTGAGAAGAGGGCATCATGATGAAGGGGTAGCGTGGCGATTACGTTTACACGCATTCGTCGACGCGACCCGATAAAAAAGAGGAGAAGAAGAAAACACACCGTAGTGGTTTTGGAATTATCATTGCCAAAACCAGGGGGGCATGTGTTATCGCCGTATTTTGGCCAAATACGGAGATGGGCCGTGATCAAGATGGGCTTGGAAGATACGTATATTCAACATGTTGTTGGATCGGCCTAGTGTATGGATTTGGGCTAAATTGCCCGTGTATCTTGTATCATAGTAGGTTTCGTATTTGTTTAGGTTCCGTTTATGTTTAGGTAAAGATAGAGTTGTAGAGTTATTTCAAAAGTAGAGAGTCTCCGGACTATAAATATGTACCTAAGGTTATCGAAAAGAGGAGGACAACCACGTTCACAACAAACACAATCTCGGCGCATCGCCACCCCTTGTTTCTAGGGTTTCTTTCGGTAGTGCCATGTCGCCTAGATCGCATCTTGCGATCTAGGCGATTCTACTATCGTTACTGGTTTTACTCGTCTTTGCGTTGTTGATGGCGAGTAATACCATTATCATAGATTGTTTGAGGCTAGCATCGGTGCTTTTCATTATTATTATCGAAGTTATGCTACCTCTAGTTATCTCGCTACCCTTGCACCTTTTCCCAAGCGTAAGGGTAGCATCTTGCTTGATCTTTATTTAGTCGATTCGATCTGTTATAGTTGTGCCTTGTTCACCAAGGTTTAGTTTAATATCTACGTAATCAGGCCTTACAAACGGGTTGAACGATCCAAAGAGTACATAGGGACGTGGCTTATTCGTTCTAGAGAAGTTGTTCGGTAATTGACTTTACGTTGGTTATTAGGCCTCCTCTAGGGTTAATATTCTTCATCTTTTGTACGCATTGTGCTCAATTACGTGTAGGACGTTCCGATTCGTGGTGAAAACATTAAACCGTGAGATCGATTTAACTTGTAGTGATCAAGCAAAACCCCATGCTATCGTAAATCTAATGCAGAACCATGGGGCAATCGGCTCTAGGAGCCGATTTACTGGAAACAGGAGCCGTCACGGCTCGAATTTTACGTATACTTGTTTACCATGCAGGAAATCAATCGGAGCAATCCTTCACCTTCCTGACCAGGTATAGGTCAGGTGGCACGCCCTCGAACCAAGCCAGGACGTGTGCCGGAGTTTTTGCGGGCCGTCGCCCGAGGGACCAGGGCCCACCAGCAGTCCTGGGAGCCTCCCGGCTCTCCGTGTTGCTCATCGCTGCTCGCCGGTGGGTTTTGGCAGGCAACAGTGGTTCATAAGGCCCATGTCTATGGTAGACCTTGTGTATCTCACTTGTGGATTGCCACCCAGGAACAAAGAGATTTGAGATGTCAAATGTTGAGAAGCTTCAAGTGCAACCACTTGGCAATATGGGCTCTGCCATGATCATATAGGTTGCAAGAACTTAGCCATATGGACAGAGGGTGGTAGAGTTTGATAGGTTGGAACACGTCCATTTTGGTCTAAGGGAAGGCTTCTGAAAGATCTTGTCTTGGGAAACCAAGTCTTGTGGGGAAAGTGCACCACCTCTGCAGAGTGTAAAATCTAAGTACTTAGCCATGTCCCTGGTAAAGGACAATTTGAGCATCAAGACATGGAAGCAATCAAGAATATCATCATTCAAATTTCTAAGTTAAAACTTGTGGTTTGAACAAGGGTTATTTGAAATCTTCAATATTTGATTGAGAGAAGCCTTGGAAAAGATTTTGTCAAAACAAAAACTTAGTATTTTCAAAATGATAAGGAAAATCTATTTTGAGCAATGCAAGCCTCAACTCCACTTAGCCAAATGCATATAGATGATAGATTCCACTATACTACCATAGTATCACTTGCCAATACAATTCAAATGTATTGACCCTTGTGGTCAGAACTTGTAATGTTGCAGGTTTGATTGATTTTAGTGAAGATTGATTGATTAGGATTACAAAGTCTACAACCAACATGTCTGCCTGTGGCACTTTGAAGATGAAGGACCCATGACTATAGTTATTCCGCTGCAATGTAAAGTAATAGCCAAATGAGCTATGTAAGATGTAATAAAATTATGTTATTCCTGGTTATAAAATTATATTATGACCTTTGTTTCTTGATATTACATCTTAACTGTGGATGCTAGCTATTGATCCAGGGACTAGCATTGTAAACACAGGGGACCCCACCTTATATTGTGTAAAGGTTGGGACACTCCATCTACAGATGGTATCAGAGCATTGTGTTGCCTGTAGGATTTGTAAACCTAGGATTGGACAAAAACCCTTAGAAAAATATGAGTTATATTTTGATCCAAAACTTATATACAAAAACACTTGTAAACTCTTTCCTCAACCATTTTGGTTTCAACTCTACATTCTCTTCTATTTCAACTGATGGAAAAACCTACCCATGGCCAAAGACTACACCATGTGCAAAGGACTTCTTCAACTTCTTCAACTCTAATGACTTCAACTTCTTCAACTCTAATGACTTCAACATCTTCAGCATGTTCTCCAAAGACTTCCAACTTGGATACCACTAAGGACTACAAGTGAGACAAGGAAATCTTACTCAAGATTTAGAGACTGAGGGAATGCAAAATAAGAAGGAGCCATCAACAACTTTGAAGTATTGTAACCAAGAGTTTTTCTCAAGGAAACCATGATCTCATACAAGAAGAATCATAAAGGAAGGAAAGATCACAAGTGAACCATATAGATGTACCACCATATTTTAGTTAAGACAAAACCACCAACTTATGAGGTGTAAACAAAAATATTTTGTTGCCTAAGTATGTGCTTGAACCTTGTGTTTGCGTGAAGTGTTTTTTTGTGATTGCATGTACATTGTTTGAGTGAATTGTGATATGTGTGATTGGAATTGATTCCTTAGAAATATCTTGCCTATTATAATCTCCAAACAGATGACTACTCCAAAAGACTCCAAGGTTGATGACACCAACACCAACCAAGAGGACAGCATGAAAGAGCTCATAGCAACTCAACACCAGTTAAACCAACTGACAGCTCAGTTCATAGCCAACACTGGTGATAAAGATCCAGCACTGCAAAAGTTTTTGGAGGAACAAACCCAACTGATGCTTAAGGTGACTAATCAAATGATCAACATGGAAGAAAGCTATCCCAAAAGAGTCTTTGATAACAAGGATGACAGAAATATTATTCTAGATGGAGCACCAGCTTGCATTACTTGTGGAGACAAGGATCATACTTCCAAGGAGCATGAAGATCAATGCCCTAACTGTGAAAAAAAACATCCTGTTGGACAATGTCCCACCTCTCAAGCTACTTGTTATCTTTGTGAAGGAAACGACCATGTTCCTATCCAATGCCCCATTTATTCCATGGTGGAACAAAGGAAAAAAGAAGAATCCAAGTCTACCAAGAAAGGAAAAGGACCACTTATACCTCCAAACAAGACAACCCAATTCAAAGGACTAAAGAAACCCAAGAAACAAAAACAGGACATGAGCCTTGTGCAATGTCGTAAATGTAAGGAAATGGGACACTACTCCAGTGGATGCCCAGAGAACAAGAAGAATAAAGGGATTGGCCAAGTGATGTGCAACAACTGCAAAGAACTAGGCCACTATGTAGCAACTTGTCCAGAAGAGCCACGTAAAGAACTCAAGGACATCCACTGTTTCAACTGCAAGAACCCAGGGCATTATGTAAGCAATTGTCCAGAAAAGATGAAGACCAAGTTAAACAAGTCTATGAAGGATCTCAACCATGACCCATGAGTCAAGTGTGGAAACAAAGGACACTATGCAAAGGTTGCCCAAGAGAAGTTTCCCCAGGATCCCAAGCAAGCCAAGATGTAATTTAGTTTGAAATTTTTTAAGGGTGGTAGTACCCTAGATTCTTTTTGAGCCTACTTGTAACCCCTAGCCTCCCCAAATCTCGGGACGAGATTTATTTTAAGGGTGGTAGCCTGTCACATCCCAAGATTTTCCAAATCTTGTAATGTGAAAAATAAATGAATAAAATAAAACTTTGTTCATTTTCAGGGCCAGAAGAAACTTTTGAATCCAATTGGAAATCTTCAAACCTATTTTGAACAAAGAAATCCTAAAGGGATTAAAAAGATAAATATTTAGTAAAGGAAAAATAAAAATATTTTACTACTACTTTAAAATCTTTTTATAAAGGCTTTGGTTTTCAAAGGGAAAAGAAATATTTAAATAAAGATTATTTTATAAAGCCAAGTTAAACCTTGGCCAAGTCTTTGAATAAAACATTTTGTTTTGATAAAAATAGTAAAGGTTTATTCAAAATAAATTAATAAGGATTTAATATCCAAGATTTATTAATAGAGGTTTTACTACTTCCAAAACATCAAAACTTATTTATTTATTTAAAATAAGTTTTCCAAGTATTTTATATTTTCAAATAAAACCTACTGATTTGGTTTTGAAAATATTTGGATTTCAAATAGAGATTTTATTAAATAAATCAAATCCTATTTGATTAATAAACCATGGTCCATTTTATTTAATTAATGAATGGAACCTAAAAAGATTTAAAATATTATTTCATTTTGGATTTTGGTTTATGTTACTGAACATAACCAATTTCAAAGTTTCAAAGAGTGGTGTTTGTTTGAATTGATTTGAGTATTGTTTGGTTGTTTGAATTTCAAAACAGGAAATAGTTATAGAAAAAGAAAAAGCCAGCAGACAGAAAAAAATAGGATCTGGTCGACCCAACCCAGCAGCCCAACAAGGCCCAGTACCAGCCCAGCCTTCTTTACCCCGAAAGAAAACGATTCACACTCGTTTTCGAACCCGCCCAGAGACTTACCGGTGGACCTCCTTTCCTTCTTGCGTCCTCACTGACGACGGGACCCCACCTCCCTGTTCATCCTCCTCACCCACGTGACTTCTTCTTCCCCCAAACCTCGTCGCCATTTCTGTCAGATAACTGCGCGCTTAATTCCTCTTAATGGCTGCGTTAATCTTGCCCCTGACCATGCGTACATAAGGACCTCTCCTCCCTCTGTCATTCCCCGCAAACACCAACTCCACATCGCCAACAGGCTGCTCGGAATCATCTCCAAACCGCCGCTGCTCCGACGAGCTTCCTCCTCAAATTCCGGCCAGCACTCGCCACCTCCTGCCTCCCCGAGCACACGATCATGCTCACCACACCCAGACGCTCCTCCCAGTACCCTCCGTTCAACCACGGGCGCCTCAGGACGACGCCAACCACTTCGACTGAGCGCCGCCGCGTCTGTCTTCTACTCCGGCGAGTTCCCCAGGTGAAATCCGACCGCCCCTCTTCTTCTCCTTCACGCACATAGCATCTCCTCGATCGTACGCGTCTAACCCTGCTTCTGGTTTGCCTTCTCGTGACCCGTAGCATCGTCCTCGACCTCGACCGCGTGCATCCGTCGCCAGACCCAACTCTGGTCAGGAATCCCGCCTGTCCTCGTGTGCCCCTTGCCAAGCCGACCGTACGTTGAGCACCACCTCGTCCTCACGAACGCGGTGAGCCTACTCCCTCCCTCTCTCGCTTCCTGTTTCGCTAGCCGCGCCCGTCGCCGCCGCCGGCGCCGCTCGCATATGGTCAAGCACGCTAGCACCGTAGGATCTCGATCCGACGCTTGCGATAGATCACTTAAGCCGCGAAGGGGTACGTTTTCTGAACCGCACGATATGCTTAGATCCAACGCACCGTAGGGCCGATCCTGCCGAACCGATACCCGCGAATAGCGATGTGCCGCGTGTCACTTGTTCTGTTTAAAAGCATATTTGAAATCAGATTAGTTTGTGATTTTCAAACCTTTGTAACTTTTGATCCACACGTCCAAAATTTGCAAACTTTATATCGTTGGAATCAGTGGAACAATCCCTAGCCAACCATGCCTTTTGTTTAGAAAAAAACTTCTGTTAAAATGGTTGTTTTTGCAGAAACATTTGTATGATTGTTAAGGATGTGAAAATTGTTTAATGATTTTGGGGATAAAATCTTTGGCAAATGGTGTGATTTGAACCTACTGACCATAAGAATCACTTTGTGAATCCAAAAATGTATTTGGTGAAACAAAATAATGATTCTTTGATTTAAAACCATTTCTAGTCAAATAGAAATGTGGTTTATTTATTAAAAATGATTTTGAAGGAAAACTTTTGGGAAATGTTTTGTTTTAAACTCTCTGACCCCAAACACCAAGTTTTGTGATTTTAAAATGTATTTGGTAAACCCTATAGATTAATACCTTAGTAAAAATATTTCTACACCACATAAAATGATACTTTGTTTTGAAAATGGTTTTTGTAGTGAAACCTTTTGCAAATGACTTTGCCACTTTACAAAATGACCAATAGGTGTTATCAAATGTTTATGACCCATTAGGAACCACTTTTTCAAACAAAACAAAGCTTGGCATGCTTGCATGCATTACTTTGACTTTGTCATTTTATGTGTTGTTTTGCTTGATTGGTAGATTGAGTTTGTGCCTTGCTTGATTGATTTGTAGTGACTTGAAGAGTGTGATTGTTGCAAGGACAAGGAGTGAACCCATACTCTACCAAAAAGGCAAGTGATGCTTCATACTTTTTGTCCCATTACTTTCACTATGCATTAGTGATTTTGCTAAGTAAAACTTGCATGGAATTTTGCTAAGTATAAACCTTGCTATAGGAAAACCTAGTAGATGAAACCTTAGTGGAAATCTTCCTAAGTTAAGATTCCTATTACTATCAAGCTTAGCCTAGCTAATAGAAAACATTGGTGGAATATATATTCACACTATGGAAAAATATTCTAAGTCTGAGGACTTGTGTTTTGTTTAATAAAACAACTAAGTTAATGAATCACCTGGGTAGAATGGGACTTTCTTGGTGGATTTTGGTTGAGTGGTTCACAAGGCCCATGTCTATGGTTGACCTTGTGTATCTCACTTGTGGATTGCCACCCAGGAACAAAGAGATTTGAGATGTCAAATGTTGAGAAGCTTCAAGTGCAACCACTTGGCAATATGGGCTCTGCCATGATCATATAGGTTGCAAGAACTTAGCCATATGGACAGAGGGTGGTAGAGTTTGATAGGTTGGAACGCGTCCATTTTGGTCTAAGGGAAGGCTTCTGAAAGATCTTGTCTTGGGAAACCAAGTCTTGTGGGGAAAGTGCACCACCTCTGCAGAGTGTAAAATCTAAGTACTTAGCCATGTCCCTGGTAAAGGACAATTTGAGCATCAAGACATGGAAGCAATCAAGAATCTCATCATTCAAATTTCTAATTTAAAACTTGTGGTTTGAACAAGGGTTATTTGAAATCTTCAATCTTTGATTGAGAGAAGCCTTGAAAAAGATTTTGTCAAAACAAAAACTTAGTATTTTCAAAATGATAAGGAAAATCTATTTTGAGCAATGCAAGCCTCAACTCCACTTAGCCAAATGCATATAGATGATAGATTCCACTATACTACCATAGTATCACTTGCCAATACATTTCAAATGTATTGACCCTTGTGGCTGTAACTTGTAATGTTGCAGGTTTGATTGATTTTAGTGAAGATTGATTGATTAGGATTACAAAGTCTACAACCAACATATGCTGTGGCACTTTGAAGATGAAGGACCCATGACTATAGTTATTCCGCTGCAATGTAAAGTAATAGCCAAATGAGCTATGTAAGATGTAATAAAATTATGTTATTCCTGGTTATAAAATTATATTATGACCTTTGTTTCTTGATATTACATCTTAACTATGGATGCTAGCTATTGATCCAGGGACTAGCATTGTAAACACAGGGGACCCCACCTTATATTGTGTAAAGGTTGGGACACTCCCTCTACAGAGAGGAAGAAGATACAACTGACTTCTCTGTCCCATTCCAAATCTCATGGCTAACGCGGTAATATATGGCGCTAGAATCACTGATGCTAGGGGTTATTAAGTCCCTATTTGATCATCATTGTTGCAATTAGAACTCTTAAGTTCTATTGCTCCATTATATCACCACTTAGGATGATATCTATGATTTCTTTGTTTATGAAGATAATATTTTCTTTCTTTTATAGCATATATGATAACACACAATTTGCAAATACTTTGATAAAGACTCTTCAAAGGACATGAGCAAGTGATGAACTTGCCTTGTGATGGCAAGGTAGTGAAGTCTGATGCTTGCACTGGACCTTGAGCTTCTAGTTCTACAAAAACATCATTATTGTCCGGTATGGACAATATTTAAAGAAGCAAAATCATTATGCAGGTAATGTAATGCATTATCTAATTCTATATGCATTTTCCCTATATAAGGTGCCTTTTAATAAAGCATTTATAAATATTAGCTTTTTATATTTATTGCATATATTGAATTATTTTATTTTATTTCCCTTTTTATTTGAATTTTATTGATTTAATAATTCTTTTAGTTATACATTAAAATTTATTATTAAATATTTATTTAGTATTTTTCAAAAATACTATAATATTAATAAATAATGAAAGTAATTTTTATTTATTTTTATCACTTTTCAATAATTTTGTAAAATTCCATAAGGAATATATAAATTATAAAATTCTTATAAAAGTTTAAGTGTTCAAAAAGTTATATTTTATTTTATTTGAACAAAGTGAATTATTTTGAATCCAAAAATATTTTATTTATAATTTTTGGACTTTTATTTTCTATAATCTTATTGAGGTCAGGGGTATTTTGGTCTTTTCCATTTGATCAAAAAGATTTATTAAGCAACTTGGGCTGGCCCCTTGGGCTTATTGGGCCAGGGTGGCCCAATAGGGCAGGGTCAAAAGATTGCCCCGAAGGGTTTTGGCCCACCTAGCCCACTCTACCTCCCTTCTCTCCCTCGACCTTATCCCCTCCTCCTCTGACTCGACCCCGTGGCCGGCGATGCCGCCACCGTCGATTCCCGCCATCGTCGGTCGTTCTGGCCGCCGCCGTGGTGCGAGTTGGGGTTGCGATGATGCTCGTTCGTTCTATCCACTTGGATTTGACTCCAGGGCTTCCCCGTGGTCAGTTCCACCCCATTCCCGAACCCTAGGGTTCGGAAAAGATGCTGTCGCCACCGCCGCGATCCCACCAATGTGGTGTGTCTCGTCTTGTTCTGCAGGCCGCCGTGGTAGGTACAGTTGCGGCGCCCTCCGGTGCTCCTGTCTGCATGTCATCGACCCCTCTGCTTCCTCTTCGATTCATCAGCAAGGACCTCGGGTAAGTTGTCTCTGTGGTGTTTGTCCATGCTACTGCCATGATTCTCTCTATGTATCTAGTGGCTTTCATGCCGAGTGACTATGTGCTGGTTGAGTTCATCTCTGGATTAGATTTCTTGCTCCGATTAGGGTTCATAACCCTCTGTTGATCATATCTATTATGCTTTAGATCTAGTATTGTTCATATCTGATCATGGGAAATGATTGTCTGCTGTGGTTAATGATTGATAGTGGCTTTGATGATACTAGTTGTTTGTCAGATTAATTCTAGTGGTAATCCACCATGATCCATGCTAGTGTTTCAATGAAATCCTTGATTGGATTATGTTGTTGGTCTAAGAAGTTTCTCTACTGTCAGAATACTTGTACTGACAGTAGTTTCTCTCAGTAGTTGCGTACTACAATTATAATGTGGGCTTGTTTGAGATTATACACTCTGAATCAAATCATTAGATGTAATGATTTTCTGTGGATGTATAGATTTATTTTAAGCTTGATTCCTGGCACTTGGCTTCAAGAAAATGATATTTATTGGTTGTCCCTTTTATATATCTATGAAGTCTAAGTAAAGATTGGTTTTAGCTCATTAAGAACTTGTCCTTGTGATACCATTGTATTCTGGCACACAAGTGATTTGGTTTTTATTTCTGGGCTTAGCTTGATTATGCTTGTGATTAAAACTGATAAGATGATATGGAAGCTTTTATTAACTTTCCTGCCTATGATGTTGGTCTGAGGCTCTAGGATGTAATTCCTAGTTAGTTGGGCAATAGTTTGTTTGAAACTTATAGATTTAGAGGTGCTACTCTCTCTCTCTCTGAAAGATGTGCCCTGATCTGATAAGATCAAATGAAAATGATCTAAGTTGTAAAAAATAACACTGAACCCAGTGATGCTGGTCTGAGGGTCTAGTGTTTGTGGTTGAGCTTGATTTATTAACCTTATACTTGAAATCTCTAGGATAGATGCACTCCTCTTGGGTGATTATTGAGATATTATCTCATAAAACAACACATGCTTTTATTTAGATATATGATGAAATCATGTGATGGTTTTATGAGGCTCACCAAAGATTCTGATGTGGATGTAGTAGATTGATGATGATCTTGATCTTGATCTAGTTTTGCTGTGCTCTTGAGCTTGCCTGCTCCTCCTAGCTCCTGGGCTTGACCTTGCTGTCCACCAGATCCATCCCCCTCCTTATGTCACCATCCTGGTGATGTTTTGGTTGATCTGGGTGGTTGGTTTTGGCTGTTGTTCTTGGTTTGGCTGCTGTTCACTCTGGCTGTGCTGGTGTGTTGTGTAGTGGAGTGATGCACTGAGGTGCTTCTCCACGGCTGGGCTGTGGTTTTGTGATACTTGCTGTGCTTGTGAGGTCGACAGCACACCCTTTGCATGCTTGTGTGTGTGCAGCTTGTGTGCCTGCTATGCATATGTGGATAAGTTCAGAAAGTTTGAACTTACTATTACCAATCTACTTTTACCTGGCTGGTGAATTGGTCCCTTTTTGCTGTCATTTGAATTCTGGCTTTGAATTTATGAAGGATGAAATCTTTCAGATTGGTGAAACTTGCCCCTTTTACCACATTTCTCAATGATGAGATTGTCGAGTGCACCTCACTGACATATCTGAGAGAAATATACTAACACTAATCCTATTTTTTTTCTATTTAATCTTTGTTTTGCAGGTACAAAGATGAGGATGAAGATTTAGTGTAGTTTTAGATATAGGATAATTAGTAGATATACAAATGTAACTTTCTTGTTCTTTTGTAATTTTTCTTTTATAATTCTTGTAATCTTTATTTTATTCATTTGTAATAAAGATTATATATTTATTAATAAAGAATATTCTTTTTCTTTATTCTTTTTGTAAATTGTGAAGTTTTGAATAACTTCAGTAAGTTCATTCTTTGTAACTTGTTTATGTATATAAAATGAATTTCATATATAGTATTGTTTTTAGATAAGACTTAAGTTATAATACTTTTCTCTTAATTAATTTAAGATTCAAATCTTATATCAAAATCATTTAAATTATAAAACACTTAAGTTTTACAAATCCAAATTCATTTCAAAACACACACAATTCCTTTAAGATCATATCAAAGTTTATAGTAATCCTCCTTTAAGACTAAACCTAATCTCAAAGTAAGAAAGAAACTTTGATCACTTCAAGGTTTTTATTTGCCGAAAATTTTACTCACATTTTCTCAAATGAATGCATGCAACAGTTCATATTCATAAATCTACCCTTCGTTAGGTCCTATATGCTGGGATGTTACAGACTTCCCCCCTTAAATTAAACTTCGTCCCGAAATTTGTGGAGATGTACCTGAATAGTTCTGGATAAGCTTTTCTTAAATCCTCTTCCTTCTCCCATGTGGCTTCTCTCTCAGGGTGATGTTCCCATTGCACTTTGCAATACTTGATTGCTCTGTTCCTCAATCTTTTCCAGTTTTCTTACAGAATCTTGCAAGACTTTTCAATATAAGTTAGGTCTGCTTGTAGTTCTATCTCTTGATGTGTGATTGCATCATCTGGAACTTTCAAACATTTATGAAGTTGTGACACATAGAAAATATTATGAACTTGAGCCAATCTTGATGGTAACTCAAGAGCATAATCTATAGTTCTGTTTTGACTCGGTATCTTGAATGGTCCGATGTATCTTGGACTCAATTTTCCTTTAACTCCGAATCTTTTTACTCCTTTCATTGGACTTACTTTCAAATATACCATATCTCCTACTTCTGGATGCCATGATCTTCGGCTTTGATCCGCATAACTTTTCTGCCTGCTCTGGGCTATTTTTAGTCTATCCCTGGTCTTATCAATGATGTCTTGTCTCTCCTTGATATAATCGGGTGCAAATTCTTTGCTGCTTCCAGGTTCATACCAGCATATTGGTGATCTACACTTCCTTCCATACAGAATCTCATATGGGGCTGCCTTCAGACTACTTTCATAGCTATTGTTATAAGAAAATTCCTCCAATGGTAGGCAATCTTCCCATGTTCCTCCAAAATCTAGTGCACAAGCTCTCAACATGTCTTCTAGTATTTGATTAGTTCTTTCAGTTTGACCTCCTGTCTCAGGATGATATGCCGTGCTCAAATCTAACTTTGAACCAAGTGCTTCATGCAATTGCTTCCAAAATGCTGAAGTAAACACTGATCCCCTATCAGTTACGATCTTTTTGGGTACTCCATGCTTACTTACTATCTCTTTAACATATACTTCAACTAACTTCTCGGCATTATCCTTTTGGTTCACTGGAATAAAATGTGCACTCTTAGTGAGTCGGTCCACAATTACCCATATCATATCCTTCCTTTTTGGTGTCATAGGTAATCCTGTGATGAAGTCCAGACCTATTTCCTCCCATTTCCATTCAGGAATTTCTAAGGGTTGTAATGGTCCTGCTGGATTTTGATGTTCAGCTTTCACCCTTTGACAAATATGGCATTCAGATACATATTTAGCAATATCCCTCTTCATGTTATTCCACCAGAAAAGTTCTTTCAAATCCATATACATCTTAGTACTCCCTGGATGTATAGAATATGGGGTATCATGTGCTTCTTTGAGTATGACATTTCTGATCTCAGTCACATCTGGAACACATAGACGATCTTGGAACCATAAAGATCCATAATCTCCAAGGCGAAAAACTGATTTTTGCCCTTGAGATATCCTCCGAATTTCCTCAGCAATAAAAGAATCTTCTTCTTGACGTCTAAAAATTTCTTGCTTAAGATCACTGTCCTGCTCTGCAACTACCTGCATAGTCGCTAATCCTCCAAGAACCTCTGTCCTGATGAATTGAAGTTCCAACCTTTCCAAGTCCATTTGTAATTCTTTTGGTAACTCTCTATTGATTGGCTGAATATCTGCACTCTTTCTGCTTAAAGCATCCGCTACAACATTTGCTTTCCCTAGGGTGTAGTTGATTGTTAAATCATAATCCTTGATTAATTACAACCAATGCTTCTGTCTCATATTCAATTCCTTTTGAGTGAAGAAATATTTGAGACTTTTATGGTCAGTGTATAACTCACATCTAGCTCCATAAAGAAAAATGCCTCCATCCTTTCAGCGCAAAGACTACTGCTGCTAACTCTAAATCATGAGTTGGTTAGTTGACTTCATGTGGTTTCAATTGTCTTGAATCATAAGCAATCACTTCCCGATCTTGCATTAATACACAACCTAAACCTTCTTTATATGCATCACAATATACAGTGAAATCCTTCCCTGTTTCAGGAACTGCTAAGATTGGAGCTGTGGTTAATCTAGTCTTCAACTCTTCGAAACTTGCTCCATACTTCTCATCCCACTTGAATGGTGTATTCTTCCTTAATAATTTGGTCATTGGTCCGACTATTTTGGAGAAACCTTCAATGAATCTCCGATAATAACCGGCCATTCCTAAGAAACCTCGAATTTGTTTCACATTGGTTGGTGCAGTCCACTCTAGTACCGACTGAAATTTAGATGGATTCACAGCAATTCCATCCTTACTGATCACATGACCGAGGAATTCTACCTCCTCTAACCAGAACTCACACTTACTGAACTTAGCATAAAGCTTATGTTCTCTTAAAGTATGCAATGCTATTCTCAAATGGTCAGCATGCTCTTCCTTATCCTTGGAATATATCAGAATATCATCAATAAAGACGATGACAAACTTATCCAAATATGGCATGAAAATCTTGTTCATCATATTCATGAATATTGCCGGTGCATTGGTCAAACCAAATGGTACTACCAGATACTCATGGTGTCCATATCTTGAGACAAATGCTGTTTTGGAACATCTTTCGGCTTGATTTTTATTTGATGGTATCCAGATCTTAAATCGATCTTTGAAAATACTCCAGCTCCTTTCACTTGATCAAACAAATCTTGAATTCTTGGTAAAGGATAATTATTCTTGATAGTCACGTTGTTCAGGTTTCTATAATCACCACACATCCATCTTCCACCATCTCACTTATCCACAAATATTACTGGTGTACCCCATGGAGATACACTTTCCTGTATAAATTCTTTTCTTGCTAACTCATCAGTTTGCTCCTTGAGTTCTTTCAGGGTCTCATTTTTATGGTGCCTGAGCTATTGGTGTTGTACCAGGTATTAGGTCAATGGTGAACTCTATCTCCCGGTCTGGTGGCATTCCTGGTAACTCTGTTGGAAAAACATCTTGGAATTCATTAACTATAGGGATCTCTTCTAATTTAACTTCCTTCATTTAATTCAACTGCAGACCCACCATGATATGACTATGTTTATCTGCTTGGTAAACTATCCTTGCTCCACTTGGAGTTTTGATTGAGACAGTTTTCTCCTCACAATTAATCTGAGCTCCGTGTTCCATCATCCAATCCATTGTTGGAGATATGCCCCAGAGGAAATAATAAATATAGTTATTATTATATCTTTGTGTTTATGATAAATGTTTGCATTCATTCTATAATAGTATTAACAAGGAAACATTAATACTTGTGTGATTTGTAGGCTAAAATAAGAGTCCCTAGTAAAGCCTCTATATAATACTAGCTTGTTGGTTAATAGATGATTGTGGTTTCCCTATCATGAACATTGAGATGTTATTAACAACAAGATCATATCGTTAGGAGAATGATATGGTGGACATACTCCTATAGATAAGCGTAGCATAAAGATCAAGTCATTTTAATAGTTCAATTGCTATATGCTTTCTGATACATAGTAATCTAATTGCTTCGACCATGAGATCATGCATATCACCTTTACCGGATGGATGCTTTGATGACATCAAACACCACACCGTAACTGGGTGGCTATAAAGGTGGCATTGAGTGTTCGGAAAGTATTGGTTGAGGCACATGGATCAAGAGTGGGATTTGTCCATCCATATGACGGATAGATATACTCTGGGCCCTCTCGGTGAAATGTCATCCAATTAGCTTGCAAGCATGTGACTGGCTCACAAGGGATCACATATCACGGGAACGAGAAAAGAATACTTATCGGTAACGAGGTTGAACTAGGTATGCAGAGATACCAACGATCATAACCTCGGATAAGTAAATTATCGTGAGACAAAGGGAAATTGATATCATATGTAAGTGGTTCATTCGATCACAAAGTAATCGTAGAAATATGTGGGAACCATATGAATTTCCAAATTCCTCTATTGGTTATTGTTCGGAGAAGTGTCTCGATCATGTCCGCATAATTCACGAACCGTAGGGAGACACACTTAAGGATTTGACGTTGTTTGAGTAGTTATGGAACGATGAGAAAGATACCGAATGTTGTTCGGAGTCTCGAATGGGATTAGGGATATCACGAGGAGATCCGAAATGGTCCGGAGAATAAGATTCATATAAGGAAAGTCCCGTTTCGGAGTTGGGGAATGGTTCTGGTGTTTTCATCGGGAATGTTCTAGAAGGTTCCGGAATGTCCAGCACTCCGGAGGGGAAGGGTACATGAATGTGTTATATCAAGTTGGTATGATTGCATTATGTACTCGGTGTAATCTCTGAACAAAATAGAGGGATTAATCAAATCCTAGTTTGAAAAGTCAAACGCCAAGTTTGAAAGTCAAACGGCTATTTTTGGGAACCAAGCCGAGTTGGAAAGGGACTCCCCTCCCCTTGTCCGGCCCCTCCACCTATATAAGGAGGGGCAGGGCTCCCCTCCTAGACACACAAGTTCCTACCTCTAAACCCTAGTACCAAGCCGCCGCCGCCTCCATAGCCGCCGCCGGCCCTAGGGCAAGCCGCCGCCGCCTAGCTAAACCCTAGCCGTCGGCTTGCCCCTCCTTGGCGTGTCTAAACCTTAGATCGTCGAGGGACTCTCTCATACTCCACCATACTCGCTCCGGCTTAAGGCGAAGCCCTGCGAGATCTCCCCTCTACTTCCGGTACCACGCCGTTGTGCTGCCGAAATCGCGAGGAGAGTGCTACAACCTCCGTTGTCTGCTGGAACAAGGGAGAGGAAGGTCTTCGTCGAGTACCGAACGTGTGACCGATCATGAGAACCTTGCCAAACGCCGGAAGGATCGTCTACGCGATCTTGAGATCGGGAAGAGTACGACTACATCACCCACAAGAATCCGCTCTCGTTAAACACTTTGGAATCTTCGAGGGTGAGTTATTCCATTGACTCGTTGCTTCAATCTAGTAGATAGATCTTGGCTTGTTTGTTTGTATGCGATATTTTTTTTTTGTTTTCCATGCTACGAAACCCTACAGTGGTATCAGAGCCATGTCTATATGTAGATCTGTTGCACGAGTAGAACACAATGATCATTGTGGGCGTTGATGCTTTTATTGTCGATTGCTTCTTGTGTACTTTGCATCTTGCGGTATGTTGGGATGAAGCGGCCCGGGCTAACCTTACATGACATCATTCATGAGACTTGCTCCACGCTTGACATGCAACTTGTATTGCATAAGTGGCTTTGCGGGTGCCTGTTTCTCCTAGCATAGTTAAGATCCAATTCACAACGGGTGATTAACAATACTAGTATCAATGTTGTGGTTCATGTTCGTAAGTTAGAATGACACTTATTGAAAGCCCCAAACCACGTAAAATATGCAAAGAAAGTAGAGGCGTCTAACTTTGTTTTGCAGGGGTGTGCAGTGATGTGATATGGCCATGATTGTGATTATATTTGATGTATGCAATGTTCCTTATTGTAATTTGGCAACCGGTAGGAGCCATATGGTTGTCTTTAATTTATGTTAAGACTCGCGTGTCTATTAAAAGTAGTTGTAATAGTTGAAGCCGGTGGAAGACAACCATGGAGAAGCGTCATTGACCTTGATGCAATGTCGGTGATGATGGAGATCATGTTTGTGCTAGAAGATGGAGATCGGAAGCACAAAGAAGAAAGGCCATATCATATCACATATTATGAATTGCATGTGATGTTAATCCTTTATGCATCTTGTATTGCTTAGTAGACGATGGTAGCATTATAAGATGATCCCTCATGCACATGAATTTCAAGTCATAAAGTGTTCACCCTTAGTTAGCACCGTTGCTAAAGCTTGTTGTTTCGAAGCACCACGTGATGATCGGGTGTGTTAGATTCCGCAAGTGTATACAACGTGAGCAAGCCAGATTTGCTCATGCGGAAACTAAGGTTTGATCTTGACGAGCCTAGCATGTACATACATGGTCTCGAAACACGGATCACCGAAAGGTAAAGCATGAATCATATAGTAGATATGATGAACATGTCGATTGTTCGCCATTGAAACTATATCAACTCTCGTGATGATCAGTGTTGATATGGTGGATTTGGTTCGTGTGATCACTAAAACAATGTGAGGGATATTGTTTTGAGTGGGAGTTCACCTAGATTAATTTTATTATTAATTTGAACTCAATTTGTCATAAACTTAGTCTAAACTATTGCAAATATGTTGTAGATCAATGGCAGCCCCTACCATCAATTTTAATGCGTTCCTAGAGAAAGAAAAGTTGAAAAACAATGGAAGCAACTTCGCGGATTGGTTACACAATTTGAGGATTGTGCTCATAGCTGGTAATTTGACCTATGTGATGGATGCACATTGGTGACCACCGCACCGATCTTTGCCGATGAAGTAAAGAATGTTTACCTCACTTGGAAGACTCAGTACTCCATAGTTCAGTGTGCTATCTTGTATGGTTTAGAATCGGAGCTTTAGAAAAGGTTTGAGAATTCAGACCCATATGATATTGTCGAGGATCTCAAATTGATCTTTGAGACCCATGCGGCAATTGAAAGCTATGAGGCTTCTAAAAAGTTCTTTAACTGCAAGATGGAAGAGGGCAGCTCCGTCAATGAGCATGTGCTTAAGATGTCTGGGCACGCAAACAAACTTCAAAGCTTGGGTATAGTGATTCCTAATGCTTTGGGGATTTACCGCGTCCTCCAATCACTACCACCAAGTTACAAGAACTTTGTGATGAACTACAACATGCAAAACATGAATAAGACATTGCCAGAACTCTTTGCCATGTTGAAATCTGCAGAAGTGGAGATCAAGAAAGAGCACCAAGTGTTGTTGGTCAATAAGACCACCAAATTCAAGAAAGGAAAGTCTAAGCAGAAGGGACACTTCAAGAAGGGTGGTAAGAAAGTTACCACGCCGACGAAGAAGACCAAGGCTGGACCTAAGACTGATACTGAGTGATTTTACTGCAAGGGAGAAGGTCACTGGAAGCGGAATTGCCCAAAGTACTTGGCGGATTTGAAGAACGGCAACATCAAGAAAAAAGGTATATCTGATATACATGTTATTGATGTGTATCTCACTAGTACTCATAGTAGTGCCTGGGTATTTGATACTGGTTCAGTTGCTCATATTTGTAACTCGAAACAGGTGCTGCAGAATAAACGGAAGCTAGCGAAGAACGAGGTGACGATGCGCGTGGGAAACGGATCAAAGGTTGATGTGATCGCGGTCGGCACGCTACCCCTTCATCTACCATCGGGATTAGTTTTATACTTAAATAATTGTTATTTGGTGCCTGTGTTAAGCATGAACATTATATCGGGATCTTGTTTATTGCGAGATGGTTACTTGTTTAAGTCCGAGAATAATGGTTGTTCGATTTATATGAGTAATATGTTTTATGCACATGCACCTTTGATAGATGGTATATTCTTATTGAATCTCGATAGTGGAAATACACATATTAATAACATTGAGGCTAAACATTTGAAATCGAGCGATAACTCGACCTATATGTGGCACTGTCGTCTTGGTCACATTGGAGTGAAGCGTATGAAGAAACTCCATTCCGATGGACTTCTTGAATCACTTGATTTCGAATCACTTGAAAGATGCGAAGCATGTCTGATGGGTAAAATGACTAAGACTCCATTCTCTGGTATGATGGAGCGAGCTACGGACTTATTGGAAATCATACATACCGATGTGTGTGGTCCAATGAGTGTAGCATCGCGCGGTGGTTATCGTTATGTTCTTACCTTCACGGATGATTTTAGTAGATATGGGTATATCTATTTCATGAAACATAAGTCCGAAACTTTCGAGAAGTTTAAGGAATTTCAAAGTGAGGTAGAGAATCAACGTAACAAGAAGATTAAATTTCTACGTTCTGATCGTGGAGGTGAATATCTAAGTTACGAGTTTGGCGAGCATTTGAAGAAATGCGGAATACTTTCACAATTGACACCGCCGGGAACACCACAGTGTAATGGTGTGTCCGAACGTCGTAATCGAACTCTCTTAGATATGGTTCGTTCTATGATGTCACTTACAGATTTACCGCTATCATTTTAGGGTTATGCATTAGAAACAGCCGCATTCACTTTAAATAGGGCACCATCTAAATCCGTTGAAACGACACCATATGAATTATGGTTTGGGAAGAAACCTAGATTGTCGTTCCTTAAAGTTTGGGGCTGCGAAGCCTATGTAAAGAAGTTACAGCCGGACAAGCTTGAACCCAAAGCGGAAAAATGCGTCTTCATAGGATACCCGAAGGAAACTATTGGGTATACCTTCTATCATAGATCCGAAGGCAAAATCTTCGTTGCCAAGAATGGATCCTTTCTAGAGAAGGAATTTCTCTCAAAAGAAGTTACTGGAAGGAAAGTAGAACTCGACGAGGTTGTCGAACCTTCTCTCGAAATTGTGAGTAGCGCAGCACCGGAAGAAGTTCCTGTGGTGCCTGCACCAATTAGAGAGGAAGCTAATGATGATGATCATGAAACTTCGGTTGTAGTTGCTACAGAGCCTCGAAGGTCAACGAGAACTCGTACCATGTCAGATTGGTATGATCCCGTTATGAGTGTCATGTTGGTGGACAACACCGATGACCCTGAGACATATGAACCGATGATGAGCCCAGATTCCAATAAATGGCAAGAAGCCATGAAATCCGAGATTGGATCCATGTACGAAAACCAAGTATGGACTTTGGTGGACTTACCGGATGGCCGGAAGGCTGTCGAGAACAAATGGATTTTCAAGAAGAAAACAGATGCTGATGATAATGTTACTGTTTATAAAGCTCGACTTGTCGCAAAGGGGTTTCGACAAATTCAAGGAGTTGACTACGATGATACTTTCTCACCAGTAGCGAAGCTAAAGTCTGTGAGGATTATGTTAGCAATCGCTGCATATTATGATTATGAGATATGGCAGATGGATGTCAAAACAGCATTCCTCAATGGAGACATTGATGAAGAGTTGTATATGATGCAACCCAAAGGTTTTGTCGATCCTAAAGATGCTAACAAGGTATGCAAACTTCAACGGTCCATCTATGGATTGAAGCAAGCATCCCGAAGTTGGAATCAACGTTTTGATAAGGTGATCAAAAGTTTTGGTTTTATACAAACTTATGGAGAAGCTTGTATTTACAAGAAAGTGAGCAGGAGCTCAGAGCATTCTTAATATATGTAAATGACATATTGTTGATTGGGAATGATGTAGACCTTCTTAATAGTGTCAAGGAATATTTGAATAATAGTTTTTCAATGAAGGATCTTGGCGAAGCAGCTTACATATTAGGCATAAAGATTTATAGAGATAGATCGAGACGCCAAATATCATTGTCACAAAGTACATATTTGGACAAAGTTCTAAAGAGGTTTGGAATGGAAGATAGCAAGAAAGGGTTCTTGCCGTGTTGCTCATCGACCTTGAGTAAAACTCAAAGTCCGACATCGGTAGAAGATAGAGAAAGGATGAGTAAGACTCCCTATGCCTCAGCCATAGGATCTCTAATGTATGCCATGCTATGTACTAGACCCGACATTGCATATGGTGTTAGTTTAACTAGCAGATATCAAAGTGATCCAGGAGTGGATCATTGGACAACGGTCAAAAACATCCTTAAGTACTTGAGAAGAACTAAGGATATGGTTCTTTCTTATGGAGGTGATGAATTATTCAGTTGTTAATGGTTACACCGATGCTAGTTGGAACACCGATCCGGATGATTCTAAATCACAACTGGATACGTATTTATTTTGAATGGTGCAAAGCTAGTGGAGGAGTGCAAAGCAAAGCGTTGTGGCGAGATCTTCAACGAATCGGAATACATGGTCGCCGGGCTTCACAAGAAGCGATATGGATGAAAGAGTTCATTACAGTGGTGGTGTGGTTCCTAGTGCGCTGGACCCAATGTCTATCTACGTGATAACATGGGCGCCATAGCCAATGCGCAAGAACCAAGGTCACACAAGAAGTCAAGCACATCAAGCTACGTTTTCACGCTATTCGAGAACATATCCAAGATGGGGATATAAAGATTTGCAAAGTACACACAGATCTGAATGTGGTGGATCCGTTGACTAAACCTCTCCCGAGGGCTTAAACATGACCAGCACCAAACGCCATGGGTGTTCTATATTACCATGTAATCTAGATTAGATGACTCTAGTGCAAGTGGGAGACTGTTGGAGATATGCCCTAGAGGCAATAATAAATATAGTTATTATTATATCTTTGTGTTTATGATAAATGTTTACATTCATGCTATAATAGTATTAACAAGGAAACATTAATACTTGTGTGATTTGTAGACTAAAATAAGAGTCCCTAGTAAAGCCTCTATATAATACTAGCTTGTTGGTTAATAGATGATTGTGGTTTCCCTATCATGAACATTGAGATGTTATTAACAACAAGATTATATCGTTAGGAGAATGATATGGTGGACATACTCCTATAGATAAGCGTAGCATAAAGATCAAGTCATTTTAATAGTTCAATTGCTATATGCTTTCTGATACATAGTAATCTAATTCCTTCGACCATGAGATCATGCATATCACCTTTACCGGATGGATGCTTTGATGACATCAAACACCACACCGTAACTGGGTGGCTATAAAGGTGGCATTGAGTGTTCGGAAAGTATTGGTTGAGGCACATGGATCAAGAGTGGGATTTGTCCATCCATATGACGGATAGATATACTCTGGGCCCTCTCGGTGAAATGTCATCCAATTAGCTTGCAAGCATGTGACTGGCTCACAAGGGATCACATATCACGGGAACGAGAAAAGAGTACTTATCGGTAACGAGGTTGAACTAGGTATGCAGAGATACCAACGATCATAACCTAGGATAAGTAAACTATCATGAGACAAAGGGAAATTGATATCGTATGTAAGTGGTTCATTCGATCACAAAGTAATCGTAGAAATATGTGGGAACCATATGAATTTCCAGATTCCTCTATTGGTTATTGTTCGGAGAAGTGTCTCGATCATGTCCGCATAATTCACGAACCGTAGGGAGACACACTTAAGGATTCGACGTTGTTTGAGTAGTTATGGAACGATGAGAAAGAGACCGAATGTTGTTCGGAGTCTCGAATGGGATTCGGGATATCACGAGGAGATCCGGAATGGTCCGGATAATAAGATTCATATAAGGAAAGTCCCGTTTCGGAGTTGGGGAATGGTTCTGGTGTTTTCATCGGGAATGTTCTAGAAGGTTCCGGAATGTCCGACACTCCGGAGGGGAAGGGTACATGAATGTTTTATATCAAGTTGGTATGATTGCATTATGTACTCGGTGTCATCACTGAACAAATAGAGGGATTAATCAAATCCTAGTTTGAAAATTCAAACGCCAAGTTTGAAAGTCAAACGACTATTTTTGGGAAGTGGAGAGGGAGGTGGAAACCGACTTGGGGGAGGAGTTCCTCCTCCCACCGCCGGTGCACCACCAAGCCGAGTTGGGGAGGGACTACCCTCCCCTTGGCCGGCCCCCTCCACCTATATAAGGAGGGGTAGGGCTCCCCTCCTAGACACACAAGTTCCTACCTCTAAACCCTAGTACCAAGCCGCCGCCGCCTCCATAGCCGCCGCCGGCCCTAGGGCAAACCGCCGTTGCCGCCTAGCTAAACCCTAGCCGACGTCTTGCCCCTCCTTGGCGTGTCTAAACCTTAGATCGTCGAGGGACTCTCTCATACTCCACCATACTCGCTGCGGCTTAAGGTGAAGCCCTGCGAGATCCCCCCTCTACTTCCGGTACCACGCTGTTGTGCTGCCGGAATCGTGAGGAGAGTGCTACAACCTCCGCTGTCTGCTGGAACAAGGGAGAGGAAGGTCTTCATCGAGTACCGAACGTGTGACCTACTGCGGGAGCGCTGCTAAAACGCAGCGCGGGAAGGATCGTCTACGCGATCTTGAGATCGGGAAGAGTACGACTACATCACCCACGAGAATCCGCTCTCGTTAAACACTTTGGAATCTTCGAGGGTGAGTTATTCCATCGACTCGTTGCTTCAATCTAGTAGATAGATCTTGTCTTGTTTGTTTGTATGCGATAGAAATTTTTTGTTTTCCATGCTACGAAACCCTACATCCATCCCTAGCACTACTGCAATTCCCTTCAAAGGAATCACATAAAAGTCTGCGAAATATGTACAACCACAAATCGAGATAACCTGATCTTGTTTTATGTGGCGTACAATCACATTCCCTCCTGCCGTAACTACGGTCATAGGACGTTCTAACGTTGCCCTTCTAATCCCGAACTTATCACAGAATTCTTCAAAAATGAATGAATTAGTTGCACCAGTATCAATTAGAACTTTGCCGGGATTGGTAAGGATATTGAGCGTAACTATTACTGCATGCTCCGAATTATCCACCTCCTCGAGGGTGGCATAGTTCAGTTTTCCGGTAGGTCGGTTTCTCTTGCCATTGTTGTTCTTGCCATTGTTGTTCTTGCCATTGTTTCCTCCTTTATTGATATGTCCATTCCTCCACTGGCTTGTCCTCCTCCCTTGGTAGGCCATCCTCCCGGTGGTTTGCTCGGACAATCTGGCTTGATATGCCTCTTCTGTCCGCAACCATAACAGATCACTACAGGCTTTTTGCACTCCCTCGGGAAATGCCCTGGAATTCCACAATTGTTATAAATAACATTCCTTCTTGGATTAGATTGATTTCCACCACTGCCCTTGTTATTGTTATTATTGTTCTTGTTGCCATAATTCCTATTCCAAGGTTTGAACTCCAGGTTAGGTTTAGGTTTGCTGGCCCGAATTCTCTTGGTTTCCTTCTTGGATCTCTTCCTCGGATCCTCTTGAACATTCTTATAATCATCTTCAAAAGTAATGGCTGCATCCAACTACTGCTGATAAGTTTGCTTATTGGCTAACCTTAGCTGCATGTTCACAAATGGATTTAATCCACGCAAGAAACGCTTCTTCCACTTCTCTTCGGTTTTGACATCCTCCTCAGCATAACGAGATAGTTGGCTAAACTCCCGGATGTACTTCATGACACTAGTATATCCTTGCTGAAGCTCCTCAAATTCTCCCCGCTTCAACTCTGTGACACTTTCCAGAACATGATATTCACGGAATCTCTGCTTGAACTCCTCCCAGGTAAACTCCCTTCCTGGTTGTTGCATGGCTAACTGATTTTCCCACCATGATGTTGCAGGTCCAGTCAGCAGATGAGTTGCATACCTCAATTTCTCCTCATCATTGCAACCTACAGTTTTCAGCTTCCTTTCAGTATCTGCTAGCCAATCTTCTGCATCCATTGGTTCAGGAGCTGATGCAAAAGGTAACGGTCTTGCATTCTGGAAATCAGATAGACTCACTCCTCCTCCTTTAGGTGCCCTTTGATTTGCTCGCCCCAGCAGCTCTTACATGAACTTGTTCTGGTTCTCTTGCATCATTTGCATGCATTGCATAAAGTTCTGCTCCATTAACGGCCTCATTGGTGGTGGTGGTATTGTTCCTTGATTTGTTGTATCGGCATCGGCCTTTTCCTTGGCCTCACGCTCCAAACGCTGCTGCTCAGTTTCCATTTCTACACCCATATCCATGACCCCCTAGTCCTGCAACATAAAGCGAATACTCATAATTACATCATGCACATGTGTTCTGAGCTCGACTTTACGCACAGAACTAGTCACACAATGAAGATCCAAAGAAAATCCAAATAGGCATTTCACATATTATACATAATATCATAATGATACAAAGTTCTTACAACATATACCGTATAGGTATATTCACAAAACTACCGTATTCATCTCACTACCTTATTCCTTAAAGTACAGTGCTTGATACTGTTGACTACTTGTCTCTTTCTAGTAGTAACTACGCTCATCATACATGCCTGATGTCCAACCGTGATGACGTGTTGTCCGTCGCACAGTTTGTGGAACAAATGGCCTTCCAGAAGGAACATACTCTGTATCTGAAGTGTCAGGACTTGAGTCATTACTCAACCTGAGCGCATCGACTCCCTCCACCTCAGCTGAAAATTCTTCAGAAACATATTCAACATTATCTCCAGCCTGCATCTCCTGAGCTTCATCTCTAGTGTTGTCAACAGGATACGCAGATCCTGCTGCTTCCCAGGTGCTCTCGTGGACAAGATAATTGAATACTGGATAATGTATATTCCCTGGGCTTTGAGAAGATGTTGATGATTCAAACACTCTCTCCTCAGGATCTTATTCTTCATTCTAATCATCAATTGACATGGTATTTCTACTACTATTATTAGGGTTCATTCTTGCACCCATCCAACTAGATTGTCCAACATTTTTGTCAGAACCATCTGTGGATATCTGGTGTTCATGAGATCCATTATATGATCCCATCCTACAACCATCTGAATTCTCAATAGGAAGTTCTGAGTCAGAACCATCCTCTGAGCCCTGTGGTACTGCATACCGTATCTCTATAGTAGGATCATGTGTAGGTTCAGGTCTTGGTGAATAAGGATATGGTGTAAAAGATTCCGGATCTATCGGTATATCTTTAAAGATAGGTTTTGCACTACTACTTGCTTCTTTCTCTAGCTGGAATGCTAACTGCTTCCTCCTTTCTGGATCAGTTAGATCCTCTAGCATGTCATTTTTGTCTTCGACAATCACTTGATGAGTCTTATAAAAAGACGCAACGAGTGTTCGGTATCTATCCATAAACTTGGAAGCTAACTTAGGATGCTTCTTAACCAAAGTAAGATGATCCGGTATAGGCTCCGAGTCTATAGAATCATGAGGTATCACAAAGAATGTGCTACCTTCTAACTCCTTAGTTTTCTGCTCCCGGATATTAGCTATCGCCTCCACAACAGCAACATGATAGGCTGCTAAATGACTCCTACCTTATCCTATGGGTAGATCGTGATATAATCCAAGATTCTCTGGAAGTTGGATACTCACACGATACTTGGATAGCATCCGGCCATCAAGGTAAGTGATAGTGTTCACTAGAATTCTAATTGGACAATTAAAGAGCTTTAAAAGTTGACGAAGTTGGTCTGTAAATCATCCTTGATAATGCTCAAGAGTCTCCTCTTTCCTTACCAAAGTCTGTTTTGGAAACTTTGGTGCCATATATCTGTATATCAGAAAAATAATTTTGATTAGTATCCAATGATATATTGCATCATAACAAAGAATTATCGCACTAAAATATATAACGGAATATTCTCATTTGAATACCCATTATATTACTTTTAGAGAATTCTTTATCATTGCCAAATCTCCTACAGGTAATACCTTTTACTAGGTTTCCAACCTAAGGTCAAAGCAATTTGCTCTGATACCAATCATGGTGACCCAAAGATACCATCGCATGTGTAGTACACTATAGTCGTTGACATGACATCCACAGAACACCGTTCCGTAAATATCACATCCCTTAGAGTGGTACAACAGAAACATTGCGGGTCCATATTACAAAAGTACACACATTATTATTATTACAATACCGGAAGTTCAAGACTTCCAAAAGATCCACCTTACAAACCAAAATATAAAGTGTTTAGCGGAAAATTTAAAAGTAGCAACTCCGACTGGGAGTGGGGCTCAACAGCTTATTCTATAGAGTTTATGCTGCTCGGCTCCGTTAGTTACTATCAACTAGACACTTAAGTGGACTCGTTCTCATCGACACCATAGCGGATCTCGTAGTCCACGCCTTCAACTCCTCCGGATAGATCAGGTTCCTCGTATAACACGTCTTCTTGGCATTCGGCTGCATACATTGGCACGTCTTCGGGATCCTCAGAGTCTAAGCAAAGGATCAAAGGAAAGGATGAGTAACAGCGTTACCCAACAAGTTCATTATATGCAAGGTGGGAAGTTTGATGCTCTAACTACCACCTCGGATTATAAATCCTTGGCACTATGCAGTTTTTGTAAATCTTTCTTCAAAGGTTGATTTTATTCTGAAAAACTATGACAATCAGCCTTCACAGGTTGACCAGAACTTTCATGGAGTTCCTTTCCTGCTGCGTTCGTAGCTCCTTCCCGGAACAGGGAGTAACAAGTTACAGTTCTCACTCTGCAGAGGTGCGTTACTTTACCCATGAGAGATCAACTCCTTGTTGCAAAACCGGGCGTAATTTCCCGTCCACAATTCCATGATGTGGGTCCCAGTAGTTGGTCCAAGCCAATCACTGCCCCCTTCGCGATCCCGCATGCCTCCTTGGTGTACACCATGCCCACATAATGAATTACGGCAATGGTTTGTATAAACCGTTAGATGCCAGAACTATCGTGGGACGATGAGGGTTCCCACCCATATGCTGCATATCCTCTACGAATTACCAATTAATATGCATGCTACGAGGATAAAAGACACAACCTGCACATCCGGCTTCATGCGAGAGGAAGAAGATACAACTGACTTCTCTGTCCCATTCCAAATCTCATGGCTAACGCGTAATATACGACGCTAGAATCACTGATGTCAGGGGTTATTAAGTCCCTATTTGATCATCATTGTTGCAATTAGAACTCTAAGTTCTATTGCTCCATTATATCACCACTTAGGATGATATCTATGATTTCTTTGTTTATGAAGATAATATTTTCTTTCTTTTATAACATATATGATAACACACAATTTGCAAATACTTTGATAAAGAGTCTTCAAAGGACATGAGCAAGTGATGAACTTGCCTTGTGACGGCAAGGTAGTGAAGTCTGATGCTTGCACTGGACCTTGAGCTTCTAGTTCTACAAAAACATCATTATTGTCCGGTAAGGACAATATTTAAAGAAGCAAAATGATTATGCAGGTAATGTAATGCATTATCTAATTCTATATGCATTTCCCTATATAAGGTGCCTTTTAATAAAGCATTTACAAATATTATCTTTTTTATATTTAGTGCATATATTGAATTATTTTATTTTATATCCCTTTTATTTGAATTTTATTGATTTAATAATTCTTTTAGTTATACATTAAAATTTATTATTAAATATTTATTTAGTATTTTTCAAAAATACTATAATATTAATAAATAATGAAAGTGATTTTTATTTATTTTTATCACTTTTCAATAATTTTGTAAAATTCCATAAGGAATATATAAATTACAAAATTCTTATAAAAGTTTAAGTGTTCAAAAATTTATATTATATTTTATTTGAATGGAGTGAATTATTGTGAATCCAAAAATATTTTATTTATAATTTTTGGACTTTTATTTTCTATAATCTTATTGAGGTCAGGGGTATTTTGGTCTTTTCCATTTGATCAAAAAGATTTATTAAGCAACTTGGGCTAGCCCCTTGGGCTTATTGGGCCAGGGTGGCCCAATAGGGCAGGGTCAAAAGATCACCCTGAAGGGTTTTGGCCCACCTAGCCCACTCTGCCTCCCTTCTCTCCCTCGACCTTATCCCCTCCTCCTCTGACTCGACCCCGTGGCCGGCGATGCCGCCACCGTCGATTCCCGCCATCGTCGGTCGTTCTGGCCGCCGCCGTGGTGCGAGTTGGGGTTGCGATGATGCTCGTTCGTTCTATCCACTTGGATTTGACTCGTGGCTTCCCGTGGTCGGGCTCCCATTCCCGAACCCTAGGGTTCGGAAAAGATGCTGTCGCCACCGCCGCGATCCCGCCTGCGGTGGTGTGATGGTCTCGTCTTGCTGCGCCGCCGCCATGGCAGTTGCGGCCTGGTGCTCCCTGCGTTGCCAGTCGCTGGCCTCTGCTTCCTCTTCGATTCATCAGCAAGGACCTCAGGTAAGTTGTCTCTGTGGTGTTTGTCCATGCTACCGCCATGATTCTCTCTGTGTATCTAGTGGCTTTCATGCCGAGTGACTATGTGCTAGTTGAGTTCATCTCTGGGTTAGATTTCTTGCTCTGATTAGGGTTCATAACCCTATGTTGATCATATCTATTATGCTTTAGATCTAGTATTGTTCATATCTGATCATGGGAAATGATTGTTTGCTGTGGTTAATGATTGATAGTGGCTTTGATGATACTAGTTGTCTGTCAGATTAATTCTAGTGGTAATCCACCATGATCCATGCTAGTGTTTCAATGAAATCCTTGATTGGATTATGTTGTTGCTCTAAGAAGTTTCTCTACTGCCAGAATACTTGTACTGACAGTAGTTGCGTACTACAATTATAATGTGGGCTTGTTTGAGATTATACACTCTGAATCAAATCATTAGATGTAATGATTTTCTGTGGATGTATAGATTTATTTTAAGGTTGATTCCTGGCACTTGGCTTCAAGAAAATGATATTTATTGGTTGTCCCTTTTATATATCTGTGAAGGCTAAGTAAAGATTGGTTTTAGCTCATTAAGAACTTGTCCTTGTGATACCATTGTATTCTGGCACACAAGTGATTTGGTTTTTATTTCTGGGCTTAGCTTGATTATGCTTGTGATTAAAACTGATAAGATGATATGGAAGCTTTTATTAAGTTTCCTGCCTATGATGTTGGTCTGAGGCTCTAGGATGTAATTCCTAGTTAGTTGGGCAATAGTTTGTTTGAAACTTATAGATTTAGAGGTGCTACTCTCTCTCTCTCTGAAAGATGTGCCCTGATCTGATAAGATCAAATGAAAATGATCTAAGTTGTAAAAAATAACATTGAACCCAATGATGCTGGTCTGAGGGTCTAGTGTTTGTGGTTGAGCTTGATTTCTTAACCTTATACTTGAAATCTCTAGGATAGATGCACTCCTCTTGGGTGATTATTGAGAGATTATCTCATAAAACAACACGTGCTTTTATTTAGATATATGATGAAATCATGTGATGGTTTTATGAGGCTCACCACAGATTCTGATGTGGATGTAGTAGTTTGATGATGATCTTGATCTTGATCTGGATCTTGATCTAGTTTTGCTATGCTCCTGAGCTTGCCTGCTCCTCCTAGCTCCTGGGCTTGACCTTGTTGTCCACTAGATCCATCCCCCTCCTTATGTCACCATCCTGGTGATGTTTGGGTTGATCTGGGTGGTTGGTTTTGGCTGCTGTTCTTGGTTTGGCTGCTATTCACCCTAGATGTGCTGGTGTGTTGTGTAGTGGAGTGATGCACTGAGGTGCTTCTCCATGGCTGGGTTGTGGTTTTGTGATACTGGCTGTGCTTGTGAGGTCGACATCACACCCTTTGCATGCTTGTGTGTGTGCAGCTTGTGTGCCTGCTATGCATATGTGGATAAGTTCAGAAAGTTTGAACTTACTATTACCAATATACTTTTACCTCGCTGGTGAATTGGTCCCTTTTGGCTGTCATTTGAATTCTGGCTTTGAATTTATGAAGGATGAAATCTTTCAGATTGGTGAAACTTGCCCCTTTTACCACATTTCTCAATGATGAGATTGTAAAGTGCACCTCACTGACATATCTGAGAGAAATATACTAACACTAATCCTATTTTGTTTTCTATTTAATCTTTGTTTTGCAGGTACAAAGATGAGGATGAAGATTTAGTGTAGTTTTAGATATAGGATAATTAGTAGATATACAAATGTAACTTTCTTGTTCTTTTGTAATTTTTCTTTTATAATTCTTGTAATATTTATTTTATTCATTTGTAATAAAGATTATATATTTATTAAAAAAGAATATTCTTTTTCTTTATTCTTTTTGTAAATTGTGAAGTTTTGAATAACTTCAGTAAGTTCATTCTTTGTAACTTGTTTATGTATATAAAATGAATTTCATATATAGTATTGTTTTTAGATAAGATTTAAGTTATAATACTTTTCTCTTAATTAATTTAAGATTCAAATCTTATATCAAAATCATTTAAATTATAAAACACTTAAGTTTTACAAATCCAAATTCATTTCAAAACACACACAATTCCTTTAAGATCATATCAAAGTTTATAGCAATCCTCCTTTAAGACTAAACCTAATCTCGAAGTAAGAAAGAAACTTTAATCACTTTAAGGTTTTTATATGACAAAAATTTTACTCACATTTTCTCAAATGAATGCATGCAACAGTTCATATTCCTAAATCTACCCTTCGTTAGGTCCTATATGCTAGGATGCTACAATAGTGATGCCTAACTTGAGCATGGTATCCTTGTACATGATGTTGATGCTACTGCCATCGTCTATCAGTACCTTGGAAAAATTCACATTGATATCTGGGCCCATGAAAGTTGGGTCCAAAAAAAGAGCATAGCCTCCTGGTGTCGGCATGATCTTGGGGTGATCCTTTATGCTCCAAGTTATCTCCTGTTCAGACTAGTGCATGTATTTTGGTATTGCTGGCGTTGTGGCGTTCACTTCCATCATCTGTCTTTGTTGACTTTTCTTGTCATTTGGCTCTATAACAAACACGACATAGCTCTGGTGATGCTCTTTGTACTCGTTTTTGGTCCCATGGCCGACATGAGCGCCATAACCTCTTGGGTCATGCACTTGGTGCATAGCCTCTCTTCTTTCTTGGTTATGATATCTCGGCTATCGGTTCTCATATCTATGCTCAGCTTCAACAACCTGAGCATTTCCTCCTGTGAGTGGTGGTGGGGGAGGTGGTGGTAGCTGTTGAGTCGGCGAGTCTACTCTGTCTCCCTTCTGGAACCAAGTGCATTGTCTTGTTGTGTGATTCACTGGCTTACTCGGACTTGGCGTATGAAACTTACACGGCTAATCCAACATCATCTCATAAGTATACTTCTGCATGTCTTGATGTGGCTTTCTTTGTTCATATGGCTTTTTGCCATCATTCTTGGGTATCCATTGATGTTGCCCACTTGTCCTTTGACGTTGGCTTCTTCCTGCATCTGGATGATCCTGACATACGGCTACGACTTGAGTCGAGCCATACCTGTAGTATGGTCTTTCATCTCGTCTTTTGCTTCTATATTCGGCTCTTTCCTGGTGCCTTTGCAACCCGGCTGCATCATAGATCAGAGTCCCAGTCATCCCGTCTGCAACAGAAGCAGAGGCTGAGTCGGATCTCCTAACGCGTACGAGTCAGCGATTCTTATCGTTTCTGCCAAGCTTGCCGGCATATCTCTCTGCAACCTTTGCCATAATACACTTCCGTGCCTGCATCCTTGTGCAAACCATGCAATGGCCTGAGACTCGATTACCCCTTCACAAGAGTTGCGCATAGTGCACCATCTAGTGAGGAACTCCCTGTCTGTTTCATTCGGCCTTTGCTTGCACATCGCCAGCAGTTGTGGGCGATTCGGCCTCTTGTACGTGCTTGTGAAATTGCTCACAAAAGCTTCTTGGAAATCAATCCAGCTATTGATGCTTCCAGGTGGCAAATTATTCAGCCACACCCTCGCTGGTCTTCTAGCATTCGAGGTACATAACACACTTCACATCTCAGATTTCCCTATGCAATATTTACTGCAGTTCCATAATCTATGAGCCAGTCCTCTGGTTTTGTGCTTCCATCATAGGTTTTTGTTCCTCTTGCCAGCTGAAAGTTTGGCACTGGCGGCTCTCTCATGATCCTTGGGCCGAAACACGGTGGACCTTGTGGACCTTGCGATTCGATCACCTCTGCCATCTTTATTCAGTCAAGCTTTAGCCTTGCATCATCCGGCTGGAGATTTCTGCCTCCCAGTCTGGTCCCCATAGCTTGATACACATGATCCGGCAACTCGTACTCGTCATTTGCCATTGTCGAGTAACCATCATTGTATTTGTTGGCGTTCGGGTCTGTGGGCTGCTGTACTGCTTTTCCCACACTTTGCTGTCTCTTTTTGGGTTGAGCTGGTGGAGGATTCGGAGCTGGCTTTCCTCCTCCTGCCGAGTGAGTCCCACGCCTAGGCCGAGGTGCAAAGTTCTGCCCTCCATTGTCATTTCTTTGTCCTTCTTGCCTTTCTTGGTCAGCATTTTCTTGGTTCTCATTTCCTCGAGTGACATTTCTTCTTGTTCCCTGTGCACGGACTGGATTTCCTTGAACCACTGCCAGGTCATAGGAAACCATCTGCTTGTTTCTTCCTGAGTCCACACTCTTTTCTTTTCTCTATATCGGCGCTACTCCTAGCGAGGAGGCCGTATGTCCTACTGACCTTGCCAGGATTGGAGTTGCCGAGTGAACGAGTTGTGACCTTCTAGCTATACCCGGATTTTCCCTGTAGTAGGCTTCATTTAGCATTCCTGCTGCTTTCACCAACTCATTTACTCGTTCTTGTTGCTTTTTCTCTGCCTCACCCGTCAGATGGGGTAACTCGGCCATCGCTGCTTCTGCGGCTCTCAGATTTGCTGTTGCCATGTTGTATGTCGGCTGCATGGTTGTTTCGTTGCTGTTTTCTGGTGTTATATTTGACACAGCATCCGCCGGTTTTTCATTGAGGTTCCTTCCTCTTAGCCTTGTGGCATCAAGCCGGGTCTTAGCACCCTTGACTCGATTTGTTGAGTTATACTCTCGGATTGTGATATCCATATCATGCTGCATCTGGGCTAATTCCTTTGCCTTTTCCAGCACTTTTTTCCTCGCTCCACTGACCGGGTTATACTCTTGGATTGTGATATACGCACCGGGTCAGCTGCTGGCGCCACTGGCTCTGCTAATTTTTCTATTCCTTCCTGCAATTCCTTGGCTCTTTTACTCCTAGCTATGTTCTCTGGCTTTTCTAGTGGCGCTTTCGCAGTTCTTGTTGCCCTTGGCGTTCGTTCTAGGTTTTCCCCCTCAGCATTCTCATTCACTATAGGAGCTACTGGAGGCACTGGGGGACGCGATGGGTCAAGGGATATCATCATTACCTCGGCAGAGACGAGTTGATGAAGCTTTCCCACGGTGCGAACCGTAGGTGGATTCGGCGCCAGGATGACGCGCTCTGGGTATGCGTGCTCCACGCGCACCGCGACATAGACCTGGTGCTCGCCGAACTTGATGAAGCGACCGCCCCTTGGGAACGACTTGGTCCTGAAGCAACCCGCGTTGTTGCTGACGAAGTTGAGTGCCCCTAACCTCTGGATGAGGACGTAATAGACGCGTTCGCTTGTCTTGGCGATGATGTTGCCCGTCCGAATGAAAACTCCAGCAAGCGCATGCTTCTGCCCCACGATGGGCGACAACTGTCGTGGTGGTGTCACAACAGATGCCATGGGTAGGCTTAAGTTGGGGGCCGAATGGACGCTTGAGGTAACCGGGGAGGGAGTGCACGGTCTAGCCGCGCACGAAGGACACAAAGAACTCTCCACACTTAGGATTTTTATTGATCTAAGAAGTTTACAAGTGCTCCTTGAGTTGTTAGAGCATAGCCTCAGGGCACTAGTTTCCTACTTGGTCCAACCTCCCTCTAAACCCTAGCTATGCCCCTCCTTATATAGGCGATGGGCTGCTAGGTTACACGTTTGGGTCCTAGGGTTACTGTTTGGATCTTTGTCCTTTCAGTGCGGGCCGGGTCATGGGATAGCCCTGAGCCTTTGACCCAGTCCACAAAGCTATACAACCAATGATCTTCACGTACGTAGCCTCCAGCTCTTTTGGCATCATGCGGTGACTTTATACGTCAGCCCTTGCTTTGGGCGTCACCCGGCTCCTTTTATGTCACCCGGCGTCACCCTTCTCTCTTTTGACCATGCTTTACCATGGTCCATCCTGAATCTCACTTGTAAATCTGCCACGCGTCCTTTCTGACTCGGCCTTCCCTCGTGAGACCTGGCTCATCGCTACCTGCAAGAGCAACACCTTTGCCCTACACGGGCCGACATAGTTTTCATGTCGGCCACGCATAAGCTTTTTTTGACTCGGCATAAGCCAAGCTGGGAAATGTTTTACCCCTTATGACCCTACCGGGGGTTATCACCCCGACAACCTGTGATGGTGCTGACGTGGAGCACTTCGTTGGAAACCCCAAGAGCAAGGTGTGATGAGCACAACAGCAAGTCTTCCCTCAGTAGAGACCGAGGTTATCGAACCAGTAGGAGGAAGCAAACGTCACACAGGTGTTGCAAGCAATGCGGAGACCTGCACAACACAAATTCAAGACTTTCCCCAACGAATCAGTGAGGCTGTCAAGCTCACCGGTTTGCTGTAACAAAGGATTAAATGTATGGTGTGGAAGGTAATGGTGGTTTGCAGCAAGTAAATATGTAACAATGGAAGATGTATCAATGGTAAAGATTGGACCGGGGTCCACAGTTCACTAGAGGTGCTCTCCTTAGATAATCAACATGGCATGAAGGGTAAACAAATTACAGCAGGGCAATTTACAGGAACTGGGCAAGGCATAACAATGCAATTACTAGTCAGAAAGATCCTATGAGATCCGATTGGGCAATACAACAAGATACATAGACCGCTATCCAACTTCATCTATGACTAGAAGTCCACCTTCAGGTTATCATCCAAACCCCCTCCAGTATTAAGTTGAAAGCAACAGACAACTGCTTTAAGCAAAGTGTGTAAGGTAAACAGTCCATATGTTCCATGAACAAGAGACCGTTGTTTTCTCCCTAGTGGCAACAACACATCTACAACTGAAGATATTTCTGTCACTTCCCTTGGAAACTAGAGGCATGAACCCACTATCGAGCATAAATACCCCCTCTTGGAGTCTAAGCAACTACTTGGCCAAGATAGCTACTAACAACGGAGAACATGCAAGATCACAAACAACACAGACATGATAGAATCATAAAGACAAAACCATTAATCAAACAAACATAATAATCTCAATATCCATTGGATCCCTGCAAACACAACATGCATGATTACAAATAGATTAGATCTTGATCATGAACGCAGCTCACAAGATCTATACATGAAAGCACAAAGGAGGAGATACAACCATCTAGCTACTACATGGACCCATAGTCCAATATGGAACTACTCACGCATCATACCGGAGAGAAGGCCTCCGGGATGATCTCCCCTCTGGCAGGGTGCCGGGAAGAACTTCAGATCCCCCCGATCTAGAGATGATGGTGGCGGCGGCTACAGACGGTTTCGTGGAGATTTGATCGGGTTTCTCAGGGTTTCTGCATTGGGGGCTTCTTATAGGCGAAGGGGGAGGCCGAGGCGGCGGCCAGAGGGGGCAAACCCTACCTAGGCGCGGGGGTAGGGCCCACCCGCGCCTAGTGGGGTTTATCCGCCCTGGCACGCCTCCTCGTCTCCCCTCTGGACTTCTTGATCCCCATGGAAAGTAATTGACTTTGACGTTTGTCCCGTCCAATTCCGAGAATATTTCTTTACTAACTTTTCTGAGACCAAAAACAGCAGAAAACCGGCATCTGGCACTGTTGCAAGTTGTTAGTAGGTTAGTACGAGAAAACATGTAAAAAACACCTCAAAGTGTAGACAAGTAAAGAAAAGTAGATACTAAACAAGCATGGAGCATCAAAAATTATAGATACGTTTCCAACGTATCAACATCCCCAAGCTTAACTCCTGCTCGTCCTCGAGTAGGTAAGTGATAAAAAGAATAATTTTTTAGGTGACATGCACCCTCACAATAAAGATCCAACCATTTGCAAGCATTGAAAGCTGGGATCAAAGAACTCTAAACATGTGCATGAAAGATGGAGTTCTAACAATAGGACATAGTAACTATGCATGCAACATGACAAGATACAAACAAAGATCCTGAATAACATGCATTGAAAAACGTTTGTTTGTTTGACATACAAAAAGCATAACATAGTGGCAATCAGCTTGTCCCTCATAGAGTAGCAAATAGATGCATAGGACACCTTCAAAGTTCACAAGGGTGACTAGAAACAAGTAGCACAAGAACAAGTAATAACAAAGTTTGCATCAATTAATAAGCTTTGGAACACTGCACACAGAATGACAACTATGCTCTCTTAATAGTGCCTAAAGGTAGAAGGTGGAGACTGAAATACTGGTGGAAGAAAGTCCTTTTTGTAAAGGAATCAGGGATTACAAGTTTCAAAAAGAGCTTCCAAAAATTATGGTACTTGTTAGCTTTCAGCCCTCATTACCCTTATCATAAGCATCTTGAAGTGGTTAAGGTTAAAGTGGCAAAACTGGAGTATATGCTTGACGAAGTATAAGTTGGTAATCTCAAGTACCTTGAATACGAGGGCCACATCTCATGCATACTCAACTTTGGGTCCAGGTAAGTTCTTGTCGTTGTAAGTATTTGCATATCATTGAGAACCTCCAATGGGGTACCCCTTGCACATGGTACAGGAGCTTTCCCATAACCAAAATGACAAGGCAAGCATACAATGAGCATCTCAGCAATCTTCTAATGTACCATGGGAATATGGTGCTTTTTTTTCTCTTTCCTCTTTTCTCAATGTGTCTCTTTTTTATAAGAAGAATGCTTCATAGATGTCACTATGGTGATGCTGCAAGTTTCCACCATGATTAGGCATGGCTTAGGCTAGCGGCCCAGGCGTTTCTCTAACACAAGATACAAACTCCATGGACTTACAAGTTCCCTCTTTATTTCACACCGGTGACATCCATAGACAAAAGAACATGATATCAACTGAGTACAAAGTACAAGTGCAATGTTGAAAACGTTTCCCGTGACAACACGATTCTTCTAATTCCAACTTATAAGTGCAAGCATATATAACAAAGTTGTCACAATGGTTCAAGTTTATTAGGGGCAAAGAATATAAAGTGTGCCATCAAGTTCGTGAGGGCTTTAATCACTAAGTTTTCACATAACAAAATAGTTTTTAGTTGGAAGATAGATGAAAACAAGAATATACTTGGAATGGTGTAACACACCATGCATAGGAGTTTATAATGGACACTTTGGAATAACTTGGTTTCTTGGAAGTTGGAAGCATGAGTATAACTTACTCATACAAGTGGAGGCTAGCAAAAGACTGGGAGCAACCAACTAAGAGAGCAATAATGGCCATAATCATGCAGTGCAACAAAGCATACTAATCAAAGCAAAGAGTGGTACTACAAGTCAAGGACTAAATGATCATAGAGGCTAATGGTGACTTGCCATAGTAATAATATGGTGTAAGCATGTGCCAATTCAACCCAAGCAAAGCATCAAAGGATAATACCATAATACTATGCTTTTGCATGCTAAAACAACGCATAATTTCTTCAAGGCACACTAAGCAATCCCAATTGTTTGGAACAATACATGCTACATCAATAATCACTAAGCATAATTCCAAAACAACACCTAGCATGTCATGCTAAAGTCTAAGTCATAGTCAATGCAAGATCCTCTTGCACTTATAAGCAAGAACTTACTACTCCTTTTCAACACCAAGCAACTTATTTGTAAAAACAACACAACGAGAATGGGGGTCCAAACTACTCAAGCAAACTAAACAAACTAAGCAAAGCAACAAAAACTAAGACGCTCCAAGAACAACACAACTGTGCATGAAACAATAAAAACGAAGTGTTTAGACAGACCTGAGCTTTTTATTGATGAATAAGGGGATGCCTTGGGCATCCCCAAGCTTTGACGCTTGTACCTCTTGGATATTTCTTGGGGTGACACCATGGTGGCATCCCCAAGCTTGAGCTTCTGTCCATTCTTCATATCATTGCATCATTCTCTCTCTACACCTGAAATTTTTCCTTCATACAAAACTTCACACAATCTTCATTAGCAACATTAGTGCATTCAAAAGATATTAGACCTCTGTCAAAGCTTTGGAACAACACGGATTTTTACTAAAAACACAATCTACTATAGTAAATCCTTCAAAAATCTCAATTCACCTAAAGAGAACTCAAAAAGGAATCAATAAGAAGCAAATGCAAATAATGGCAGAAATCTGTCAAAACAGACCAGCAGGTGGAAATCAATTTTTTTGAACATCTTATGTTGCTCAAATCAAAAAGTGTTGAACTAACGAAAGTTAGAGAACATACTGGGGGATTTATTTGTAAATTTTGAGCTCAATCCGAGTTTAAGATACTCCTCACGATGTTTTTTATGGAAGACAGAAATCTGTTTCGGGACAACAACTCCCCAAATCTTACTTCCCTCTCATTAGAGGTCATTCTTGGAACAAAAACAAATAAAAAGGATAAAGAGAGATCATTACTGAAGTAATAACTTCCAAGACTCAAGGAAACTCTTGGGTTATCTTCCAACAAGTACTTTTCTTTAACGCATTTAAGTTAGGCACAAGAAGCAAGAAGAATCAAGTATTTTCAAATGAAGAAGCATTAACATCAAACCTTGCTTTCAAAGGAGTAGAAAAGAGAAAATTCTCTCTCCTCATAGGGAAGTGTTCAATACCTTTCTTGAATGGAAAATGATATTTAATGGTGCCTTCTTTCATATCAATGATGGCACCAACTGTTCTAAGAAAAGGTCTTCCCAAAGTAATAGGACAAGAAGCATTGTATTCAACATCCAAAACATAGAAATCAACAGGGACATAAGAATTATTAACCATAATGAGAACATCATTAATACTCCCCATGAGTTTCTTCTTAGCATTATCATTAAGTGGGACATATAAATAACAATCTTCCAAAGGTGGCAAATCAAGCATTTCATAAATCTTCCTAGGCATAATAGAGACACTAGAACCAAGATCACATGAAGCTTTGAGATCAAAGTCATTCACTTGCATATTAATAATGGGTTCCCAACTATCCTCTACTTTCCTAGGAATAGAAGCTTTGTGTTTTAGCTTCTCTTCCTTAATCTTAACAAGAGAATCTGTAATGTGTTTGGTAAAGGAAACATGCATATCACTAGCATCAGGACTTCTAGCAAGCTTTTGCAAGAACATAATCACTTCCGAAATATTGCAACCATCAATATGAAAGTCAAACTTGGAATCACTAGTAGTAGGCTCAATAGGCTTAGGCATAGTAGGAGGAGGAATAGGGATTACTTGTGGTTTAGTGGTGATGGTGCACACACTATTGTTTCTATCAATTTCAGCTTCCCTTTCCCACTTAGCATGAAGTTGAGCTAACAGCCTAACATTTTCATCAATAGTAACTTGTATGGCATGAGCAGTAGAAAAGGTATTTTCCATGGCTTCAGTTTTAGCAGCCATTTTATTAATCAAAGAGGACTGAGCTTCAGACAAAGAGGATATATTTTCTCAACAGTTAAAAGCTTTTCCTCTATAGTCTTATTGAAAGTGGTTTGTTTACTAATAAAGTCTCTGAGCATGAATTCAAGTTCAGAGGGGGCACTTCTAGCATTATTGTAAGAGTTTCCATAGGAATTGCCATTATTAGGAGGATAAGGCTTATAACTATTATTACTATCAAAATTGTTCCTATAGGCATTGTTGTTGAAATTGTTGTTTCTAATGAAGTTCACATCAACTTGCTCTTCTTGAGAAACCAAAGAGGCTAAGGGAACACTATTAGTCTCTAAAGGAGATTTCCCATTAACAAGCATAGCCATAATAACATCAATCTTTTCACTCAAAGAGGAATTTTCCTCAATACAATTTACCTTCTTACCATGTGGAGCTCTCTCAACATGCCATTCAAAGTATTTAACCATCATATTATCAAGGAGCCTTGTTGCAGCACCCAAAGTGAGGCCCATAAAGGTACCTCCAGCAGCTGAATCCAACAGATTTCTTTAGGAGAAGTTCAAACATGCATAAAAAGTCTAGATAATCATCCAAGCAGTGAGTCCATGAGTAGGGCAATTTTTAACCAAAGATTTCATTCTTTCCCAAGATGGAGCCACATGTTCACTATCAAGTTGTTTAAATTTCATAATATCACTTCTCATAGATATAATCTTAGCAGGAGGATAGTACTTTCCAATAAAAGCATCTTTGCACTTAGTCCAAGAATCAATACTATTTTTAGGCAAAGAAAGCAACCATTCTTTAGCTTTTCCCCTCAAGGAGAAAGGAAAAATCTTGAGCTTAATAATATATACATCTACATCCTTATACTTTTGCATCTCACAAAGTTCAACAAAGCTATTAAGATGGGCAGCAGGATCATCAAAACCAGCACCAGAAAATTGCTCTCTCATCACAAGATTCAACAAAGCAGGCTTAATTTCATAAAAGGTATCATCAGGAGCAGGTGGAGCAATAGGAGTGCTTAGGAAATAATTGTTGTTGGTGCTAGTGAAGTCACACAACTTGGTGTTCTCAGCATAGTTCATTTTGGCAAAGGTGGGCAAGCCAAAAACAGCAGCGGCAGCTAGAGCAGGAACTGATTTTTTTGTGTTTTTGAATAAAGCAAGCAAACTAGACTAATTTTTTTGGGGTTTTTGAAAAGAGGCAAACAAAACCAAGCAAAAGAAACAAAGCAAACTAAAAACAAAGTAAAGAGAAAGGAAGTGAAGGACTCCCCTAGTGAAGATGTCCTTAGCCTCCCCGACAACAGCGCCAGAAAACTTGTTGATGATGCTGACGTGGAGCACTTCATTGGAAACCCCAAGAGCAAGGTGTGATGAGCACAACAGCAAGTCTTCCCTCAGTAGAGACCGAGGTTATCGAACCAATAGGAGGAAGGAAACATCATACAAGTGTTGCAAGCAACGCGGAGACCTGCACAACACAAACTCAAGACTTTGCCCCAACGAATTAGTGAGGTTGTCAAGCTCACCGATTTGCTGTAAAAAAGGATTAAACGTATGGTGTGGAAGGTAATGGCGGTTTTAAGCAAGTAAACAAGTAATAGTGGAAGATGTATCAATGGTAAAGACTGGACCGGGGTCCATAGTTCACTAGAGGTGCTCTCCTTAGATAAACAACATGGCATGAAAGGTAAACAAATTACAGTAGGGCAATTGACAGGAACTGAGCAAGGCATAACAATGCAATTACTAGTAAGAAAGATCCTATGAGATTCGATTGGGCAATACAACAAGATACATAGACCGCTATCCAACTTCATCTATGACTAGAAGTCCACCTTCAGGTTATCATCCAAACCCCCTCCAGTATTAAGTTGCAAGCAACAGACAACTGCTTTAAGCAAAGTGTGTAAGGTAAACAGTCCACATGTTCCATGAACAAGAGACCGTTGTTTTCTCCCTAGTGGCAACAGAACATCTACAATCAAAGAGATTTCTGTCACTTCCCTTGGAAACTAGAGGCATGAACCCAATATCGAGCATAAATACCCCCTCTTGGAGTCACTAGCAACTACTTGGCCAAGATGGCTACTAACAACGGAGAGCATGCAAGATCACAAACAACACAGACATGATAGAATCATAAAGACAAAACCATTAATCAAACCAACATAATAATCTCAATATCCATCGGATCCCCGCAAACACAACATGCATGATTACAAATAGATTAGATCTTGATCATGAACGGAGCTCACAAGATCTATACATGAAAGCACAAAGGAGGAGATACAACCATCTAGGTACTACATGGACCCATAGTCCAAGGTGGAACTACTCACGCGTCATATCGGAGAGAAGGCCTCTAGGATGATCTCCCCTCTGGCTGGGTGCTGGGAAGAACTTCAGACCCCCCGATCTAGGGACGATGGTGGCGGCGGCTACAGACGGTTTCATGCAGATTTGATCGGGTTGGTTAGGGTTTCTGCATCGGGGTCTTCTTATAGGCGAAGTGGGAGGCCGAGGCGGTGGCCAGAGGGGGCAAACCCTACCCAGGCGCGGGGTAGGGCCCACCAGCGCCTAGGGGGGTTTAGCCGCCCTGGCATGCCTCCTCGTATCCCCTCTAGACTTCTTGTTCCCCACGGAAAGTAATTGACTTTGACGTTTGTCCCGTCCAATTCCGAGAATATTTCTTTACTAACTTTTCTGAAACCAAAAACAGCAGAAAACATGCATCTGGCATTGTTGCAACTTGTTAGTAGGTTAGTACCAGAAAACATGTAAAAAGCACCTCAAAGTGTAGACAAGTAAAGCAAAGTAGATACTAAACAAGCATGGAGCATCAAAAATTGTAGATACGTTTCCAACGTATCAACCTGCAATCTTGCAGTGGGTTGGCTAGAGGCAAAGTGTTGATTTTAGGAGTTTTTAGTATAAAATCATCACTTTTATGCGAAATGTTTGAAACCCATCACCCTTCGTCAATTTTGTAAAATGTGACCATTTTGTTGTAGATTTTTTTGCAACTCGCGCTAAACTCTGATTTTTAGCTAATTGACGCCTTTTCTGTCAGGTGGACCCCACCAGGAGGCTTATGTGGCAAATAGGAGACACCCTCTGTACTATCACTGTCACACGCCATTAATAGCCTATCTAATAGGCAGTTAGGTTTAAGTTCCCCCTTTCACGCGCGTGCTTGCTCTCCCCCACCCCGCGCTGGTGGATGATGGCAGTGGCTACTCCCGGCGGTGACCCTAACGGCGACGCCCCTTTAAACACCAGTGATGATTCAGATTCTAGCGACGACGGAGGCACGAATTCTCCTACACGTGCCACCTTATCCCCACCGTCGTCGCAAATGGCGCTGGCTCGCCGGCGAGATCCATTGGAGCCATCGCCGCTTTGGCAAAGGCGGTTCTCGATTCACCAACGAAGACGAACCATCGATGGGGTCATGGCTCGGCGACATCGAGTAAGCTCCCACTCCCCCTTCTTTGTCATCTGATAAGGCCTAATGTAGTGTTTGCTTCCACTGATTAGGGATTTGGTAATGAACTATGTAGTAGTTGCTATGATAGTAAATAGGTAATCTCTGATTAGATATTAGTGCAGTGTTTGCTTCAATGATAATATCTGGCATGAATGAATTGAGAATTAGTGGAATGAACTGAGCAGTAGTGGCTAGTAACATTTTTTTGTATGTTGACTGTAATGATCTATTGTTGACCCACAAGTATAGGGGGTGTATCGTAGTACTTTCGATAAATAGGAGTGTCGATCCCAACGAGGATCAGAAGGTGTTGACTAGTGGTATGGAGCAGGAAATCTCTGTAAATACTTAGCAAACAGATTTTTAGGTGTTTTTTGATAAAGCAAGGAAATAAAATGCAAGTAAATAAAGACAACGAATAATTGCAGCAAGTGTCCCAATCCTTTCTTAGCAAAAGACAAGCCGGCAAAAATACTATTGAGGACCAAACATTCTCGAGGACACATGGGAATACTGTTAAGTGATTTTGTTTCATATTGCTGATTAATCTTCTTTGGTTTTATAAGTGTTGTGTGGGTGAACCTGTGCTAATGTTCCGACCTTACTTGGACTAATACATACTTGTGATTAAACCCCTTGCAAGCATCCGTAACTACAAGAAAGTAATTAAGATAAAAATCTAACCACAACCTTAAACTCTGAGATCCTAATGAGGTTTCAGGTTTCTGTCACTCCGGCAACCCCACAATTAGTAGCCAATCCCAAAGAAGTCCAAGGAGCATCCGACGAATAGAAGATTGTCTTGCTCATCAAGAAAGAAATAGGAATCGACATAAAGTTTGTATTGTAATCATAAACCTATAACCTCTATAGATACGACTCCAGGAACCAGCCTCTCATATAAAGGCTAGGATACCCGACAGAGAGATCACCTTAGTTTTTCCTGCAATCCACTATGATCTGGAACGCAACTAGTGAACTAGTGACTTTGTAGTCGTGTTCTACCATAATCAGACTACATTGACTCCCTTGTTTGTCTGATCTCAGCCGATGAAATCCCCAGCATTCTCTTTTCCACAAAACCTTAAGTCCATTACCACGGGCTTTACCGAGGTTATCCCTCATCAACAATATTTTCCCATAGAATTTGGTGTCGTGGACAAAGAAGACACTGCTAGCTGGTTGTTGTTTCTAACCCAACTCAGATATTGCACTGGAACGTCTGGGAAATTTGGGAATTACACTATCATATCTGATAGGTAGAAGGTGATTATTTATGTACTTCTTTTGTGTTATTTACTGATGATATATATGGCAAATTTGTGTACCTTTTTGTGTTCTAACGCATTATTTATTTATTTATTTATTATTGAGGGTTTTCTCTAGGCGGTTTCTCATGTGTTCCCCAACTCTCCTCAGAGGTTTTGCCTAATGCATATATATATGACAACTTTAAGCAGCAGGGTTTAGTGGGGAAGAGCTTAGGAAGCTTATATTTCAAGCTATCTATTCATACACCAAGGTTGGCTTTGATGATGCAATGTGATACGCCCAATTTGCATCACCATTCTATATCATAATTTACCTCTATTCATTGATATTTGTCTTATTATGAGGTATTACTTATGGCTTTTCATCTATCTATGCATGTTGGATGATTCCTGGAGGATGGACTGCCGGAGTCTAGATTCTGATGGAAAAGAAGGCATTTATGTGCAATTTTGCAAAGATCAGAAAAATACCAGAAAAATATGGAAACATATTATTTTACCTAAGGACGAAGGAAGCCAGAAGTAGGAGCGAAGGGGGCCGTAGGGGGCCCACAATACCCTAGGCACGGGCCCACCTAAGGCCGTGCCTAGGGCAAGTGTGGCCCACCTACCCGGACTCCGACTCTCCCCCTTCACCTATATCTTCCCTACGGAACCCTAACCCTCGGGGAGCGACCACAGATAGATTTCCGCCGCCTCTGGGGGGCGGAAAACACCGAGAGAGAAAGATATCTCCAGCAGACAGATTTATGCAGGGGGAATTCCTTCCCGGAGAGGGGAGACGGTCGCCATCAACACTGTCATCAAGCTAGGCTTCTCAGGATCATCATCATCATCCACACCATCATCTCCACCAGCACCATCATCACCACTCTGTCCCGCTGTAACAATTGTGTTGGATATTGCTTAGTTCATTAGGGGAAACTTTCCCGGTGTTAATTACTATTGTAGTTGATGCTTGTGAGTGGAACCATTGGATTATTGTTTATGTTCAGATTGTTATCCATTATCATATCATCTTTGATCTTGATCCATATGATGTCTTGTGAGTAGTTCGTTTAGTTCTTGAGGACATGGGAGAAGTCATGTTGTTAGTAGTGAATCTGTGATGAGTTATTATTCAATGGTTTAGTATTTAATTTGTGGTGCTATTCTTCTAGTGGTGTCATGTGAACGTCGACTACATGATACTTCACCATTTATGGGCCTAGGGGAATGCATTGTGTATTTGGCTACTAATCATGGGGTTGCCGGAGTGACAAACCTGAAGCCCCGTTAGGACACCTTTGCACAAGGGAGCGTAGGATCTCAGAGTTTAAGGATGTGGTTAGATTTATATCTTAATTACTTTCCTGTTGTTATGGATGTTTACAGGGGGTTTAATCACAAGTATGTATTAGTCCTAGGAAGGGCGGTATGTTAGCACAGGTTCACCCACACAACACTTACAAACACTAGAGAAGAGTACTCAGCTATTTGAAGCGAAAGCACTTGACAGAATTCCCATGTGTCCTCGAGAACATTTGGTCCTTATAAGTAATTCCACCGGCTTGTCCTTTGCTAAGAAAGGATTGGGCCACTTGCTCCGTTTGTTTTTTACTTCTGTTACTTGCTATTTGCTTTGTTGCTTTGTCAGAAAACCACTAAAAATCCGTTTGCTAAGTATTCACAGGGATTTCCTGCTCGATACCACTGTTCAGCACCTTCTGCTCCTCGTTGGGATCGACACTCCTATTTATCGAAAGTACTACGATACACCCCCTATACTTGTGGGTCATCACAATGCAAATAATTAAGAGGGATTGTGAGCTGGCTTACAATTGGCTCGAGCAAATTCCTCTCGAAGCTTGGGCCAGGTATGTGATACGTGAATTTTGCATCATCATTTTTAGGACTTATATGTTCTGTTTAGAATCATATTTACCATGATCTATCATTATTTATGCATATTTATTTGATTTATGGGACTTTTCTACAAAGTCCCTTTTATTGGTATTTAATTTCTGGGAGGCAGAAAACCTCTTCTTTCATGTTTTTGCTGTTTCAGGACCTTCTGGACGGCAATAAATCGAAGGAAAAATACTTGATGAGTTTTTCACCTAGAGAAGAATTGTGGGCCAAAGAATGAAGCGAGGGGAGCCACGAGGCCCAAAAGAGGGCAGGTGGCGCAGCCCCTTACTGGGCACGCCACCCATGCTCTTTTGGCCCACGAGCATCACCTCGGATCCTCCTTTTTACATACGCCTCCGTATCGCTAGAAAACCTACGCCATATTTTCCCATGATTTACAAATGCGTGAGAGAGCGAAAGTCCTCTCCTACTCCGGGAGAAGGTAGATCCTGCTGCACCGGAGCCTCCGGTGAGGGGGAAATCGACGCCATCATCATCACCACTCCTCCTAGGCATATGGGGAGGCCTCTCCATCAACATCTCCACTAGCACCATCACCATCTCTAAGATCCATCTCGTTCCCCTCATAGTTTGTGATTGATTGAACCCCGGATATTGTTTTAAGGGATATTTACATGTTTGTGATTGGTATCTAGTCTTTATTTGGTGGAGAGATTATATTTCCAGATTGTGTTGTATTTCATATGCTACAGACCCATATCATGTTTACCACTTGTGAGTAGATCCCCATGTTCCTGAGGGCATAGGATGAATTGGCTATGATTTCAGTATAATATGCAATGAGTATGTGGTCAGGTTTTTTATCTTTTATATTGTTCTATGATGGTTTTATGCGAACATCGAATGCATATTACTTCACCTATATGGGCTCATAGGATAATACTTTGATGCAATTATAGCGGTTGGAAGGGACGGAATTGACATAAACTGTTTTCCAATACTTAGAGTGCATTGGAGGGATTATACGTCGGGGACCAATGAACTTATTTCTATGATGGGACATTTATGTCTTAATGATTCTTAGATGTTCATGTGAATGGCTCTAGGACCCATCATAAGTGGTGTATTTTTCTCATATGTATGGCTGCACCTAATTTAGGCTCCACCCTAAGGGAATGAAACTTTATAACATATTCACCATATTGTGTAGAAATCATTATGCTAAGTAAATCCATGTCGCCCTCGGGAACGTTTGTCACATATAATTTCACACACACTTGATATTGTCCTCTTGCTTCATAGAGGATTGGGATTTCTCTCATTGAGAGCATTTACTTATTGCTATTTACTTTCAGCACTTTACATTCTTGCAAACTATAAACCCCAAAAAACCAAATCTACTGTATTTACTATTATTCCCTCAGCTCCTCGTGGGTTTGACAACCTTTATTTATTGAAAAGTACTACAATTGATCTCCTGCACTTGGGAGCCATCAAGACATTTTTCTGGCGCCGTGGCCGAGGAGCGGGGGATTTTAACTCGCGGGGTCCGACTTCCCATGCGAGTGCAACGCGGGGTCCAAGTTCCGTGTAATCGCTAGGTTTCGCAAACTTGGGTTTCCAATCACTCAGAAGGCCCATTTTGAGCCGAATTCGTCCCACCCCTACCAAATACAAACTTTCCGTCAACTGCCCCATGAAGGAGACGTTTGGGACCTCCATGTCACTACTCTATCCGTGACGCGAGCGCCAAGTCGACAACCACATAGGCAAAACAAGGAACTAGACCCCACGCCTTAGAGCGTGGACACAATTCAAAAATTCACTCACTCCTTCGCATGAACCCTGGCACCACCGCTGGTGAAATCAACCCTCCACCCAGAATGATCCCTTGGGACATTTGCCTTCTGACACCAAGTTGATGCGCCCTCTCGCTGATCCCGAGCTCTAATGCCGCATGTTGTGACCACCGTTCTGAGGATCTAGCCCGCCTCCACCGCCGGACGAGCTGAGCAGCATGGAGGATGGCAGATCATCGTACCCTAAAAGAAGTGTTGGATACATGCGGGTGAGCTACTCTTCTCTTTGCTTTTCGCACTAACTATAACTGCAATCTGTCTACTAACCCGAACACTGAAAGACAAGTTCTTATCCCCCCCCAAATTTCTATCAACTAGGCCCCCCGGAGTCCCCTTACGTGGTTTCGGTACGCGTTAATGGATACCAACCGCAAATAACAAATGTGAAGGCCAAGTGGAATTATGGTACTTATGTCGCGATTAAAGAAGCACCGGCGCAGATTTGCACTATCCCTGGTATGGTTGCTGCTCTGCATAAACATATTGAAATGGGGCCGACGCAGATTGCATGGTTCAGCTTCATGGATGAACAATGCAGAAAGGTTACTATAAAGCGTGATAGCCAGATGTTCGGGTTGCTGAAATGGTGTCCGCTGGCTCGAATGTTTCTCCTGGAATGTAGAATAGTGGATGTGGAAGCTGCTTCCACTCCTAGTGGCCCTGTTATTCAAGCTCAGGGTGGTCTGACTCGAAGCCCCGCTAATGTTAAGCAAAATGTGGTTTCTCGTCCGCGCCATGCTTCTGCAGCGCAACCTCCTCGAAGGAGTGACTGTTTTGCCGTGGTGAAAGACCCTGTTGTGGATGCAGGTCATGCTTCCGTTGCTAGAACTGCTGGTGTTGTTGCTCACCCTAATACTGAACCAATCCCTGCTGCTGTTGCGCAAATTACGACTTCGGGAGGCCGTTCCGCTGTTGCCAGAACTGCTGGTGTTTTTGCTCAGCCTGCTACTGACCCAATCCCTGATGCTATTATGCAAACTAAGGCTTTGGGAGGCCGCCCCGCTGTTGTGGAATCTGCTGGTGTTATTGCTCGGCCTGCTACTGAATCAACCCCTGTTGCTGTTGTGAAAACTAAGGCTTCGGGAGGTTGCACCGCCGTTGCTAGAAGTGTCGTTGCTCAGCCTACTACTGACCCAATCCCTGCTGCTATTTCCAGAATAGTTGTCTTGGGTGCTGGTCCTCCTTGAACCGTGGTGAAGTTCAGCGTGCTGCTGCTGTCGTTGAGGCTAATCGAAGACCAGTTGTTGAGGAGCAAGCCCATGGTCTAGACTCTGATACTGTCATCAAACCTCTCGGTGGTCTCGGTCTTGAGGAAACTACTGATGGCAAGGTACACTTTCATATCGGTGTCGAGAAGTTCACTGGAAAATTAGATGATGGCATAGAAAAAATTGTTGACGACATTGATGTATTCGTTGGCACATACAATCCTGAAGTGGTACAGATATCTGAACTGATGGCAGTGTTATATGAGAAGGTAGAGTGGGGGTCCTCCGAGGAAGCACATTTGGCATTTTTTGCTTACAACGGCAAAAAGACTATAGAATTAAAAGTTGACAGTGATTTAGCCGTACCGATAAGTAGGATGAGTCGAACTAGAAGGGAAGTGTACCTGTTCGCGCGCCTGCTAACGGTTGGACAGGAATTTGAGGTTGGCAATGATAAAGACGAGCTTGTAGAAAACATGATTGAACTGATGGAGGACCTCGCTCGACATGGTTCGAGTAACAGTGGCTTCGAACAGAGGAGAGACTTACAAAGGAGCAACATAAAGAGGAGTAGGAAGAGCATCCCTAGAAAGAGCACCACGAAGAATGGCATCACCAAGCAGACCACGCCAGGGGAGAGGACCTCCAAGAGTTGCATGGAAAAAGGAACCACGCCGCAGAGTACACCCCTGAGGTCCGGTCATAATGCAACACTGATGGGGATACGCCTACTGGGGTATACTCAGCGGGACGTTTCCGACTGGCCCAAGGGCTGGCGAGTGGGCCTGCAGAACGGCGAGTGGATCAAAGCCCAGCAAGGTACCAAGCGACTGGAAGCTGAAGGCCCAGGCGAGTAGATAGGCCCAGTCGGACTAGGTTAAACGATTAAGTCAGAATCGAATCGGTTGAGATATGTAAACCCTAGGGAGGTGAGCCTATATAAACCTCCCTATGGGGTGAGTAGAGACACGTTCCCTCATACACCAAGCGACTCGCCACCTAGCCGAGCTGCCCATTGTAAACACCTCCATAATACAATCTAGCAGAGTAGGTCTTTACCCTCGGGCCGAACCTGGGTAAAACCTGTGTCTTTGCCCTCATCTCGCACCGCAGATGGCTGGCCCGCCTGCCCTCGTTTCTACTACCGCTGCCGATTGCAGCATCTTCGTGACCATTCCACGGCGATGGCGCCCACCGTGGGGCCTGGCGGTCGGCGGTGTTACTGGCGAGATCCAATCTGCCCATCAACGAGGCGGTTGCCCGCCGTGATAGCGATCGGCGAGATGCTCCGGATCTTGCCGAGTAGCTACGTCCGGGCGCGACCCGTCACGCCTGGCGTGATCCGCCAATCGGCATGATCAGCCTCTTTCGGCCTCACCGGCGTCGCCGTCTCGGAGGACTCGGCTCGCATCCGCGAATCGCCGCCTGTGATCGGCTCTCCGAGCCAGTTCGCCGCGATCCACCGCCTCCGAGTACAACTCGGCCCACAAGAACGTGGCGGGAACTCGCGCCGCAGATGCGGCCCTCACCGATGACGCCGACTCGGCGACCGGCGTCACTGCGGATCCATCACCGCGGCCTCATCCGCGGGCTCCATCGCCAGTCTCCAGCGAAGACTTGAGGACCCTCCATCCTCGGAATCTTGATTCGACTCGGGTCGAGAATTCCGCCGACCTCCGAAGGAGCCAACCGCCACGCGGCTTACAGCCACGGCACCGATCCGCCGAGGACCCTTTCTCCACCCAATCCCTCCTAACGCCACGGCAGCGGTAGAGGAACTCCGCTTGAAAGCGGCGGGCGATGCAGAAAAGCGGGCGCGAAAAATTTCGCCTCGAGCGGTGGCGCAGAGCTGTCACGCTACCACCAGCCGGATCAGGTCACGCTTGAACCCCAACGTTCAAGGGCGTGCCCTGAACTTCGGCAACGACCGACCCGCGCCAGCCGCGCGCGATCTGCGAACGCGCCACCGAGGAAGCGCGCCCGCCAGATCATCGGCGATGGGTGCCCCACCACCGCCCAACCGCACCCTCGAGGACCAACCGCGGATAGTTGTCTCCTCACGGAGCGACGCGAACGGCCCCAACCGTTCTCCACCCCAATGGACAACCTCGTGGCAGGCGAGCGGCGCCGGACCGCCGCACGGCCGCGGCACGCGCGACAAGGCCCTTGCGAAGGCCGTGGAGCAGCAAAAAGCGGGCGCCGACCGCAAGGCGAGTATACTCGCGTTCCTCGAAGCGGCGGCCTCAAGCAGCCGCCCGGTGCGGCAAACACCCTCAATTGCCGCCACGAGCCACCGCAGCTCCAACACCGACCCGCGAACGCGCACTCTCCTGTGATCCCGGGCGGCGACCAACCGTCGCCGCTAACGGACAACCCATCGCCCGCACTCACATCATCAACAACCAAAAGCTGGCGCGCCACGCCCGGCGACTGCGGCACACCTAACTAATCGCGCGATGGCGAGCCCATGGTCGCTCGATCGACGGCCTAAGTGCCGGACCAATGATCCGGCGAGAAGTACCGCCAAACTTCAAGGCGCCAAAGGAGATAGAAAAATCGACTCCTCGTCGACCCGCGATGCTTGACACATACCTCATGGCAATGGGGATCGCGGGTCACTGTGACCTACTCGCCCGTTACCTCCCATTGATGATGGAGGGGACGTGCAGGCAGTGGATCAACACCCTCCCACAGGATAGTATCGACTCCTGGGAGGAAATGCGCGACGCCTTCGTCGGGCACTTCGAGTGCTCCTACACCCGCGCCACCACCATCGAGGACCTGGAGCAGTCGTCCGGGGACCCGAGTCGACCATAACTGGGTCCAACGGTGGCAAGAGCTCGGTACAGCGGTCGGCATCCACCCGGACACCGCGATCCATTGCTTCAAGACCTCGTGCGCTTACGAGCCTCTAGTCGCCAAGCTCAAGCGACACGCCCGCACTCGACAACATCCCCGACCTCCTCGAGATCGCCAAGCGATGCCGAGGAGGATCCAAACCAGAAATCGACGACGAGTCAGGAGGCAACGCCGCATGGCGGCGGCGGCGGCGGGCCGAACCGACCTACGCTTCTGGCACCGCCTCACAGCAAGCGCCGCAGCGGCGATCGACTTAAATGCCGCTGAGCACGCATAACGCGAGCCCAGAGCTACCGCCGCGACGGAGGGCAGCGGCGCGATGGCGGCAATTACAAGAACAAGCCAAGGTTCGATCCGCGGCCCTCCTTAACCAACCATGCGTTCCACAGGAAGGAAAGCCATAACGCACACCACCGCCGGCGCCACACCCTCGTGGAAATCGAGAAGGCACGGCAGCGGAGGACACCGACAACGACCGCCAAATGGCGGAAAATTGACAAAGTAGCTCGCTCCACACCTTCACGAGCTTCAACACGAAGCGAGAAGAAGGTCATCGCCAGCGCCGTCGCCGTCAGCGGTGGCCCAAAGCGCGTCCCCGGTTCAACTGGTCGGTGAACAACCATCACACAGGCCAAGACCACTCGCCACGCGCCAGTACCCGGCGAGTCGCCTGGTGGTCAAGCCCAGGTTGGCGACTCATGGCTCCCCAAGACAGCGATGGGCGGCGGCAGCTCCATCAACATCCTCTACCTCGACACCTTGGTAGCTGCGGCTCCCGCAATCGATGATCGAGACAACCCACACCACGTTCCACGCCGTCCCGGTCGGAAGGCGTATCCGATCGGCAAAGTCACGCCGGTCACTTTGGCGGTCCGGCAAACTTCCGCGCGGCGGATCGTCTTCGAGCTGGTGCCCGACATCCTTACCACCGCTGCGTCTGGGGCGCCAGCGTTCGCTAAATTCATGGCAGCGCCCACTACGCGCATAACGCGATGAAGCTCCGGGCCGTGCGGCGTCTCACCATCAGCGGCGACCCGACATGGCCGCGAATGCGAGGCCAAAGGCGAACTTCGCCGACGCCGCCATCGCGCGAAACTAATCACGCCGACGAGCTCGCCAAATACGCGAGCGGGATCAACAATGACGATCCCACAATACTCAAGAAGCCCAACTCAGAGGGCACAAACACCTAAACCTTTGAGGCCACGACGCACACCCGCACCGTCGAGCTGGTCCCGAGCGACCCAGCCGGGACGGTGACGATCGGGACAGGCATGAGCCCAGCATAAGAAGGCGCGCTCATCGAGTTCCTTCGTGAGAATAGGGACATCTTCGCATGGAAACCCTCCGACATGCCTAGTGTCCCTAGGGAGCTCGCTGAGCACAAACTAAACGCCGACCCCAAAATGCGACCTGTCAAGCAGTCGCTACGGCCCTTCAATGAAGAACGCCGTCGAGCAATCGCCGAGGAAGTGCAGCGTCTACTCGCTGCCGACTTCATCCGGCCAATCAAATACTCCAAGTGGCTGGCAAACCCAGTCCTGGTCGAGAAGAAAAACGGGACCTGGAGAATGTGTATCGACTACACAAACCTAAACAGTGCCTGCCCAAAGGAGCAGTTCGTCCTCCCGCGGATCGATCAGATAATCGATTCAACCACGGGTTCGGAGTCGCTATGTTTCCTCGACGCCTACTCCGGGTACAACCAGATCAAAATGGCTGTCGAGGATGAGGAGAAGACGGCGTTCATCACGCCATTCGGAGCCTTCTGCTACACCGCCATGACCTTCGGCCTCAAAAACGCCGGGGCAACCTACCAGCGGTGCATGCAAGAATGCCCGGCAAGCCAAATTGGCCGCAACATCCACGTCTACATCAACGACGTGGTCGTGAAATCCGCTCGCCAAGGCGACCTACTCGCCGACCTAGCGGAGACCTTCGCCAATCTGCGGAGGTACAAGATAAAGCTCAACCCGAGCAAGTGCACCTTGTGTACCGGACAACTCTGGTCGTTGTCTCCAAGCGAGGATCGAGGAACCCAACGAAGATCGACACGATCGCCCGGCTCGCAAACCGAGTGCTGCGGCGTCGAAGCTGGCGGGCGTGTAGCGGCTCTCGATCGCTTCATCCCCGGGCGAAAAGCGATGCCCCTATACCGCTGATGCGCAAGAACCCCACCTTCTAGTGGGACAAGGAGGTCGGACGCGCTCGCGACCTTAAAAAGGTGCTACTCGCCGCACCCGACAAAGAGCCTATGCTGGTTTACGTCGCGGCGTCCGTAGCGTCGTCGATGCCGTAATGGTTGTCGAACGACCGGAGGAAGGAAAGGCGCCCGGTCCGGCGGCGGTGTACTACATCAGCGAGGTCCTCACCGAGTCGCGCCCGGATACCCACATACCAAAAGCTAGTATCTGCGGTCTTGAGGCTCGGCGCTGCGCACTACTTCCGTGAGCACCCGATCACGGTCGTCTCCTCGGCGCCACTACAAGACATCATCCGCAATCGCGGCGGCCGGGCGGGTCAAGTGGGCCGTCGAGATCGGCGTCCACAACATTAAATCTGAGCCACGAAGGCGATTAAGTCCGAGCACTGGCGACTTCATCGCCCGGGGAGGCCCGGCAGAGAAGCTGCCGTACCTCCATTCTTCGAGCACGCGCGACGGGTCCAAGAACGCGGACGGTGCAGGAGCGGGGATAGTGCTGACTTCACCAAAGGGCGACAAGCTCCGCTACATCCTCCGCCTCGAATTCACGCCCTGCACCAACAACATGGCTGAATACGAGGCCCTACTCCACGGCATGCGAGCCGCAAAGGAGATGAGCGTCAATCGCCTTGATGCTACGGAGATTCCGACCTTCGCGGGGCAAGTCGCCGGCACATGCGGCGCCATCTCCCCTACCATGGCGGCGTCGCCAGAGGTGGACAAGCTGGCCACTTCACGGCTACTACTCGAGTGGATCGACGGGAGAAAAAGCGAGGAGGCCGACGCCCTCTCGCATCGGGTCGGCTCGACTCGCACCACCCGCCGGCGTGTTCCTCGACACAATCTCCAAACCATCAGTCTCTCCCCCGAGGGAGATCGACATCGGAGTCCCACTCCAACCAGAGGCAGCCTTGGTCGCACTCATCACCGAGCCAGCCGACTGGACCAAGCCCTACATCGCCTACCTGGAAACCGGCACCCTGCCAGCAGACGAGACAAACGCTCGAATGATCGCTCGCCGATGCAAGTCTTACACCATCATCGACGGCGAGCTACACAAGCGCAGCGTCACCGGCGTGTTCCAACGTTGCGTCCAACCGGCTGAAGGACGTAAAATCCTCCATGACATCCACTCAGGCGACTGCGGCCACCACGCCGCCGATCGCTCCCTGGTCGCCAAGGCTATGCGACACGGCTTCTACTGGCCCACCGCACACGCCGACGCTGTCGACATCGTCCAACGATGCGCCGGGTGCGAAATCGTAGATCGACGCGTCTGAGCTCGGCGCTCAAAACAATCCCCATCACCGCCATTCGTGTGGGGCATGGACATGGTAGGCCCCTTCAAGAAGGCCCCTCGGCTACACCCACTTGCTAGTCGCGTCGACAAATTCACGAAGTGGGTGGAGGCCAAGCCAGTCCGAAATGCGACGGAAGACCGCCACTAAGTTCCTCTGGCGAGCTCATATACCGCTACGGGTTCCCCAACAGCATCATCACGGACAACGGCACGAACCGCCAAGGAGCAATGGCGAATTTTGCGAAGAGCACCACATCCGGCTCGATCTCGCGTCGATCCCGAATCCAACGGCCAGGGAACGAGCCAACAAAGCATCCTCCACGGCTGAAGCGCGACTCCAAGTACCACTCGAGCGCGCTGGATGCTGGGTCGAAGAGCTTCCCTCCGTCATCGGGAATCCGCACCTCGGTTACAGGTCGACGGATTCACTCCCTTCTTCATGGTCTCTGGCGAAGCATCATGCCCACCGACCTCGAACACGACTCGCCGGTGGTCGTCCACTATCTGGAGGCTGCAAAGCGAGCTGGCCCGCCAAGATGGGCTCGACCAGCTCGGCACGCGACCTCGCTCGATCGCGCACCGCCATTTACCGGCAAGGACTCCGCGCTACAGCCCGGTGGTGAAAACCCGCACCTTCCGAAGGCGACCTGGTGTTACGCCTCATCCGGGACAAGAAGGGCATGCATAAGCTCTCCCTCCATGGGAAGGCCCGTTCTGCTCGGGCGTACTGTAACGACGCCTACTACCTCATCGGCGTTAGCGGGACGGCGAGCTCGGCGTCAGCGACCATGGAATGTAAACCTCCTCGGAAGTTCTACTCCTAGAACCCCACACATGTACTCTCCGATCGCTATGAAATAAAAAGCGGTTACCGCAAATTGCGCTACTCTCCATGACTTGTGCCACTCGACTTTTCGTAATAACAGCGGCATGCGCTAAATGCGAAGTCAACCTTTGGTACAGCGATCGGCACGGCTAATTAGTGCGGTGTAAGAGCACCGAATCACTCAGTCTTGCATCGTCACAAAACGCCAACCGGAGCCCCATTGGAGTCGCCTAGCCCGACTGGTTTCTGAACCAAGACAATGCCCTCGCTTCTCAGCGACCTTGGTCCCCGCATCCTCGGCATAGCGACTCGAGCGGCTAAGTACCACGCTCGGGGACTGAAAACCAGTTAAATCGCGGTCGTGGAAAACACCAAGTAAGAGCATGCCCAGACTGCCCACGGTGACCCTCGGGTCAGCAGAGTGACGCTCACACCAACGCTAAGTCCTCAACCACCCTCGAGTCGCGCCTAGAACTACCAAGTACCACGCTCGGGGACTCGGCCACCCGACCCGTTCGCGTCTGGAAAGCGGTAAAATCTGAGCACTCAAGGGAGCCTTGCGGCTGGCTCTCGAGCTCGGGCGAGTCGACTAAACTAACAAAACACAAGATAACAACAAACATCATATACGAGGTGAACCCCACAAAAGGCGGGACGCTCGGGGACTCGCCCAAAATCAATCCAAAACACACAAACAACTAGCAAAATGGACACGACGTCCCATTCAATCGCATATTGCATTGTCTTATATTACAAATTATGCCCGTGGCAGCGTAACTGCTAACACATCCAGCAAACTACCCTATTCTGCAGGCTTTGGCGACGACTCGCGTAATCCCGGCCTACGGATGAACGCGGTGTACGGGTTTGACGGATACGTCGTCAGCTCACCCGCCATCGCCGAGCGAAAAGGTTGCTCGACCTTGAAGTCACGATGCGGCGGCTCGGGGTCGTTAGCGACGACCGTTTCTGGTAGGAAGGTCGCCCATCGCCTGAACACGCTCCGAACGCTGTGACGCGCTCCTGCAACTTGAGAACCTCGGACAGGTCCACCGCGCCAGTCGACGAAGGATACCCACTCGTCACATCGTCGAGGTAGAAATCCTCGGGGAAGTGGGCGAGTCCAAGGCTCAGCGCTGTCGACGCTCCACGCCGAAACGCCGACCGCGTCATGAACTCAACGACCGCGGGCGCCTTCTCCAAATACTCCCACACCTCAACAAGGTCACTGGGAATAACCTCCGTGGGCGACATTTCTTGAAGATAGGCGCGGATGCACGTCGCCGATAGCGTAGCCGAGTCGACGAGCATGCTTACGCACTGCCTCGCATCGAGCGAGCTCGCTTCTTCTTGGCTACCAATAACGCGACCTGCGAGAAGGAGACAATGATGAGTGCTACGGACACCGCAACACCCCAATTAACGGAAAGGGAAGATGCACTCACCAAGCAACGGGCGGGCGAGCCCCGTGATGAAGCACTGAAGCGACGTGTGGTCGTCCTGAAGCCCAGAAATAAGGACTTCCGACACCTTGCGATCCTCCTCCGCGGCTGCAATGGCGGCCTTAGCCCGCCCGTCCGCCGAGCTAGCTTCTTCCCTCGCCTCCCGTAGCTCGCGCTCGAGGTCAGCGACCCGCTGTTCAGCAGCGCCCAGAGCAGATCGCGCCGCTTCCAACTCACCAGCCGGGACAAGCTCCTGGCGAACTTCCTCTGCCTTCGCAGCAACAGCCTGAAGCTCTTTGTTCGCCTCCCGGATTGTGGTCAGCTCCTTCTCAGCACGCTGTTGCGCGACCAGTCGGTCCGCCGACTCGAGCCGCAGACCCTGCATATCATCAAAAAAGTTAGTAAAAACGAACTTCCTAAGTGCCCACCCGCTGAAATTCAGCGAGTGCGCACTCGGGGACTGGCGATCAAGAAACTTCCTCAGTGCCCACCCGCTAAAATTCAGCGAGTGCGCACACGGGGACTGGCGATCAAGAAATTTTCAAGTGCCCACCCCGCTAAAATTTAGCGCGTACGCACTCGGGGACTGGATAAGAAAGTAAAAGACGAGAAAGTAATAAGAACCAAGCCGCTGCAAAGCACCGACCTGATCCTCGGGGACTGGATATACCTGGATGGCTGCGCCAAGCATGCCATGAAGTTGCATTGCGTCCACGGATGCGAGTAACGCTGGCGTGTGCCCACGACGCTGGTCGACTTCAGCATCGACGGTCCACGAGCGAGGCTCGGGATGCAGCCGCTTCGCGCCCGCCTTGGTCACGAAGCGAGGGAAGGTGGCGATAGAGGCACCCGCTCCAAAGGAAGTCGCTTCCGCCGTTCCAGGCAAGGAAACGCCCTCCTTCGTAGACGCGGTTGCCTCCACCACGGGGCCGGCCGGCGCGCCCGCCGTGTCGTCAGAGACAGTGACGACGTCGTCGCCCTTGGCCTTCTTACTGCCATCCGCCGAGGCAACGACCTCGTCCGCCTTCCTCTTACGAGAAGGATCCTCCTCGCTAGCGGTGGAGGGTACTTGGGCCACGGTCGGGTGGCCCATCCTTTTCACTCCGGTCCTGCACATCAGTCGAATCAGTAAAGACAATCGAAATAGCTATGGAAAATAGGGAAGGCCGAATGCACTCACTTGGAAACTGGGATGAAGCGTAGCCAATGCGAAGGCGGCGGTTTTTCAACTCGGGGCCCGATTGGCGGCCGAGTCCTAGTTCCAGGCGTCGCGTGCCCAAGACACGGACGGCTTCTTCGTCGTGAGGCTGCGGTGGCGCCTCAGGATACCTTGGCGGGGGCTTCTTCGACTGGAGCCCACGGCGGAGCCTCCTTGCGGTAAAGCCCCTAATCGGAACCTCCTTGCGAGGTGAAGTCGCCATGGTGGAGCCTTCCCAGCAGACCGTGAAAATGGCGGGGCATCGAGGCGGCACTTCCATAGTCGGCGCATCTCTAGCGCGGTTGTCGCTGGGCTGCGCCGTCGCCAGCCGTGAGCATCGGAGCTCGTCGAGTCGGCGGCGAGGCCATCCTCGGCTTCGTTTTCCTCTTGAGGGCCCTCGCCTCCTTCTCCTTCTTCTTCTTCTTGAAGGAGTGGCCTGGCGCGAGGTGGTTTCGGGAGCCGTCGTCATCATCATGACGCTCGAGGTTCCTGCTTCTCGATTCGCGACGTTGCCCGCGGGTCTTCGGACCAGCGGGCAATTCCTCTTCGGACTCGTCCTCGTCGTCCTCGTTGCCCTTCGCGGGTGGCGATTCGCTTGTATCTGGGCGGATGGCCCGGGCTCTCGTCATCGGCGGGTGGGAGCCACCTTCCACCACTTGGAAGCTGCGATGAATACTGAACAGTTAGAATTACCGCGGCATACTGCGGCTGCGAACAAGATAGGAAATTACCGTCGGGCCGGACGCCAGCGGTGTGGGGGGACCCGGCTGCGATCCGCATACACCGCTGGGTGATCTTCTTCAACGCTGGGATATAGTCCTCCAGCTTCCACTCGTCGAGGCAGGCTTTCGTCGAGTCTCCCCGTCCCGTGTACTGATACATGTAATGGTCGCGTTGGGCGAGTGGAACGAGCCGCCGCCCAAGCCAACAATTGTACAAGTTTATCGTCTGGAGCCCCTTCTTCTTCAGACCACGGATGGCCTGGAGCATCTCGTCGACGACCATCCGCTGGTCGTCGGGAAGCTTGCCGACCTGGAGATGGCGTGGCTCGGAACGGTTGGCCGAGTACCGCGGGATCGCCGCCTCGTCCTCCGGAGTCGCCTCGGTCACGTAGAACCATGACTTCTTCCAGTCGCTCGCTGCTTTGGCCGGCAGCATCAGATCGAAGAAGGAAGCTTTGGACTTGAGCTGGAACGTCAGGCCGCCCGCGGCTAGCATTGGGCCGCCCGCCTCCTCGCGGCTGATCCGTCCATGGAACAGATCTTGCCACAAGGGAAAGTAGGGACGGCAACCCAAGTAGCACTTTCGCGAGCCACGAAGATGGCGAGCTGCTCGATGCTGTGGGGACCCAGATCTGAGGGCTGGATCCCGTAGTAGGCGCAAAAACGCCGGAAGAACAAAGACGTGGGAAACCCTAACCCCCGCTCGAGATGACTGGTGAAACAGACGAACTCCCTCTCTCGCGGGTTTGGGGTCGTTTCTCCGGCTGCGGGGATACGCCAACAGCCGGCTCGCAGGATTCCGGCCTCCTCGAAGGAGGCCAGCTGCGCCCTCGTGCACTTGGACCTGCCCCATGGTTCGGTGGGAAGGGCCATAGCCGAGAGGTTGGTTGGAGGTCGGAGGATTTCGGGTCGATTGGATCAAGGAGCAAAGGAAAGAGAATGCGCGCACTCGGAAGAAGTGGTGGGCAGTTGGCTCTACGATTGCCTGCCATTCCTCTTATATAGCGGAGTTACCCGCCAAATCGAGGCGTTACGCGCGATGATTACGCCAAAAGATACCGTTGAGTTACCTTAGGCTAGTTTGACCACGCCACGGTCCAACTCCAGCCACTGCTCGCTAGGTCACTCGCCGCGTCCGCGTTGGCTCGACTCGCCCAAGACGCGACTCGGTTCACGGATTTTCTCCTTCATCGAGGAGCCGACGATTCGATGGATGCCTACTTTGAAGCCGTATACTCCGATCGCCAAGGCCACTTACGCCTAATCAACGACGGCCTCGGGGACTACCGATGGGGATACGCCTCTTGGGTATACTCGGTGGCGTTCCGGGCCCAAGGCTGGCGAGTGGGCTGCGAGCGAGTGGATCAAAGCCCAAGAAGGTACCAAGCGACTGGAAGTCAAGGCCCAGCGGTAGATAGGCCCGATCGGACTAGGTTAAACGATTACGTCAGTAACCGAATCGGTTGAGATATGTAAACCCTAGGGGAGGTGAGCCTATATAAACCTCCCTATGGGGTGAGTAGAGACACGTTCCCTCATACACCCAAGCGACTCGCCGCCGAGCTCGCCCATTGTAAACACCTCCATAATACAATCTAGCAGGAGTAGGTCTTTACCCTCCGGGGGACCGAACCTGGGTAAAACCCTGTGTCTTTGCCCTCATCTCGCACCGCAGATGGCTGGCCGCCCTTGCCCCTCGTTCTACTACTCGCTGCCGATTGCAGCATCTGCCGTGACCATTCCCACGACAAACACCGAACAGTAGTAGCAAAAAGATAAGAGGGCCAGATCGGTGGTGAATGAGGTGGTGAACACACCCAGGAGCAGCATAAAAAATGCTAAGGTGGCACGCACAGAGGACACCACACCCAATAGTAGGGGGGAAATGATAGCTTAAAGAGGAACACGCCACAGAGGTTCGGCAATAATGTCGGCGCGAAGGAGAACACACCCAATAGTGGGGGAAAAATGCTAGCTTGATGGGGAAAACGCCGCAGAGGTCTGACAATAATGCCGGCGGGAAGGAGAAAACACCCAATAGTGGCAGCAAAGGGCTAATTCAAAGGGGAACACGCTGTAGAGGTTAGGCAATGATGCCGACACGTAGGAGCCAACTCCCGTGAGGGGAAACATGAAGGGGATCACACTGAGGAGTAGTAGCAAAAATGTTAGTTTGGGGAGGAACGCAACGCAGAGGTCAAGACCTAATGGGGATACCATCATGAATGATACCACCAGGAAGGATTCCATCAGGAAGGAGGATGTACACAAGAAGAGCAAGAGGGTTCTGTATAGTCGAGATGAAATAGAATCTGATTACTGTTTGTCTGCCGACAAATATGTGATGCATGACAGTGTAAGACCACCCCCTGTGGTTGCAGCAGCACCAACAGAGCGTCTGGGAGAAAACAGAGTTGCCGGGGAGGTAGATTGGGACAATGTAGTCCATGTAGGTGCAAATGATGGTGCAGCCCCACCCCTGGGAGTCAATACGATGTGTGCATTGCTAGGGTAAACAGTGGGGTTAGGCTAGCAGTAGGCTGAAGCATAAGGCAGACGATGACGCGGCTGACCATGGCGACCACCACCGCGAGGATTGGGGATGGACGAACCTCAGTGAAGCGAACATGTGTAGGGTCGCCAAGGAGTTGGACATCATCACCGCCGGTCGCCTCGGTCGCTGCATCCCTGGCTTCCGCCCGCCGATCCGGAAAATGGAATAACAATCGTTCTGTACGCCAGGCCTTCTTTACCCCGATACTAGTGTATGGTCAAACGACCGCGATGGCCACGTAAGTTCTAGTATTTTGCTTATTGATTCAGTCATATCATTGATTCACATATGCTGAACTTTCGTCGGAATCCTATGTTCCTTCCATCGAACGTGTTGTGTGCACGCGCATTTTGAACAAATAGTGCCATTTAAGACTATTCTGTATAGAGGAAGCTCTGCTCGTACTTATTATTCTGGTATTTTCATAGTGATACAATCTTAATTTAGGTGATAGCCGAGGTGTCAATTTGGATTTGCAATGGAATGCCTTCTAGGTGATATTCTATTTTCTAAAAAATAAACAAACTATATGATTTAAGAATATTATGTCTCTAGTTGTTTATGATCACTGTCAGGAGTTTGTTCGGGGGAAGATCTGCTCCTACTTGATATATTGGGTATTTTCGTAGTGACACAAGCACAATTTAGGCGAGAGCTAAGGAGACAGTCGTATAAAATACTTTAATCTGAGCGCCTAGGTGTAAAATTGTATTTTGCAATGGAATCCATGCTAGGTGATTCTACCAACTGACAACAAACTTTGCAAAATGTTCATGCAAAACTGATGCTGCTTGATAAGTGGTCACAATCAGTAGTGGTGAATATCAAGGAGATAGAGGAGGCAGAAACGGATGATGAGCAGAACTAGGAGGGTGGCAATGGCGAGTGGCTGCTACTTTTATCCCAGGACGGGAGTACTTGGACTTTAAAAAATGTCTACAGATCGTTGAGACTTACACCACCATCTGTAGTGGGTGTTGGCATTACTGCATCCAACCACGGGTGGCCGCCGCCAAAATCTGAATTCGCTTACAGGTTCAACATGGCAGAACTTGAGCTCATGAAGGTACAAATCCCATAGAAGCCTCTCCAGTGTGGAATACTTGGCGCTACAACCTCTTAGCGATGTTCGACAAGGCAATCACATTCATTAGATGCCCACATGACAAAGAATGGACAGTCTTGCGTGATGACCATCTGCGGTCGAAGAAGTATGTCGACGCCGTCTTCACCACCAGCTAGTATGACGACACACCGCAACGCATTTATGCGGTCACTGAACCTAGCGATGACATGCGTGTTTGGGAGCCGTTCACCTGGGGTGAGTCATGGTGTCATATAGCATGTAAATTCCCATTCAAAATTATGCTTACTGACTAAAGGTAACATGCAGGTACACACGCAGCCCGCGCGTCATTCCAGCTCTGGTGATTGAAGATGCAGTAGTAGATGTTGATCTTGTATCATGGCGCTGGTTCCTTGCACCTCTCATAGGTGATGTTAACCAGGATGCTGAACTCATGTGGATTCATATCAGGGGAGCACTAAACAACGTTGATGATACAATAGAACATATGGGGACACAACTTTCTTCATACCCATCGCTATGGTGTCACGTTTTCTCGAGGTCCGCGTGTCCATCAAAAGACCCAGTAGAATAGGTTTGGAGCAGAGTCGACAATCTGAAGGGACAATCTCTGTTTCTTGGATTAACTACCCTTTCTTCATCGGAGCCCCTGAAGTTGTTGAACCTGTAATTTCTCAGGTAGCCCCGGCTCCTGATGATGCGGCTGCTACTGGTGGTGGAGCTAACGAAGAACTAGCTGTTGTTGTTCCTGGTGAAGCTGACAAAATGCTTGCTAATGCTGCTCCTGGTGAAGCTGACGAAATACTTGCTGATGCTGGTAAAGCTGACGAAATACTTGTTGAGGCTGCTGGTGGAGTCCAAGGATATCATGCTGGTGTTGTAGCTGAGGTGCCAACACTTCTAGTGTTGATAGCAGACTGTGTGTTTATTGTGCACTCACGCGTCTATTATGTTGACACTCCAGATCCGACCTGGAGCCGAATCCACGTCGGGGGAAGGGGCCTGCCATTGGATCATCAGTGGGGTCGTACAATTTGATAGAGAATGAGAGACGGCCAAACGCAGCATTCTAGTTTGTTCTGACAATGCCACCAGCTCGAGATACCTAGTGCTCAACTGCCAGATCAGATGGACCATTTATCTTTATCTTTATCTTTAGTTTCCCCCTTAGTTCTACGAAGTAAATGCTTATTTGGTCAAGACTCAGTTGTTCTTATTTGTGTAAGACTGCTTTGCTTATTTGCGTAAGAACAAGTTAAGCCTATGTGTGTAAGACTAAGTTATGCCTAACTGCTTAATATTCAGTTAAACCCAGCTTTTCTTTCCCTGCCCACAACAGAAGAATTGCAGCATAGAACATACAAGAGTCATGTGTATACCAGACATTTTGCTTGGGATAACAACCACTTCAAGTTAATTGCAGTTTCAAGTTTACTATCCAGGAAATTAAGGTGCCATGATCATATAAAATGAATAGCTCATACAAACAGCTCGCAACATTGCCGACAGTGTTATTGTTATGAATGTGTACGTATTTGAATGCATCACTAGAATATGACACCTATTGATGATTGATGACACGGATCTAGATTATCTTCGCGTATTTGCATTCAATCGTTCATGTATCAGAATTACTACACGTACATAGAAAACAGTGAAACTGAAAGAGGTACAACACATGATCTTTTTGAAACAAGTTCATCCGTAATATTACAGGCACACCATACAATTTTCACTTGGATATAATTCATAGACAGAGAATACAACAGGACTAGACCCACATGATCCATCAATCTAATCTGACGGGTAGCCGTCGTAGTAATCATAGTGAGTGGTGCCATATTCGCCATAAGACGGCACCATCTGTAGCTCAGAATGCTCGACGATTCTACAATATTTCGCCAGCAATCGATCGAGGTCAAAAGGATGGTCATTGATCCATAATCCTCCTACTCCATACCCATGGACAACCCTTGACTCCTCTTCCCACGCAAGAGCCTCAAAGTTGTAAGATCTAATCTGGGATAGGTCTAGATAGTAAATGTTGTCGGCCTGCACCATGGGTTCCCTGGCATTGTCGACGCAGATGCACCGATTATCAGCAATGAAGAGAGCACGGTTGCCGATGCCTCTGACTGGCTGAAGGACACGGTTCTGTGTATCAACCCGGTAAACAACATGCCTGTCGCCATAGACCGGTCCACTCACAACGAACAACAACTCCCCGTCGGACTCAATGAGGTAAAAACGATTCTCCGGCTACCGGCAGCCTGGAACAGGGCCTGCGACGATGGCATGCATCTTTAGGTTCCGTGCGGAACGCTGCATCTGGACATCTCCATGAGCAACACCAGGCATAGTCGAGAGGACATACTCGTATCTGTCTGCGACGAAAACATCACCGGCGTAAGAAGTCATGCTTCGGAGTTTCGCGAAGTCATTCGGCGTGTACCACCCTACACCAAAGAACGGGCGACTGCCTTCCTCCATGCCCTCATCCGCCCACCGAATGATGGTGTTCTGAAGGTTTGATGTAAACACCATCAATGATGGGAACATCGTCATAGCAATAGAAGCCACCTGGTCGGTCGGTATCTCCACCCTCAGGCGCTTGATAGCGCCCGAGAAACAAATGTGTCTTGTATGGCTGCACCCTCTGTCCAAGCACAAGGAGGCCGCCGATTGTGCTACCGACGTAAAAGTACCTTCTAGAGACACAGAGAGGGAGAGAGAGAGAGAGAGGAGAAGAAGATATTCAGTCAAGGTAAACAAACAAAGATTCAATCAAGGTAAACAAGTAGATGGAGAAACAAAACTTGAAAAACATATCGTATAGGAGGTGAACGCAAAAAAGGACTGCACATATATAGATGAATATCAAGAAAGCACATGCGAATAACCCGACTAATCTTCTTCTCAAGGTGGCGGCTGGTTCTCACGTTCAGCAACGTGATGGCGGCGTCATCTACCTGATACTCCTCCGATAACTGGTGCTCTAGAACAATCCAGTTGGCTGGTATAAAGCGCTCCTCCGTGAAGCTGCGACAAGCGCTGCAGACTGCCCGGAAGGCGGCATAGTAGTCGAAGTTGTCCGTTGACAGGAAGATGTCACCTATCTTCTACACGACTCCCTCAGGGAGATCATCCCACGGCGAATCCTGCTCTTGTTGCCGGCCATGGATGATGGTGGTCATGTGGTCTCAGTCTCGTCGAATGGCAGAGGAAGTGGTTCCAGAGACAGACATTTATTAAAGAAGGCCTAGGAATGCCAAGGGAAGCTTGTTGAAACGAGAAGACCGCGTGCACACAACAACCACAAGCCCAACCGCCAACGATCCTTTCCCATCTCACATGCATTCTCTCTCTTCGGTTCGGTTCCTACCAAGTTAATGCGGGGGGTTGCTACACGGGAAAGTTAATGCGGGGGGTTGCAGTTTCGAGTTTACTATCCAGTAAAGTAAGGTGCCATGATCATATAAAATGAATAGCTCATACAAACAGCTAGCAACACTGCCGACAGTGTTATTGTTATGAATGTGTACGTATTTGAATGCATCACTATAATGTGCAACCTATTGATGATTGATGACATGGATCTAGCTTCTCTTCGCGTATTTGCATTCAATCGCTCATGGATTCATTCACATATTTTTTGGCAATGGTCGATGAACTCCACTCTCTTGGTAACATGCTTCGTCAACGAGCCCTTGTTGATGCAATGCAAAGTACAAACTATGGTCTTCATTGTTATCCCATTTACATTCTCTATTTTTCTTCATCATGGAACTACTAATTTCAAATAAAAGTCTAGTAAACAACATATCGGTACATGTTTTCTACCATAATCACAAGAATAAAACTGGATGGAATTTCACCTTGTTGGCATTGTGCCGAACAGAGTGGATGTGGCCTTGGGGTTCGGAGAGTAAGGCGCCCTGGCTAGTGCTGCTATTGGTATGCTCTTTGGTAAGGAAACTTGAAATCTGTTTTTATCTTTTACTATTATTTTATCATGGATTTCCCAAACCATAAATGATTGGAACTCACCTTATTTGAGTACCTTCATGATAAATATAAAGAGAAGGTTAAGAAGCCTACTGAACCAAAAGTTGAATATCAAATTCCTATTGGTATTGTCAAAATAGCTACGAAGTTAAATTTTGCAGGTGATGGAAACCAAACTGCTATGGGGCATTTATATGAAATTGAAGAACTATGTTCCCTATTTAGACTTGCAAGTATTCATGAGAATGAATTGAGAAGGAAGCTATTATATTTATCTTTATCTGGTAAAGCTCGTGAATGGTATAAATCTCTAGATGATAAATACCATCTTGATTGGGACAATTTGAGAAAGGCTTTCTATCTTAAATATTATACTCCTAAAGAATCTTATGATGAACACTGCCATATTTATAACTTTTGGCCTCATAATAGAGAAATTATTGCTCAAGCTTGGGGGATATTAAAGGGTGTATTCCCGAAAGCATTATCTTAATAAACTTTTATGTGAGATTGCCTCAGCATCATAGGGACTTCCTGGATAATTCTTCTGGAGGAAGTTTCACTAATAAAACTCAAGAGGAGGCAGCTGACTTGTGGCATCCCGCAAAACCACTACTAGAAAATCGCGTTGAATTTGTGCATTGCATCGTCATCATCATGCATTGTTTGCCAAAACTATTTTCGCAACACCCGTTTTGTTTTCTTAAACGCCCCACCTCTATTCAAATGTCCACCCCCGGATGTTCCGGATATTTTTGGTTTGTCTAAAACTAGTTATAAAAGCTATTTAAAAATAAATAAAATATTAAGATTATTTTTAATAGGGGCAGTCGAACGGGCCGAGTGACCCGAACGACCGCCCCAGAAACTAAATCGGTCCAACTAGTCTGCCCCTCTAATTCCTAAAGCTACCCACTATCCTACCCACACCCCCTGGACACCTCACTCCACCCAATCGGAACATGCCACCTCACTCCCCTCTCCCCTCTACCCAATCCCCACCTGCCACGTGGCCTAGCCCCACACCCACTCACCCACCCCACCCCACCAAACCAACGCATACATACACGCCACACGCCACAAGAACCTCACTGAGCGCCAGCACCCCCCCTTCCCCACTCGCCGCAGCCCCACCTCACAGCAGACGCCAAAGACGCCGGCAGCCCGACGCCACACAGCCTGCACCACGCGGTCCCGCCGCGGACCCCACGCGGTCAGCCACACTTCCCCCACTCAACGCACAGCCACGCACGCACAACCCCGCTCCCTGGGCCCCACCTGCCGCGTCCATACCGCGTCCCCGCCGCGTCCCCTGCCTCCCTGGCCCGCGACCGGCCCCACCACCTTCTTCCTCCTCCCACCATCTCTCTCCCGCACGCCCGCTGCCCCGCACGCCACCCGCCTGGCTCGCCTCCGCCCCGCAGCAAGCCAGCTCGCCGCCTCCGGCCCTTCTCCCTCAACCTCCCGCTCCCCACCCGCATCCCAGAAGCCCGGCGAGCCCCGCCGTCGCCCCCGCCGGCTCGCCCTCGCCGCGCCCCCTCCGCTTAGAGCCGCCTCTCCGCACCCATCCCTCCGCCTGGCGCCCGTCCGCCCGGCCGCCTCAAGACCTACGGTCGGCGGCGTCGTCGCCACCCTCCGCCCTCGCCTGCGAACCCGCCTTCTCGCCTCCTCCGCGGCCCCGCACGCCCGGCACCTTCTCCACCGTCCCGAACCCGAGCGGCCACGCCGTCGTCCTCCTCGCCCGCCGCCTTGCCGCGGCAGCGCCCGTCAGCACCCTCCGCGCCCTCGTCTTCCAAGGCCGTCCCCGAGCCCGCCGCCTACCTCTCCGGCGAGCCCGACGCCCGCCGCCTCGTCCCGAGCCGCCCGGCTGGCTCGCCACCGTCCGCCACGCTCCCACGCGTCCCCTGCGCTGCGAGCTCCGTCGCCGCGCCGCCGCCGCCAGTACCACCTCGCTCCAGCGTCTCGCGCCCGCCGCCTGCTGCCGTCATGCCCCGACACCGTCGCCGGTGGTCGTGCCCGAGCGAGCCGAGCCCCGTGGGTGCTGTTCCTCTGCTCGGCAGCGGGCCCGTTTTGGTCTGTAAGATCCCTGTGCGCGTGTATGAAGGTTGCCTGTGCCTGTGTATGTGCCAGTCCAAGCCACTGCCAAGGAACGGAACAATCACCACAATGCCAACAACCGGGATCCGAACAAGATCTTCGTCACGGAACGCCGAGTTCTGCCACCTGTACCCGCGGACCTTCTAAGGGGAATAATCAAGTGGCCCACCGAACCCGAACCCGAGTTCTTCGACGCAACGACAAGATCTCCTTCATGGAAAAACGAAGCCGAACCGGAGACCTCCGTCATGGATCGTCGAGCACTTCTACACGGACCCATGGGATGACCTGTGCTTCGACCAAGGGCGACAAGGTTCGCTTCACGGATTTCGAGACCCTGACATCGAAACGACAAGATCATCGTCATAGAACCCGAAGGCCACATAAGCGACAAGTACTTCCCCCGGAACGCCAAGACCGCCACCGATACGACAAGTATCCCGTCCCGAACGCCATGACCGACAACATGCCCCCGAGACCCCGATGCGACAAGACCTACCTCGGAGTCCGAGAACGACCCCGTCGAACCCTGGACCCTGAGACCGACCCCGAACCCCGGAACCCCAAGTCCGTCGAGACCCCTCAATGTGTGAACCCCTTCCCGACACCATATATTATAATAACATAATAACCCTGTCGCAAATTAAATTGTCATCTCGCATGCATCTCATTGGTTTGGGGGCCTTATGCCGATTCACTTAATAATTAAATATGGGGCCCATATGCGGGCAAATCTAGTCTCATATCGGCCTCATTTAAACTTGTGTAGCGAACCCGTATCCTCTTTTGCCATGTAATACAACATTTAAATTGCGGGGAATCTAAACAACATGAACCTATTAATTAATTGTCGGGACCCCTGGTTCCGCTTAATATGACCTAATTGCCTCGCACCTTTGCCATGTCATGCATCATACATGCATCATGCCCGATCTTCTGCCGATCTTAAGTATTGCATCCGGTGTTTATTCTAGTGTTTTGCTTCTTCGCGGATAAGGCCGATGAGTTGATGTGAGCTTCGCCCCGATCTTCGGTTGAATCTTCGACAATGTTTTCAGGCGAGCATCTCCCCTTTTCTACCTATCTTCCTTTTATAGTATTTACTTCCCTCTTGTTGATCTATTGCTATCTGTGTTGCGATGCTCTAGATTCCGTACCCTTGATATCCCTTGCAGCCATATATTGCCTTGGACACCTCCTATTACTTGTTGATTGGTAGATAGTTGGACTTGCGCGTCGTAGTTGCTTGCTCAAGCGCTGATGTGTGTCGTCATATGCCACAGTTGCTGATGTATTGCCGCATGTTGATGTTGGAAATGATTCTAGTTTTACTTATCGCACACTTTAATTCCTGTTTAACAACTAAAATTGAATAAGCAGAGGCATCGGTGGGTGATAGAAAAATATTTGGTTTTCCGAACGCCCACTTGTGTCCCGTAAGACCCCGAGTACTTGATACATGTTCCTTGATTTATCGCGCTATCCACATCCGGGAGGTATATGGGACCCCCCTGAGCCAGAGCTTGATTCAGTCTTATTTCTTGGGGCCACAAACTAGTTTGAGGTTTTATTTACGATCCTGTACTTATGCCATGCTACTTTCTGTATTTAAATTGTGCGAGGAGCACACTGTACTGTTTAGGATCGTGGCACGATTCCGCGGTGTCGACAAGCCCAGCCACACTTTCGGGTTCCCAGTCGTTCACAGCCGTCCCCACAACCTTGAGCCCGTCTCGGAGTCAGCTGGCTTCGTTGCGGGATCTACTTAAGGGGTGGCCCCCTGAAATATTTCTGAATCTGGTGATTGTTCAGTCGTGAAAGCCTCGTTGGGTTTTGATTTGGTTTTTCCGAGGTTGATCGAGCGTGTGTTGCTATTGGTGCACCCCGGCCGGGTAAAACTTTCTGAAAGCCGTGTCCGCGGATATGGACGACTTGGAGCACAGTATCTCGATCATAGACAAGCATAACTAAAGTTTACTGCTATAAATTTGACTTATAATGACTAGTAATCAGCTTCACTATAATGGAATGGCTAATTAATACTGCCCACAATTGCTTGTTTGGAGTGTCGCTTGCGACCATTGTACCTGACTAGTAAGTGTTGCAACTACAACAGAATGGCTGAATAAAAGTACCAACAACTGCTGGGTTTTGGGTTTATCTCATGCTATCTGTATCTGATTAGTAATTGTTGCAACTACAACGGAATGATTAAATAAAAGTGCCCACTGCTTACTTTATCAGGACGATTATCTAAACCTGACTAGTAAAGTGCCGCAACTATAACTGAATAAGTAAAACTGCCAACTGTGTGAGTTCCTCGGTTGACTTCCTCGTTTGGTCTCGAGGGGGAAACACCAGGATGGGTTTGTTTGGTGTTAGCTTCAGGTTGGATTCGAATAGGTCCTTCTTACCCCTCTCTGATTTACGCCAGTTGTATCGAGTCTCTATAGGTGGTTTAGTGCATCTTGCGCTTTCGATCCACCATACCTATGTAGGCGAGGACCGCAATTCTAGCCTCGCTGTCTTGGCCTCGATCTTGACGCTCCTCTTTTTCCTTTGCCCTTTGTCGGCACCCCTTTTGTTTAAGCAGGTTTTGAGATCGACGCCGTTAGCAGGGTTACCCTTCCGGCTTGGCCTGGGCAGGGTTATGGACGCCATTGGTTATTCTTCAGGGCTCTTAGACCCATTTGCATCTTGTCCGTAGCTGGACGCTCTATCGTTTTCAAGGTGATTTGGATCTTTGTATACCCTATCTGTATTCTTGACTCATTGGGTCGCTGTATATATATATCTGTTCTGTGGGTCCCATCGAGGACTGTTGTGTAATGTTATTACTTCGTTTTCCACCCGCACGAAAGTGCCTGGTGGGCACCTTTGAATCGTTTCTACGCGGGTTTGGCGAATTTTGCTCAAACTTGCATAGGTTCGATTCTGAGGGTGTTACACAGCTGACTTACTGGAAACTATTTCTCAAAATACTGATGCTTGGGATCTCTACAAAGATAATAAACCAGGTTTAGAATATGAATATTCATGTGTAGAGAATTTCTCTACTTCTATATTATTTGAGGAACTTAAGAACATGTTTGGTGTTGACCGTCATGTTTTAGTATAAATTGCTAAAACCTTTGCTAACCATCTTAATATCCCAAAGAAAGGATTTAATATATTTGTTGAACCTCTTAAAAATTCTGCATATGTTTCTAAAGTTGTGAAACAGGTTCATCAAGTCTTATCTCCTAAAATAGAAGAAATCTTTGAAGCTCCTCCTTATCCAAGCAATGTGAAGGAAAATTTACTCACTACTATTACTAATAAGAGTGCTATAAGATGTCATGAACCATATGAACAAATTCAAGTTCAACATCAAATTTTGACCATTAAAGAATTGAATGAAGAAATACCTTGTGATGATTATTTATGTGAAGATTCTACCAAGGTAATAAAAAGTAACACCACTAGAGTTTGGAAACCTATCATATCATGTACTATTGGGACTTCATGTTATCATGGACTTTGTGATATTAGAGCAAGTATAAGTGTGATTCCATATTATTTATATCTTGAAATCAAGCCTGATATTGATCCCATCAACATGGAAGAGACATGTATAACTATCCTACTTGCTAATAAAGAGTATATTTGTCCTCTTGGTATGGTTAGATATGTTGAAGTGTTAGTTGGAAAGATTAAATATACTATTGATTTTATTGTGCTTGGTTGCTCATAAGATGCATTTTGTCCTATTATATTTGGTAGACCTTTCCTACATCCTGTTGGTGCTGAAACTAATTTTATAGAAGAGAAAGTATTCATTAAATTTGCTGGTGAAATACTTGAGTTTAACTTTTCAAAGTTTACTGATAAACATTTAGAAAAGGAAAAATTATCTAAAGATATAGTGAGGACTCTTGCTTCAGTGGTCGTCGCTTCATCGGACTCGATGGAACGATATGTGCTGAATCAAGAGAAGCCATTTGATGACAAAGAGAAAGAAGCTTTAGAACAAATACTATCTCAACAACCACCACAGCTGCAATTACATAGTCCACCTGATAATCTAGGAGAACTACCACCACCAAAATAAGATCCTAGTTTTGAACTTAAACCATTAGTTGAAGATATGAAATATGAATTTCTTGATGATAAGACAATATATCCTATTATTATTAGTGCTAACCTTTCCGATGAAGAAGAATAAGAACTACTTGAAGTATTGAGAGATCATAGGCCATCCATTTGTTATTCACTTGATGATTTGAAAGGTATAAGCCCCGATTTATGCATGCATAAGATTAAATTGGAAGAAGATGCAAAGCCTGTTGTTGACTATCAACGCCGTCTTCATCCAAGACCGAAAGAAGAAGTAACAAAAGAGGTAATCAAACTCATTGAGGCAGGTATTATCTATCCTATAGCTGACAGTAAATGGGTAAGTCATGTTCATTGTGTGCCTAAGAAGGGTGGAATCACTATGGTTCCAAATGATGAAAATGAACTTGTTGCTCAGCGTACTGTTACTGGTTATAGAATGTGCATTGATTTTAGTAAACTTAATAAGGAAACTCATACAGATCATTATCCTTTACCATTCATTGATCAAATGCTTGAAATATTATCTAAACACTCTCACTTTTGTTATTTATATGGTTATTTAGGTTTCTCACAGATTCCGGTGCACAAAGATGATCAAGAAAAGACAACTTTCGCATGTCCCTTTGGTACTTATGCTTATAGGAGAATTCCATTCGGTTTGTGCAATGCTCCTGCTACTTTTCAAAGATGCATGAATGCTATATTTTCTTATTACATTGAGAAGATTATGGAAGTATTCATGGATGACTTTTCTGTGTATGGTACCTCTTTTGAAAACTCTCTGTTCAATCTTAACAAATTTTTGCAGCGTTGTGAGGACCAACACTTAGTCCTAAATTGGGAGAAGTGCTATTTCATGGTGACAGAAGGTGTTGTTCTTGGACACCGAGTTTCAGGTAGAGGCATTGAAGTGGACCACACCAAGATAGAAGCCATAGAGAAGCTACCATAGCCTAGGGATATAAGAGGTATAAGAAGCTTTATTGGTCATGTTAGTTTCTATAGAAGGTTATCAAATACTTTTCAAAAATATCAAAGCCTCAAACAAATATTTTGCAGAAATATGTTCCATTCTCTTCTAATGATGATTGTGTAGAATCTTTTGAAGTTTTAAAGAATGCTTTGATAAGTGCTCCTATAATTCAACCCCCTAATTGGAATTTGGCATTTGAAATCATGCGTGATGCTAGTGGCTATGCTGTAGGAGCTGTTTTAGGCCAAGGAGTTGATAAGAAACTTAATGTGATATATTATGCTAGTAAAACTCTTGATGATGCCCAAAGAAATTATGCTACAACTGAAAAAGAATTCTTGGTTGTAATTTTTGCATGTGATAAGTTTAGACCTTATATTGTATACTCTAAGATAATAGTACACATAGATCATTCTGCTATTAAATACATTATGAATAAGAAAGATGCTAAGCCTAGACTTATAAGATGGGTTCTTTTACTACAAGAATTCGACTATTGTTGATAGGAAAGGTGAGGACAACCCGGTAGCTGATCATTTATCTAGAATGGAAAACATTCTGGTAGATCCTATTCCTATTAATGATATCTTTGTAAATAAACAACTAGCAAACATTAATGTGTCATCTACTAGAGTAGCTTAACCATGGTTTGCTGATTATGCTAATTTCATTGTTGGAAAAGTTATGACACCACACTTCACATACCAACAAAGAAAGAAATTATTTTATGATATAAGGCATTGTTTTTGGGATGATCCATTTCTTTATAAGAAAAGTGTACACGGTATTATTAGATGTTGTGTGCCTGAGTTTGAGCAGCAGGCTATCATAAGGGATTGTCATGACAACCCATATGGAGGACATCATGCAAGAGAACGCACCATTGCAAAGGTATTACAATCTGGTTATTTATTTAAGGATTGTGATAATTATGTTAAAGCTTGTGACAAATGCCAACATGTTGGAAATATCGGTAAGAGAAATGAAATGCCTATGAACTATCCACTGCCTCTTGAACCATTTGATATATGGGGATTTGACTTTATGGGACCATTCCCCCCATCAAAAACAAAACACACTCATATTTTTAGTAGAAGTGGATTATGTCACAAAATGGGTTGAAGCAATTCCAACAAAAAGTGCATACCATGCCACAACAATGAAGATGCTTAAGGACATTATCTTTCCCAGGTTTGGAGTACCTAGATTTTGAATTACTGATGGTGGTTCTCATTTTATTCATGGAGTCTTTAGAAAAAATCTAGCCAAATATGGTGTTAATCATAGAACTGTATCTCCATATCATCCTCAAACTAGTGGTCAAGTTGAACTAAGCAATAGGGAAATTAAACTCATATTGGAGAAAACAGTTAATTAAGCTAGGTCTGATTGGCCAACTAAAATTAATGATGCTTTATGGTCTTATAGAACTGCTTTTAAAATTCCTATGGGTATGTATCCTTATAAAATGGTTTATGGAAAAGCATGTCATCTTCTAGTGGAATTATAACATAAAGCTAGATGGTCTATTAAACAACTCAACTTTGATTTTAAAACTGCTGGAGAGAAAAGAATTCTTGACTTAAGCTTGTTAGATAAATGGAGGAATGAAGCATATGGAAGTGCTAGACTATTTAAAGAGAAAGTAAAATTTTGGCATGATAATAAAATAAAAAAGAAAGGAATTCAAAGTAGGAGACCTAGTATTATTGTTCAACTCTTGTTTCAAGTTTTCTATAGAAAAGTTAGCTTCAAAGTGGCAGGGTCCATTAGTTGTGTAGGAGGTGTACCGCTCCAGAGCCATTCGTCTTCATGGAGACTTTAATTGACATGGTTATACCCCGCGGGTGCATGACCTCAGCATACCTACTCCAGCACAAGGAAGGCCCACGGCAAAAGTACGTCGGCCCATGAAGACTTTCGGGTGGCCCAGGCCCATGGTGCCTTCGGATCCTTGGAGAGCAAGACTAGAGTAGATAGGAAATTCAAAGGGGTAAAACCCTAGAACCTGTAACCGACTAGGTCTATGCCCGGGACCTTCCTAAGTCTATATAAAGTCCAGGAGGGAACGACCTAGATATCTCGACTCATACTTTCGCATACACACCTCCACGCCAGATTTCATCTGCGCATCCTCAGAACCTTCGGTTCACGTAATCAAGAGCGCATAAGCGGTAGGGTTTTCCCTCCGGGCACGAACTGGGTAAACCCTGTGTCCCCGTGTTGCTTGTTTGCTAACCGTTCCACGATCTCCAGCATCCCCATCTTCTCCAAAACCCAAGTCCATAACAATGGGCATTGATGAGATCAAACCTCGTCAATTGGCGCCGTTTGTGGGAACTGGGGGCGCTGATTGTGCGATCGTGACGGTCCCAACCCGATCGATCTACAACTCTACAGCAACGGAGAGTCATCTCCTCTTTGGCGCTTTCGACTTCACCGCCCACTCGCCGGCCACCATGAAGGACTTCGAGCCCGTAGGCGACGGACTCGAAATCCTGTTCGGGAGCTTCTAATTCCAGGTGGAGCAAACTGGCACCCTCCGCCTCCCTGAGTGGGTGCCCCTACCATCAATCAGGCCTGCTTCATGGGCCCCACATCCCGTGCTACGCACAACATCATCAGCAGATGACTCCTATGACATCAGCAGCTGCAACTCCGATATGTGCAATCCGCCATCGGATGCAGGGACCTACGGTTCCGGATCTGAAAGCTGCGGCAGCAGCGGGCCAATCTACGAGCACTACCAATGCGCCGCAGTCATCCAAAGAGACATGGATCAGCAAGCACCCAACCTGCCAGAACAAAACGGTGGGAACAGAAGAAGCCAATCTCCCCCACCCGAAGGGGAAAACAACGGCGGCCACGTCATCCGCCTTAGCAAAGAAGGATGGACCCAGGTCCGTGAAGCCGTGGCAGGCAACATAGTACTGCCCGCAGACGCCTCGCGGGATATGCTGATGGCCTACCACCTGCTCCTGATCGAGGAGCACAAGAAGCAGGTCAAGATGCAAGAGGTGCTTGACAAACGCAAACAAGCAGCCCCAGAGTCCAGCGCGCGACGAGCCGTGCTCTCCGCCATGGGCATCGGCTCTAGCTCGAACGCCAACCCAGGCAACAAGCACCGCTCTCGGATGGAGAACATGGATCCCCAGGAGCGCCGCGAGTTGACGCGAACTCTCCACACATCCTTCATGGAGATGGACGCCGACGACAACGTCATCCCGAAAACGCCGCAGGCTGTGATCATGGCAGCCACTGTGTATCTCACGGCCCACCCACCTCCCGAGGGGGACCCGAAGAGGGCCATGCACAAGTCCGCACTTACCGGACTCGGACTCGTTGGAGCCGCGCTCCACCAGGAAGCTCCCAAGGAGCCGAAGAAGAAAGCTCCGGTCAGGTTCGACCGCATCCCCACCCCTTCATCCGAAGAGGAGGAACATGACCTTCCCCGAAGCAAGAAGAGTTCGCGACGCCGCGACCGCGACTACGACGCCAGAGATGCGCTCACACAGCGCAAAATCGACAAAGCGCGAGCTAAGAGCGCATGCTCGTCTGAATCCGAGATGGACGAAGACGAAGGAGAACTCTGTGGAGCCCGATGCTTCAGCAGATGCGTCCGGCGGACACGGATGCCGCGAAATTTCAAGCTTCCTTCGGATACTCCGAAGTTCGACGGCACTCAAGACCCAAAGGATTGGCTTAGCGATCACTTATCATCCGTCAAACTGCATGGTGGAAACAAGGAGACCACCATGCAATGCCTTCAGCTGCAGCTGACAGGCGCAGCCCGGATCTGGCTCAGCAGCCTATCCTCAGGGTCCATCCGAAGCTGGGATGAGCTAGCTTACAGCTTCATCCGAAACTTCAAGGGTACCAGCAAAAGGCCCGCCTCAATCGAAGAATTGCGAGCCTGCACTCAGCGAACGGGCGAATCCATTCGCTCGTACATACTACGCTAGTCCAACACAAAGAATTCCGCATCCCACATCTTCGAAGAGAGGGCCATCGACGCCTTCCGGGACGGCGTCAAGCGCCAAGACTTCAAGGAGGAACTTGGGCGCGTCAAACCCAAAACGCTCGATCACCTCATGGACATCGCCAACAGGTGGGCTGGCGGAGAAGACTCCATTCACCGAGCACAATCGGAAGAAGAGGACGACTTTGGTCGACGGCGAGAGCGTCGTAGCAAGAGAAGATCGCGCGTCTATGACGATCGCGACGGACCCGACATGGTCGCGGCTGGCTACGCCGATCACCGCAACAGCGGAGGATACCGCGGAGGAAACTTCCGCGATGGAGGACGCCCAACGCAGTCGTGGCAACGCCGCTGTGGCGCCCCGCAAAAACCACTACTAGAAAATCGCGTTGATTTCGTGCATTGCATCATCATGACATCATCATACATCTATCTGTCTAAAACTATTTTGCTAAAAGCCCTATTTCGTTTTCTATATTAATTCCTCCCTATTACTTTAAATCAAAACACCGGTGCTTCCGGATATCTCAGTTTGTCTAAAAGCAATTTATAAAAGGCTTTTAAAATAAATTAGAAAACCCTAGCCTAAAATATCTAGTCCTAATCCTACCTAAAACCTTTTATACCAAATAACCTACCCAGTCCTATTCTACCCCAACCCTCCACCTCACCTGCACCAATCGGTGCACGCCACCTCACCCTCTCCACATCACCCTGCCAACCCCAGCCCGCCACCTCAGCCGGCCGCCCCTCTCCCCTGGCCAGCCTGGCCACTTCCACCCCGCCAGCCTCTCTCCTGCCCCTCTCCCTGTGCAAACGGTCCCACCTGCTGGCCCCTGCCCGCCACCCCACCTGCCGCACTCCCCACTCCCTGGAACCCCGGCCCCACCACCTGCCTCTCTCCCTGGCCCGACCCACACCCTCCACTCTGGCCCACCTCTGGCCCCACCACCCGTCGCCTGTCCCCCTACCCTCTCTCTCTTCTCCCCCGCTCGATCCCTACCTACCGCGCCTCCTCCCGCTCGTCATGCTCACCCTCATTCCTTGGCTCCTCCCGTGGAGCCCCGCCTCCCAGAGGCGTCTGCCGCCCTTCTCTCCCGCCTCTCCGGAGCAGCCCCGACCGTGACCCCCGCCCCGCATCTCCCTCCTCCCGCCGTTGCCTCTTCTCTGCTCTCTACCGCCACCGCCGGACCCTACCGCCCTCTGCCCGACCTCCTCGTCGCCGGCTCGCGCCTCCTCGTCGCCGGTCGCCCCCAACGCGCCCCGGCGCCCTTCCTCCTCCTTCGCCTCTCCCGGCCGGCACCGCCCCTGTCCGCCGCCGTTCTCGGCTCCCCACCCACCACCGCATCGACCTCCTTCTCCCAGAGCCGCGTTGGCCGCCTCCCCCGTGTTGCCCATGCGCCCTACCGACCATGTCCCCGCCGCCGCGCACCCTCTCCCTCCCCGTTCAAGCCACCGCGTCCCCGGGTACCCGTCCGCCGCCAGTGCCCTCTTCGCCGTCTCCGCAGTAGCGAATCTGCGTCCGGCCGCCATCGTCGCCAATCCTCCGGCCGCAACCGCCGTCGTCGCGGCATCGGCCTCGCTCTCTGGCCAGCGCCGCCGGCCCTCATCCTTGTGGCCACCACTGCGACTCCTCTGTTTGAGCCACGTTGACGGATTCTCTTCGGACTAGGCCCCCTGACTCATGATGCGAAGATAGGGAGTGGTGATACTGTCTATGGTTTGGTGGTGTTTAGAAGACGGTGATACTCTGAAGTCGATTCGAAGAGCCATGATTTTCTACACGAGTTCAAGATCTCCGGAGCACGAACCCTCAGAACACCAAGTCCTCCTACCCGAGTCAGACGAACCCCGGTGCCCATCTGAGTCCGACATCGACCACCCCGACACCGAGGCGCCCTGCGGAATGGCAAGATCGCCACGGACGCGAATCCCAAGACCACGAGACCCCCGAAGACCGATCCGAGCGCCAAGGCCTTGACGGGGAATCGACAAGATCATCATGAACTCCAAGGTCTACTTCGTAGGTTGCGAGCGCCAAGGTCGCCGACGAACGGGCCAAGTACTTCACCCCGGAGGCCAAGTCCGACCCGACCCGCGGACCCGACAAGGTCTTCACGACAACAAGAACGACATCGACTAGGGCAGATCCGATGTGCCCCCGACGCCAACCAAGTCCTTCCTCCCGGATGCGACAAGACCTACTCCGTTGACCGAGAATGTTTCTGCCGAGACCGATCCCGTCGAACCACGAACCCACGAGTCCGCCCCGAACCCCGGAACCAAGATCTTCCGAACCCAGATGTGTGACCCTAAGCCCCTATTTTTATAATAATATATACTTGTTGCATTAAATCATTCATGCATGCATACTTGTCTGTGGTTTGGGGGCATTATGCCGATTCACCTCATAATTTAATATGGGGCCCATATGCAGGCAAATCTAGTAGTATATTGGTCCCATTTAAATTTGTGTAGTAACGGTAACTTATCTTGCCATGTTAATGCAACATTTAAATTGCAGGGTAGCTAAACAACATGAACCATCTGAATAATTGTCGGGACCCCGGTTCCACTTAATATGACCTAGTTGCATTGCACCTTTGCCATGTCATACATCATACATGCATCATGCCCGATCTTTTGCCGTAGTATTAAATATTGCACCCGGTGTTTATTCTAGTGTTTTGGTTCTTCGCGGATAAGGCCGTTGAGTTGATGCGAGTGTCGACCCGATCGTCGGTTGAACCTTCGGCAGTGTTTTCAGGCGAGCACCTCCCCCCTTTCTACCTATCTTACTTTTATAGTATTTATTTCCCTCCTGTTGATCTATTGCTATCTGTGTTGCGTTGCTCTAGTTTTCGTACCCGTGATATCCCTTGCAGCCTCCTAATGCCTTGGACACATCCTATTACCTGTTGTTTGGTAGATAGTTGGACTTGCGCGTCGTAGTCGCTTGCTCAAGTGCTGTTGCGTGTCGTCAAGTACCACAGTTGTTGGAGTATTGCCGCATGTTTAATGTTGGAGATGATCATGGCTTTAATTATCGTTTAATTCAATTATTGTTTAATAACTATAATTGAAGTAGGTAAATGCAGAGGCACCGGTGGGTGATAGATCATATTTCTTTTCCGACCGCTCACTGGTGTCCCGTAGGACCCCGAGTTCTTGACACCTGTTCCGAGATCGAGCGCGCTAACCACATGTGGGATGTATGGGAACCCCATCGATTTAGTACCTGATTTCAAAGTACTGTACTGGGGGCCACAACTAGTTTGAGGTTTTATTTACTATTCTGTACTTATTCCATTCTTTACTGCTTTATTTACGATTGTGCGAGGAGCACCTGTACTGTCTAGGATCGGGACACGTTTTCGCTGTATCGACAAGCCCAGTCATCTTTTCGGGTTCCCAGTCGTTTACAGCCGTCCACCCAAACCCTGAGTCCGTCTCGGAGACCGGCCGACTTCGTTGCGGGTAGACTTAGTGGGGTGGCCCCCGTGCTTACTTTGGGTCTGGGAAACGTCATGACTTAGGCCCCGCCGACATACCGATGGGTGTATGTTAATTGATCTGGCAAAAAGGGTCGAAGTGCGTGTGGATACTTTGGTGCACCCCTGCAGGGTTAAATCTTTTTGAGAAGCCGTGTCCACGGTTATGGACGACTTGGACCACAGTGCTTGATCATAGACAACTATAACTAAAGTTTACTGTTATAATTTGACTTGTATCCGATACGACTAGTAATCAGCTTCACTACAACGGAATGGCTAAATAAAAGTACCAACAACTGCTGGGTTTTGGGATACCTCATGCTAATCGTATATTTGACTAGTAAGTGTTGCAACTACAACGGAATGGTTATCTAAAACTACCCACCGCTTATCTTATCAGGATAGGTATCTATACCTGACTAGTAATTGCTGCAACGATAACTGAATAAATAAAACTGCCAACAGTGTGAGTTCCTCGGTTGACTTCCTCGTTTGGTCTCGAGGGGGAAATGCCAGGATGGGTATGTTTGGTGGTAGTATCAGGTTGGATCCGAATAGGTCTTTCTTACCCCTCTCTGATAGCCTTGGTTATATCGAGTCTCTATAGGTTATTTAGTGCATCTTTCTTGCTCGATCCACCATACCTATGTGGCGAGGACCGCGAATTCTAGCCTCGCGTGTCTTGGCCTCGATCTTGACCGCTCTCTCTTTTTCCTTTGCCCTTTGTCGGCACCTTTTGTTTAAGCAGGTTTTGAGATCGGCGTCGTTAGCGAGGTTACCCTTCCGGCTTGGCCTGGGCAGGGTTATGGGCGCCATTGGTTATTATTCGGGCTCTTAGCCCCATTTGCATCTTGTCCGTGTACTGGACGCTCTATCGTTTCAAGGTGATTTGGATCTTTGTTACGTATATCGTATTCTTGACTCTCGGAGTCGTGTTGTATATATATACATTACGTGAGTCCCATCGAGGACTGTTGTGTAATGTTATTACTTCTTTTCCACCCGCACGCAAGTGCTGGTGAGCACCTTTGAATCGTTTCTATGCGGGTTTTGGCGGAGCTGAAACTTGCATAGGGCGATTGAGGTGTTACATAGTGGTATCGAGCTCAGCGATTGCGATACCCCACAAGTCCAGCTTGTAGGATAACCTAGCTTCTTGCGAAGTAGAGTGTCAAAACTATTTTTGCAAAATCGGTTGGATAGTTCTGATTAGGTCTGATTTTACTCCTTACCCCTCTGCTGCTCTCCTCTCACCTCTGCGTGTTTTGAATCCGCTCTCTTCTCTCTCTTCGAGTCCAGGATTTCTCGTGGTTGGGTTCCATCGTACCTTTAGGGTTTCGCTTCCTCCTTTGGTAATGGTGTTGCTACATCTGGTCTTCATGCTATCCGAGGAACCCTTCGTCTGGTGGACTTCTCTTTGTTCCTTCTCGTGCCTTCCGGTGCTTTCTGACGCGACGACATCATCTACACCAGATCCGATGCAGAGTCTGCATCCCTCCTTTGTTTCTGAACCTCGATTGTCGAGATCTTAAGTCTGATTCCAAGAATGGTTGCACGCTTTTCTACTGATTGTGCAGAGTAATAGTTTGGGTGCGTGATGGATTGGCCCCCATGCCGACTACCCTTTCTATTCGCTCTTGTACATTGAAGTGGGATAGGCCACATCTTTTCTCACCTTCTATCGAAGTTAGAGGTGGCTTTATTTGTGGATACCTCTACCTTCGCCATTTTGTTCCCGGAGTGTTCCCTCGACGATCACGGACAACGACCTCTTGTTAGTGGTGTCGCAAGGATCTACACGAAGCGAGAAGATTCAGGACGCCGCCTTGTTCCCGGTACCATGAGGCGGATCTCGAGGGCGAGATCCATTGTTAGTGGTGTCGAATTGTGGCGCCCCGCAAAAACCACTACTAGAAAATCGCGTTGATTTTGTGCATTGCATCATCATGACATCATCATACATCTATCTGTCTAAAACTATTTTGCTAAAAGCCCTATTTCGTTTTCTATATTAATTCCTCCCTATTACTTTAAATCAAAACACCGGTGCTTAGGATATCTCAGTTGTCTAAAAGCAATTTATAAAGGCTTTTAAAATAAATTAGAAAACCCTAGCCTAAAATATCTAGTCCTAATCCTACCTAAAACCTTTTATACCAAATAACCTACCAGTCCTATTATACCCCAACCCTCCACCTCACTGCACCAATGGTGCACGCCCTCACCCTCTCCACATCACCTGACCCAACCTGGCCACCTCGGCCGCCCCTCTCCCTGGCCCGGCCTGGCCTTCCACCCTTGACCTCTCTCCTGCCTCTCCACTGCAAGCGGTCCCACCTGCTGCCCGCCACCCACTGCGCCTCCCACTCCTGGAACCCGGCCCCCCACCACACCTCTCTCCTGGCACCCACCCTCCACTCGGCCCCTCTGCCCTACCACCCGTCGCCTGTCCCCCTACCCTCTCTCTCTTCTCCCCCGCTCGACCCCCACCTATCGCGCCTCCTCCCGCTCGTCGCCTTGGCCTCCCCTCGCCAGTGACTCCTCCCGTGGAGCCCCGCCTCCCAGAGGCTTCCGCCGCCCTTCTCTCCCGCCTCTCCGGAGCAGCCCCGACCGCGACCCCCGCCCCGCATCTCCCTCCTCCCGCCGTTGCCTCTTCTCTGCTCTCTACCGCCGCCTTGGACCCTACCGCCCTCTGCCCGACCTCCTCGTCGCCGGCCCGCGCCTCCTCGTCGCCGGTCGCCCCCACCGCACCCCAGCGCCCTTCCTCCTCCTTCGCCTCTCCCGGCCGGCACCGCCCCTATCCGCCGCCGTTCTCGGCTCCCCACCCACCACCGCATCGACCTCCTTCTCCCAGAGCCGCGCTGGCCGCCTCCCTCGTGTTGCCCGTGCGCCCTGCCGACCATGTCCCCGCCGCCGCGCACCCTCTCCCTCCCCGTTCAAGCCACCGCGTCCCCGGGTACCCGTCCGCCGCCAGTTCCCTCTTCGCCGTCTCCGGCACAGCACCGTCCTGCGTCCGGCCGCCATCGTCGCCAATCCTCCGGCCGCAACCGCCGTCGTCGCGGCATCGGCCTCGCTCTACCGGCGCCGCCCTCATCCTTGTGGCCAGCTGCTGCGACTCCTCTGTTTGAGCCGTTGGCCAGTTCTCTTGGACTAGGCCCCCTGACTCATGATGCGAAGATAGGGAGTGGTGATCTTTGCGTGGTTTGGTGGTGTTTAGAAGCGGTGATACTCGAAGTCGATTGAGCCATGATTTGCTACGAGTTCAAGATCTCGAACCCGAACCCTCGAGCCAAGTCCTCCTACCCCGTCGAGCGAACCCGGTGCCCATCCCGAGTCGACGCCGACCACCACACCGAGGCGCCCACGGAATGGCAAGATCGCCACATGGTGTGTGTCCCAAGACCACAGACCCCGAGAAGACGATCCGAGCGCCAAGGCCTTGACGGGAATCGACAAGATCATCGCGGAACTCAAGGTCTGCCGTGGGTTGCGAGCCAAGGTCGCCGACACGGAACGCCAAGTACTTCACCCCGGAGGCCAAGTCCGACCCGACCCGCGGACCCGACAAGGTCTTCACGACAACAAGAACGACATCGACTAGGGCAGATCCGATGTGCCCCCGACGCCAACCAAGTCCTTCCTCCCGGATGCGACAAAACCTACTCCGTTGACCTAGAATGTTTCTGCCGAGACCGATCCCGTCGAACCCTGAACCCTGAGTCCGGCCCCGAACCTCCCCGGAACCAAGATCTTTCGAACCCAGATGTGTGACCCTAAGCCCCTATTTTTATAATAATATATACTTGTTGCATTAAATCATTCATGCATGCATACTTGTCTGTGGTTTGGGGGCATTATGCCGATTCACCTCATAATTTAATATGGGGCCCATATGCAGGCAAATCTAGTAGTATATTGGTCCCATTTAAATTTGTGTAGCGAACCGGTAACTTATCTTGCCATGTTAATGCAACATTTAAATTGCAGGGTAGCTAAACAACATGAACCATCTGAATAATTGTCGGGACCCCGGTTCCACTTAATATGACCTAGTTGCATTGCACCTTTGCCATGTCATACATCATACATGCATCATGCCCGATCTTTTGCCGTAGTATTAAATATTGCACCCGGTGTTTATTCTAGTGTTTTGGTTCTTCGCGGATAAGGCCGTTGAGTTGATGCGAGTGTCGACCCGATCGTCGGTTGAACCTTCGGCAGTGTTTTCAGGCGAGCACCTCCCCCCTTTCTACCTATCTTAATTTTATAGTATTTATTTCCCTCCTGTTGATCTATTGCTATCTGTGTTGCGTTGCTCTAGTTTTCGTACCCGTGATATCCCTTGCAGCCTCCTAATGCCTTGGACACATCCTATTACCTGTTGTTTGGTAGATAGTTGGACTTGCGCGTCGTAGTCGCTTGCTCAAGTGCTGTTGCGTGTCGTCAAGTACCATAGTTGTTGGAGTATTGCCGCATGTTTAATGTTGGAGATGATCATGGCTTTAATTATCGTTTAATTCAATTATTGTTTAATAACTATAATTGAAGTAGGTAAATCTGAGAACACCGTGGGTGATAGATCATATTTGGTTTCGACCACTCCTTTGGTGTCCGTGGGACCCGAGTTCTTGACACCTGTTCCGAGATCGAGCGCGCTAACCACATGTGGAATGTATGGGCACCCCATCGATTTAGTACCTGATTTCAAAGTACTGTACTGGCGGCCACAACTAGTTTGAGGTTTTATTTACTATTCTGTACTTATGCCATGCTTCTTTGCTTTATTACGATTGTGCGAGCACTGTCTTTGTTAGGATCGGGACACGTTTTTGTTGTGTCGACAAGATCATCTTTCGGGTTCCCGATCGTTTACCGTCCACCCAAACCACGAGTCCGTCTCGAGACCGGCTTCGTTGTGGGTAGACTTAGTGGGGTGGCCCCGTGCTTACTTTGGGTGCAGGAAGCGTCATGACTTAGGCCCGCCGACATACCGATGGGTGTATGTTAATTGATCGGCAAAAGGGTCGAAGTGCGTGTGGATACTTTGGTGCACCCTGCGGTTAAATCTTTTCGAAGGCGTGTCATGGTTATGGACGACTTGGAGCACAGTGCTTGATCATAGACAACTATAACTAAAGTTTACTGTTATAATTTGACTTGTATCCGATATCACTAGTAATCAGCTTCACTACAACGGAATGGCTAAATAAAAGTACCAACAACTGCTGGGTTTTGGGATACCTCATGCTAATCGTATATTTGACTAGTAAGTGTTGCAACTACAATGGAATGGTTAACTAAAACTGCCCACCGCTTATCTTATCAGGATGGCTATCTATAGCTGACTAGTAATTGCTGCAATGATAACTGAATAAATAAAACTGCCAACAGTGTGAGTTCCTCGGTTGACTTCCTCGTTTGGTCTCGAGGGGGAAATGCCAGGATGGGTATGTTTGGTGGTAGTATCAGGTTGGATCCGAATAGGTCTTTCTTACCCCTCTATGATAGCCGCCAGTTATATCGAGTCTCTATAGGTTGTTTAGTGCATGTTGCGCTGCCGCTCAGTCCACCATACCTATGTAGGCGAGGACCGCCAAATTCTAGCCTCGCCGTGTACTGGCCTCAGTACTGACCGCTCTCTCTTTTTCCTTTGCCCTTTGTCGGCACCCCTTTTGTTTAAGCAGGTTTTGAGATCGACGTCGTTAGCAGGGTTACCCTTCCGGCTTGGCAGGCGGTTATGGGCGCCATTGGTTATTCTTGAGCTCTTAGCCCCATTTGCATCTTGTCCGTAGCTGGACGCTCTATCGTTCAAGGTGATTTGGATCTTTGTTACGTATATGTATTCTTGACTCTCGAGTCGTATATATATATATATATATACGTGGGTCCCATCGAGGACTGTTGTGTAATGTTATTACTTCGTTTTCCACCCGCACGCAAGTGCCTGGTGGGCACCTTTGAATTCTATGCGGGTTTGGCGGGAAGCGCTGAAACTTGCATAGGGCCGATTCTGAGGGTGTTACAACCGCGACCGCGATAACAGACCCTCAGCATACTAAAAACTTTCGGGTCCATGCACCATCCATTTCTACATCGACAAGCAGGATGGCAAAAAGAAGGCGAGCCACATGCTCAAGGATTGCCGAGTTCCGAAGCTCGGAAAGCATGGTGCGAGATGAGGCAGCAAGCTCCAATCCTCCGTTGAAGCGCACCGCGCGGTGAGATAGTTCATGGAGCTCCTCCACGCCACACAGGAGGACTGAACCAACCGGTCGCATTGAACCGGCGGGAATGGGTATCCCGAAAGAACGCGATGATCGGAAGGGTGCCCTACGAATAGGGTGCGAAGAAAATCACTGACAGATCAACTGGCGTGGCAACTCCACCGCCATCCACGAGTACCTCGGCGGATCAGTCTGCATCATGTTCACTCGTTCGGATCACCCTTGCGGATCCTCGACCAGGTCATGCTGCCACGGTGTTGTAGCCGGTCGGAGGTTTCGAGATGAGTCGCGTCTTCATGGGCGGCGGCGGCATCAACGATGTTCGCAAGCACTCTAGCGCAATGTGGATCGCGGTGCGGCTGGAACAATCGAACACAACGTTCCATGGCATCGTTAGGAAGGCATATTTCCCACAGGCAAGATATGGCTCGGCGTCATCTTGACAAGCGGACAACTTCCGGCGAGCGGCTCGAATTTGAAGTGGTGGACTGGCCATCACAGTACCATGCCATCCTCGGGCGTGTAGCATTCGCAAGGTTCCTGGCTGACCCACATTATGCATACCTGCTACTCAAGATGCCAGGACCGAAGGGCGTCATCACAGTCCACGAGAGCTTCACCCGATCGGACCAATGCGACAGATATTTCAACAGAATCTCACAATCATTCGGTATGCAGGAGGAGCTCCTTAGGCTCCGCGAGGTGACAGACAATGGGGCACCCCGGTTGCCGCGACAAACGCACGACATGTCTTTCGACTCCGGTCAACACAAATAAGGTGCAGGTCCACCCGGCGGATGCCTCCAAGATGGCGCTGATCGCCAGCGACCTCGACCCCGCATAGGAAGCGCTCGTCGAATTCCTCCGTGGCGCTGGAAATCTTACGGTGTCCTGCGGACATGCCAGGAGTTCCCAGGGAATTCGCCGAGCATGCACTCAACGTCTTTCCAGACACCAAGCCCGTCAAGCAGTCCATCCGAAGACTATCTGAGCCACGAGACGAAGCTATCGACAAAGAAATCAACAGACTACTCGCTGCAAACTTCATCAGGGAAATCAAAGAAAGCGAGTGGCTTGCAAACACAGTCATGGTCCCAAAGAAGGACACGGACATCCTGCGGATGTGCGTGGATTTCACATCGCTAAACAAGTACTGCCCAAAGGACCACTTCCCCTTCCTCGGATCGACCAGATCATCGATTCGACTGCAGGTTGCGAGAAACTCTCCTTCCTCGACGCCTACTCATGCTACAACCAGATTCGACTCAAGGTTGAAGATCAGGAGAAAACAACGTTTATCACACCGTTCGGAGTATTCTGCTACAACACAATGCCTTTCGGGCTAAAGAACGCAGGTGCCACGTACCAGCGATGCATGCAGGCCTGCCTCAAGGACTAGATCGGTCGCAATGTTCAAGTCTATGTTGATGACATAGTCATAAAAACCAGGGAGGCAAGGACACTTATCGACGATCTCCGCGAGACGTTCGACAACCTTGATCGCTACAGGATCAAGCACAACCCCGAAAAGTGCGCCTTCGGCGTCCCATAGGGTCAGCTGCTCGGGTACTTCATCTCTCAGGGAGGGATCGAGGCGAACCCGAAGAAAATCAGAGCCATCATGGCGATGGAGAAGCCGAAAAACATCAAGGGTGTCCAACAGCTCGCAGGACGAATAGCGGCATTGAGAAGATTCATCAGCCGCATGGGCGATAAGGCCTTGCCATTCTACTAGATGCTACGCAAGGCAGATAAATTCGAGTGGACGCCCGAAGCCAACGATGCATTCAAAAGCCTCAAGCGGCTCCTCTCCACCTCGCCCGTCTTGGTCACTCCAAAGGAGCGCGAGCCTCTGCTGCTGTACATAGCAGCCACACACCAGGTGGTCAGCACCGTACTAGTGGTCGAACGACCCGAAGAAGGCAAGAACCACGGGTTCCGGTAGCAATCTACTACCTCGGTAGTCGGCACCAACAAAGCGGAGGTACCCTCACTGCAGGCTTCGCCTCTGGCATTTCATGACGGCTCGACGGCTGAGCCATTACTTCCAGGAGCATGTGGCATCCTGCAAAACCGCTACTAGAAAATCGCGTTGTTTTTGTGCATTGCATCCTCATGACCGCATGCTCATGTCATCATGCCACATTGCATTTGTGCATCGTCATGTCATCTTGCATTTGTTTGCATAAAACCATTTCCGAAACGCCTAGTTTTGTTTTCTAAATACTCCCGTCTTTATTCAAATTAAAACTCGGGTCTCCGGAATGTTTTGTTTTGTCTGCCAACGGTTTACAAACGCCTCGTTTTTAATAAATAAAATATTTACTTTATTTTTAGGGGCAGCCGTACCGGACCGATCCGACCCAGTCGGCCACCCCCAGTACAAAACCAGCCTACCCCAAATCTTTTCCTACCCAGTCCTATTCTACCCAGCCTCCCTCCACCCCTCCACCTCACCCCATCCAATCGATTGCTGCCACATCACCCTGCCCAAACCCCACCCAATCACCACGCCACCTGCCCTACACACACACCTTGACCACCACCCCACTGCTTCCACCGCAGCACACACTGCGGCGGGCCCCACCACCTTGGCCCCACACCCGACCGCGTCTTCTCCCTGGAACCCACCTTCCCCGTGACCGAACACCACCTTCCTCCCTCGTTCCCCTCGCTCGGGACCTTCCAAACCACCCGCCACCGCCTCCCCCTCATCCGGCGTCGCTCGCCACCCGCGCAGGCCTCGCCTCACCCACCTCTCCCCTGCACGCCACGCCTTCCTCGCCTCCGACCGGAGCCCCGACTCTGCCCGTCGATCACCTCTGCCGCGTGGTGCGCCACCGCCTGCGTCACTCCCCTCGCTCGGCCTCGCCGGCCCCAGGCTGCCTCCCTTCTCCCGAGCGGCGCGCCGGCCCTCCGTCCTCGGCCGCATCTCGCCGGCCCCGCTGGAGATCTTCCCCGCTGGCCGCCTGCGCCTTCCACGGCCACCTCCTCGTCCGCCCCCGCGAACCCAAACCTCTCCTCCCGCGGGCCACCACCCAGCGCCGCCACTCCTCTCTGACGGCTCCGTAGCCTCTCTCTTCCCCTTTGCAAACCACCCACCGCCGCCAGGGTCCTCTCTTCTCTCCCCGTCGATGCTCGTCCCCGACCCCAGCGACGTGCGCGCGCCTCCGCCTTCTCCAGCTCCGCCCGCTGCCCGCCGGCCGACCTTCCTCTCTCCAGGATCCCACCCCCTCCCCGGCTGTCTCGTCGAGCCAGGGGCTCCCCGGCGATGGTCCCACGCCCGGCTTCGTCTCTGCAACTCCCCTCCACCGGAGTGCCCCGCCTCCTCCGGCTGCTAGTGCTCGCCGCCGACATCACGTTGTCGAGCCCTTCCTTCCACTTTGGGGCCCACCATCACCCTGGTTGCGTTCAAGCCTGTCGATGTGCTCGTTGTTCTGCAGGTCCTTGTTGGCAGCGCTCGTGGGCATGATGGCACCCACTATTGTCTGGAGGACCTTTTATTCAAACCGGGCCTTCACCAAGACGCTACCTGCGTGTATGTGTCTATAAACCCGAGTGGCTCCCATGGAGATTTTGTGTATAATCATGGAACATCAAGATCTTCGTGCCGAGAGTTCTCATCCAAGATCTTCGAAGACGTACGATGTCAAGTTTCGACTAATGACGACCCAAGGCATGCGGGCGGTGTGCGAAGAAGGCAAGAACCATCTGATGTCAAGATCTACGTCAAGGAACGCCATGGTCTTCTTCATGGACACCGGGACCCCCGACTCGAAGACCTTTTCGCCAAGACACCCGATCCTCGATCCAAAAACCTGAACCCTCGGTGAACTCCAAGATCGCCATTCGATGTGTGACCCCTATCCGAGACCCCTCATATTTTTATAATATATGTTATTGATCTTATTGCATATAAAATGAACATGTTTGCATACATATTGCGGGTGTTTGGGGGTGTTTCGACGATTCACCTAAATTAAATATGGGATCCATATGCGGACAAATCTAGTCTTATATTGGTCCCATTTAAATTTGTGCATCGAACCGGTGATATAATTTGCCTTGTTAAGACAACATTTAAATTGCGGGGTATCCAAACAACATGAACGATATAATTAATTGCCGGGACCCCGGTTCCGTTTAATTTTGCCTAATTGCATCGCATGCTTGCCATGTCATACATCATACATGCATCATGCCCGCTCTTCTGCCGTAGTATTAAATATTCCATCCGGTGTTTCTTCTAGTGCTTTGCTTCTTCACGGATTAGGCCGTTGAGTTGATGCGAGTGTCGACCTGATCTTCGGATGAACCTTCGGCAATGTTTTCAGGCGAGCATCCCTTCCCCTTCTACCTATTTTGCATTTATAGTCTTTATTCCCTCCTGTTGATCTATTGCTATCTGTGTTGCGTTGCTCTAGTTTTCGTCGTGATATCCCTTGCAGCCTTATATTGCCTTGGACACATCCTATTACTGTTGTTTGGTAGATAGTTGGACTTATTGGCGTCGTGATCGCTTGCTCAAGTGTTGTTGCGTCGTCGATTACCACAGTTGTTGGAGGATTGCCGCATGTTTAATGTTGGAGATGACCATGGCTTTAATTATTGTTTAATAACTAAAATTGAAGTAGGTAAATGCAGAGGCACAGGTGGGCAATAGATGTTATTTGGTTGTTAACCGTCCACTTGTGTCCGTGGGACCCGAGTTCTTGACACTGTTAGAGATCGGCGCTAACCACGGTGGGGTGTATGGGCACCCCATCGATTAGTACTGATTTAAAAGTATTGTGCGGGGCCACAATTAGATTGGGGCTTTATTACTATCTGTACTTATGCCATGCTTCTTGCTTTATTTAAATTGTGCAATCTTGCTGTACTTTTTAGGTTCGTGACACGTTTATTTGTCGACAAACCCAATCATCTTTTCGGGTTCCCGATCGTTTCTGACCGTCCACAAAACCGAGTCCGTCTCGAGACCCGACTTCGTTGCGGGTAGCTTAGTGGGGTGGCCCCATGTACTTGCTTTGGAGTGCGGAAGCGTCATGACTTAGGCCCGCCGACATCTGGATGGGTGTATGTTAGCGATCGGCAAAAGGGTCGAAGTGCGTGTGGATACTTTGGTGCACCCTGCGGTTAAATCTTTTCGAAAAGCCGTGTCGCGGTTATGGGCGACTTGGAGCACAGGTCTCGATCATGAACAACTATAACTAAAGTTCTTGTTATAATTTGACTTGTATCCGATATGACTAGTAATCGGCTTCTTTGCAGCGGAATGGCTAAATAAAAGTACCAACAAGCTGTTGGGTTTGGGATATCTCATGCTAATTGTATCGACTAGTAAGTGTTGCAACTTCTAGCGGAATGGTTAACTAAAAGTGCCCACTTCTTATTATATCGGGATGACTATCTATACGACTAGTAATTGCTGCGATAAGCGAATAAATAAAACTGCCAACTGTGTGAGTTCCTCGGTTGACTTCCTCGTTTGGTCTCGAGGGGGAAATCCCAGGATGGGTATGTTTGGTGGTAGTATCAGGTTGTTCCCGAATAGGTCTTTCTTACCCCTCTCTGATAGCCGCTAGTTATATCGAGTCTCTATAGGTTGATCTAGTGCATGATGCGCTGCCGCTTCAGCCCACCATACCTATGTAGGCGAGGACCGCCGAATTCTAGCCTCGCCGTGTACTGGCCTCAGTACTGACCGCTCTCTCTTTTTCCTTTGCCCTTTGTCGGCACCCCTTTTTTTAAGCAGGTTTTGAGATCGACGTCGTTAGCAGGGTTACCCTTCCGGCTTGGCCTGGGCAGGGTTATGGACGCCATTGGTTATTCTTCAGGGCTCTTAGCTCAATTTGCATCTTGTCCGTACTCGGACGCTGTATCGTTTTAAAGGTGATTTGGATCTTTGTATTGTACATCTGTATTCTTGAATCTTTGAGTCGTTGTTGTATATGTTTTGTGGGTTCCATCGAGGACTATTGTGTAATGGTATTACTTCGTTTTCCACCCGCACGCAAGTGCCTGGTGGGCACCTTTGAATCGTTTCTATGCGGGTTTTGGCGGAAGCGGAAGCTTGCATAGGGCCGATTCGAGGGTGTTCTGAGTGGTATCGAGCTCGGGTTGCGATACCCTAAGTCCAGCCTGTGGGATAACCTAGCTAACGGCGAAGTAGAGTGTCAAAACTATTTTTGAAAAATCGGTTGGATAGTTATGATTAGGTCTGATTTTACTCCTTACCCTCTGCTGCTCTCCTCTCACCTCTGCCTGTTATGAATCCGCTCTCGTCTCTCTCTTCGAGTCCAGGATTTCGTGGTTGGGTTCCATCACCTTGAGTTCGCTTCCTCCTTTGGTAGCGGTGTTGCTACATCTGGTCTTCATGCTATCAGGAATCCTTCGTCTGGTGGACTTCTCTTTGTTCCTTCTTGTGCCTTCCGGTGCTTTCGGCGACGACATCATCTCGCCCGGATCCGATGCGTATCGCATCACTCCTTTGTTCTGAACCTCGATTGTCGAGATCTTGATCTGATTCAAGGATGGTTTGCGCTTTTCTCTTGATTGTGCGAGTAATAGTTTGGGTGCGTGATGGATTGGCCCCATGCCGACTACTCACTCTATGCGCTTGTGTACATTGAAGTGGATGAGAATGCATCGGTTCTCTCTTTCTATCGGAGTTAGAGGTGGCTTCATTTGTTGATACCTCTACCTTGACCTTTTGTTCCCGGTGTTCCCTCGGCGATCACGGACAACGACCTCTTGTTAGTGGTGTCGCGGATCTACACGGCGAGAAGGCCGCGAATCGCCCTTCGTCCCGGTACCATGAGGCGGATCTCGAGGGCGAGATACATTGTTAGTGGTGTCGAATTGTGGCATCCCGCAAAACCGCTACTAGAAAATCGCGTTGTTTTTGTGCATTGCATCCTCATGACCGCATGCTCATGTCATCATGCCACATTGCATTTGTGCATCGTCATGTCATCTTGCATTTGTTTGCATAAAACCATTTCCGAAACGCCTAGTTTTGTTTTCTAAATACTCCCGTCTTTATTCAAATTAAAACTCGGATCTCCGGAATATTTTGTTTCGTCTACCAACGGTTTTCAAACGCCCCGTTTTAAATAATAAAATATTTACTTTATTTTTAGGGGCAGCCGTACCGGGCCGATCCGACCCAGTCGGCCACCCCCAGTACAAAACCAGAGCTACCCCAAACCTTTTCCTACCTAATTCTAGTCTACCCAGCCCCTTCCTCCACCCCTCCACCTCACCCCATCCAATCAGTGCTCGCCACATCACCCCTGGCCCAAACCCCACCCAATCACTCGCTGCCACCTGCCCTACCCCACACACAGCAACACAACCACCACCACCCACCTGCTTCCACCGCCTGGCACACCTGCAGCGGGGCCCCACCCCTGCTTGGCCCCACACCCGACCGCGTCTGCTCCCTGGAACCCACCTTCCCCGTGACCGAACACCACCTTCCTCCCTCGTTCCCCTCGTTCGGGACCTTCCAAACCACCCGCCACCGCCTCCCCCTCATCCGGCGTCGCTCGCCACCCGCGCAGGCCTCGCCTCACCCACCTCTCCCCTGCACGCCACGCCCTCCTCGCCTCCGGCCAGAGCCCCGACTCCGCCCGTCGGTCTCCTCTGCCGCGTGGTGCGCCACCGCCTGCGTCACTCCCCTCGCTTGGCCCCAGGCTGCCTCCTTCTCCCGGCGGCAAGCCCTCCGTCCTCGGCCGCATCTCGCCCGCTGAGATCTTCCCGCCGGCACTGCGCCTTCCACACCTCCTCGTCGCCCCATGAACCCAAACCTCTCCTCCCCGGCGCACCCACCCCTTGGCGCCGCCACTCCTCTCTCTTGCGCTCCGCATGGCCTCTCTCTTCCCCTTCGCAAACCACCCACCGCCGCCAGGGTCCTCTCTTCTCTCCCCGTCGATGCTCGCCCCAGACCCCAGCGACGTGCGCGCGCCTCCGCCTTCTCCAGCTCCGCCCGCTGCCCGCCGGCCGACCTTCCTCTCTCTAGGAGCCTACCCCCTCCCCGGTTGTCTCGTCGAGCCAGGGGCTCCCCGGCGATGGTCCCGCGCCCGTCTTCGTCTCTGCAACTCCCCTCCACCGGAGTGCCCCGCCTCCTCCGGCTGCTAGTGCTCGCCGCCGACATCATGTTACCGAGCCCTTCCTTCCACTTTGGGGCCCACCGTCACCCTGGTTGCGTTCAAGCCTGTCGATGTGCTCGTTGTTCTGCAGGTCCTTGTTGGTAGCGCTCGTGGGCACGATGGCACCCACTATTGTCTGAAGGACCTTTTCTTCAAACCGGGCCTTCACCAAGAAGCTACCTACGTGTATGTGTCTATAAACCCGAGTGGCTCCCATGGAGATTTTGTGTATAATCACGGAACATCAAGATCTTCGTGCCGAGAGTTCTCATCCAAGATCTTCGAAGACGTACGATGTCAAGTTCCGACTAATGACGACCCAAGGTATGCGGAGCATGTGTGCAGAACCGGCAAGAACCATCTGATGTCAAGATCTACGTCAAGGAACGCCATGGTCTTCTTCATGGACACCGGGACCCCTGACTCGAACACCTTTTCTCCAAGACACCCGATCCTCGATCCAAAAACCCGAACCCTCGGTGAACCCCAAGATCACCATTCGATGTGTGACCCCTATCCGAGACCCCTCATATTTTTATAATATATGTTATTGATCTTATTGCATATAAAATGAACATGTTTGCATACATATTGTGGGTGTTTGGTGGTGTTTCGACGATTCACCTAAATTAAATATGGGATCCATATGCAGACAAATCTAGTCTTATATTGGTCCCATTTAAATTTGTGCATCGAACCGGTGATATAATTTGCCTTGTTAAGACAACATTTAAATTGCGGGGTATCCAAACAACATGAACGATATAATTAATTGTAGGGACCCCGGTTCCGTTTAATTTTGCCTAATTGCATCGCATGCTTGCCATGTCATACATCATACATGCATCATGCCCGCTCTTCTGCCGTAGTATTAAATATTCCATCCGGTGTTTCTTCTAGTGCTTTGCTTCTTCACGGATTAGGCCGTTGAGTTGATGCGAGTGTCGACCCGATCTTCGGATGAACCTTCGGCAATGTTTTCAGGCGAGCATCCCTTCCCCTTCTACCTATTTTGCATTTATAGTCTTTATTCCCTCCTGTTGATCTATTGCTATCTGTGTTGCGTTGCTCTAGTTTTCGTATCGGTGATATCCCTTGCAGCCTTATATTGCCTTGGACACATCCTATTACCTGTTGTTTGGTAGATAGTTGGACTTGCGCGTCGTAGTCGCTTGCTCAAGTGCTGTTGCGTGTCGTCCAGTACCACAGTTGTTGGAGGATTGCCGCATGTTTAATGTTGGAGATGATCATGGCTTTAATTATTGTTTAATAACTAAAATTGAAGTAGGTAAATGCAGAGGCACAGGTGGGCAATAGATGTTATTTGGTTGTTAACCGTCCACTTGTGTCTGTGGGACCCGAGTTCTTGACACTGTTAGAGATCGGCGCTAACCACGGTGGGGTGTATGGGCACCCCATCGATTAGTACCTAATTTAAAAGTATTGTGCAGGGGCCACAATTAGTTTGGGTCTTTATTACTATCACTGCTTATGCCATGCTTTCTTGCTTTATTTAAATTGTGCAATCTTGCATCTTGTTTAGGTTAGACACGTTTTATTTGTGTCGACAAGCCCAGTCATCTTTTCGGGTTCCTAGTCGTTTACAGCCGTCCACACAAACCATGAGTCCGTCTCGGAGACCGGCCGACTTCGTTGCGGGTAGCTTAGTGGGGTGCCCCCCATGTACTTGCTTTGGGTCTGGGAAACGTCATGACTTAGGCCCCGCCGACATACCGATGGGTGTATGTTAGCGATCGGCAAAAGGGTCAGTGCGTGTGGATACTTTGGTGCACCCTGCGTTAAATCTTTTAACCGTGTCGCGGTTATGGACGACTTGGATCACAGGTCTCGATCATAGACAACTATAACTAAAGTTCTTTGTTATAATTTGACTTGTATCCGATATGACTAGTAATGCTTCACTTCAACGGAATGGCTAAATAAAAGTACCAACAAGCTGCTGGGTTTGGGATATCTCATGCTAATTGTATCGACTAGTAAGTGTTGCAACTTCTAGCGGAATGGTTAACTAAAAGTGCCCACTGCTTATATCGGTATGACTATCTATACGACTAGTAATTGCTGCAGCGATTCTTGAATAAATAAAGCGCCAAGCGTGTGAGTTCCTCGGTTGACTTCCTCGTTTGGTCTCGAGGGAAATCGGGATGGGTATGTTTGGTGGTAGTATCGAGTTGGTCCGAATAGGTCTTTCTTACCCCTCTCGATGGCCGCTAGTTGTATCGAGTCTCTATAGGTTGATCTAGTGCATCTTTGCTGCCTTGACCCACCATACCTATGTGGCGAGGGCCGAATTCTAGCCTCGCCGTGTCTTGGCCTCGATCTTGACCGCTCTCTCTTTTTCCTTTGCCCTTTGTCGGCACCCCTTTTGTTTAAGCAGGTTTTGAGATCGACGTCGTTAGCAGGGTTACCCTTCCGGCTTGGCCTGGGCAGGGTTATGGACGCCATTGGTTATTCTTCAGGGCTCTTAGCTCAATTTTCATCTTGTCCGTACTCGGACGCTATATCGTTTTAAAGGTGGTTTGGATCTTTGTATTGTACATCTGTATTCTTGACTCTTTGAGCCGTTGTTGTATATGTTTTATGGGTTCCATCGAGGACTATTGTGTAATGGTATTACTTCGTTTTCCACCCGCACGCAAGTGCCTGGTGGGCACCTTTGAATCGTTTCTATGCGGGTTTGGCGGGAAGCGCTGAAGCTTGCATAGGGACGATTCTCAGGGTGTTACAGAGCACCAGGTGATGGTTGTCAACGAGGCACCCCTGAACATCATCCTGAATAACCCAGAGGCCACAGGACACGTGGCCCTATGGGGCATCGAGCTGTCACCCCTGGACATCATCTATGATAAGCGACTCGCAATCAAGTCTCAAGTCCTCCCGGACTTCCTCATACATTGGATGGAGCTGCAGCTGCCAGACATCCCAGACATGTCGCAGTCATGGACCATGCACTTCGACGGCTCCAAGCGCGAAGCTGGAGCAGGAGCCGGGGTCATACTGACCTCCCCGCAAGGCGACCAGATGAAGTACGTCCTCCGGATAAAATTCCGAGCCTCCAACAATGAGGCCGAATACGAAGCCCTCATCCACGGCATGAGAATGGCAAAGATCTGCGGCGCAATGTGCCTGATCATCTACGGTGACTCCAACCTCGTCGTCCAGGGCGATGAGCGAGTCACGACACACGCCGAAAACATGATCGCGCCGCGCACTCTACAACACACTCGAAGGAGAATTCGGCCTGCGAGCTTGACGCGTTGGAAGAGCAGCGAGGAGGCCGACAGACTTCGCCAACATCGGCTCCACTGCGCCAAAGGTGCCACCGGTGTGTTCCTCGAACGGATCTGCGTGCCATCCATCAGCGGAAATTCCCAAGGGATCACCGAAGAAGCAGAACACTGGGGCTACGCTGCGAAGGACATGAAGGACCGGCGGACACAGAAGGCCACCATGGTCAACCTAATGCAGGTCATGGCGGTCGAAGAAACTTGGGCAGCGACCATACCTCCGATTCTTGATAAGCGGAGAAGCGCACGGCGGCGACGGATGCGGCGCATATCTCGTCGGTCAAAAGCCTTCACCATCATCAATGGCGAGTTGCAAGCGCGTATCACGGTGTACTACAAGGTGCGTCACCATCGGTGACGGAAAGCCATCCTCAAGACATCCACGAGGGCATCTGCGGCCATCACGCAGCACCGCTCCCTTGTCGCCAAAGCTCTATGAGCCGGATTCTCTGCCAGCGGCCATGAGTAGCATAAGGACATCGTCCGAAGATGCAACAGGTGCCAGCGGTTCGCGACAAACGCCGCGCACCGGTCGAGCTCATACCCATACCTATAGCCTGGCCCTTTGCTCAATGGGGCCTCGACATGATAGGCAAACTGCCAAAGTCCTCGAAAGGGGGACACGTTTACCTCCTGGTCGCAATCGACAAATTCACCAAGTGGGTCGAGGCCATGCCCGTCACCAACCAAAAGGGCAAAACTGCCGTCAAGTTCTTCGAGTCCATTGTCTACAGGTTCGGCGTACCGCACAGCATCATCATCGACAATGGATCGAACTTTATCTCCAAGGAGTTCCAGGACTTCTGCGAAGGCCTTGGGATCAACATCACGTACGCCTCAGTGGCACACCCGCAAACAAACGGGCAAGTGGAAAAGGCCAACGGCCTAATCGGCGCTGGTATCAAGAAGCGCCTCATGAGTCCACTCGAACGGAAAGCGGAGCTTGGGCGAAGAGCTACCATCCATCTTGTGGAGCTTACGGACTCGTAAACAGCTCCACCGGCTACCGCCGTTCTTCATGGTACCGGGCCGAGCCGTGCTACCGGCAATCGCCACCAGGCTCCCCGGGTCGTCGCCTACAGCGAAGCCGAATCCACGGCTGCACTCGAAGATGCCGTCGACACACTCGACAAAGCAAGAGACGTAGCAGCAGCTCGATCGGCGGTGTACCAGCAGAGTCTCCGCAACTACCACAGCCGCCGGCTATGCCCAAGGTCCTTCGTCGAAGGAGACCTCGTCTTGCGACTCAAGCAAGAGCGACCGAAGAAATTCGAGTCGCCATGGGAAGGACCTTACATCATCACCAAAGTCATCCCAGGTGGCGCCTATCGCCTCAAGCACGTGGAATCTGGAGTCGCATACTCCAACCCATGGAACATCGCACACTTACGGCGATTCTACCCATAGTTACCTACCACTTTACTTTCAATAAGGCTTTTCAGCCAAGGCTATTCAGCCGAACAATGTACTTCCTCCATTACGATATAAATAAAGCTAAGTGTCTTGCCCCAAAATTTCGTTTCGTTATTTGCAACTTTACTTTATGCTACAAACGCACTCGGGGGCTCCCCCCACCTCACGATTTTCATCAGCGAGAATCACCGTGTACACCACGAGTGGACAACGTCGAGCAAGCGAAAAGGACACGTGCTCAAACAAAGAACTGCGTGCTCACAATAAACATAAACCTTTATAACACAGGCTGCCGCCCGGTAAAAATATACAAATTTTACATCTACCTCTTTTACGGTACTACCTATTACGAAGAATAACTTGAGCATCTTTGCTCAAACAAATCTACTACATTGACGTCTTGCCTTACTGCGCATAATGCGGACGCATAGCCCACTCGCCACCATCCGGCGAAGAGGTGGCCCGGTACTAACGAGACAAATCTACATCGGGCGGTGCGGCCTCACAAGGGACAAAGCAGCCTTCACGCCCGCAAGAAACATTGCGCACCAACTCCTTGACATTGCTCACACTTGAAACTTGACGGAAGACCGCAAGGCTTGTTGGTACAGCATCCAATGGAAACATGACATGCAACACTGAGGCAAGCGACGTCTGCACCTGACGAAGCACCCACGAAACCTGGTGCACACGATCTTGCACCGTCGCCAGCGCCATGGCGCGGTCACGATCCATCCAGAAGAAGCCGCCAGCCTCCATGTCCTGTTGAGTCAAGCAATTGACCCGAACAGCGACACACTCCTTCTCTTCCCTCGGAGCAAGGTTAGCACCTACAACAATTGCACAAAATAAGAGGCAAGGCCAACAGGCTCATTCGAAGAACTGAGCTGCAGCTCGAAACAAAGAACAACTTACATTGAAGCTGCTCAGACAGCCAAAGCAGTTCCGCCATCAAGTACTCCTCTCTGGCTGCACCACGATCCGCCTTGGACTTCTAAATATCGGCGTGACCTCGCAACCCAAGCAACTCCCTCTCAAGACTACGAACACGATCCTGAAGAAAAGTGAGTTGCAAGAAATCATCCAAAGATGGATGCAGCTGCGCTGCAGGCGAGGTGTCAACGGGGTCAGCACCCGAAGGAACCTAGCACAGCAGAAAAGCAAAGGACATAAACATTCAAATAGAGAAGAGCACAACTCAGAAGAGTTTATTAAGCATATAAAGGCCACTACGTGGCACAATGATTGCGTTCCTCACAAATATTTACAACAAAAGAAGACTACAAACTATACTACATCTACAACGCCTAAGACGCGGCACCCTGAGTAGCCTCGGAGCCGGATTGCCTTGTCCTGGCCTCCCCCTGTTGCCGCAGCGCATACTCAGACAACAGATCAATGAGCTTTGGCCCATATCGCTTGCAGCGAGCAGAATAGGCAGCAAAAGCTACCTCGGATCCATCCGCGGTCTTCGGCATCCGGGAGGTGATCTTGGGAAGGTCCAGCTCCGCTCCTGCCGCCAAAGCCGCCACCCGGCCAGACGCCGATGCCCGCTTGCGCTTATATGCATGAGCGCTTGGTAGCAGGGCCTGCGCGAGCGTCAACATCATCAAGGCGCCCGCCAGGGACAAGCTCCTTGTAGAAGCGGCCAAGGACTTCGCCGCCTTGGCAAGGGCGGCAGCGGTGTTGCAGCGATCTTCGACCGCTGCAGTAGCATCATCTAGAGCACTCCCGTGCTCCAGAGCGCCACGGTCAAACTCGATGCCTGCGGCATCTGAGGCAAAACAAAAAGAGAAGACTAAGGACAGTAACAAAGAAGAAAGGCAAGAAAACGAAAATACAGAAGCAAACTGTGGCATCCCGCAAAACCACTACTAGAAAATCGCGTTGAATTTGTGCATTGCATCGTCATCATCAGGCATTGTTTGCATAAAACTATTTTACAAACCTCGATATGTTTTCCGAACGCCCCATCTTGTATTCAAACGCCAAAACCCGGGTCCCCGGATTATTTTGTTTTGGCCGCTATCGGTTTCCAGACGGCCCGTTTAAAATAAATAAACGTTTTAATTATTTTAGCGGGGCAGTCGAACGGGCCGATTGACCCGAACGACCGCCCCAGAAAACTAAACCGGTCCATCTAGTCCGCCCCTATTAATCCTAAAACTACCCAGTTCTCTACCCATCCCTCCAGCCACCTCACGGGCCAATAACGTGCGCCACCTCAGCTAACCCCTATCCTCACCCAACCCCAACCTGCCACGTGGCCAACCCTCACCACCAACCCCCAGCAGCCTCACACATGGGTTCCCCCACACGCCACACCACCGGTGGCCCCGGTCCACACGCCGCTTCTGCCACCACGGCACGCACCCAGCGCGCCTGCCCTGGGCCCTCACCGCCCCTGGCCCACCTCCCAGTCTAACCACCCTGCCCCCGCACGCGGCCCACCCCCCTGGGACCCGCACCCGCCCCCCGACCCCCCGCGGAACAGCCCCCTCCTCCCACGCGTTTTCCTCCCTCCCCTTCTCCCTCAACCTCCCGCTCCCCACCCGCATCCCAGGCCAGCGAGCCGTCGCCCAGCGGCTCGCCCTCGCCGCCCTCCCTCCGCTAAGCGCGCGCCCCGCCACTCCGCCGCCCTTGGCGACCCGTCGCTCCCGTCTTCCCTCGCGTCCGCCTCCTCCCCCGCTGCGCCGCCCGGCTTCAACCTCCGCCTCGCGCCTCCCGCTCGCCTCCGCCCGCCCGGTCCCGCCCGACCGCTGCGCCCGTGCTCCGCCGCGCCACCCTCCCAGCTGGCTGCGCGGCCTCCGCGCGCCCAGCTGCCTGCAGCTCCGCAACGCTGTCCTCCGCCACCTACATGCGCACCCGCGCCCAGCACTCTCCTAACCTGCCGCGCCCGCCAGACCCTCCCGCACCTCCAGCGCCTGGCCTTGCCCGCAGCAGCGCCCCTTCGCTGCCGCCGCTCTCCGTCGCCCCGCCCGAGGAACCGCCCGCCGCCCGCGTGCTCGCCTCCGGTCGCCCCGCCCACCTCCTCCGCCCTGTCGCAGCTCCGCCGTCGCGGGCCCCTCCCTCAAGCTCCCGCAACCCGCGCCCGAGGCAGCGAGCTCCGGCGTCTTGGCGCTCTGGCGCCCCCTCGCTCCGACCCCGCCGGCGGCCCTGCGTGACCCCGAAGCCGCGACACGGAACATGGAGGACGCCGCCAAGGAAACCGAAGACCCCGTCCACGGACTCGAAGGCCCCGGTACCGGAACGCTCTGGTTGTCAAGATCTTCCTCACGGACTCCGATGGCTATGACCGGTCGAACCTCGCAGACTCCATGATCTACTTCGCGGATGAGATGGCCGAGGCCCGAAACCGAAGCGCCAAGACCTACCACGGAACGCCAAGGCCCCTTCACGGACCGTCGAACCCTGGACCCTGTCGGACTCCGAACCCCGGAACCCCAAGATCGTCGAGACCCCTAATGTGTGAACCCCTTCCCGGAACCCTAATTTCACAATATAATACAATTGTTGCATATTTAATTGTCATATTCACATGCATATCTGTGGTTTGGGGGCCTTATGCCGATTCACCTAATAATTAAGTATGGGGCCCATATGCGGGCAAATCTATTCTCATATTGGCCTCATCTAAATCTGTGTAGCGAACCGGTGCTATCTTTTGCCTTGTTAAACAACATTTAAATTGCGGGGTAGCTGAACAACTTGAACCATCTAATGAATTTTCGGGACCCCGGTTCCGCTTAATATGACCTAATTGCATCGCACCTTGCCATGCCATACATCATGCATGCATCATGCCGATCTTCTGCCGTTGTATTAAATATTGCATCCGGTGTTACTTCTAGTGTTTTGCTTCTTCGCGGATAAGGTCGTTGAGTTGATGTGAGCTTCGCCCCGATCTTCGGTGGAACCTTTCGGCAATGTTTTCAGGCGAGCATCTCCCCCTTTCTACCTATCTTACTTTGCTAGTATTTACTTCCCTCCTGTTGATCTTTGCTAACTGTGTTACGATGCTCTAGATTTCGTACCCGTGATATCCCTTGCAGCCATATATAGCCTTGGACACCTCCTATTACCTGTTGTTTGGTAGATAGTTGTACCCGCGTGTCGTAGTCGCTTGCTCAAGTGTTTTGCTTGTCGTCAAGTACCACCTTTGTTGGAGGATCGCCGCATGTTGACGTTGAAGATGATCACGGTTTTAATTATTGTATCACTTTAATTCCTGTTTAACAACTAAAATTGAATTAAGCAGAGGCATCGGTGGGTGATAGGTAAGATTTGGTTTCCGACCGCCACTTGTGTCCGTGGGACCGAGTTCTTGACACTGTTCGAGATCGAGCGCTAACCACGGTGGGAGATATGGGCCCCATTGATAATTACCTGATTTCAAAGTATTGTCTTGGGGCCACAACTAGTTTGAGGTTTTATTTACTATCCTGTACTTATGCCATGCTACTTTACGTATTTAAATTGTGAGCAGCACACCTGTCTTGTTAGGAAGCGGAGTGATTACGCGGTATCGGCCCCGTTTGGGGCATCTTGTCGCTTACATGCCATTGGCGCAACCTAAGTCCGTCTCGAGACCGGCCGACTTCGTTATGGTGTACTTAGTGGGGTGGCCCCCTGCTTGCTTTAGTGCAGGAGCGTCGTGACTTAGGCCCCGACATACCGATGGGTGTATGTTAACGATCGGCAAAAGGGTCAAGTGCTGGATACTTTGGTGCACCGCAGGGTTAAATCTTTTCGAGCCGTGTCGCGGTTATGGGCGACTTGGAGCACGAGTTCGATCATAGACAACTATAACTAAAGTTTACTGTTTAAATTGACTTGTTTCCGATATGATTAGTAATCAGCTTCACTACAACGGAATGGCTAAGTAAAAGTATCAACGACTGCTGGGTTTTGGGGGTTATCTCATGATAATTGTATCTGACTAGTAAGTGTTGCCACTATAACAGAATGATTAACTAAAAGTGCCCACTGCTTACTTTATCAGGACGATTATCTAAACCTGACTAGTAATTGCTGCAACGATAACTGAATAAGTAAAACTGCCAACTGTGTGCGTTCCTCGGTTGACTTCCTCGTTTGGTCTCGAGGGGGAAACGCCAGGACGGGTTTGTTTGGTCATAGCTTCAGGTTGGATCCGAATAGGTCTTTCTCACCCCTCTCTGATAGCCGCCAGTTGTATCGAGTCTCTATAGGTTGTTTAGTGTATGCTGCCGCTGCCGCTCAGTCCACCATACCTATGTAGGCGAGGACCGCCGAATTCTAGCCTCGCTGTCTTGGCCTCGATCTTGGCGCCTTCTTTTTCCTTTGCCCTTTGTCGGCACCCCTTTTGTTTAAGCAGGTTTTTGAGATCGACGCCGTTAGCAGGGTTACCCTTCCGGCTTGGCCTGGGCAGGGTTATGGACGCCATTGGTTATTCTTCAGGGCTCTTAGCCCCATTTGCATCTTGTCCGTAGTCGGACGCTCGACCATTTTCAAGGTGATTTGGATCTTTGTACCGTATATTTGTATTCTTGACTCTTTGAGTCGCTGTTGTATATATATATCTGTTTTGTGGGTCCCATCGAGGACTGTTGTGTAATGTTATTACTTTGCTTTCCACCCGCACGAAAGTGCCTGGTGGGCACCTTCGAATCGATTCTATGCGGGTTTGGCGAATTTCGCTAAAACTTGCATAGGGCCGATTCAGAGGGTGTTACAGAGTGGTATCAGAGCTCAGCAGTTGCGATACCCCACAAGTCCAGCCTGTAGGATAACCTAGCTAACGGCCGAAGTAGAGTGTCAAAACTATTTTGCAAAATCGGTTGGATAGTTCTGGTTAGGTCTGATTTTACTCCTTACCCCTCTGCTGTTCTCCTCTTACCCCTACGTGTTTTGAATCCGCTCTCGTCCCTTTTCTTCGAGTCCAGGAATTCTCGTGGTTGGGTTTCCGTCGTACCTTCAGGGTTTCGCTTCCTCCTTGATAACGGTGTTCTACCGCCCGGTGTTCAAGCTACCTGATGAATCCGTCCACGGTGCTACCATTCTTTGTTCTTTGTTTGTGCCTTCCGGTGTTTTCCGACTCGACGACATCCTCTACGCCAGCTCCGATGCAGAGTCTGCATCACTCCCTTGATCCGAACCTCGCTTGTCGAGATCTTCAGTCTGAATCCGAGAGTTGGTTGCATAATCTGTCTATTCGTGTACATAGTAATGCTTCGAGTGCGGGATGGAGTCGCGACCATACCACTACTCTTATCATTCGCTTATGTACATTGAATGGTGGATCGATGCAATTTTACTCCTCCATGAAAGTTAGAGGTGGTCTTACCTTTAACTTCGTCCGTTGATTCCGGAGTGTTCTCTTGATGAACAGGATCAACGACCCCTTGTTAGTGGTGTCGCGAAGATCTACATGAAGCGAGAAGACGCAGATTGCCGACCTTCCTTCCGGTACCATGAGGCGGATCTCGAGGGCGAGATCCCTTGTTAGGGGTGTCGAATTGTGGCATCCCGCAAAACCACTACTAGAAAATCGCGTTGAATTTGTGCATTGCATCGTCATCATCAGGCATTGTTTGCATAAAACTATTTTACAAACCTCGATATGTTTTCCGAACGCCCCATCTTGTATTCAAACGCCAAAACCCGGGTCCCCGGATTATTTTGTTTTGGCCGCTATCGGTTTCCAAACGGCCCGTTTAAAACAAATAAACGTTTTAATTATTTTAGCGGGGCAGTCGAACGGGCCGATTGACCCGAACGACCGCCCCAGAAAACTAAACCGGTCCATCTAGTCCGCCCCTATTAATCCTAAAACTACCCAGTTCTCTACCCATCCCTCCCTGGCCACCTCACCCGGGCCAATAACCGTGCGCCACCTCAGCTAACCCCTATCCCTCACCCAACCCCAACCTGCCACGTGGCCAACCCTCACCACCAACCCCCAGCAGCCTCACACCTGGGTTCCCCCACACGCCACACCACCAGCTGGCCCCAGTCCCACGCACGCTACACGCACACAGTAGCACGCACCCCGCGCGCGCCTTCCCCAGCTGCCGCTGGGGCCCTCACCGCCCCTGGCCCACCTCCCAGTCTAACCACCCTGCCCCAGCACGCGGCCCACCCCCGTGGGACCCGCACCTGCCCCCGGACCCCCCGCGGAACAGCCCCCTCCTCCCACGCGTTTTCCTCCCTCCCCTTCTCCCTCAACCTCCCGCTCCCCACCCGCATCCCAGAGGCCCGGCGAGCCCCGCCGTCGCCCCGCCGGCTCGCCCTCGCCGCCGCCAAGCTCCGCCTAGCGCGCGCCGCCGCCAAGCTCCGCCCGCCCGCGCGCCTCGCTCCCGTCTTCCACCTCGCGTCGCCTCCTCCACACCCGCATGCGCCGCCCGGCTTCGACCTCCGCCTCGACCGCACCTCCCACGCTCGCCTCCTTCCCCGCCAGTCCGCCACCGCTGCGCCGTGCTCCGCCAGGCCACCCTCAGCCAGCTGCGGCGCCTCGCGCCTCACCGCGCTGCAGCTCCCGCAACCTGTCCTCCGCCCACCTTGCGCACCCGCGCCGCTCCTAGCCTGCCCGCCGCCGCAGACCCTCCCGCACCTCGCGCTGCCGCAAAGCCCGCGCCAGCGCCGCTGCCGCCGCCGCCGCTCCGTCGCCGCCCGCCCCCGAGGAACCGCCGCCCGCCCAGTGCTCTTCGCCTCCATCGCCGCCATGTACCTCCGCCCTGTCCCGCAGCTCGCCGTCGGCCCCTCCCTCAAGCTCCCGCACCCGCGCCCGGGGCGGCGAGCTCGGCGTCCGCCGCTCTGGCGCCTCCGCCCGACCTGCAGCTGGCCCCTGGCGACCCCCACAAAACCCAAGCCGCGACACGGAACATGGAGGACGCCAAGGAAACCAAGACCGTCCACGGACTCGAAGGCCCGCATTGAACGCCGGTTGTCAAGATCTTCCTCACGGACTCCGATGGCTATGACCGGTCGAACCTCGCAGACTCCATGATCTACTTCGCGGATGAGATGGCCGAGGCCCGAAACCGAAGCGCCAAGACCTACCACGGAACGCCAAGGCCCCTTCACGGACCGTCGAACCCTGGACCCTGTCGGACTCCTGTAGCATCCCAGTTGTCTAACCCCTGTAATGCTACATGTCTTATTAATAAAATGGGCCACTTCCAACATATAATTGTTGCATCATCATCATATCATGCTCATGTCATCATGTCCCCTTGTATTTGAGCATCATATAAAACCTTTTTCTTGTTTGCTTCTTATCTCATGTGCATGATTAATTGTAGTTGCCTCTTGATATTGTATTTGGTTCTTACTAAATTGTTAAATGCCCAAGTTGAGTTGGGGCATCTCTTTGCCTCCACCACCTTTTCTTTCACCACCTTATAATTCCACCATCCAATAATATGGGCTTGGCCTTTTATTGAGTTATCTCTAGCCCATGTTGTTGGTTGGATCCACCCATAATCTATTGCTTGGCCTTTGCCCACTTTTTGGGAATGCAAGGATTAAAAGCCACATGGAATAATGTTGTTTTCACAATATGACCATTGGGCTTTAATTGTGTTGCATGGGCCATGCAAGTGTCACCTAGTCTAGTTTCTGGTTTTATTTGAATACTAGCTGGAGTTTCTTCCTTGGTTTAAAACATGTGTTGACTTGTAGTTTGTTCTCCTCATTTTTTTCTCTCCCTCTTCATCCCTTAGTTAAACCCTACCCCATGTCCCATGCACACACTTGTGCTAATGAGCATGCTAAACCTTAAACCACCCTCTTTCTTTGTTCTTGCTTGACCTATGTTTGGATCATGCATGGACCCAAAAACCCCATCACCAACCTTTGGCCATCTCTCTCCCTTCTCCCTCTTTTCTTGTTTTTATTGTTTAGTGCTTGCTTGTAGTTTGCTTGACCAACTAGAGTGCCACCATCTCTTTTCCTAAACCTCTTAGCAAACTCTAACCCTACCCCAAGCCATCTCTCCTTTCTACCCCTTTTCCCTAACACAAACCCTAATCTACATCCACCTAAACAAAAACTTAAACTATCTTTTTCCTCTAGCAAAACCTAGCTACCATCTAACCCTCTTACTCTCTCTCCCTCTCTCTTTTCTACCCTAAACTAAACCCTATTTTACATACATCCTAAAATAATCCCTACATCTACTTCTATCCCTAAACAAAACCTAGCACTACCCCTTTTTCCCTATCTAGCATGATCCCTTGCCCTATGTCCCTCTCACCTCTCCCTACCTACATGCCACACGACCAGGAACCCTCCTAGCTACCCCCAGCTCGCCACCCCCTCTCTCTATCTGCCCCCACACGTGACCAGTACCACCCTAACCCTAGCCTAGCCGAGCATGTCCCTCTTCCTCCCTCTTTCCTCTCTCCTTCCCAGCATCTGCCACGCCCTACCCCACTTGCATGCCTCCCTAGCCCTGCCCCACCTGCAGACACCCCTGCCCTGCCTCGCCTGGCCTCGCCATGCCTTGCGTGACCCGGTAAAGGTGGCAAGCCACCTTTCCCCATCAAACCCTCCCACGCAACCACCGCGCCTCCTCCTTCTTATCCTCTTCCTCTCCTCTCGGCCTCCCCAGATCCCATCCCAAGCAGCCCATGAAGCCTGCCTCTCCCCTTCCTTCCCTTCGCCACGGCTCGCCGTCTACCACCTGCCCCAGTTGATCTAGGCGGTGAAGGAGGGCGAGGCGTCGAGGAAGCTCTTGAGTCATTGCGACGTTCACGTGGTCGCAGGCGAGGGAAGAACCGAGCCCGTGCACTGACGCCGAGCAAACCCTAGCTACGACCGCCGTCGGCCGCCGTGGATCGCGACCACCTCTGCCCGTCACGCCAGACGCCCGCCGCGGTGAGTCCACGACCCTCCTAGACATCGCCTTCCTCGGTTGCTTCTGGGCGCATCAATCTTTTCGTCGAACGCTCTCGGTAGCCGGGCGGCGTGTGCCTGCAAGCTTCCGTCGCGCCACACCCTATCTAGCACGCGAGCATCGGCTTAGCATCAACGAGCCCGGTGGTCACCGCTTCAGCGCGCGCCATCGCGGGATCGAGCCCCAGCCCCTGTTTCCTGTCAGCCAGTTCAGTTTCGTCGAGCAGGAAGCACAGCTGCCCGCGACATTTTGCGAAAACCCTCCCGATTTTGGTTTTGCCAACCCGCGATCGAGCGGCCCACTCGTCGGTGTCTAGGAAGCTTTGCAAAAGGCTCTGGCTTGTACTAGAAATAACCCGCGGTCCCTGGTTGTCTCGGTCACTGTCGCGTGGGCCACAGGACACCCCCAGTCCCACCTGTCAGCGGCTCAGGAGTGAGTAGTTTGGTAGAAAACGTTTCAGAGGCTGGTTTAAATTCAAACCCTGTCAAATATTTTGCAAATTCAAAATTCAAATTCAGTTTTAATAACTTTTCATACTTTATCCAAATTAGACAAATAATATATGTTTGGATATCAGCAAGATGCCAGGAATTCAAATATGCCATCTATTTTGTATTTTGCACAAGTAAAATTCCAAGTTCATGTTAATTACATCAAATGCCACTGGATTTTCAATAATTCATAACTTTGGTTTTATATTTCCAAATTGAGCAAATGAGTAGTCCAAATTGATCAGCTCGACGAGACCTTTCTGTTTATGCTATCCAGGACTTCAATTGCAGCATGCATCATATAAATATATTGCGAACAACAATTGTTATGACAACAAAACATGACTAAAACCCACTTAATGGTTATTATTCTTGTTCCCTACACCTCACCCATGCCATGCTACTTTACTTGCCATGTAAATTGTGCACCATTCATCATGGCATGATTGTTTGCTTGACGCATCTTATTCATATGCTTGTGCTCTATATTCATGTTGGCCTTGTTTGTTTGGTTTTTCTCGGATAGACACTGAGCAGGGGTTGTATCAAGAGAACCAGGAGCACTACCCAGAACCGTCCTTTGCTTCAACAGAGACACCAGGCAAGCACTACCACATGCTTGCATACATACAGTACCTATTGCCTCTATCTTATTCTTGCATCATTGAGTCGCGATTGCATTAAAATGAATCCCAAGTATGCATAGCCTTTACTTTTAAACCCCACCAAGCTTGTATCCTCCATCCCATGAGCCACTACTATAGGAGTTGTTTGAGCCATGCGAGTCGTAGAACAGCATGTGTAGGGTTTGTGAGAGTCTGAGGAATAATGAGGTACTTAAACAACTTAACCTGAGTAGTTCTGGGATAACTAAAGAAAGTGGCACCGGTGGGCAATATCTGCTATTTGGTTTTTCCTGCTCACTTGTGTCCCGTAAGACCCCGAGTACTTGATTCATGTTCCTTGATTTATCGCTATCCACATCCGGAGGTATATGGGACCCCCGAGCGAGCTTGATTAGTCTTATTTCTTGGGGCCACAAACTAGTTTGAGGTTTTATTTACGATCTGTACTTATGCCATGTTTACCGCTTTATTTACGATTGTGCGAGGTCGCACACTGCTGTCTTGTTAGGATCGGGACACGATTCGCGGTGTCGACAAGCCCCGTTTGGGGTTCCCGATCGTTCAGCATGATACCCAAGACCTTGAGGCCGTCTCGGAGCTTGCTTACTCCGTTGCGGGATCTACTTAAGGGGTGGCCCCCTGAAATATTTCTGAATCTTGTGATTGTTCAGTCGTGAAAGCCTCGTTGGGTTTTGATTTGGTTTTTCCGAGGTTGATCGAGTGTGTGTTGCTATTGGTGCACCCCGGCCGGGTAAAACTTTCTGAAAGCCGTGTCCGCGGATATGGACGACTTGGAGCACAGTTTCTTGATCATAGACAAGCATAACTAAAGTACCGCTGTAATATGACTAAAGTAACTTGACTAGTAAATAGTGCAATACTCATGGAATGGTTAATAAAATTGCCAACGGACGGGGGGTTGTTCGTCCGCTTCCTTGTTGGTAAGCAGGGAGGAGGATGGATCGGATGAGATTACCATTATAACTGTTGTACTTGAATTCACGGACATCCGTCTATCATTGGTTAGGCGGATGGTTAGCGTATATCTTTAGAATTGCTAGGATTTATCTTTTGCTGCAATGGCGTCACCCCAGGTTGTGTCCCCTTTAGAGGCATTAAGTCTTGCTGAGTACCCTTAGGGTCTCACACGATAAATTCTTGATTCAGATGAACAGGTACCTTCTCAGGACGGATACTGGGTGGAAGAAGCCGATGATGGGGGCAACGATCGTTCGGTGTAGAGATTCCGGGAACGGGGATCCGTGAGACCTGTAGTTGGGATGTGCTTATTTTCTCTGGCATCTTATGCCTATTTGCTTCTTATCCGTACTCGGATCTTGTTTGCCGCTTCCGCATGATACTCTGATGTGTGTTGTATGAGGAGTTATCCTAAATTATAGATGTATCTAGGTCATTTGAATCTTGCCGTATGGCGTTGGTATATTCCTTTCTTTCTAGATGGTGTGGCTCGATGTACTCTTGTATGGTGGCTTGCGTACATACCCACTTGTGTACGTAGTTGATCCTTCGCCGACTACGCCCGCCCTGTCAGTCCCGTTGAGAGGTTAGCGGTTGGGACGTCTGAAAGGACTACCAGTGAGTGGCTTTTGGGGCCCCGCCGTACTATTTCAACCGCTATCTCTCAACCAGGCTTGTATCTAGGAGCGTAGTTCACCGAGGTAGTTACAATTGGTATCAGAGCCATCCCGATCTTCAGGTTTCAGCCAAACGCGTTGTCTAGCAAATATTTTGAGTAGTTATGTATATTAGGGAAAAACAAAACGCGAGAGTAGGACTGCTTCCATTTTTCTTCTTACCCTCCCACCCACCCTTTTCTGGTAAGGAAGTGCAACGTTTTCAATCCTCTTCTCAAAGTTCAAACTAGGATTCACGTGTTCTGGGTTTCCGTAGTACCATAGGATGTGTGTGTGTGTGTGTAGTCCTTTGTCTATCTGTTGCATCCAAGTTGTTATCTTATCTGCCTTTGGTTATCAACTGTTGGTACATTCCATACCGACAGGCTTTTGTAAACCGACGCAATCTATCTTCCTTTTGTATCCGACGCTATCTTGTTTGGGGTGTTCGTTTCTGTAGTACCAATCTGTAGGTTTCGTCGTGAGAAGAAGGGGTTAGGATATGTGTTCCACTTGTTCATGTGCGGAGTAATGATTTGAGTGCGGGATGGAGTCGCGACCATACCACTACTTGTATCATTTGCTTTTGTATATTGAATCGGTAGAGTCACTAATCTTGATTCGTTAAGTAATTTTGCGCATCTATTGGTATTTTAATGCCGAAATTTGTGGAAAATTTTTCTTTGATATGTTTGTGTACCACACTCCTTTTCAGTCGTGTGCGATATGCTTAATATCTTTGAGGTGCTATGAACTTTGTTGATATTTTTATATCATCTCAGTAAATTGTATCCTTTAATCTTGGTTAATTCCATCTTGGTACTATTTTGGATTATTATCATCTTCCATTATAGTACTGACTTGAGTTTTACATCAATGACAGGATGGCTCCCCCACGCCGGACTGAGGAGGACATTCCTCCAGAACTGGGCTCAGCACTGTCAAGCATAGCTAATGCTTTGGCAGCCATGCAAGAGAACCAGCTGCGCTTTGAGGAGAGCGTCCGAAGGAACGAGTTCACTCCACTTCCTCCACCTCCCAAGCGTGGCGACATCAAGAGCTTCCTCAAGTTCAACCCGCGCCAGTTCGATGTGTCTGACCGACCTCTTGATGCTGATGATTGGCTGCGCGAGATCTCAAGGTTGCTCGAGACTGCGGATGTTCCAGAACAGGAATGGGTAAAGTGTGCTACTCACCTGCTCAAGGGAGACGCAGCTCTATGGTGGGAAAACTACTTGAAGGCTAGCTGCACTGGGCTCCAGCCTACTTGGGAGAGGTTCACCGCAGCTTTCAAGGAGCAGTTTCTCTCAGAGATTGTGATGGAACGGATGAAGGATGCTTTCCTCAACTTGAAGCAGGGCAATGATAACGTCAACACCTACATCAGGAACTTTATGAACCTGTCTCGCTATGGTGGTGATGAGGTATCTGATGACAAGAAAAAGCAGAAGAGATTCGAGCAAGGGCTCAATCGTCGATCAAGTATGCACTCACGCATGCAAGACCGCAACCTTCACGGAACTGCAGATATGGCACTACAAGAGGAGGCTAGTAGGCAGATGTTCGAGGAGTCCAAGAAACACAGCAGGGATGCATCAAGCTCGGCAGCAATGGCAACTCCTTCTAAGCGGCGTGTCTGGGTTCCTAACACCCCACCGTCGCTCCCGGCTCCACCAAGATCTGCGAGTTTCACGCCAAGGCCATCAAACTTCACCACTGCGGCTCCCAGGGGCTACAACAACCCTTACCCTGGAGCGCCTGGCGGAGTCCCTGGCTTCTCTGCTCCACGTGCTCACGGTGCTTGTTACACATGTGGAGATCCTGGACATCCACACTGGAACTGTCCAATGAAGAACAAAGCTCTCCCTCAACCCCCGCCAAGATCTGCATCAAGCTCTCCTTCGGTTCGTGCGCCACCGCCTCGGGCTCTCAACATCAACACCAAGCCCGGGTCTGCGGTTGTGCGTGCCAACTGCGTCAACGCCTCTCAAGCTGAGCTCGCACCTGGAGTTGTCATGGGTATGCTTTCGGTTAACTCAGTTCCTGCACGAGTTCTCTTTGATTCTGGTGCATCGCATTCTTTTGTGTCTCACAAGTTTGCAAATGAGAACGAGTTAGTCATGGTCCCTCTCCAAAAGCGGTTAATGGTTCTTTCGCCTGGAGCAAATATGGTAACATCTAAGATCAGTCATGGCAATCAAGTCGAGATTGGTGGTTCTTCATTCTTGGCTTCTTTAATTCTTCTGGGCAACTCTGACATTGATGTCATCCTGGGCATGGATTGGTTGACAGCAAATGCATTGTGATTGATTGTCTTTGAGCGCTCGGTGTCTCAAGATCCTCAAGGCCATCTAGTCTTTTCTCCAAGTCGGCTCTGCTGTCGGCTCTATTCCTTGGCTGCTCTGAATAATGAAGCTATGGAAGCTATTCAGAATGTACCAGTGGTCTGTGAGTTCCCGGATGTTTTTCCTGAAGAGTTGCCAGGTATGCCTCCGGATCGCGAAGTTGAATTCGTGATTGAGCTTGAACCTGGAACGGCTCCTATCTCCAAGAGGCCATACAAAATGGGTCCTTCTGAGTGGTGAACTCAAGCGACAACTTGATGAACAAGAGAAGTTGGGTTTCATTCAGATAGCACTTCTTCTTGGGGTAGTCCAACAATCTTCGTGAAGAAGCGTGAGAACCGATAGGCTATGTGTTGACTACCGGGCTCTAAATGCTAAAACCATCAAGAACAAATATCCTCTCCCTCGGATAAATGATCTTTTGATCACCGGTGAGCCGGTGTTCTCTAAGCTGGATTTGAGGAGTGGTTATCACCAAATCAAAATTCGCAAAGAGGATGTGCCCAAGACAGCTTTCACCACTCGCTATGGCCTGTATGAGTACACGGTCATGTCTTTCGGCCTCACCAACGCACCTGCTACCTTCTCGAGGCTGATGAACTCCGTTTTCATGGAGTACCTGGACAAGTTTGTGGTGGTATATCTGGATGATATTCTCGTCTATTCCAAGTCCAAGGAGGAGCATGAAGAGCACCTGCGGTGCGTCCTGAACAAGCTTCGTGAGAACCGCTTGTATGCAAAGTTCTCCAAGTGTGAGTTCTGGTTGCCTGAAGTAACATATCTGGGCCATGTCATCTCTGCCAAGGGCATTGCAGTCAACCCGGAAACCGTGAAGACAATAGTTGAATGGCTTCCTCCTGCTAATGTCAAGGAAGTGCGGAGTTTTCTCGGTTTGGCTAGCTATTGCCGTCGATTTGTGTAACTTCTCAAGATAGCAAAGCCTCTTACCGATCTCCTCAAGAAAGGCAAAAGTATCTGTGGACTCGCTTGTCAAGAAAGTTTTGAGACACTCAAAGAGAAGCTCACTTCCACACCAGTCTTGGTTCCTCCGGATACATCCAAGCCTTTCCGGATCTTCTGCGATGCCTCTTTGCAAGGATTGGGTGCGTCCTTATGCAAGAGAGACAGTGGTTGCTTATGCCTCTCGTCGATTAAAGACGCATGAGGTCAACTATCCCACGCATGACCTTGAGCTAGCAGTGGTCTTTGCCTTGAAGCGTGGAGGCACTACTTGCTTGGGAACCGTTGTGAGATCTTCTCGGACCACAAGAGTTTGAAGTATATCTTCACTCAGTAGGATCTCAATCTTCGCAAAGGAGATGGATTGAAGCAATCAATGACTTTGATGTGACCATCAACTACACTCGAGCAAAGCAAATGTCATGGCGGATGCGCTTAGCCAGAAAGCTTATGTCAACAACCTCATGGTGGAAGAGCGCAGCCTCTTGTGCGAGGAATTCCGTCGGCTCAACACGGAGATTGTGGAACAAGGGCACCTCGAACCTTCTGGCTACTCCTCTCTTGGAAGAACAGATTCGCTCTCGTCAGCTTGGTGATCCGCACACTAAAAAGCTCATCGCTAAGCTTGGCACTCCGAAGTATGAATCCTTCCATGTTGATGATCAGGGCACGCTCTTCTTTGATCACCGGATGTTTGTTCCAAACTACCCGGGTCTGAGAGACCAAGTTCTCAAGGAGGCACATGATTCGGTTCTTTCTATCCATCCTGGCAGCACAAAGATGTACATGGATCTGAAAACACAATACTGGTGGCCTGGGTTGAAAAGGTATTGTGCCAAGTATGTCTCAGAATGTGATGTCTGCCGCAGAGTCAAGGCTGTCCATCAGAAACCATTTGGTCTTCTACAGCCATTGCAACCTCCAGAATGGAAGTGGGAGAAAGTTGAGATGGACTTCATCACGGGCTTTCCTAGGTCGCAGAAGGGCAACAATGCAATCTTCGTTGTCATCGACAGGCTTTCTAAAGTGGCTCACTTCTTCCCAGTCAAAGAAACAATTTCTGGACTTGATTGGTGAGCTCTATATCAGGATTGTCTCTTTGTATGGGGTTCCACTTGAAATCAGTTCATCGTGGAGCATCTTCACCTCAAAGTTCGGGAGAGTTTCCAAAAGCTTTGGGAACGAAGTTGAACTTCAGACGCTACCACCCTCAGTCTCAAGGACAAGTGGAGAGGATCAATCAGATTCTCGAGGACATGCTTAGAGCTTGCGTCATCTCGTTTGGCATGAAGTGGGAGGAATGCCTTCCATATGCTGAATTCTCCTACAACAACAGCTTCCAGAAGAGTCTCAAGATGGCACCATTCGAGGCACTCTATGGTCGGAAGTGCAGAACTCCTATTGGTTGGTCAGGTGCAGGAGAAAGAATCTGGTTTGGCCCTGACATTGTGACTCAGGCAGAGGAGAAGGTGCATATCATTCTGGAGAACCTGAAGATTGCTCAAAGTCGTCAGAAGAGCAACTATGACAGGAAGCACACAGATATGGTATATGCCCCTGGTGATCTCGTCTACCTGCGTGTCACTCCCATGAGAGGAACACACCGCTTCGGTATCAAAGGAAAGTTGGCTCCTAGATACATCGGTCCTTTCAAGATACGTGGTAGAAGAGGAGAAGTTGCTTATGCACTAGAGCTTCCGGAAAAACTCAAAGTCCATGATGTTTTCCACATCTCTCAGCTCAAGAAGTGCTTCAAAGACCCCGGCAAGACCGTGGATCATGAGCTAATCGACCTCCAAGAAGATCTCTCTTATCAAGAACACCCCACAAAAATCCTCGAGACCAGAGCGAAGGACTGCAACAAGTCCATCAAATTACGCAAGGTGCGGTGGTCACACCATTCTGTTGATGAAGCAACTTGGGAGCGTGAAGATGAACTCCGTGTCAACCATCCTTCTCTCTTTGTGTCTTCTTCTTCTTCCTAGAATCTCGGGCGAGATTCCTGGTTTAGGGGAGAGTTGTAGCATCCCGGTTGTCTAACCTGTAATGCTACATGTCTTATTAATAAAATGGGCCACTTCCAACATATAATTGTTGCATCATCATCATATCATGCTCATGTCATCATGTCCCCTTGTATTTGAGCATCATATAAAACCTTTTTCTTGTTTGCTTCTTATCTCATGTGCATGATTAATTGTAGTTGCCTCTTGATATTGTATTTGGTTCTTACTAAATTGTTAAATGCCCAAGTTGAGTTGGGGGCATCTCTCTTTTGCCTCCACCACCTTTTCTTTCACCACCTTATAATTCCACCATCCAATAATATGGGCTTGGCCTTTTATTGAGTTATCTCTAGCCCATGTTGTTGTTTGGATCCACCCATAATCTATTGCTTGGCCTTTGCCCACTTTTTGGGAATGCAAGGATTAAAAGCCACATGGAATAATGTTGTTTTCACAATATGACCATTGGGCTTTAATTGTGTTGCATGGGCCATGCAAGTGTCACCTAGTCTAGTTTCTGGTTTTATTTGAATACTAGCTGGAGTTTCTTCCTTGGTTTAAAACATGTGTTGACTTGTAGTTTGTTCTCCTCATTTTTTTCTCTCCCTCTTCATCCCTTAGTTAAACCCTACCCCATGTCCCATGCACACACTTGTGCTAATGAGCATGCTAAACCTTAAACCACCCTCTTTCTTTGTTCTTGCTTGACCTATGTTTGGATCATGCATGGACCCAAAAACCCCATCACCAACCTTTGGCCATCTCTCTCCCTTCTCCCTCTTTTCTTGTTTTTATTGTTTAGTGCTTGCTTGTAGTTTGCTTGACCAACTAGAGTGCCACCATCTCTTTTCCTAAACCTCTTAGCAAACTCTAACCCTACCCCAAGCCATCTCTCCTTTCTACCCCTTTTCCCTAACACAAACCCTAATCTACATCCACCTAAACAAAAACTTAAACTATCTTTTTCCTCTAGCAAAACCTAGCTACCATCTAACCCTCTTACTCTCTCCCTCTCTCTTTTCTACCCTAAACTAAACCCTATTTTACATACATCCTAAAATAATCCCTACATCTACTTCTATCCCTAAACAAAACCTAGCACTACCCCTTTTTCCCTATCTAGCATGATCCCTTGCCCTATGTCCCTCTCACCTCTCCCTACCTACATGCCACACGACCAGGAACCCTCCTAGCTACCCCCAGCTCGCCACCCCCTCTCTCTATCTGCCCCCACACGTGACCAGTACCACCCTAACCCTAGCCTAGCCGAGCATGTCCCTCTTTCCTCCCCTCTTTTCCTCTCTCCCTTCCCAGCATCTGCCCACGCCCTACCCCACTTGCATGCCTCCCTAGCCGGCCTGCCCCACCTGCCAGACACCCCCGTTGCCTCGCCCTGGCCTCGCCATGCCTTGCACGTGACCAGTAAAGGTGGCCGAAGCCACCTTTCCCCATCAAACCCTCCCCCACGCAACCACCGCGCCTCCCTCCTTCTTATCCTCTTCCTCTCCCTCTCTGGCCTCCCCAGATCCCATCCCAGCAGCCCCGCAAGCCCCCTGCCTCTCCCCTTCCTTCCCCTTCGCCACCGGCTCGCCACCGTCTACCACCTGCCCGGTTGATCTAGGCGGTGAAGGGAGGCTGCGAGGCGTCGAGGAAGCTCTTGGAGTCGCTGCGACGTTCCTGTGGTCAGCAGCGAGGAGGGGAAGAACCGGAGCCGCCCGTACCTGACGCGCCCCGAGCAAACCCTAGCTACGACCGCCGTCAGCCTCGCCGTGGATCGCGACCACCTCTGCCATAACACGCCAAGACGCCCCGCGGTGAGTCCACGACCTCCTAGACATCGCCTTCCTCGGTTGCTTCTGGCGCATCAATCTTTCGTCGAACGCTCTCGGTAGCGCGGCGGCGCAGCTGCAAGCTTCCGTGCGCGCCACACCCTATCTAGCACGCGAGCATCGGCTTAGCATCAACCAGAGGCCAGCCCGGTGGTCACCGCCTTCGCAGGCGCGCTCGCGGTCGCGGGATCGAGCCCCAGCGCGCTCCCCCTGTTTCCCACATGCAGCAGTTCAGTTTAAATCGGCAGGGAAGAAGCACGCCGCGAACATTTTGCGAAACCCCTCCCTTTTGGTTTTGCCAACCCTTGATCGACTCCCACTGTCGGTGTCTAGGAAGCTTTGCAAAAAGGCTCCTGGCTTGTACTAGAAATAACCCGCGGTCCCTGGTTGTCTCAGTCAGTGTCGCGTGGGCCACAGGACACCCCCAGTCCCACCTGTCAGCGGCTCAGGAGTGAGTAGTTTGGTAGAAAATGTTTCAGAGGCTGGTTTAAATTCAAACCCTGTCAAATATTTTGCAAATTCAAAATTCAAATTCAGTTTTTAATAACTTTTTCATACTTTATCCAAATTAGACAAATAATATATGTTTGGATATCAACAAGATGCCAGGAATTCAAATATGCCATCTATTTTGTATTTTGCACAAGTAAAATTCCAAGTTCATGTTAATTACATCAAATGCCACTGGATTTTCAATAATTCATAACTTTGGTTTTATATTTCCAAATTGAGCAAATGAGTAGTCCAAATTGATCGACGAGACCTTTCTGTTTATGCTATCCAGGACTTCAATTGCAGCATGCATCATATAAATATATTGCGAACAACAATTGTTATGACAACAAAACATGACTAAAACCCACTTAATGGTTATTATTCTTGTTCCCTACACCTCACCCATTCCATGCTACTTTACTTGCCATGTAAATTGTGCACCATTCATCATGGCATGATTGTTTGCTTGACGCATCTTATTCATATGCTTGTGCTCTATATTCATGTTGGCCTTGTTTGTTTGGTTTTTCTCGGATAGACACTGAGCAGGGGTTGTATCAAGAGAACCAGGAGCACTACCCAGAACCGTCCTTTGCTTCAACAGAGACACCAGGCAAGCACTGCCACATGCTTGCATACATACAGTACCTATTGCCTCTATCTTATTCTTGCATCATTGAGTCGCGATTGCATTAAAATGAATCCCAAGTATGCATAGCCTTTACTTTTAAACCCCACCAAGCTTGTATCCTCCATCCCATGAGCCACTACTATAGGAGTTGTTTGAGCCATGCGAGTCGTAGAACAGCATGTGTAGGGTTTGTGAGAGTCTGAGGAATAATGAGGTACTTAAACAACTTAACCTGAGTAGTTCTGGGATAACTAAAGAAAGTGGCACCGGTGGGCAATATCTGCTATTTGGTTTTTCCTGCTCACTTGTGTCCCGTAAGACCCCGAGTACTTGATTCCTGTTCCTTGATTTATCGCGCTATCCACATCCGGGAGGTATATGGGACCCCCCTGAGCCAGAGCTTGATTCCGTCTTATTTCTTGGGGCCACAAACTAGTTTGAGGTTTTATTTACGATCCTGTACTTATGCCATGTTTACCGCTTTATTTACGATTGTGCGAGGTACTGCACACTGTACTGTTTAGGATCGGGACACGATTCCGCGGTGTCGACAAGCCCCGTTTGGGGTTCCCAGTCGTTCACAGCCGTATACCCAGCACCTTGAGGCCGTCTCGGAGCTTGCTTACTCCGTTGCGGGATCTACTTAAGGGGTGGCCCCCTGAAATATTTCTGAATCCTGTGATTGTTCAGTCGTGAAAGCCTCGTTGGGTTTTGATTTGGTTTTTCCGAGGTTGATCGAGTGTGTGTTGCTATTGGTGCACCCCGGCCGGGTAAAACTTTCTGAAAGCCGTGTCCGCGGATATGGACGACTTGGAGCACAGTTTCTTGATCATAGACAAGCATAACTAAAGTACCGCTGTAATATGACTAAAGTAACTTGACTAGTAAATAGTGCAATACTCATGGAATGGTTAATAAAATTGCCAACGGACGGGGGGTTGTTCGTCCGCTTCCTTGTTGGTAAGCAGGGAGGAGGATGGATCGGATGAGATTACCATTATAACTGTTGTACTTGAATTCACGGACATCCGTCTATCATTGGTTAGGCGGATGGTTAGCGTATATCTTTAGAATTGCTAGGATTTATCTTTTGCTGCAATGGCGTCACCCCAGGTTGTGTCCCCTTTAGAGGCATTAAGTCTTCTTTGAGTACCTTAGGGTCTCACACGATAAATTCTTGATTCGGATGAAGGTACCTTCTCGTGACGGATCTTGGGTGGAAGAAGCCGATGATGGGGCAACGATCGTTCGTGTAGAGATTCCGGAACGGGATCCGTGAGACCATAGTTGGGATGTGCTTATTTTCTACGGCATCTTATGCCTATTTGCTTCTTATCCGTACTCGGATCTTGTTTGCCGCTTCCGCATGATACTCTGATGTGTGTTGTATGAGGAGTTATCCTAAATTATAGATGTATCTAGGTCATTTGAATCTTGCCGTATGGCGTTGGTATATTTCCTTTCTTTCTAGATGGTGTGGCTCTGATGTACTCTTGTATGGTGGCTTGCGTACATACCCACTTGTGTACGTAGTTGATCCCTTCGCCTGCCGACTACGCCGCCCGTACAGGTCCCGTTGAGAGGTTAGCGGTTGGGACGTCTGAAAGGACTACCAGTGAGTGGCTTTTGGGGCCCCGCCGTACTATTTCAACCGCTATCTCTCAACCAGGCTTGTATCTAGGAGCGTAGTTCACCGAGGTAGTTACAACTCCGAACCCCGGAACCCCAAGATCGTCGAGACCCCTAATGTGTGAACCCCTTCCCGGAACCCTAATTTCACAATATAATACAATTGTTGCATATTTAATTGTCATATTCACATGCATATCTGTGGTTTGGGGGCCTTATGCCGATTCACCTAATAATTAAGTATGGGGCCCATATGCGGGCAAATCTAGTCTCATATTGGCCTCATCTAAATCTGTGTAGCGAACCGGTGCTATCTTTTGCCTTGTTAAACAACATTTAAATTGCGGGGTAGCTGAACAACTTGAACCATCTAATGAATTGTCGGGACCCCGGTTCCGCTTAATATGACCTAATTGCATCGCACCTTGCCATGCCATACATCATGCATGCATCATGCCGATCTTCTGCCGTTGTATTAAATATTGCATCCGGTGTTACTTCTAGTGTTTTGCTTCTTCGCGGATAAGGTTGTTGAGTTGATGTGAGCTTCGCCCCGATCTTCGGTGGAACCTTTCGGCAATGTTTTCAGGCGAGCATCTCCCCCTTTCTACCTATCTTACTTTGCTAGTATTTACTTCCCTCCTGTTGATCTTTGCTAACTGTGTTACGATGCTCTAGATTCCGTACCCGTGATATCCCTTGCAGCCATATATAGCCTTGGACACCTCCTATTACCTGTTGTTTGGTAGATAGTTGTACCCGCGTGTCGTAGTCGCTTGCTCAAGTGTTTTGCTTGTCGTCAAGTACCACCTTTGTTGGAGGATCGCCGCATGTTGACGTTGAAGATGATCACGGTTTTAATTATTGTATCACTTTAATTCCTGTTTAACAACTAAAATTGAATTAAGCAGAGGCATCGGTGGGTGATAGGTAAGATTTGGTTTCCGACCGCCCACTTGTGTCCCGTAGGACCCGAGTTCTTGACACCTGTTCCGAGATCGAGCGCGCTAACCACAGGTGGGGAGATATGGGCCCCCCATTGATAATTACCTGATTTCAAAGTATTGTACTGGGGGCCACAACTAGTTTGAGGTTTTATTTACTATCCTGTACTTATGCCATGCTACTTTTTGTATTTAAATTGTGCGAGGTACTGCACACTGTACTGTTTAGGAAGCGGAGTGATTACTGCATGTCGGCGGTCCCGTTTGGGGCATCTTGTCGCTGACCATTGGCAACCCTAAGTCCGTCTCTCGAGACCGCCGACTTGCTTGGTGTACTTAGTGGGTGGCCCCGGCTTGCTTTGGGTGCAGGAACGTCGTGACTTAGGCTCCGCCGACATACCGATGGGTGTATGTTAAGCGATCCGGCAAAAGGGTCAAGTGCACATGGATACTTTGGTGCACCCTGCAGGTTAAATCTTTTCGGAAGCCGTGTCCGGTTATGGACGACTTGGAGCACGATTCGATCATAGACAACTATAACTAAAGTTTCTTGTTTAAATTGACTTGTTTCCGATATGATTAGTAATCGCTTCACTACAACGGAATGGCTAAGTAAAAGTATCAACGATCATGGGTTTTGGGGTTATCTCATGATAATTGTATCGACTAGTAAGTGTTGCCACTATAATGAATGATTAACTAAAAGTGCCCATTGCTTACTTTATCGGGCGATTATCTAAACGACTAGTAATTGCTGCAACGATAATCGAATAAGTAAAGCGCCAACCGTATGCGTTCCTCGGTTGACTTCCTCGTTTGGTCTCGAGGGGAAACGCCAGACGGGTTTGTTTGGTGATAGCTTCGGTTGGATCCGAATAGGTCTTTCTCACCCCTCTCGATAGCGCTTGTATCGAGTCTCTATAGGTTGTTTAGTGTATCTTTGCCGCTCAATCCACCATACCTATGTAGGCGAGGACCGCCGATTCTAGCCTCGCTGCATCTTGGCCTCGATCGACGCTCCTTCTTTTCCTTTGCCCTTGTCGGCACCCCTTTGTTTAAGCAGTTTTTGAGATCGACGCCGTTAGCGGGGTTACCCTTCCGCTTGGCCCGGCAGGGTTATGGACGCCATTGGTTATTCTTCAGGGCTCTTAGCCCCATTTGCATCTTGTCCGTAGTCGGACGCTCGACCATTTTCAAGGTGATTTGGATCTTTGTACCGTATATTTGTATTCTTGACTCTTTGAGTCGCTGTTGTATATATATCTGTTCTGTGGGTCCCATCGAGGACTGTTGTGTAATGTTATTACTTTGCTTTCCACCCGCACGAAAGTGCCTGGTGGGCACCTTCGAATCGATTCTATGCGGGTTTGGCGAATTTCGCTAAAACTTGCATAGGGCCGATTCAGAGGGTGTTACACAAACATAAGGCACTCACCCGAAACAGCCTTGGCAGCGGCCATGAGCTTGTCGGCCACCTCTCTTTCACGCACAGTCGCAGCCATGGTAAGCTGCTCCTCGCGGTCCGTAGCCTCCCGCTGCAGATGCTCCTTCGCTTCGGCTGCCTTGGCCAGCTCCAGCTCAAGGCGCTCCTTCGCATCAGCGGCGTCCTCAGCCTTCTTCTCCGATTGACCAAGGCTCTTCTTGAGAGCGTCGATCTCACAGAGAGAAGTATTATGCTCCTCTGCATCCAAAACAATCAAACATCATAAAGCAGGACAGAAATAAAGGAAAGAAGCACCCAAAGTATACGGGTACCTTGAAGCTGTTGGAGGTTGGCCTCCGGCCAGCGCTCTGCACCGGCAGCTTCTGCACAAAAGGCTGCAGGAAGAAGAACCACCATTCGAAAAAAGGACCGGGGCTCGCCCAACAGGAGAAAGCGAGAAAACGACTCACACGAAAACACTGTGGGCTAACCCGATGATAGGCGACTTACATGATCCAACGGTGATCTTTGAAGGCCAGTGGCGAAATTCGAGGCGCAACCACCGCACCTCTGCATAGGAGGTTCGGAATAGCCCGACGTTGCCACCGTCTGAGGAGGAGGAGACGCAACCTTCGACTCTCCCATCATCTCCCGAGCACCATCGCTGGAGGAGTCGTGGGAGGAGTGCCTGCACACAAAATATTTAGCACAAGAACAAAAAGTCAACAGCAGAAAAACAGCAGTATAAAGGAAACTTACGAGTCCAGCGAGCTCAGGTCGAAGACATGAGGAGTCCTTCGGGCTCTCTTCTCCACCTTCTTGTCTTCCTTCTTCTCTTCCTTATTTTCTTCCTTTTTCCGCTTCGCTGGCGGGTGCGGCGCTACAGCCCGCACAAGAATGGGAGAGGAAGAGCCTCCATGCCCGTCACTGTGACGCTCAAGGCACAGAGGGTTTCTAGGAGTCGGAGGAGTCGAGGCATCCGAAGACTCGCTGGAGCTCCGTGATCGTTTGCGCGTATGGTCCTCGCTCGACTCGTTGGCATCTTCCGCCGGAGATCGCGTCGACGGCAGCTTGGACACGGAATCCACCATGTCATTATCCGGGACATTCGGATATTTTTCAGGCAATGGCGGTACCATGCCCGGCACCTTGAAGCTCTGCAAAACAAGAAGGGACTTTGTTAGCAAACAAAGGAAAATAAATACACAGTCGACGAAAAGCGCTACGCGTACAAATCTACACCTGTGGAACAGCCAACGCCGAAGAAAACGGCGGAGTCAGCGACTTCCTCGGGATTTCCTCTCCGGCCTTGAACTTCAAAGTGACGAAGGGCCTGTCAAGATCCCCCAGGAGATTTTCTCAGCAAACCCTCGTCGGATCACGGCGCGAATAAAGAAACATCGGTGCGCCCTAGCCTGGAGAGGCTGCACCAACGCCGAAAGCGTGCGGATGATATCCACGCCGTTCACTTCCTTCTCCGGAATCAACTGGAGATCCTCCACCCGACGGTAAAGGGCCTCTATCTCCGCCACCTCGCCATCCAAGATCTTGTTTTTCCAAGACCTTTTCGGCTCAATCTTTTGGGAGGGGTCAAAAGGAACAAGACCAAAATCTTGCCCAGGCACTACGGAGTCGCGGATATAAAACCATCGCCTCCGCCAGTACTGGATAGATTTGGACATGGAAAAGGAAAAGAAAAGTAGATTGGGACTGAGGGAGATGATGCAACCCCCAATGGGATAAACACCATCTGAACCAGAATGCCTCTTCACGGAATAAAGTTTTCGGAAGAGGCCAAAGTGCGTCTCAATGCCGAGCCAGCACTCGCAAAAAGTGATGAAACAAGCAATGTGAAGAAGAGAATTGGGCGAAAGATGATGAAGCTGGATGCCATAGAGAAAGAGCAGTCCACGGAGGAAGTTGTGGACTGGAAAGGAAAACCCACGCATAACAAAGGCGAGAAACATAACCCGATACCCAGGCCTGGACGGGATTACCTTGTTGTTGGAGTCCGACGGCCTCCTATCCTGCGGGTCAAGCCCCGCACAAGTTTGCGGAGATCACTCTCCGCGTCTCGATCACCGCCAACCACCATCGGTGACACGGTAATGGTGGCGCTTTTTCTCCTCGTGGCGCTGGTACCAACCGCAGATGATGACTTCTTTGATTTCCCCATCGCGCTACGGCAACGTCGGCGGTGAGAGCGCAGAAGGGAAGATGGAAATGTGGAAGGAAATTCCAGTGCGCAACAAGAATCGATGGAGCACAAGGAGGCATTGAAAACAAGAAATGATGGGGTGAAAACAAACTGCAACTTTCCCCAATGATTATAACGACGAGGACGATGCACGGCAACATTCCATTCGGAAGACCTAACGCCAACGGCAGATCTGACCATACACGTGTCAGCATCACAACGAACCGTCGTTACCACGCCGTCCACTACGCGCGGAAATCGAGGCGACGCCGTAATTATCTCCACGCCGCGCGTGACCGGTCAATTCAAGGTCAGCAAGTGGAACCCACGTTCGTCCAGTCAAGTCATCTCTGGCGCAGCAGACGCTTGAGGTCATTTGATCGTCAGCACTGATGTCATCAAAAGCTATACTAGCAGCAACTACAATTTCTTTGGCTACAAAGCTAAGAGTACTCACTCGAATCTATGATTCGACTAAATACTCGGGGGCTACTCCTATTAGGAGCGCTGGCCGTGCACCCGAAGGATGAATACTAACTGTTTCTTCGAGTCCTACGTCGAGTCTGCGACTCCACTACAGACTCGAGGGTTACTCCCATAGGGAGGACGGATTTAAGCATCCAATTTTTTTTGTGTCCTACGGACTTAACAACTGAACGATGTCTGAACTAAAGTCTCCGCTCGAGTCTATGACTCGAACAGACACTTGGGGGCTACTCCCATAGGGAGCGCTGGTCGCGCACCCTATGAATTCTTCGACTGCGATCTTTCGGATCCGCATGCAAAAACTTTTCGGCCATTCTGCCCCAACAAAACGTTGAGTGAGCAACGATCTCCTGGGCCACCCGAAGCACCTCCGCGGTGACAAACATTCGGATGCTATGTCTGCGACACAAAGATAAGACCTACAGATATCATCGATGGCACAGCAACGCACACGATCAGCTCGCTAAGTATGAACCCGTGCCAACAGGAGCGATGAAAAATCCCGACGGACGCGTTGGGTACATCAATTAAATTAACTGGAATTCAACTCCTGTAAGTCCTCCGCGGCCTAAGTCGAATTACGCCAGCATATGTTCCAGTTTCGAGTTGAGGGACTCGAACCTGAGGAAGATCGTGTCGTTTCATCCTAAGACAGTTAACTGACCCTGATCCGTCGGGTGAGTCAGGCACACGCATCAACAATCCCTACACACGAACTATTGAAATACATAGTTGCACCTGAAAGATTGAAGAGTCCTCAGCCGAACCTACGATTCGACTGATCACTCGGGGGCTACTGACATGGTTATACCCCGCGGGTGCATGACCTCAGCATACCTAGTCCAGCCCAAGGAAGTCCCACGGCAAAAGTACGTCGGCCCATGAAGACTTTCGGGTGGCCCAGGCCCATGGTGCCTTCGGATCCTTGGAGAGCAAGACTAGAGTAGATAGGAAATTCAAAGGGGTAAAACCCTAGAACCTGTAACCGACTAGGTCTATGCCCGGGACCTGCCTAAGTCTATATAAAGGCCAGGAGGGCACGACCTAGATCTCTCGACTCATACTTTAGCATACACACCTCCACGCCAAATTGCATCTGCGCATCCCTGTAACCTTCGGTTCCGCTGTAATCAAGAGCAGACAAGCAGGAGTAGGGTTTTCCCTCCGAGGGCCTGAACCTGGGTAAACCCTGTGTCCCCGTGTTGATTGTTTGCTAACCGTTCCACGATCTCGAGCATCCCCATCTTCTCCAAAACCCAAGTCCATAACAATGGGCATTGATGAGATCAAACCTCGTCATTAATGATAAACCTCATGTCGTTAATGGACAATGTCTTAAACATTATATTGCAGGCCAAATATTTGCCAGAAGGTTTGAAGTAATGAATCTCCAAAGTCTAGAGGCCATAATCACAAAAAATTATCCCCTTCTAGATACCAAAAGTCAAGAAAAGATGTGTAACAATATCGGAATATATTCATACTTTAGGAAAGTCATTATTTTGGAAAATAAATATGTGCCGTGAAAGAATTGGATGAAATGGAGTCCCGAGGAGGGAAAGAGACCAGGTGGCACTCCCCCTAGCTGGGCACGCCATCCGAGGTCTTTCCCTCTTCCCAAGTCTGTTTTGCCTCGCTTCGTCTTAACCTAAAAACTATCAATATATATCTCCCGCTGCCGATCTAATCCCGCATCAAGTCTTTTTCGAGTGAGCCTTGTTTTCTGCTTGTTTCTTTTAGATCTTACCTTGCGCCAAGACATGTCTTCAAGGTGGAGCACCCCAAATGGAGGATTCCCATGTGCATCCATCAGAACCTCAGAGTGGAGTTCTCCACAAAGAATCCAAGCTCCATGGAGAGGAGAAGACTGGAGGAACAATGTCATCTGGAGAAACTAGCTTGAAGATGGAGCTACAAGAATGAGGGAGATTTAAGAACCTCACTTCAGGGACATGACTAACCCAAATCTTCAAGCACGGATCGACTCGCTGCATCGACAAATTGCTGATGAAGAGAGGCGCTCTTCTGGCTCTCGCCGTCACATTGCACTGTTGCAGGATTACGAGGAGGCAGTAAACACAAAGTTCGTTAGGAACATGCAAGCAACCTCTGCAGTTTGCATTGAGACTATAGAGAAGCTGTAAGATGAGGTCAAGGATTACAAGACCAAGTGGGAAGATCAAGTGGTAGTCAACAAAAAGTTGCACGCAGCCTTGTTGAAGGTCAGAAGCACCACCAACGATGAGGTCCTAAAGGCCATTTTCTAGGGGATCTGCATCAACACTCAAGCTTGGGGGAGTTCCACATACTTTATGCTTTTTAGTTATCATATTTGCATCTAGTTCATAATCATTAGGAGGTTTTTGCTTGCATCCATTAGGTATCGATTTTCCTAGAGTTTGAAGATCTCTTAGAGCATTATCGTGTACCCTTGGTTGAGTGGTTTTGAATGAAATATAAAGTATGGTGTCATCCATGATTCTTTTGTTTGGAACTTATGGGTAACACTCATGCAAATGTGCGCACCATATGTAGATTTTTCACCTACATCATTCCTTGAACTAAATTAACTTGAGCATGTTGGACAAGCATAGAATTACTCAATAAGCTAAACTTGCAAATAAGGAAAGATCCATGTAAGGGAAGCAACACTCATTAAAAAAGTAACATTATGAATTTGTCGTGATATAGGAAGTCTTATAAAATAAATAGTTAGAAAGAGAAAGATGACAAGGGGACATGAGATATTCTTGTTCTTCTTAGTAACCAACGAGTAAACTGAATGATTGTCATGGGTATTTCAATATATATGCTCTATGGAAAAAAGTGCTTGAAAGGTAGTCACCCGAGGATTCGGATAGCCATGGAAAGTGAAAGGCAAAGGTTGTTTAGAGCATATGGCTTGATTGAAAGACTCATGAATAAGGTTTATACTGGTTACTAGGAGAACAAGGCCATTAACTAATGCCATATAAAAAGTGGTGAAAGTTCTTGACAAAAGTCAAAATAGTCATGTCTATCTAGTTGTTTAAACAATTCTCTTTCCAACTGTTTGTTTTATGGGAAACTTATATTTATTGCAAAGGAATATCCAAAGGGTAATTGAAAAGCTAGTAAAAAGCCATGTGAAGCTATTATAACTAGGGAAGTGTGTGATAAATTTGAGACTTGTTCAATTGTCCAACATGTAATGGTTAGTTTTTGTTCAAAAGTAAGGGGTATATGATAATGTCTATCTATGTAGCCCACATTTGCATGGTTGTTAGTTCATATTTATTTTGGATAAGTGAATATGCATAATTTGATGATTTCATGCTCGTATTTTCTTGTCAATCATAAGCTCATCGATGCATGATCATGATCTATTCGCTTATTTGCTCGAGGACAAGCAAAGGTTTAAGCTTGGGGGAGTTAATACGTGCATTTTGCATCATCATTTTTAGGACTTATATGTTCTATTTAGAATCATATTTATCATGATCTATCTTTATTTATGCATATTTAGTTGATTTATGGGACTTTCCTACAAAGTCCATTTCATTGGTATTTAATTTCTAGGAGGCAGAAAACCTCCTTTTTCATGTTTTTGTTGTTTCAGGACCTGCTGGACGTCAATAAATCAAAGGAAATATATCTAATGAGTTTTTCACCTGGAGAAGGACTGTGAGACAAAGAATGAAGCGAGGGGAGCCACGAGGCCCAAAAGAGGGCAGGTGGCACGCCCCCCTTGTTGGGCGCGCCACCCATGCTCTTTTGGCCCATGAGCATCGCCTCGGCTCCTCCTTTTTATAGACGTCGTTGTATCACTAGAAAACCTACGCAATATTATTCCCACAATTTACAGAGGTGGCAACGGAGGCAAAAGTCCTCTCCTACTCCAGGAGAGGGCAAATCCTACAACACCGGAGCCTCCGGTGAGGGGGAAATCGACGCCATCGTCATCACCATTCCTCCTAGGCATAGGGGGAGGCATGTCCATCAACATCTCCACCAACACCATCACCATCACCATCTCCAAGATCCATCTCGTTCCTCTCATAGTTTGTGATTGATTGAACCCCAAATATTGTTTTAAGGGCTATTTACATTTTTGTGATTGGAATATTGTCTTTATTTGGTGGAGAGATTATATTTTCAGATTTTGTTGTATTCCATATGCTACCGATCCATATCATGTTTGCCACTTGTGAGTAGATCCCCATGTTCTTGAGGGCATAGGATGAATTGGCTATGATTTTAATATAATATGCAATGAGTATGTGGTCAAGTTTTTTATCTTTTATATTGTTCTATGATGGTTTTATGTGAACGTTGACTGCATATTACTTCACCTATATGGGCTCATAGGATAATACATTGATGCAATGATAGGGGTTGGAAGGTACGGAATTGACAGAAACCGTTTTCCAATACTTAGAGTTGCATTGTAGGGATTATACGTCAGGGACCAATGAACTTATTGCTATGGTGGGACATTTACACCTTAATGATTCTTAGATGTTCATGTGAATGGATCTAGGACCCATCATAAGTGGTGTATTTTGATCATATGTATGGATGCACCTAATTTAGGCTTTGCCCTAAGGGAATGAAACTTGACAACATATTCACCATATTGCGTAGAAATCATTATGCTATGTAAATCCATGCCGCCCTCGGGAACGCTTGTCACATATAAGTTCACACACACTTGAGTTTGTCTTCTTGCTGCATAGAGTATTGGGCTTTCTCTCATTGAGATCATTTACTTATTGCTATTTACTTTCAACACTTTACATTCTTGCAAACTATAAACCCCAAAACACCAAATCTACTACATTTACTATTATTATCTTTGTCAAACTTGCTAACCAATACCCTAAGCTCCTCGTGGGTTTGACAACCTTTCTTTATTGAAAAGTACTACAATTGATCTCCTGCATTGGGAGCCATCAGTATGCTTTTGATACCAACTACAAAACAGATCTCACTGTCAACAACCTTATAGAGGTTTTCAACAAGATGATAGTAGATGCAAGGAGCAAGATAATTCATTCGATGATTAAGGTCATAATTGACAAGTTGATGGTCAAGTATAGTGGTACAAGAGACAAGGCAGATATTAAAAGATAGGAGATCACACCTTTATACTTTGAAAATTAGAATAAGCCAAAAGATTCTCAAGAACATGCACTCATAAGAATGTTGCCCTTGGTCCATGGAAAGTTGGCACAAATGGGCATGGAGTACATGTTGTAGATATGGGAGTTAGGACATGTGGTAGCAGATATTGGGATGCAACGGGGATTCCCTGTAATCATGCCATATCTGTGTTATGAAGCTCAAACAATTTCTAGAGGACTATGTGCATGACTTCTTAAAAAACCATGTACAAGGAAACCTACAAGAATGTGATCCTCCTTGTCCCTGGTTCTAATGCTTGGACCAAAACACCTTACCTAGACATAGATCCTCATGTATTCAAATAAAACCCTGGTAGAAAGCAAACAAACAGGAGGAAGGGTGCATTTGAGGTACCTGCACCTAGAGGTACTTCTAGGATGACAACCATCACTTGTAGCAACTGCATCAGTCAGGCCATAGGTACACATCATGTGGAGTTGAGCTGAGGCCTGAGCTAACTCTGAGAAAAGCACAACACAAGGTAGTAAATATACATTTTTATTTCTTTTGTTTCATATGACCAATTAATGGAATAAGCTAATAACACATTTCTATTGATTGTGTTGTTTATAGGTAAGTAGGGAGAACATCTCAGAGGATTGAGTTTTGACAGGCAACACATTCTGGCACGCCCGGTGGGACCTTCAACAACGTCTACATCAATGTCCGACGCTGCGATGGAGAACAGGCCGGTCACGTACGACGAGCTTCCTGCTGAGCACAAAGCGAAGTATGACGAGATCAAAGGGCTCTTCGAAGCCGACCTCATCGGCTCTTTCGAGAGGACCGTCTGGTGGCATCAAGTGGAAGGATTCTCCCGAGGGTGCTCTCGATGAAGTAGATCTGCTCCTTCGGAGGAACGCTCCAGGCTCTGCTGACGGAGGTCAACTACATGGTGGCTCATTCTCTACACGCCACTCGAGAGCACAGTGAACGCTTCGGCGGTCGCGGTTCGCGTGGTCCGGAGATCATGAAACATCGGTACTCTCGTCGGGGCCCACTTTAGGAACCCACCAAGGAGAAAGACCGCTCCACACCAGGCCAAGCGCCATTCACACTCGCGGCTCCAGAGCCGCCGGGATCAACGGCATACATTGTCTACAAGGCGGGGCGATCCAGTGATTGCCAATTCCTGTTCGAGCCACCCAAGGAGATCCCGCATGGGTACATATGTGCCTACGTGCGGGGCAACAACTTGGCACGCACTGAGATCGCAACCGCAGGAGTGTCATGCGCGGGGTTCTGCTGCGGGATCTTCGAGAGCGTTCTCGAGCAACGATGTCAGGATGGACGCCGACAAACAAAGGCGTAGCTAAGTATGCCATCGAACAAGCCATGAGAGTCTAGCCCTGCAGCTCAAACTGGACCAAATCACGCCATCTTGAGAGATCGGTTAAACCGTGCGAAAAAGACTGTCGGCTACTCAAAGCCGTACCCCACGAGTTTGACCTGATTCCACTACCGCCCAAATATAAGCTCACGAGTTCTCAAGATTCAGCGGTCGGAGGGTCAAGCTCGATCGAGCACGTGGCCGATACAGCACAACTAGGCATGATTTGCATCGGATCAAATCGCGTGAGATTTTTGCACAATCTCTAACAGACCAGCCTTTGGGTGGTACACCTCGGCCACTGATTCAATTCGCACTGGAAGCAACTAGAAGAACAGTTCCACATCCAGTACCATTCGGAGGCTACCGAGGCTGGCATTGCACTGGCGCAAATACGGCGAAGCGGGGAAACTGTAGCGAATACATCCGGTAACCGGGACCATCAAGAACAGATGTCACTCGGCTCGTTTAGCGAGAAGGAAGCAATCGAGCTGGCGGTGTTGGGACTCTTAGCACCCATCAAGGATATGGCTTTCCGGTGGAGTACAACTCGGGGCACACATGGCCCGGCGATGTATGAACAGCGCCACCACGAGTTATACCAAGAGGTTCAAGCGCCCGTAAGCCTGGTCGTTCTAAGAAGATGATCCTACACAAGACCAGGAGGTGGCCGTGGCGAGTGGGCTCGGGGCGAACCGTGGCCTGCAAGTGGGTGAAGCGGCGGGCCTTTGAAAGGGTTTGACTTGACGTGAGCAAAGCGGCGGATATTCGATTCTTCTTTGAAGAAAGCAAAGTGAGGTTACCCGAGGGCCACAAAATCCCTACCGCTCAGAGATGAGCGGAGACCATCGCAAGTGGCATCATTCGTTCACCCACACCACCAATGATTGCAAAGAGCTACGTCGCCAAATCCAGATGGCAATAGAACAAGGCCGCCTGATCCTCGGCCAGTTCGCCATGAAAGTGGACACGAACCCGTTCCCCGGTGTCAACATGATAGAGCTCAGCCGCTCCGCGAGACGTCAACTCGACTTTTCGTTCGGTGTCAACATGGCTGGGTCTGGGTACCACCATGACACGTACAAGAAAGGAGGTGATCACTATCGGGGCAAAGAAAGAGAAAAGGCTGGTCCACGCGACCGGCCCAGCCATGATGACGGGAGATACTTAACAGAGGAACAGGTGAAGAGGGTGCGGTATCAGAAGCCACATTCCACGCATCTCCTTAATAAGTATGAGCGTCAGCATGATCAACGGCGCCAGCACAGTGGGGGCAATGAAGGACATGGGCACCTCGCCAGGAGACCACCCAAAGAGAAGGAAGGCGCAGACAAACATTGGGATTGCCCCTTTTTCAAGCATTGCTGGGACGTGGGAATGAGCCGATTGCCTCTGCGACAAGCGCCGAATGTGGACAACAAAAGAAGGGCACGAGGCCATGTCGGTGTTGACGTCTAGGACCTCTCCAACCTCAGAGCCGTCCTAAGGAGGCCGCTCGAGCAAAGGGCCTTGAGAGGCCCAGGGATGACAAAGAAGAAGACAGGTTTCACCGTCCAAGGTGGTGCCCCGATGGACTCAGACACACCCAGAAGCGTAGAGTGCAACGCCTGCGTAACTTAGAAGAAGCTGAGGCGCAGTATCTCCACGCGCTAAAGAAAGCACGGCCTGATCTGGCCGTCAAAGTAAGGCAGACTACGGAGACGGAGGGCCGCGCGACAAGGAAAGAGTGGCGCCCCAAACCAATAAAAGCCGATGCACAGGCATCGGTGGCTCGCTATGGTGTTCGTACTCGGAGTTCTGCGCCCACGAACCAATATGCTACCGATGGCACAGTATTCGTGGCCCACGGCGATTATCTTTGAGAAGCCACGAGAGAAGGGTTACAAACATCCGAAAGCTCGTACCTGGGGCTACATCAATGGACAACCTGTCGAAGATGTTGGTGGACACCGGAGCGGCAGTCAATATCATGCCATACTCCATGCTACGGCGTTTGGGGCGCTCACGGACCTGATCAAAACCAACGTCACGTTAAGCGACTTCACGGCGTCCTTGAAAGCATAAGGCGTTACGAGCGTGGATCGGCGTGGGCGGAAAACCATACCCGTCATTTTTCGTCGTGAACAGCAAAAGTACCTCGCCGTCTTGCTAGGAAGGGATTGGATCCACGCTTAATCGCTGCATTCCATCCACGATGCACCGATTACTGTCTGATGGGGCGGGGATGAAGTGGAGGTCGTCCATGCACGATTCTATCGAGGTTTCCATTCTGGCATGAACATCCGGGAAGCGAAGACCAAGAGCCGATCTGGAATCAGTTTGACGGTGTGGCGCATTGAAGCGTCAAAAGCGGGGTGAGGCTGGTCTTATCCACCGGCACAGAGTAGAAAGGTCCACGATCATCGTATACGGCCGATCCTCGCGATCGGCCACAAAAATAAAAGCAACGATCATACGACAAGCGATCATGTAGTCGTGGCAGGAGACGCCCGCCATTGTAAAACCATGAGGTGTACACCACCCTCGACTAACGCAATCAAAAAGGGGGCCGATTCAGGCAATCGGCCCAAATTATTTTTGTTGTCCTTACCTACTGCTTACCCTGTGTTTAGCATCGACCTGACAGGTGACGGAAAGCTTGGGTATGGGTTCACATCCGTGATGAACGGAAGAGATTGACATTGGTCCCGGGATAAGCCACGACCAACATTTATCAGCAAAAAGTTAGATCCGGGTCTGCGAGGCCCAATGATCGCCCTGTTGAAACGATACCCAGACTGCTTCGCCTGGGACTACACAGAAATGCCTGGGTTAGACAGGAGCATCATTGAGCATCGGCTCCCACTGAAAAAAGGATTCCGGCCATTTCAGCAGCGAGCACGGCAAATGAAGGCCGAAATTCTGAAAGAAGTCAAGAAGGAGGTCGAGAAAATGTTGACAGCCAAGTTAATCAGGCCATGCAGGTATGCTGAATGGATTTCTAGTATAGTGCCTGTAGAGAAGAAGGATGGCCAATGGCGGGTCGCCATCGATTTTCGGATCTCAACAGGCTACCCAAAGGATGAGTATCCGATGCCGGTAGCAGAGACGTTAATCAACGCAGCGGCTGGTCACAAGATCTTAAGTTTCATGGATGGCAATGCTGGTTACAACCAAATTTTTATGGCTCCAGAAGACATACACAAAACTGCATTCAGAGTCCCAGGTTCGGTGGGGTTATTCGAGTATGTGGTCATGACGTTTGGACTAAAGAATGCTGGCGCCACATACCAGAGGGCCATGAATTATATTTTCCACGACCTGATCGGCAAGCTGGTGGAAATCTACATTGACGACGTGGTGGTCAAGTCTGCTTCAGCGCAAGGGCACTTGGGCGATCTACAACGCGTCCTGGACCGAACAAGAAAGTTCGGCCTGAGGATGAATCCAAAGAAGTGTGCCTTGAATGTAACGGCCGGTTCACGGTTTCTTGGTCCATGAACGCGGGATTGAGATCGGCTGAAGAGTAAGGAGGCGGCGAACAATGAAGCCACCCACTACAAAGAAAGAGCTGCGCTCTCATCGGCAAGATCAACTTCAGACGATTCATCTCTAACCTGTCAGAAGGATAGAGCCGTTCATGGGGCTCGTGAAAATTAAAGTCGACGAGGAATTCCATTGGGGCGAGAACAACGGGCCTTGACGAGATCAAAGAATATCGACAAAGCCGCGATGTTAGTTCCACCACCGGACAAACCGTTCTACATTTACTTGTCGATGGTGACACGTCCATCGCCTCGATGGTGGTACAAGTGCATGATGGGCTAGAGCGAGTCGTGTTCTACATAAGGTAAGGATGCTGGACGCAGACGAGGTATCCGAGATATCGACAAATTGTGCCTGTTTGTTTTTACATGCACCAAGCTGCGCCACATCTTGCTATCAGCAGAGGTCATCATCATATGCAAGTCGGACGTCATAAAGCACATGCTATCGGCTCCTATGTTAAAAGGCCGATTGGGCAAATGGATGTTTGCATTATCAGAGTTTGACATCCGGTATCAACCCGCGAAACCTGTTAAGGGACAGGCGCTGGCTGATCTTATTGCGGAGAGGATCAACACTAACATAGCAGCACTGTCCATAAAAGCGTGGGCTATGTTTTTTGACGGATCAGTTTGTGACGATGGCTGCGGCATAGGCATTTTGCTCGTGTCGCCCCGGGGGGCAACATTTTCCTTCTCCATCAGGTTGTCTACCCTTCGCACCAACAATGCAGCCGAGTACGAGGCAATACGCAAGGGGATGGAGTTACTCCTCGAAGCCGGAGCGGAGGCAGTGGAAATTTTTGGTGACTCGAAGTTGGTGATTTCCCAACTCACAGAGGAGTACAAGTGCGAGAGCGAGTCCATCTTCCCATTATGGTTACACTGCCGTGAGTTGATGGCACGATTCCGATACGTAAACTTCACCTGGATCCCGCGGTCGCAGAACATAGAGGCAAATGATCTTGCGCAGATGGCTTCAGGCTATAAAGAGGCAGCGGAGGGAGCCGATATTCGTGCATGACTCGGAAGCCGACGATCGGAGCCGATATCTTCAATTACTTGAAGGATTCGGCTCGGGGGGCACCTAAACGGATAAGGTACAGAGCCATGAAGTATGTGCTTATTGGGGACGAAATGTTTTACAGGACCCTGGAAGGATTATTGCTCAAATGTCTGGGAACAGCCGAGGCTAATCGACTCCTACACGAGGTACATGAAGGCGCCTGTGGGACTCACCAGTCGGCTCATAAGATGAAGTGGTTGATCAGGAGATCAGGGTTTTATTGGCCTACCATGCTCGAGGACTGTTTTAAGTACTACAAAGGGTGTCAAGCATGTCAGATATTTGGAAAAATCCAGATGGTACCCGCATCAGCAATGAATCCCATCATCAAGCCTTGGCCATTCCGAGGTTGGGGCATGGACATGATCGGCAAGATCAATCCTCCGTCAAGCAAGGGCCACATGTGGATCTTGGCCATCACAGATTATTTTACCAAATGGGTGGAAGCCGTCCCTATGAAGTCAGTAAGTTCAAAAGATGTCATCGATTTCGTGAAAGAGCACGTCATTCATAGGTTTGGGATTCCCCAGACTATCACAACCGATGGAGGTTCGGTTTTTATTTCTCACGAGTTCAGAAAGTTCTGTGAGGACACAGGCACTACTAGAGAAAAGCCTATCCGAGGCGCACCAAAAAGCCTATCCGAGGCGCATATCACATGTGCCTCTAGCTTCAAGCCTCGGGTATTTCACATATGCGAGGCGCATATCGATATGCGCCTCGCATAATAATATGCGAGGCGCATATCGATATGCGCCTCGCATAATAATATGCGAGGCGCATATCGATACGCGCCTCGCATATGTGAAGTATAGGAGGCGCATATTAGATGCGCCTCGCATATGTCTCAGAATGCGCCTCGGGTATTTATATATATGCGCCTCGCATATGTTTCAGAATGCGCCTCGGGTATTTATAACATATGCGCCTCGCATATGTTTCAGAATCTTCGGTATTTATAGTATATGCGCCCAATAGTATCCTATATGCGCCTCCGTAATATTTTCAAATTCAAGTTTTACAGACCACTATATATAAATAATATACAGATATTCAAATATACAATATAGTCCATGAATTTTTCGAAACTTGCATTTTGCCAAAGCATAATAGAACCAACATGAATACACATCAATCATGACATACAAGTTCATACATCAAGTGTTTGTGCCACAAGTTCACACCTCCGAGGTACAAGTTCACAATCACATTACACCTTCGAGTACAAGTTCACAATTCACATTACAACTCCAACGACGTAGCTCTACCTAGATGAAGTAGAACACAACCTACAATGAAGAGCAATAAGGTGGTGATCACGAGGAAGTTCCTCCATTTCTTCCTTCCATGCCTCCTCCACTTCTCTTCCGCCACCTCTCTACTCTCATAGCCTTGGTAGCTGTTGCCCGAGAAGTTGTTCACTTGCTTCGCGCCTTTCCACTCCTCGTACACACCTGGAACCCGACCGACGTACACGACATAACACCTCGGCATCTCCTACACATTTTAAAGATGATATTACTTATGTCAGTGGAAAGCAATAGCTAGCAGTTCACAAAGATAGAATCATCGGCATTTCGAAGAAAGACCAAAAGAAAGCAAACCAAGAATGACATGGATTAGTGCCTCATACTTAGATTGGGCACGGAAATAACAATGCTCGCTGTTTGATCTTGTGCGGCAAGTAGAGTATATGCCCAAATTACTAGTCTACTTGGCACACAAGATCAAACAGCTGCATAGTCATACACGTGACACCACAACACGTTCTAATCATCGGCATTTCGAAGAAAGACAAAGAAAGCAAACCACAAGAAAGTAGGGAAGCAATGACAAATGAAAAGCAACAAGCACTTAAAATAGTTCGTAACACAAATAACTAGCTAGTGTCTCTCACAATCAAGTTCAACGGTTGTGAAACATATTCTAGAGGTTTTGCTAGGCAAGTTTAACAGTGATAAGAGGTTACAACACGAGTTCGCAACTAACAGCTAGGTACCCAAATGCAATCATGAAGTCTTCTTGACTCTTGAGTCGGCTTTGGGGGCATTGATGAAGCCACCGAGTTTTCGCCATTTGCATGAACATCCTGCCGTCACCTTGCGCTAAGCGTTAATCTATCTCCACATTGGACGGTGTATAGCCGTGGAAGGTGCCTCCGGCTTTTATGACTCCACAGTACACGATTGTCGCGATCTCCTCACGGATGTTGAAGAAGTGTTGCACGAGGTTGCGAGCTGTATGCATGCAAGCTTTTCAGCCCACTTCACGAGGTCGGATGGCGTTTTGGTCTCCATGTCATTGAAGAACGCCTTCATGTGGTAAATGGCGTAGAAGGCATCCTTCCCATCGCCAGCTTGTATGACGCAAACTTCGTCGTGTGGCGGAACACGTCGCGCCGAACTTTACATGTGGCCTTGCGGTTTGGCGCCTCCCGCGGCGTGGCGGTGAGGCGCCATCAAGAATTTTCTTGATATTGGTGTAGTTTTTGGATCGCCTTTGTTTGAGTCGAGGTACAAGGCTGTTGAGTGTTTCAAATTCAAGCTTATGAGCACACGGCTGTCCGATCATCCTCCGTGATGGGATGGTAGGAAGGAGAATCACATCCTTGTCCGAGTATGTTTGCGGGAAGTTTGAGAGGTAGTCGGTCGCGGATCTATGGCCTCGGCATCTTCGTGACGGCGTCACGCATGAAGTAGGGATCCACTATCTGGATGCGGGATCTTGTCTCTGGTGATCTCCATGGCCATATTGAGGAGAACAGCCGGACAGGGTATTGTGCGGTCGAAACCCGTTCAACATGTCAAACAGTCGGTATGCACGTAGAAGATATCCCCGAGAATGCGGTGATTTGCACGGCATGTGAGAAGGCACCTTAGCCTTGAAAACGAGGTACGATCGTTGTCGCGAATGCGACCGCTCAATTGTGAGACATCCATAATGAATACTACGCATATGCGAGCTGCGACCTCGAGCATCGATTTACATCATCGGTACACGCCACGTCTTTCGATTCACGGCTTGCCCCACAAACCGTCCGGAAAGAGGATTTGGATCTGGCCCGATCACCCTTAGGCTTCCTTTTGCGACCCTTCTTGCTCTTCTGACTTGCCATCGTTCACCTCACCGACCGTCTTATGGAGGGTGCCGGGCTGATCAAAGGAACTCGGCCTTGGAGGCTCGGTGAAGGGACGGTGGCGGCGTCTCGACTAGTTGGGAAGAGACGCACCTTGCAAGGGGTTTATTTGGTGCTGGTTGGGTCTCGGCAACTTGATGTGTGCACGATGGTCCTGGCTCATACAAATCAGAAAACCTTGTGTTAACAAACTGGTCACCGTAGTTCGGTCAATTTCTTCATCATCATCGGGATTACTGCCATGTTGTCCAAGTCTCCCATCTCAAGTCTTCATCATGTCTTTGGTTGTCTTGCCTCTAGGGTGATGTTGAGCTGGTCCTCTGTCCCCAAGCGGATCTGGCTCTTGACCATAGGTACAAGTAATGAAGCCAAGATTGAGGACATGCCGTGTCCTCATCATCCCATCCTTGAGGTTGAGAGGGAGGTTCCACTTGCTCATAGCCGGAAGCACCATCTGTATTTGACCCTCATCATGTCGGTGGCATTGTGACATTGTGCATTTTGCGGTTCTCTGGTTGAACAATAGTACCCTTGGCAACATCCATCAATGCCGCCACCCAATGCATTAGAGTGCAAGGTGTCTCCTGCGAAAGATCGACATGTAGGCCAAGCGTTAGAAAAACATAGATCAAGTCATCGGTGTGGTTGAGCCTCCCAACTCTCGCTTTAATTAGTTAGTTACCTTGAGGCGTCAAATTCGGCCAATGTCGAGGCACCGGCCGAAGCTTGAGCACGCAAGTGGCGGAGTGGCTGCCTGATGGCACGGTGGTGCGGGCCGGTGCCTTCGCCGCAGTGGGCAAGTTAAGCTCCGGAGCTAGAGGAGTCTCCACCACCACCGGCCCTGCTGGAGGAGTCACCAACGCCTCCGGCCGCGCCACATTGTCCGATTAGTATTTGTTGAGGTTGGGAACCGTGGCGGCCCGTTTACCACCCTACGCCACTTGTTGTACTTTTCCATGTAGACGGGAAGGATGGTGTTGAGCTTCTCGTTCACTTGTGAATGTACTTGTGACTGGACTTGTGACTGGACTTGTTCTTGGAACTTTGTCTCGGCAGCTGACACAGCCTTGTTCACGGCATCTTGGACTATATTTGGAAAGGCTTCCACTGTTCCTTAGGAGTTTTACCTCGGCGCTTTCGGCCTTCTTGCCCTTCCGCTCCGGGTGCCATAGTACTCGGACCATGATATGCCGCCAAAGCCTACCACCACGACCAGCCAGGGCCGCCAGGATCGACACTCTTGGTTCGGTTAAGCGCCCTATTAAAAGTGGTGTCCCACTTGGCGACAGGCGGTGGCGATGACCCCTGGGATGAGGAGCTCCTACACTCCTCGTCCTGCGCACAAGGAACGCGAAGCATTTGATCAGAAAACTGGACTTCATTGATTAATCATGAATGCAATTAATCGACTTGCATGCAAACTACTTACATATTTTTGCATGAAGTCCATCACCCTCGGAGCAAAGGGGCCGGCGGGCTCCGAAGAATAATCAGAACCCCCTTTCTTCGGCGGGGCAAACCGGGCCCTGACGAAGTTCTTTGCCTGCTCCTCCTTTATGTCGTCAAAGGGCGTCAACCCTTTGCACGACGTCAGCGTCCTCCTTATCCCATTTGGGCCTCGCGGCTCTATAACCGCCGAGCCGAGATGGTGGGTACCAATGTTTGGGATCTCATATTCTTGCCCTTCTCGGTCTGGCCTTGCCCAAGGCGGAGTTACATCGCCTTGAAAACATTGTAGTCTTCTTCCTTGACCGTAGGCTCCTTCTTGGCAGCTCTGGATAACTTAGCTTCTCCTCGAAAATCAGATTCTTCACCCGAGCCTTCCAATTTGACAAGGCCTTGGTCATCCTCCCAGGGCATACTTGTTCACCGGATTCCCTTTGAGATTGTCATTATTATACTTGTTTTCCTCATCACCCGAGCCAGCGTATCTTGCGTGCGACTTCGGAAAAGCTGGATGAGAAACCCCTGTTCTCTTCGACCTTGGTTCTCCATGTTGATCGTGGACGGTGTTCCGGAGGATTGCGCGAGCTGGTTAGAGTAACCCCCAACAAATTCTTCTGGCTCCAAAGGCGCACCTTTAGGGCTCACGCTTGTGATGATGGACCTTTTGAGGTCGACCACGATCGGGGTCCGATCCTTCCGAGACTTCTTCGATGCGCTACCACCGTCTGTAGTAGCTTCACCGCCACCATCAGTGGTAGTGGCGTCGCCATCGGCGTCCCCCATCTCCTCATTGCCCGACGAGGTATCCTCGTCCTCCTCCATCTCGTCGTCCCGCGGAACAAATTCCGGGGCCTCTAGGGATTCCATCTCCTCCTGCTCCCAAAAGGGCTTCGGCTAGAAGGGCCGGATCCGACATTTCTAAACACACAAATAAATGAAACTAATAAGCATAAAAATTCACGAGAAAATTTTGGCATGAACTTTGCTAATTTTCTATGTCTAGGAGTGCCAGAAATTCGGAGCGAAATGAATCAACATTCGCGAAACATTGGCAACTCAAAAGAAAAACCTGCACAAAAGGATCAAAACAGCCATCATCACAGCCATTTTGCTAGCATACATACACAAACACCATGTATATATATCATGCTCCAGGCCATACATACACAGAGGCACCATGTATCATCTGTTTGCTTGTCAACAACCTGAGCATGATAATGATCAGAAGCTCAAATGTACAGAAGCTCAAATGTACGTAACTGAGGGCACAATAAAGTTCAAAATTGTCACCACTAGGTTCGGAGAAAACAAAATTGTCACCACTTGGTTTAGACTAAAAATTGTCACCAACGCATGTATGTATACACGAGCTGAATCATCTTGCCACTTCTTGAAAGGAAGAAAAAAACTGAACACTGTCGTATGTGTGCATGCATGTTCCAACACCAAGGTCCCAAAGAAGCAAATTTGTATTATATGCGCACATAAAGAAGGGACTAATAGGTCCTTGTACAGTTTCTCTAGCTATTTATTTATCCCATAGTAAGATTAGTTAAGTTGCAAAGCTTGGGACTAATAGGTCCTTGTACAGTTTCTCTTGATAGCATACAGAGATCACTAAGTTGGTCTTTTAAATTCTCTAAAATTGTCACAACTAACTTTCTTAGGCAAGACTTAGTATATGTTGTCGGCACACTAAAAACAGGGAGACAACAAATATTTTCAAACACTAAACTAAGTTGATGGCTCCCTGGTCTCTAGCTCTTCTCCTGCAACCTGAGTACCATCATACCACTGGTAGAAAGGCAGCACACACAATCATGAAAGTTCTAGTTCTTTTTTAAAATACTGAAACAAACAGAGTCTCTCGTATCATAAATTTTGAACTTAGAATTTGGTCTTAACTTTGACAAGCAAAACATAAGAATCTATTAAAACTAATTCTGAAAAAGATATGCACCTTGCAAAATACGGATTTGCATCTCCCATCCACCTTTCGATGTCGGCATGAAAGTGATCGATTTTTGTGAAGCATCTCAACGTCCCGGCCATGACACGACTTGAAGCCATGCTACATCAAACAGGTATGACTGTTAAATAAATAGATAACTTAGTCAACTACCATCTACGTCAAGGTCCCATTTGTTGTTTTCAAATAAGATTACACACTGTCGACTACCATCTATGTGCTGCAAATGACAAGTCTTAAGATGCCACTGAATTAAGGTCAACCTCAACATTACATACTATGCATATACAGAGTACTTGTATCTAAGGACTCCTGCTGTCCGTAGCCTCGTCAGCAGGACAGTGGACGCGACCGAAGTTGTGGTGGCGGAGCCCGGCTAGAGAGGGACAGTGAGAGGGATAAGAAGAACATCTGAGGAGATTGAACTCACCTAGTTTCCAATGGCTCGGCGTGGAACGGTGTCTGCCGAAAAGTAAATCGTTGCGAGCGATCGGCGACGCCCTTGGGTAGGGGAAGCTCAAGGATGGGCACGCGCTTGGCCTTCTTCCTAGGTGCGCTCTCCACAGAGGCGTCAACGACATCACCGTAACAACCGGACCAGCTTGAGGAATAGAAGGAGAAATTACTGGGTGAGAGGAATAGAAGGGAAGAGGAGGATAGGGACAAGCCGGCTAGGGGAGGGCTAGGGATCACCGTTCCCTCTCCCGCCGCTCACATGTCGGCGCCAGTTGAGAGGGAAGAGGCGTGGGTGGGTGGGGTCGGGACTCACCGAGAGAGGAAGAGGCGTGGGTGGGTGGGGTCGGGACTCACCGGAGAGAGGGGAAGAGGCGTGGGTGGGTGGGGGTCGGGGACTCACCGGAGAGAGGGGAAGAGGCGTGGGGGGCGGAGGCGGCGTCGGGCTCCTCCTCGGTCACGGGGACGGCGGCGACGGGCTCCTCCTCCACGGGGCGGCGAGCTCCTCCTTCACGGGGCGGCGGCGAGCTCCTCCTCGTCCACGGGACAGCGTCGGGCTCCTCCACGGCGGCGACGGCTTCGATCGATGCGTCGGGCTCCTCCACGGCGTCGGGCTCCTCCTCTGAGATATGTGAAGTCGTGTTTGTACTAGCTGCTAGCGTTGTGTGACTTGGTCGATGAGTGACGGTTATGAGGCGCATATCGCAGTGCCTCGTATAATATTACTGGGCTAAATCGCCTCGCATAATATGCACTCCTAGACAAAAATAGGGCAAGGCATGTTTCTATCAACTATCACACAACAGCCTAGTGGTAGCATGCCTTGTCCTTCACTGGCCACCCAAGTTCGAATCCTAAGGGGGCCAATTTTTTGGAAATTTTTTTTAAAGGCCAATTTTCATGTAAAAGCATACAAATATGAACTATAAAATATACTACAAATATTTTAAATATTCAAATATTGCTAAAACAACAAAAGTGAGTATTCTCAATGAATGTGTCTTGTCGATACATAATATTCTCAATGCAATATTATTATAACACACACATAATGAAAATTAAGAATGTTTTGATACATAATAGTAGGCCACACACACGACGGTTCTTGACAATGGTCGGAGCGCGCTAGCGTTTCTTGACAATGGTCGTCTTCTTGCCCTTCTTTGTCGCGGTTGCATAGGTTAGGTCCGGGACGTCTTCACTACTTCTCTTGAACGGAAGTCCTTTCTTAGGTAGGGTTGTGGTGTACGGTGTTTGGTTGCCATACCCGTCTTCTATCTTCGGGTCGCCGTTCTGGTCAAAGTCTTGCTCGTTGGCGACTCCGTCCATTCCGATAATGTTCCTTTTGCCTCTCCTGACGACAACCCGGCTAGGCTTTGACGGGTCTTTGATGTACCAGCATTGGTCGACTTTGCTAGCCAAAACCCAAGGCTCATTTCTTGCGGGTGCGTTCGCGCTGGTGGTCTTTGACGGTATAACCATCGTGGTGAAATACCGGTCTTCTTTCTCGACGCTCTTGGCCCACCTGACACGGAACATCGGCACCTTCTCCGTAACATAGTCGAGCTCCCAAATCTCCTCGATCCTTCCGTAGTATCTTTCCGGATGTCGGTGTAGAATATCCTGTTACTGAGTTCGGTAATCGCAATTATTGTCTTTTTCCTCTGTGTAGAACGTGTATCCGTTGATATCGTAAGCGATAGGTCATGAGGTTGTGCGAGGCCTGACAATGAGAATATGAGTTTATCTTCCTCCGAGTACTCGCCTGCGGTGGATTAGCTATGACCTTCTCCCTAAACCACGCGTGAAACCGGAGTTGTGCTCCTTGATAACATCTTCCTCCCTCGGGACTGGCGCCCTGATCGGTAATTCTTCTTGATAAACTCTTTGTGCTCATGTATGTATGGATCAACCACCTGCAGTGTTGCAGCGTATGACCAGGTTTGCTCTTTCAAAGTCCTTGGTTGCCCTCCATGTCGACATGCTTTGCACGTCGACCCTCATGATGACCCCATCCAATGAGCCTCCCGAGGTGCTTGTTGAATGGCATACCAAGAGGGTCTCGGTTTGTAGAAAGTTCGAGCGAAAGAGATGCACTCTTCGCCGAAGCCGCTTGCTATGCTTCCATCCGGACGGGACTTGTTCTTAACGTATCCCTTGATGTGTCCATTGAGCCTTTCGAGCGGCATCATGCTTCGTAGAAACGCAGGACCCGGTGGGCGATATCCTCCACGACATGGAGAAGCAGATGAGGCTTGAGGTCGAAGAAAGCAGGGGGGAAATAGATCTCGAGCTCGCACATTATCACCACGATCTCGTCCTGTAGCCTCGTGAGCTGCTTAATGCCTATCTACTTCCGAGAGATGACGTCAAAAAGTTGCAGAGGCCAAAGCGTGTTTCACGGATGTGCTTGTCCATTATACCTCGGATCGCGACCGGGAGTACTGCGTCATTAGCATCGGCGTCGTGAGACTTCATCCCATCAAGCGCCGCCTCGTCTAGCCATCTGCTTATCTTCCCAGCGTAGCCGTTGAAATTTGACTCGAGGAGGCACTTCATAAACTGTATGGCCTCCTTCTTACTCAGAGTGAAGCATGAGGCCTTGAGCTTGACCTCTCCTTCTTAACCTTTTTCCCCTTGCGGCGGCGGCTATTCTGTTTGTCTCCTCCACCTCGTCCTCCTCCTCATCATCGCTAGGTGGTGGTTGAAGTTCATCCCCGATGCCCATATGCTTCAAGTCGTTCCTTGCCTTCGCCCATCTTTGGTCTTGTCGGTGTTAAGGAGGGTGGCGCGGACTCGCCCGTTCTTCGTGATATGCATGAGATCAAGGCTATGAGGCACGCGGAGGATCTTCCAAGATGGCAAGTCCTGAAAATGACCTCGCCTTCCATACCTTCAAAGAACGGCTCGCTTCTTCTGGGTCTTTCTGGCGCAGGCACTCCTTCCGCTTATTCAACAGCTTGTAGATTTCGCGCCACTCTTACGGTGTGGGATTCCTCGAGCTCGATCGTCCCATCGAGCAGATGTCCTAGCTTTCTCCAGCGTGATTCTTGGGAAGCCACCTCGAGCCCCAAGGAACACGGTTTTCCGGACCGGGATCTTTACGTAGCGATGCGTTGTATTATCCTTGCACCTAACGCACCCATAGAATCCTTGGACCACCTGCCCGAGAAGTATCCGTAACCTGGATAGTCTTGCACCGTCGTGATCACCGCCGCTCTCATGTCAAAGTACTCTTGTCTCGGCGTCCCATGTACGGGCTCCTTCTTCCCATAACGTGGCCAACTCCTCTTTCAACAACGTGAGATAGAGATTGATGTCTGTACTGGGTTGTTTTGGCCCTTGAACGAGCATACTCATGGCTACGTACTTCTTCTTCATGCACAACCAGGGGGAGGTTGTAGATCCATACAAACACGGGCCAGTCTTGTGTGTGCTCGCTTCCAAAGCGGATTGAGTCCGGTGCTCACGCCCACTGAGGTTCCTTGACTCTTTCCCAAAATGTTGGTAATATTGTAGGTCCAACGCCTTCCTGGCAAGCATCCGAAGGGTGCCTCAACATTCCTCCTTCTCCGGATCATCGTCTTCCGCCTCTTTCTTTCCGGCGTGCGGCGCATGAGCTGCTTCCTTAGGGTCTGCGAAATACCGCTGCAAACGAGGAGTTAGAGGAAAGTACCACACCACCTTCCTAGGAGCTTTCTTGGTCCCTCTCTTGTATCGAGAGGTCTTGCACACCGGACACGTGGTCTTCTCCGCGTCCTCGCCCCGGTAGATGATGCAATCATTTATGCAGACGTGGTATTTCACGTGCGGTAGATTGAGAGGACACACGACTTTCTTCGCCTCAGCGATACTAGTCGGACATGTGTTCCCCTTCTTGGGAAGAATATCGTGCCAGAATACAATGTTGTCGTCAAAACATTCGTCGGTCATTTTGTGTTTCGCCTTCATCTCCAGAGCCCTAAGCGTTACATTTAGACGGGTATCCCCGTCGTTGCATCCGTCAAACAATGGAGTGACCGCGTCTTTCTCCATTTGCTCCGGTTAGCCTTCTCTCTACCGGCGGCTCTGGCGTTACTCGTCTCCTTGAGAAGCGGATCTTGGACATGAGGGTCTCGCAACCAGCTCGAATCATGGTCGGCACCACCTTGATCATCTTCGTCCATGCCCGACGCCACCTTGATCATCTTCGTGTCCATGTCCAATGCCACCACCCGATCTTCGTGATCGTGGATCGGCGTCTTGATCTTCGTGATCATCACGCATCTTGATCTTCGTGATCATCACGTATCCATCGAGTGTAGCCATCCATGAAACTACGTCGAGCAGTGCGACTCAAAGATTCGGAATCATGCCTTATCGGATACATCACTTGCGGTCCGACATGGACATCTTATCTCTGTCTTGTTTGCACGTTCCATGTCGGCCCTCGCATGTCATCCACCTATCCACGCGGGCTTTGTTGATCGTGGTGGGACCATGGCACTGCGTGGTACAAAGAGCAAGAGAATAATTAGAGCATATATGGACGTGGATCGCGGAAAAATTCGCATGACCTCCCTAAAGAGGACATCCATGAGTGCGAAATTCAGAAAAGAAATAAATCGACATTCCGTGAAACATTGGCATCTCAAATGAAATCCTGCAAAAAAGTAGCACCACAACACAATCATATAGTCGGTGTCTCCGATAACGCCAAGATACATGCAAGCAACGCCTTCACGCTTCCTCCAACATCGACTTGCGCAAGAGAGCCGGAGGAGAAGTAAATGGACATGTTGTAGATCTAGAGGAGCAAGAGACTTCACTTACATATGGGTGTCAACCAATGGATGTTGAGCAAGATTCGAAGGTGAATCAATGGGGGAAATGAGGTGGGGAGGAGGAGGGGGGCGACCAGATTTGTTTGGTGGAGGAGGAAGAAGTGACACAAGTGAGTGGGGTGCTAGTTGCCTCCATGTGCAAAAAGCTGGAAAAAAAGTGGTGCAGCTTATGCGAGGCGCATATTGCACAATATGCGCCTCCTATAATTCAAACTATAGGAGGCGCATATTGCGCAATATGCGCCTCGCATATGCCGCCACCTACCAGCGCCCGGGCCCGCATGAGTTACTTGAGGCGCATATGGCCATATGCGCCTCGCATATTGTCCAATATGCGAGCGCATATAGCCATATATCGCCTCGCATATTCGTGCACCTACCAATACGCTGGCCCACACGAGAATATGCGAGGCGCATTACGCCATATCGCCTCGCATATTGTCCAATATAGGAGGCGATATAGCCATATCGCCTCGCATATTGGTGCACCTACCAACACGCGGGCCCACACAAAATATGCGAGGCGCATTCTGTCTATATGCGCCTCGCCTATCTGATATATAGGAGGCGCATATGACTAGAATGCGCCTCGCATAATATGGGGCTGCTAGATTCTGTCCGTACAGGGATTATGGGAGGCGCATTCTTATCATATGCGCCTCGCCTATTTTTATACTAGAGGCGCATATCGCAAAGTGCGCCTCGCCTATTTTTATAGGAGGCGCATATGCTAAATGTGCCTCGCATAAGCATGTCTCCTATAACCTTTTCTCTAGTAGTGAGGGATTAAGCTGATACGGTCATCTCCGTACTACGCTCAAGCAAATGGGCAAGCTGAGGCGTCCAACCAGAGTCTTATCAAGTTGATCAAGAGGAAAATCGATGAGCACCCTAGACGTTGGCATGAGGTTTTATCAGAGGCTTTATGGGCTTACCGCATGTCGTGCCATGGGGCGATAAAAACCTCTCCGTACCATCTGGTCTATGGGCAAGAAGCCGTATTGCCTTGGGAAATTACGGCTGGATCGAGACGTGTTACTTTTCAGAATGAGCTAACGGCTGAAGAATATGCAGCTTTGATGAGTGACAGTGTGGAAGATGTGACTGAGCTTAGGCTGTGGTCGCTTGAGAAAATAAAAGAGAACAAGGCTAAAGTAGCTCGTGCCTACAACAAGAAGGTGAAGCCAAAGGAGTTCCACGTTGGAGATCTGGTATGGGAAGTCAGTTGCCCTTGGGTACTAAGGACGCAGCATATGGTAAATGGTCTCCAAATTGGCACGGGCGTACAAGGTCGACCAAGTTTTAAAAGGAACGCGTACATGCTTGAGCGGTTGGACGGTGAAAAATTTCGATGGCATCAATGGCCACATCTCAAGAAGTATTTTCCAAGCATGTGGGATATGGGACAATAAAACTTGAGGGGCGATACGTGAGATCGGCTAAGTCGATTAGCGATAAAATATGGGGGCGACGTTGAAAATCGGCCGAATAAAAAAACAAGCTCTTGAGGAAATGCCTTGAGGCGTGGAAGCGTCAAGACGAACTCGATTATTTCAACCGTCATCATCCTTGCTGGTCGATAGTTGTTCGTTGGGCACATTTTTCGATGGGCAATTGAGGTTTGGATCGCCGTTTTGAAAAAGAAGGACACAGGTCGCCTATTTTGAAAAAGGTCGCAGTTACCGTTTCGGACCAAGAAATGGCGTTGTGATGTGTTAAAATTCAACGAAGGTTGACCCTATCAAACGCTTTTAGGAGGAGCCGATGGGTGGTCATCGGCTTTGTGCAATTTAACTTGTTTGACTATATGCATGCGGCATGATGAAAGCCGATACGGTGTCATCGGCTTATGGAACATCGACTGTTGGTTATCGGCAAAATTGAAACAAGCAAGGAGAAGCTTTGGGACGGATTCTCATTCATTTGAAGATGATCGATTGCAAAAGGATGGTCGATTACAAAGGAGTCCTACTACTACTAATGCTCGCTACTAAATCCTAATCGAAGCCGAGGTCGTAAATCTGCTGCTTGCCGTCCTCCTCATTGTCGTCGTGGCGCTACCGGTCGTCTTATTCTTGCCATCTTGAGGAAGCGGTAGGGGCCTCCTCGTCCTTCTTCGTCGCCGTCGTCGTCTTCGGACCCGGCGGAAGTACTTCACCGGCTGGTACTCCTCGGAGGTGTCCTCCTCCTCTTCTTCTTCCTCTTCTTGAGAGTCGACGCCATCCCGGGACATGGCGTCGTCATTGTCGCCTCCAGCTCCCGTCGGCGAGGCGAAGGTTCTTCGCCGTGTCAGGACGCATCGTCCTCGACCCGGGGCAAAGTCCCAACCCTCTCGTCCCACCATTGTGGGGCGAGTGTTATCTGCATTGTCGTGGGTGCTCCGGAGTTGGTTCGCGGTCACTGAGGCTATTGGAGGCGTGGGAGGACAGATCGAAGGAAGCAGAGGAGGCCATGGCAAGAAAGAGGGTTTTTTCCGGTGGAGAAATAGGGTTTTCTGGCAACTGGAGGAAGATGAGGACTGCGAACTGTTCAGGCTGATTTAAATAAGGGGAATAGTGGACAGACGGTTCAATGCCATGGCGGTTTCCCAGATTGCCAAAATCGTCAAATCACGCTACGCAAGGAGTTGAGAAGACAGGCATCATGATGAAGGGTAGCGTGGCCATCCGTTACGCCGCGCATACGTCGGCCCGATAAAAAAAAGAGGAGAAGAGGAAAAAACGCACAGAGTGGTTTTGGAATTATCATTGCCAAAACCAGGGGGGCATGTGTTATCACCATATCTTGGCCAAAGATGGAGATGGGCCATGATCAAGATGGGCTTAGAAGAGACATATATTCAAGGTGTTGTTGGATCGGCCTAGTGCGTAATTTGGGCTGAATTGCCCGTGTATCTTGTATCATAGTAGGATTCGTGTTTGTTTAGGTTCCGTTTATGTTTAGATAAAGATAGAGTTGTAGAGTTATTCCAAAAATAGAGAGTCTCCGGACTATAAATATGTACCTAGGGTTATTGAGAAAAGGAGGACAATCACGTTCACAACAAACACAATCTCGGCGCATCGCCACCCCTTGTTTCTAGGGTTTTTTCTCGGGTAAGTGCCATGCTGCCTAGATCGCATCTTGCGATCTAGGCAAGTATTTATCGTTATCCGGTGTTACTCGTCGAAGCCTTGTTGATGGCGAGTAACACCTTTACCACGATTTGTTAGAGCTAGCATCGATACTTTTACTATGATTGCTTATTTATGCTACCTCTAGCTATCTCGCCATCTTTGCACCTTCTCCGGGTGTGAAGGTGGCATCTTTGATTCGCTTAGTCGATTTGATCTTATAGTTGTGCCTTGGTCATCAAGGTTTAGTTTAATATCTACGTGATTAGGCCTCACAAACGGGTTGAACGATCCGTGTACGTAAGGTATGGTTTATTGGTCTTAGAGGGATGTTCCGGAATTGACGTTATGTTGGTTTTAGGCCTTCTTTAGGATCGGTTTCTACTATTTTTCGTATCTATTAGGCTCAACTACGCTGGGACGTTATGCGTGGTGAAAACACCAAACTATCGAGATCGATTTAGCTTGTAGTAATTAAGCAAAACCCCATGTTATCATAGATCCAATGCGAGCCATGGGGTTAATCGGCTCGAAGCCGATTCTGAGGAACACGGGAGCCGATCACGGCTCGAATTTTACGATACTTGTTTACCGTGCAGAAACCAATCGGAACAATCCATCACCTTCGACCAGGTATAGGTCGGTGCATCTCGAACCAAGACAGACGCGCGTCGTCCGGGAAGATTTATGGCGTTGACCGAGGGACCAGGGCCCACCAGCCGCTTTGGGAGCCTCCCGGCTCTTCGTGTTGCTCGTCGCTACCCGCCGGTGAGTTTTGACAGGCAACAACATCACAAAGCACTGCAAAGGCTGGCCCTTTTATTGCAACACCACCAGCTCCAAGGACTGGCCCTTCTACTGCAACACCAGCAGCTCCAAGGGCTGCATCAGTTGCTACTCCAAGGGCTGCAACAGCTGCTGGTCCAAGGGATACACCAGCCAGGGGCGGAGCTCCCCTTTGGGCAAGGTATGGCAGCTGCCCTACCTTGTTTTTTTGCAAAAAATCACATATACATATGCATCTATAGATATACAATCAGTTTTGTACAAGTTATGTCTGTTTCTCAAGAAAAATGAGAAGGGAAAAGAAGAATTGGGCTGAATGGACCGAACTGGGCTGCTATAGCTCGGCTGCCTGTATACTGCGATCAGCCGGACGTGGAAAGGAGGGTATACGCGATCGTCTCCACTTCTGATCGCATGCACCCAGCCGCTTGACCGCCCGCACTCTGTGGGAAGCAGGCCGCGCTGCCTTTCCATCTTCGACGCGATTGGAAGGACTGATCGAGTACGCAACGTCCATACAATTTATTCTTTTGCGTCATTTTTTTACGTTTACAATTTTGCCCGACCTCAGTTTTTTTCTGTCCTTCGCCACTGACACCAGCACCTGCTCCAAGGGATACACAAGCAAGCAGTACACCATCAGCTCCAAGGGCTACACAAGCAAGCAGTGGCAGTGCATCAACAACTCCAAGGGATACACAAGCCATCTCTACACCTAGGACTAGTGGCAGAGAACCCGAGCGGACACAAAAGATAAAGGGATACCTCGATTCTGGAAAGCATAGCAGCAACAAGGGGTTAAAAACCAATAAGTGACTGTTTGTTTGAAACTATGTGTTATTGTCTGTTTGAAACTATGCCAGTTTGTTTGTCCTTCTAAAACTATGTTCTTGTGTGTTTGAAACTATGTTGTTTAAGACAGTGTTCTTCTTTGAGACTGTATTTGAAACCATCTTAAGAATCTATCTATCTAGAATTTTGTAACAACCTAAGTTTGTAATATATGTATTTAGTAATTAAGCATTTCATGCATGTGTTTAAATCAATAAAGTATATGCATGTGAGTAACAGTTATGAACAAATGCAAGTGCAAAACCCTAACTATATGCAAATGGTTTCAAATTCAAATTTTGGAAACATTCCGGTAATTTCCAAAGTACCCTTGACTTTTCTCTATTTAAAATGGCTTAAAACAATTCAATAGAGATCTTTATAACTAAAACCCAGGTTTTAATAAAACCCATGGGTTTTCTGCAAGATCCAGCCCCTATACAACGAGATCTGGTCTGCGGGTTGATTTCCTATTTTGCCAGGGGGTTAGCCGCAAAATGTTTTTCATCCACCTCCAATTGGAAGCTCCTGCGTGTGCCACCGTCGACAACTACGTCGCGATTCCCTCTCGTCCGCTGCCGAGGAGAGGAGGATAAGACCTCGCCGAGACGTTCTCCCCTTCTCCTTATCCTCTCATTCACCCCAGAGCCCTCTCTCTCCCTCTCCCTCTCCCGCTCTCATCTACAAGATCCCGAAACCCTAGATGCCATGGGCGCCTGCTAATCGCCATTCCTGCCCTCCCCAAGCCTCGCTGACTGCACCGTTCGCTCCGCCACAACGCTAGCTTCCTTCCCACAGAAGGAATTGGGCCGGGACGCCCTCAGTCGCCCACCTTGATTGCCTCTTCCTCGACACCTACATGCTCCACCGCCTTCCTCGTCGTCACTTCGGTCCTCGCCTCACCTCTCCTTGCCATCGTTCCTAGCCGCTTCAGGGTGAGCCCCTGGTGCTCCCGCACCCTCTCCCTCGCTGTTTGCATCGCGTGCCGCTCCCCGCCGTGTGTCTGAGAGCGTTTCCGCTACCGCTCGCCGCCACGCTTACTCCAACGACCATTAGCTAGCGGCGCTAGGTGCCTTAGGCTCGCCTCGCACGCACGGTTCGAACGCGCTCAATGGAGCTTCCTGGAACCGCCGGAAATGTCGGTGGCGATGGACATCTTCCGCTCCCGACAGTAAGTCCAACGTGGCAGCCGCGTGGCCGCCGAGTCGACCCACATGGCCTAGGTCCCACCCGTCAGCATCAACGGATATACGCCTCTACGATGTAAAAGGATTAGGGTTAGGCTTAGTTAACGTTAGGATGACGTCATAAAAGCTTCTATACTTTTCAGAAATGATTTAAAATGGCAGAAATTATTATAAACTTGTAAAATTCATAATTAATTCATATTAAATCAGAAAAGTACAAATAATATATCAAAATGATTAGAAAAATAAGATCCACACTTTAAAAATATAAACATGCATTTTTGCTCAACTTAAACCCTAGTTAATTTAGAGGAACATCGACCCCCTAATTGCATATGGGATCGACAGAATGCCAAACCCTGGGCATCCCGAACTCATTTAAATCCCGAACCCATTCAAATCGATGATAATCCTAGGGTTGCCATGATAACTTTAATCTGACATATTATTCATGTGCTTGAGCATTGCATGGTTAGAGATGATGATTGTGTCTTTTCTTTCCGGTATTGCTTCTTCATGATAGGACCTGAGCCCGAGGCCGAAGTCAACGACAACGAAGATCCATCCCTGTCTACTAAAGGACAAGGCAAGCATAACCTCTCATTCCGAACCTATGTTTTACAAAGTATTTACTTTCTCGCTATGATTCCAACATGGTCTTTTGTTAGTAGCTAGAGTTACCTATCTGCTGCATAGTTTCCCTCTTGTAGCCTTATACACCCGATCCACTGCTCCTGGTACCTAGGTCTGGTATGTGAGTGTTGCTAGATCTTCTGTGACCGACAAGCTTATCCATGCTTAGTGGTAACGCCTGATCCATCCGGTTGATTAATTAGAGATGCCAAAGAATCTAGAAAGGTAGGAGATGGAGATATCATTGGAGATGACCACTGGAGATGTTAAGGTTTGTATGAGAGGCCATGTTGGGTGTGGTTTTTGTAGTCCCATGCTCGCCACCACTAGGAACCGAGTTCTTGCCTCTTGAACCAAGACCGAGCGTACAGCCACACGGGGCCTGGAAAACCCCTCAACTAACTAACTTGCCTAGTAGATTCCATGAGTCACATAGTTCGGGATTTCCAATTGGCATACGCATTGAAAATGTTTTGAAAGAGGAGGAGGATGTGCATCATAACAGGTAGGGAAGCATGGACGCAATTGCTTGGGGTTGATAGAGCCCCTGGTAAATCAACCTCGCCTCACATCTCTAGGGACCGGCTTCGGTACTTGACCCGTTATGGTGGAACCCTCCTTAGGGTGTGATACGTCCAAAACGTATCTACTTTCTCGAACACTTTTGCTATTGTTTCTCCTCTAAACTTGTGTAATTTGGATACAACTAACATGGACTGACGCTGTTTTCAGCAGAAGTACCTTGGTGTCGAGTTTTTGTGCAAAAAATCAACTATCAGGAAAAATCCCGGAAAATATGTCAAAAATCCTATTTCACCAGAAGACTCATAGAGCCAGAGTACAAGACAGAGGGGAGGCCTGAGGCGCCCACACCCCCCTGCCGCGCGGGTGGGCCCAGACCACGCCTGGAGGGGTGTGGCTGCCCCAGGAACCCCCTTGGCCTCCCTCTTCGCCTATAAGATGCCTCTTTACCTAAAAACCGAGGGGGGTTCAACGTTTTTCTAGAAAGAGTTCCGCTGCACCGCCACCACCAGAAACCGCGATTCAGAACCAAAAACTCTGTTCTGGCACCCTGTCGGGATGGGGAATTTGGAGAGGATCATCGCCACATCATCACCGATGCCTCTCCATCAACCATCCATGTTTCCCCCATCCATGAGTGAGTAATCCCCCGCTGTAGGCTATGGGGATGGTAGGGATTGGATGAGTTCTATCATGTAATCGAATAAGATTATTAGGGCATGGTGCCTAGTATCTCTATTAGTGCTATTTGACTTTGTTGCAACTTGTTGTGCTTAATGCTTGTCACTAGGGCTTGAGTGCCATGATCTCAGATCTGAACTTATTATTGAATCATTATGGTAGTATTGTTTGTGATCTTATCTGCAAGTTGTGTACACATATCATTGTCCGGATCCAAAGGCCCCGAAGTGACAGAAATTGGGACAACCTGAGGGGATGGCTGTGATGTGAGGATCACATGTGTTCATGGAGTGTTAATGCTTTGCTCCGGTGCTCTATTAAAAGGAGCACCTTAATTTCCAGTAGTTCCCTTGAGGCCCCACTGCAACGAGCTGGCAGGACAAAATATGTTGTGCAAGTTCGCATTGCGAGCACATATGACTATATATGGAGCACATGCCTATGATTGTTTAGTACTCCCTCCGTTTCAAAATATAAGATGTTTTAGATTTGTGAAGAAAATGAATCTAGACTTCTTTTAGTATATAGATTCATCCTAAAGTTGAGTGAATCTACATACTAAAACAAGTCTAGATTCATTTTCTTCACAAACCTAAAACATCTTATATTTTGAAATGGAGGGAGTACTTGGGTGCTTACTATTATTTATCTACAATTTCCCTAGATCTTGAAGTTACATGTTTAGACTCGTCCATGCAACGCCCGTCCATCCATCCCTATGCCTACCGCGCTCATATCCTACTGTTTCCTACTACTGTTACTATTGCTCTTGTTTTGCTGCTGCTTTGCTGTTTCTACTACCAAACTGTTGCTACCGATAAATTTCTGTGAGCAAGAACTATTTCCAAGTGCAGCTGAATTGACAACTCAGTTGTTAAGGCTTGCAAGTATTCTTTGGCTCCCCTTGTGTCGAATCAATAAATTGGGTAATACTATCCTCGAAGACTGTTGCGAACCCCTATACTTGTGGGTCATCAAGACTATTTTCTGGCGCCGTTGCCAGTGAGCATAGATTTATTTGTAAGTTCACTTAGATCTATTATTTTTCACTACTACTCCGTTCATCATGGGTAAGTCTCATGATGGAAAGTTTCCTATTTTACCATCCACTACAAGAAGAGGTACAATCCTAAACACCTCTGTTGCTCTTGATTCACCGTCTGTTATAAGCAAGCTTGTTACACCACCACCACATACTCATGCTACACACATTGCTACTACTGCTGAATCTAAAACTGTTTCTGATACTCATGATGTTACTTCTACTATGCTTGATGCGAGTGGTTCATTAGGTCCTTTCCTAGATGCTACTATGGCTAGTCTAGGAAATACTGAAACTTCTAGTGAAGACACTGTTACAAATGTTAGCTCACCTGAGTCTAGAGAGAGATATTATATTAATGATGGTTACATTGAGTTTACTGATGAATTTATTGACTAAAAGGAGAAGCTAAGGCTTGGTTTAATAGATTACCTCCTGGTTTCATTGATAGCCCTGATTGTTTGATTGCTTCTTTCTTTCAGAAATATTTTCCTCCTAGTGCTAGACATGCTGCTTTGCAGAAACTTTTTGATTTTAAACAGTGAGAACAAGAGAAATGGCCTGAGTCATGGACAAGGTTCTGTGCCTTGATTCATGCACATCCTAGATGTCCATTAACTAAAAATGAGCTTCTTGATATTTATTATAATGGACTAACTGATGATTCTAGGACATACCTAGATAGCTTTGCTGATTGTCTTTTCAGGAAAAGAACTCCTACAGATGCTGAAGAATTAATGGCTAAAATAAGCAAGATTTATGATGATTGGACTTCAACTGAGCTAAATACACCTGAGCCTATTACTCCTGAACCAGTTGTGCCTGAACCAGTTCCAACACCAACACCAAAGAAGAGGGGAATGATTGCATTAAATGATGAAGTGATGAAAGAATCTAAAAAATGTCTTAAGGAGAAAGGTATTAGAGCTGAAGATGTGAAGAATCTACCTCCTATAGAAGAATTATGTAAGACAATTCCCCACTCATCTACTATTGAGGTACACTCTCTCTACTTTGATGAAGGTGATATTCCTTATGGTAAGCCTCCTAATCAATGCTTAGAGGAACTTGACACATTTATTGTTAAACAAGGTAATTTTAATAAACAAGTTCAGAATCATTTATTGGAAAACTCTTAAGCTATTAATGAGTGAAAGATATTGTGGAAAGAACTGCTAATGATATTAAAATGCTTTGTAAACACTTTCAAATGGTTCAAACCCAAATTGATCAACTTGCTAAGGTACAAAAGTATATGCTAGTTAATGCCTCAGGAGATAAACATGTTTATGGAATTAGAACTAGGAGTGGTATAGCTACTCAAGATCCTTTATATCCTGAAGGACACCCTAAAATAATTGAGCAGGATTCTCAACAAGGTGAAAGTAGTGGTAGTCCCCGTAAGAGAAAGAAACATAAAATAGTTGAGGAATCACTTGAACCTGCTGTAGATCCTAATAGTATATATGTCTCTGATGCTGAAAATGAGAGTGGTAATGATAAAAATGATGCTCCTAATAAGTAGGAAGTTAAGGAAGAACCTGAGAAGCACACTAAGAACACTAGGTACACTAAGGAAGATTTTATTGCTAAAAACATGGTAGTGAGAGAGAACCTTGGGTGCAGAAACCTATGCCTTTTCCAAATAAGAAACACAAGTCAAAGGAGAAAGAACACTACAACAAGTTTTGTGAGTGGATGAAACCTTTATTTTTGCAAATTCCTTTGACTGATGCTATTAAGTTGCCTCCTTATTCAAAGTATATGAAGGATATTGTCTCTAATAAAAGGAAGATTCCTAATGAGGAAATTTCTACTTTGCTTGCTAATTATTCCTTCAATGGTAAGGTTCCAAAGAAACTTGGTGATCCAGGTATACCAACTATTCCTTGCTCTATTAAGAACAATTATGTTAGAACTGCTTTATGTGATTTGGGAGTTGGAGTTAGTGTTATGCCTTTTTTCCTCTACAAGAAACTCCAGCTAGAAAAGTTGATACCAACTGATATATCTTTGCAAATGGCTGATATGTCAAATACTATTCCTGTTGGTATATGTGAGGATGTTCCTGTTTAGGTGGCTCATAATTGCTTGGTTTTAACTGATTTTGTTGTGCTTGAAATGCCTGGAGATGATAATATGTCTATTATTCTTGGGAGACCTTTTCTTAATATTGCAGGTGTTGTCATCAACTGTAATCAAGGAAAAGTAACATTTAATATTAATGACAAAGAGCATACTGTTTATTTCCCCAAGAAGGTTGCTAAGAGATATTGTCTAAACTCCATTGAAAATATTGAGAGAGTCAAGGTTGGAGAAATATATTGTCCCATTGCACAAGAAAGTTTTGAAACTATTATGATTGGGACCATTGCTATCAAGTTTGAGGTAACCTAATCACTTTGTGGAATGCAAAGTTTTGTTTCATATAAGATTGTTTTGGTAACAAGACCTGATCAACCTTGTTAACAAAAAAGATTTTAATGAACAAAATAATGTTTTCACTATGGTTATACTTGTTCACTTTTACTTTTCTCCTTCCGAGTCTTTGCTTTTTATCTTGTTAGCTTTGGGTTTGCTAGTTGTTTGCTTGTTAGAGTGTCTTAGAACTTCTGTAGTTTTGGTTTTGGTTTGCTTTTGCTTCTTCTAAAAAATCTTTTCTGCGAGAAAATCAATTTGCATACCCTGAAAATTGGCCAAAAATAAAGTTTCCCGAAAAATTCCAGAAAATTTATATTAAATTTTTCCTTGAAAAAAGGGGCAGAGGGACACATGGAGTGGACCAGGGGCCCCCCAGGCCAGCACACCCCCTAGTGGCGCGGCCAGCCCCAAGGGCGCTCCTGGCATGGGTGGGACCCACCTGAGGCCCTCCAAGGTGTCTCCTCCCAGCCACCTTCTTTGTCAAGAGTGGTTGGAGAGGGGGTAGGACTAAGAAAGTAGTCTATTTGCCTGCACCTGCTTTGTTTAATTTTGATAATAGGCAAGGATGGTCGCTCACGGTGGAGGAGTTTGACACTTACATGGCGGAGCTCTCCCAGCAAGAGGGGAATGTTGGAGAGGATGCCGAAGGTGATTCGGTTTAGCCCTCCAACATGGGGGAGTCTTCATACCAGCAACCCTCCTATGATTGGGGAACGTCTTCTTCATCATCGCAAGCGCCTGACTATGATCATTCCTATGATGACCCACCAGCTTGGGGTTACTACCCGCGCTATTGAGCCCCACTTAGGCCAAAAGCCTAAGCTTGGGGGAGGTATACCGATATCACACTCATCTATATATCATGTTTCATCGGTTCTTTGTATATCCATTGTTTCGCTTTCTTTTTTTTCTGCTTTCTCAAAACACAAAAATATCAAAAAAAAAATTGTTGTTTCTCTTGTTTTGTTTCTTTGTTTTCTAGCTTTGGTTTGCCTTAAAGAAAAATCCAAAAATATTTTTGCTTTGTTTGTTTTTTGCTTTGTTTGCCTGTTTTTAAAAATCGAAAACACCAAGAATATTTGTTCTTCTTCTTAGTTTTGTGGGTTCTTTGCAGGGTTCAGCCGTCCTTAGTAGAGTTTGGTTTCATGTTATTATTCAATCCACACAAGTGAAGGGCGATAATTAAGATTAAGACAACTTGAGGTGTGGTAAGAGGCTGGTAACGAACTCTATTTGTTTTCATTTTTGTACATGTACTCATCATTGTGAGCATGCTTAGTATGTTCATGTAAGGTGTATGTTGTTTATGGATGCTTAGTAGTTCTTGCTTTCTTGTGATTAGTTCCAGCTTGCTAATAGTTGTAGCATGTCATACGAGTGTTTACTTGCATTGTTCTATTCATAACTTGGTATGATATTGTGGTATCCTCCTCTGAATGTTTCATGTGAATCGACTTGGAACATGCTCACGCATGCATATGACTAAACAATAGTCAGTAAGCCTCGATGATTTATTTTGCCTCAGAGTTCTTGTATCACTTTCATGCTGTAATTAGTCCTGTTTTGTTGCAAGCATGATTATGACAATTATTGCTCTCTCGTTTGTCGCTCCCTCTCTATTGCTATCCTTCACTTGCACTGAGTATGAGCTCTACTTGTGCATCCAACTCCCCAAAACCAATATTGCCAACAGTGTCCACCATACCTACCTACTAGCATCATTTGCTATTCCGTGCATATTCATTGTTCCTCGTTTTCTTCCAAATAAAATGTTTGATTGTTTTGAGAAAGTTAGTTAGTAAAGCTCTCACAAACTTGATGGCACACTTTATTCCATGCACTTAATAAACCTGAACCATTGTGACTGTCCATGAAAGTTATATGCTTGCAAATTATAGGCTGGGAGTTAGCAGAACCATGCTGTCACGGGGAATGCTTTCAACACTTATGGATACATATCCAGTTGATATTATGCTCTTTTGTTTGCAGATGTCGTCAGTGTGAAATAAAAGGGGAGCTTGTGAGTTCATGGAGTTATATATATATATATGTGTGTGTGTGTGTGTGTTAGAGAAACGCCTAGGACGCTAGCCTAAGCCATGCCTAATCATGGTGGAAACTTGCAGCATAACCATAATGAGCAATCTGTGAAGCATCCTCAATAAAAACCTATGCAAATAGCAAATAAAAAGATCAATGAGATGCTCATTGTCTGCTTGCCTTGTCATTTTGATTATGGGATAGCTCCTGTATCATGTGCCAGGGGTACCCCGTTGGCGGTTCTCTATGATATGCATGTATTTACAATGACAAGAACTTACAGGTAACTAAAGTTGAGTAGCATGAGGAGCGGCCCTCGTACTCAAGGGACATGGGATTTCCAGTTTATGGTCTGTCAAGCATATAACTCATATTGGACCTCACTTTCACCATTAACCATATAAAGATTCCTATGATAGGGGCAATAAGAGCTCAAAGCTAATGAGTACCTTACTTTCAGCATTTGGAAGCCTTTCAAACCTTTCAAAACCATTTCACCTCCTTGTTGAGTCACCACTTATTCTTTGGGCACCTTCTTGAGAGCATAGTTGTCATTCTTGTGTTTGTCTCAAAACTTGGTTAATTATGTCATGACTTTGATGCTTGTACCTCTGATATCTTTACTTCTAGTCTTCACTTGAACTTCAGAGGTGCCTTGGCATTTATATTGTGCTCTACAAACAAAGGCAAGCGAGATACCACTCTATCATACCTTCGTATGAGCATTGCAATGTTGCTTATGTTTATGTTTCATGCTACTTATTATTACTGAGTTGGTTTCTCTTTATAGCTTGCAATGACTATTGAGTAGACTTAGTTGCATACTCCTTATTATGAATTGTTTAAGTATCTACTCTTGTGCTGAGAATATATACATCATATGAAGCAAATGTGTTCGTGAAAGTTCTTTTATCGCACTCAGTTTTCAACTGAATTGCTTGAGGACAAGCAATAAGCTAAGCTTGGGGGGAGTTGATACGTCCAAAACATATATACTTTCCCGAACACTTTTGCTATTGTTTCTCCTCTAAACTTGTATGATTTGGATACAACTAACATGGACTGACGCTGTTTTCAGCAGAATTACCTTGGTGTCTAGTTTTTGTGCAGGAAATCAACTATGAGTAAAAATCCCAGAAAATATGCCAAAAATCCTATTTCACCAGAAGACTCACGGAGCCAGAGTATGAGACGGAGGGGAGGCCTGAGGGGCCCACACCCCCTGCCGCGTGGGTAGGCCCAGGCCGTGCCTGGAGGGGGTGTGGCTGCCCCAGGCACCCCCTCGGCCCCCCTCTTCGCCTATAAGATGCCTCTTTACCTAAAAACCGAGGGGGGTCGACGTTTTTTCAAAAAGAGTTCCGTTGTGCTGCCACCACCAGAAACCGCAATTTGGAACCAGAAACTCCGTTCTGGCACCCTGCCGGGACGGGGAATTTGGAGAGAATCATCGCCACCATCATCACCGACGCCTCTCCATCAACCATCCATGTTTCCCCCATCCATGAGTGAGTAATCCCCCGTTATAGGCTATGGGGATGGTAGGGATTGGATGAGTTCTATCATGTAATCAAATAAGATTGTTACGGCATGGTGCCTAGTATCTCTATTAGTGCTATTTGACTTTGTTGCAACTTTTTGTGATTAATGCTTGTCACTAGGGCCCGAGTGCCATGATATCAGATCTAAACTTATTATTGAATCATTATGATAGTATTGTTTGTGATCTTATCTGCAAGTTGTGTACACATATCATTGTCTGGATCCAAAGGCCCCGAAGTGACAGAAATTGGGACAACCTGAGGGGATGGCTGTGATGTGAGGATCACATGTGTTCAAGGAGTGTTAATGCTTTGCTTCGATGCTCTATTAAAAGGAGCACCTTAATTGCCGGTAGTTCCCTTGAGGCCCCGCTGCAACGGGCTGGCAGGACAAAAGATGTTGTGCAAGTTCTCATTGCGAGCACGCATGACTATATATGGAGCACATGCCTATGATTGTTAGTACTTGGATGATTATTCTTATTTATTTGTAATTTTCCTAGATCTTGAAGTTACATGTTTAGACTCGTCCATGCAACGCCCGTCCATCCATCCTTATGCCTACCGTGCTCATATCCTACTGTTTGCTACTATTGTTACTATTGCTCTTGTTTTGCTGCTGCTGCTTTGTTGTTGCTACTACCAAACTGTTGCTACTGATAAACTTCTGTGAGCAAGAACTATTTTCAGGTGCAGCTGAATTGACAACTCAGTTGTTAAGGCTTGCAAGTATTCTTTGGCTCCCCTTGTGTCGAATAAATAAATTGGGTAATACTAACCTCGAAGACTATTGTGGTCCCCTATACTTGTGGGTCATCAGGGCGTGACTCATGGTCTTGGTGAAAGGAAGGTAAAGGTCGTGGTCAACCACCCTCTTCCGTCCTCCAAGGAAGAGGGCTAATAATATTTGGCATTAAGAGTCGGTTGGTACATGTGAGTAAAGTTGTATACCCATGCAGGGCTAAATATTTTTGAAAAGTCATGTTCACAGTTATGAACGACTTGGGAACGGACATGATGATCATACATAACATTAACTAAATATAAAATTTGGTGATCCATGTGTGCTTAAGGATGCTTTCTTGGGGTTCGAGGGGTGATCCTATATAGGAGGTTATGATGTTGTTGACTATCAAGATACGATGTTCAATATGAAGAAGTCGCTCTCTTACCCCTTTAAAAATATTCTGTGTAGACGAGTCTCTTCTCTATCTTGTTATAAACAAAGATCGCTTTATGCAAAAGTAAATCCAAAGAAAGCCTCTCTAGCCGGAACATGTAAATACTAGGTTATTTAAGTCTTGCGGAGTACATTCTTGTACTTAGCCTTGTACCATTGTTGTTTTCTACAGATGATCTAGTTGCGACTAAAGGTGGCTTCTATGTTGACATCGACGAGTAGTTGGGGGTCCCAGGTAGCATCCTGAGGACTATGGGATGGACGTCGCTTATGTTTAAGGCCTCTTAGGTCCTTTGCTAAGTTTGTTGTGTAGAACAACATAACTTTGCTTTCGATGTTTGATGTAATGTTGGGTCTATGACATCTAGTTTGTAATAATCTGATATCATACTCTATTTAGAGTTTAAACTTATGTTGTTGTATCCCTGTGTTCTGTGTTGTTACCAAATATTACATTGTGATCTTCCGAGCTTGGAATTGAGCTTATCTCAGATGGTAATCTGAGGTTTGTTTATCCCTAATCTTGGGGTGTTACAACTTTGTCTATGAGATTTGTGTTCTAATCTATCTTAATTTGTTTTGGCACTAATCCATCTTAAAATTTAATATCCATTTGATAGAAGTATCTTAAAAATTATCCATATGTCCATTTAATAGAAGTATCTTCAAATTTACCCTTATAATGTCCATTTGAAACCACCTAGAAAGTGTTGTCGAGGCCCCTCGAGGGTTCTCGACAACCCATATATGTACATTTTAAAGATTTGTTCTAGGGTTGTCGAGGGTTCTCGATAACCCTAAATGTCCATTTGAAACCACCTAGAAAGGGTTGTCGAGAACCCCTGACGGTTCTCGACAACCCATATATGTACATTTTAAATATTTGTTCGTGGGTTGTCGGGAACCCTCGACAACCCTAAATGTCCATTTGAAACCACCTAGAAAGGGTTGTTGAGACCCCTCGAGGGTTCTCGACAACCCATATATGTAAATTTTAAAAGAGGACATTCTTAAACCACCTAATAAACCATTTCAAACAACCTAAAAAGGACATTCTTAAACCACATACCATGGAAACAAATAAGGAAAATAAAAGTAAATTCTTGGAATATTTCATTACACAATAGCACAAACATTTCTCTACCATTAAGCTAACAAATGTTTCACCACAATAAGGGTTCAACAACAGATCCAACATCACATACAACACTACTAGTTCAACAATACTTCCAACCACATATGAGTACCACACATACATCAAAGTAATTCAACACATAGACTCAACTAAGGGTTGTAACATGCCACCATTACAACTCACTCCCCATCACAGATTTCCCTTATTGCCTTCACCTTCTTCTTGAGACTATCATTGCATTAAAGAGGTGACATAACATGTACTCAATCTTTTTTCGCATCCTTAAGGCCTTTATTTTTAGCTTCACACTTCTCAATATTTGCCTTCATTACATCTTCTTGAGTCCTTGGTAGATGCTTTAGCTATCCACAACAATCTTCAACACCTGAACCTCATTCTGTAGAGCTGCACTTGAGTCCTCGGTAGATGCTTCAGCTCATCCACAACATTCTTCAACACCTGAACCTCATTCTGCAGAGTTGTATTTTCCTCCTCCCTCTTCCCCTTAGCCACACTCTGTTCAGTAATCCTCTTGTAATTGGTCTCAAGAATCTTCCTCTCGGTTTCATTCATAAACATCTTCACATTTTCTAAGAGTGCAAAGTGTTTCTTCTCTATCTTGTGCTTATCATCAAACAGTTGCTTAACCAAAATGCCATGTGCATATATGTCATTGATTCTACCACTATTGGTTTCATTGTACATACCACAAAGACTACTTAAAGCCATTTGCAAATTTTCCGGCCACTCTTCATGATCTATCCAAGACTGAAACCCACAACAATGCATAGTCAAAATAGAAAATTAATATAAAAAATAAGTATTATACAACTAAATAAATGCAGTGCATTTCAATAAAGAAATACCGTGAAACCCACAGTCCAAGATGGTTCTCTATGACATCTAATTCTATTTGTATGAGCATACAAAAAAGAGAATAACTAATTGATCAATAATATTGCACAAAAGGAATTCTCTATAATTATCTGGAGTAAGAAAAGAAGATGAAACTTACATTCCCGTCTTGGCACATGTAAAATCTACAACCCATGTTAGTCCCTCCAAAGGCAACGCATTTTTGCGGGGCGAGCTTGTGCACACGGCAAACATCTGGACAATCCACTGACACACCATGGAATAAGGGGTCATCCAACGTATCAGGAGCGTAATCCATGTCCATATAGTCCTAAGTTGCAGAGAGAATGAGTTTAATCGAGCTAAATCGGTGGATCTAACCCGAACCCCAAAATCCCAATTCGGTCGATCTAAACCGAAATCTAAATAGGAGGGGATCGAGGATGATCCATCGCCCTAGCTAGGCATGGCGACGGTGGACGGTGGTTGGGTTGCACGGACGGCCGGCCGGCAGCGACGCGTCTGACACTACTTCACCGCGCGTCTGCGAAGTAGGCCCCACAACATCCGCTAACGGCGTGTGACAGCGACATCCGGAGGCATTTCTCTTTGCCACGTCAGCCTCCTGGTGGGGTCCACCTGCCAGAAACCGCGTCAATTCGCGCTGGAAATCAGAGTTTAGCACGAATTGCAAAAAAAACTATAGCAAAGTGGTCACATTTTGTGAAATTGACAAAGGGTGGTTGTTTTATGAACATTTTTGTGGTGATTTTATGCTAAAAACTCCTGATTTTAGCTCGTAGGTCAATGGTCATTTCAAACTTTTGGATCAAGAATATCTCCGCCCTTGCACATTCTGAGTCCACCCTTGTTGTACAGGATAACTTATGTAATACATGCTACTCTGCTTTGCTTCCCTTCCTTACGAAAATGCATGATATGATAAGAAATACGATTTTTTTTGAAACGAATGTCTATGTAGGTTATGAGTGAACTTACACACTAAAAGGAAAACCAACTTGTGGTTGGATGGTTAGGAGGATAGGGATATGATGGCCGTGCGTGTGTTCATAGGGGTGAATGTATATGCGTGTGTTCACAAATACGTCCATGTTTATACTGGTTTCATAAAAAACTTACATACTAAAAAACGTCTAGATACATTCAGTTCATAAAAACTAAAACATCTTATATTATGAAACATAGGGAGTACTGGCATTGAGAGAATGGTAGCATAAGCCATAAAGCATAGTTATGTGGTATTTCCGCAAGACTGCAACAGAAGAATTAAAAATTTTGTGTCTCATAATAGGCCGAATATTCTTCAGTGGGATACGACATTCTTGTCAAGCGTCCGTGGTTATTTCGTCAAGCTCAAGACCCGTCGAATTGGTCTTAAGATTTAGTCTTTCGGAGGTGCAAGATTTAGTCTTTCGGATGTGCTCATAGGGATATGATGGCCGTGCGTGTGTTCATAGGGGTGAATGTACGTGCGTGTGTTCACAAATACGTCCATGTTTATACTGAAAAAACTTGCATACTAAAAATCGTCTAGATACATCCAGATTATAAAAACTAAAACATCTTATATTACGAAACATAGGGAGTATTGGCATTGAGAGAATGGTAGCATAAGCCATAAAGCATAGTTATGTGGTATTTCCGCAAGACTGCAACAGAAGAATTAAAATTTAAGCTTCATGGCCTGTTCAGCGCAATCAGTCACTTAAAAGGAAAGCCTTATTTCGTCAGTCACTTAAAATTAGTTGGGATTTGTTCGTCACATTCGATGGAATTAGCAACTATCAGTGGACAATACTATGAATTTCATTGTGTGGACCCATAGAAATCATATACTTTTAAAAGAATTCCAAAGAAAGTAAAAGTGACACTGATTTAAGATTTTGAGAACAAGAACCAAAGTGCACTGCAAAGAGTCTTTATGAAAAGATTAAATCATTCGGAGAGAAAAATAAGACGCCAGCGTTTGATGAACCCGTCTCCTTTCTTTTCATTATATTATATATATATTATGGACATGACACAAAGAATTGCCAAAAACTCAACATAGCCTGACAGGCCAATAAAAAAAGGCTAATGGCCTCACACACCAGCTGCTGAGATCACAACTCACCACACTGACACAATCAATTGGACTTATTGTCACTCATTGCTGTACTTGAGAACAACCTTGCAACCCCTCATGAAAAACACTAAAAGAAAACCAAGAAAAAAATGCACACGGTCATTTTAGAAGTACCTACTTCGTACCAGAGTGTCTACCATTTGATGAAAGTCTTCTGCTATCGCTACCACTTAAAGGTTGCCTTCCAGATCTGTTTGGTCCGTTTGAGGCTTTTCTCGACGCTGATGGTATTTGAGAATGAATCGGGGTCCTGATTTAAGAAAACCATAACAAAATAATTATACTTTAGGAAGAAATAATGATAAATCTTTCATAAGATTTGGTTTAACAGTCATTCAGAAGATCCAGTGTGAACACTTCTATCACCTTCTAAGAGGTGAGAGGTTACCATTTACCATTCAAGGGCAAGAAAGACTTTTGATTACACATTGTATAATGAAGCATATTTGGATCTAATTAGCATTCCTTTTTAATGTGGATCTCAATAGGGAAAATTAAGTGTCTTAGACCTCCTAGCTCCATTTTTCAAAGATAAACCAATCGCGTACTAATTTTTCCACACATGGTTATAAGAAAACCTAATTATGTCATGTCGAAAACAAGCATAAATTTGATAAATAGAAGCATAGACTTAGCCAAAATCATTAAAAATAACTAAATAATATTTCAGAAAGTAAAATTCAAAAATAAAATCAGAGTTCAAATATCCAAATTAGTAGAGTATCCAAAAATAATAATAGTATATAAACATGTTGTCTCTACGTCATTAATGTACATTCGAAGTCATAACCAAATCTACCTAAAACATTTTGTATATGAAATACAACATAAGTCCTAGCTTTGAGTCATAACACTATACTGTTTTAAATACGCTGAATTTTTCTATGGTGACTATGCGTTTTCTTTCCCATGCCACTAATCAGATTATACACAACTCTGATGTAATGAATAAAAAGGTTACCTTGTGTCTGAGGTATCTCTTATCTTCGTCTGTGGTTTCTTGATCTTTGACCCATTTTGAATAACCGAAGTATTCATGCTTTGAACATTGAACTGCCATAGTGCATCTGATTCTGAGGAATCACTTGTTGCAATGTCAATGTCATCTGAATCATCGGTATTTGCCGAGCAAAACCGAGGTCTTTGCTGCTCATCTCTCAAACCTGAATGGTATCTTTGGTAAAAGAAGTCAGGTAAAGCAGCATTGTCTCCTTCCCAATCACCAAGGGAGTGATTGTTGTTCACCACAACCTTATCTATCCAGTCCCCACAAACTGTTTCCCTTTCTTCTCCCATCTGAAAATTCACCCTTGAATTGCTATCTGGCCATGAAGGAGAATCATTTGATACTAATAAATCCTGAAGATCAAAGCTTGGTTTCTTTTGTCTCAGTGTAGGATTGGGTCTAACCTGCAAAAAATTGAACCATGCATGACTACAAAATACTGAAGATGTCACAACTGAAACGACAATGTCAATGAGTGTACGATCAATGAACTAAGATTACTTGCGGATATTTTACTTACCACATGGTGTGGATCATAAACGTTATGTGCAAGATTTGATGGAAAATTTCACAGCATTATTACCTCTATGTTTCCGACATCCTCCATTGGTTGCCTGAAGTTTGTTTGGCTAGACAGTAAATCGCAACTCCCCTGTCTCCTATAAACAGGAGAAGGCGTTTTCGTGTTTACTGCCTCAGAGTGGCGAGTAAAGGTTTGCTCCAATCCTGAATCTTTCATTGCTAATGCTGTTTTGAGTCGAGAAATCTGAAAAGGTATAGAGATTGTGAAATTCTTGAATAGGAAAGGGCAGTAAGAGAAGATTGTAGAGTACAGTATCAGGACAAACCTGCTCCTTGAGCTCTTTAACTTCTCCGGATTCTTTATTAAGTCGAGCAGCACCAAGTTCAACAGTAGAAACACGCTCGGCAAACTTCAAGGTGCTTATAGTTTCTCCTACGGCATCACTTTCCGGGCTTATATGAACAAACATCAATGTTTTGGCTTGACCTCCTGTTGATACATAGTACTGAACCATCAGATTATGCAAATTATACTCATTAGTCAGCACTGATAAACTAAGAATTGCAAGATTCATCTTACCAAGAGAATCTTGGAGGAGTTGTGTTAATTTACTATTCCTGTAAGGTACATGCGCATTCTTCTGTGCAAGTGAAGCAATTACATCCCCTAAGGCTGACAATGATTTGTTAATATGCTGTGCCTCTTTTAACCTTTCTCCGGTGACCTCTGACTTGTCAACCCGCTCACTGCCTGCAAGGTCAACTAAATGCATGCAGCCGCGGATGATGTTGCCAGATGTCAAGTCTTTTCCTTGAACATGAACAGTTAAACAACTGCAATGTTCCAAAATATTGCATTATATTCTATTGTTAGGTTAGATATTCTGAAGTGATTTATTAGCACAAAAAACGTTGGTAAGTTACCTGTGAGAACGACTACTCCGGTCATTTAATGCTGTGGAACCCACAGCACGATTCTTGTGCCCAATATTCATCAGCTCTATTACATCTCTTGTCGACGCCACACGAACAAGGCTTGCTTCCGGAACATTAAGTCCATTTTGAGAATTATTCCGAATCTCTAATGTATATATTTGTTAAAGAAAATTGTTGATATGAAACTATGATAGTAAATTTTTGTGTGAAAGAAATATGTAATAAAAGGAAACGGCAGAATTTGACAGAAATATGACTTCAATAAGGATATCTTTTGTTCAGACCATCATTAGTGAGGAGATCCCTGACTTGTTCATTGTAAATCTCGATCATTTGCACAGCAATATCATAGACAAAGGTTCCTTTCCTTTTGTCAGCAAGATTAAATAGGTCACCAAGTGCCCGATAGTTTACACCTTGGGTTTGCTCAGTAATGTTCTTGGGTCCACTCTATATAAAAACAACAGAGAAGATGTTAAGATATACACAAGACCATGATAAATTATTAATATAAAGGTCTCTCAATTTATATTGTTCACACATCTTGGAGAAATTATTGGCAATATGCCATTGTCCTCACTCCTCACCATTGTGAATGTCTTGCCTGATCCAGTTTGGCCATATGCAAAGATGCAGACGTTGTACCCATCAAGAACAGAGCGAATGAGGGGCTGAGTATCTAAGAACACCTCATCTGTACAATGGAAAACACCGTGAATCTTCTTCCATATAAGATAGTGAAAATGTTGAGAATTAAGGACATGGTAAAATACCTTGAGTTGAAGATGGTCCGAAAACCTTATTGAAGCTAAACGATTTCCGGCCTTCCTTTCCAGATTTGGAAGGAGTAATAATGGTAATATTTCCATCATCAATGCAGCCCACAGTGGAAGAACTGACTTGTCCAGGTAAAAAGGGCCGTATCCTACAATATACCCTGATACTACCTAAAAACAGGACAAAAAATTAAGATTTTAAACATCACATTATTCCCGTGTACTAAAAATTTCCTTAAATGGGTTAGAAACATAGTGTGAATATTCATTATAAGAAACATACCTTTAAGATCTTGCACCTGATTGTACAGTTTTCTGTTTTCTTCAAGAACTTTGTGGTAACCTGAGGCAGCATGTGCAAGGCTAAACAGATGCCTTCCTGTAATAAATTTTGCAAACGGTAATGTGCTAAGTGAAACTGTATGAAAATAGTTTAGTGAAACACCGAAATACACTCATATTACCTAATACGTTGAGGTCCTCGGAGTACTTCATTTGTATAAACTCCATACCCGCTTTTGTTGTTTGAAGATTAGCCTTGAGTTCCTAGAGAAAAGAAACATGAAAAGAAAATGGTAACCACTATCAAGAAAGTGTAACAGGTTTTCCATATGCATCATTGAGGCAGAGACCAGGGGTAATGAAACTTGAAAATTTTGGTTTTATAAAGAAAAAAACACTATCAAGATATATGTGAAAAATGAACACTGAAACACTACCTCAACATGCTTTGACTGCTGTTGGAGAATTGAATGTTGCTTCAGTGTTACTTCCCCTGATGTTCCTTTTTTTGTTTGTTTATGCTTGGAGTAAATCTCTGATGTATCTATCTACGGAGGATAAAACAAAAGAGAACATTGGATGAAAGCCAAAATTAGTATTACTGGTAGGAACAGACTTTACTCAGGGAGTAACATTGGAAATATTTCTGAAGCATAAACAGAAGTAGTTTAGAGCTTGCCTTTCTCCCACTAAAATTAGGGGTGGCCTCGACCGGAACCTTGGATTTCGAGAAGGATTTAGCGCCGTCCGTACTATTTTTCAGAGCCGCTTTCACCTGTCCCAATGGATTGATTTTGGTTATCTTATTGCCAAGTGCAAGCACTAAATATTGCCATATGTCACTATGTAGAAGAGCAGAAAGATTACAAAAACAAAGAATAAATAATAAGAAAATGGCACCAAACATACCAAGTCATTTTGGGTATTCAAGCGATTCTCGAATTCATCGACGAGTTTACTCAGCATGGACTCTAAGAGCTGCATAAAAACAACACTACGGTTGGAAAAGAGAATCCACTTGGCATACATTCCATTGAATTAGTAAACCATCTAAGAAAACAAAAATTGGGGAGGCAGGTTGACCTACCTGTGGAACTTCATCTGGCCTCTTGTCCGACAATACCGCGCTGACAAGCATTTTCAGCGGACGTGACCTCGACTGTTTCCAGAATAACACAGCAAGCACTAAGCATTTACAAAATTAATTCAATCTCGCAAACCGAGACAAAACAACGCAACAGTGCGTGGAGCTAACCATGTCAGCATGATCAAGATGAGCATCGCCATTGAATCCAGCCTCCTCATAGGGCGCTTCCCCCTCGTTCATCGATTGGCACCTCCGGAAAGGCTCTGAGTTCTTCCTCACCAATGATTTCCCGGAAGCCGACGGTTTCAGGTTCCCCCCGAATTTCCACAGCCCGGTGCCCCCGCATTGTTTCCAGTCACCGTACGATTTCAGTGCCAGCACACAGTTCACCACCCTGGCGCTCTTCCCTCCCTGCGCTCAGAAAGGCAAAAAGGCGCATCAGGGTCACAGCTCCACGAGAGAGTGTGTGTTTAAAGCAAAGATGCCGTCATAAGCGCTTTGCTGGAGCTGCAAGCAACGCCCTGTAGCCGTGGGGGCGGGGCGGCACACTCCGACACACGAACCTGCTCCAAATCGGAGGCCTCGAAGCACGGCAAACCGATGTCCTGCGCCGCCACGAGGAAGTTGCGCACGTTCTCGAAGTACTGGAACGCCGACAGCGCCGCGCCGTCGACCGAGTCCGCCGTGACTACCTGCGCGCGTATGTGAGTAACATCACGTGTCAGCGGGCGCTGCGGCCGGGAGACGGGAGAGAGGGAGAGAATCAAATGATCAAACACCACGCGCGCTTGCCTTCTGGACAGCGCCCGGGTGGACCCTGTTGAGCGCGCTGCAGAGGATCTGGCCGTTGCGGAGGCCGAGGCGGAACTCCTCCTCCGACGGCTCCTCCGGCAGGTCCCGCCCGGCGACGGCCCCCACCGCACGGCGCAGCCACCCCGCCGCCTCGTTCCGCCTCGCAGCTGCACCAACCAACCGACGCGAAATTCAGCGACACGACGTGAGGCAGACGAAGCGGCAAAAATAACTTAAAAAACTGCCGACGGTCGTGAGAGCGGAAACGCCGTACCGGCTTCCCCGGTCCTGCGTGAGGCGAGGTCGCGGTCGCTGAGGCGGCACCCGTGCTCCCGCAGAACGTCCTCCACCACGGCGGCCGCCGAGAGGGAGAAGAGAGCGCCCGCCTCCGCCATCCGAGGCTGCTCTGCTCCGACCTTCCCCTGCCCAGCTGGTTTTTCTGTTTGAAATCGGACGGTGGAATTAGGCGGTCGCGGAGTCCATCAACGCTCTCTCTTGCCTGGTGGTTTTGTGGGGGTGGTTATAATGGAGGGGAGCCGGAGAGGTGGGAGCTTTGTGGGTAGCGGCGATGCTGCTTGCCTCCCTCCCCCTGCCTGCCTGCTTTTCTTTCGGCTCCTTCGGGTTTAACAATTGTGGTTAGTGGAATGGGCTCGATTATATATTTTTTTCCTTTTATTCCCCTTTCACCTCCTGGGTCCTCCACATTTCGCTGTCTTCGCCGTTTTGGGTTTTTGTTTGAGTAAAGTGCACTCTGCTCTTGAGAGCCATCTTGCTTAGCCTCCAACTATTTTGTTCACTGCTGATCACTGTCATTTCATCTCTAACTGTTCTCGTAGACAGTCACCAATAATTAACAATTATTATTATGTTTCTTTTCTAGCAAAAGAACCTTGCACTTAGGAGAGCCAACATATGATTTGACTCTAGGTGAAACATATGGTGGATATTTTAAGGATGGGGATCAAGTAAACCAAGTAGGACATGGATTTAGAACTTGGTCTCATCCGCATTCTTTATTTTACTTGTCTTGAAACGCTAAGACCCATAAGAATAGTCAAAAATCAACAATTTTAAGTTTAATCAAATTTATACATAAAAATATGAACATACAGTACTAAATCAGTATCACTAGGTTCACCAGAAAATATATTTTCTCGGTGTGCCCATTCAATATTATTGATGTAGATTTTTTTAACATGTTTTAGTCAAAGTTAGTAGGATTTGACTAATCTTAGACACCTTATATATTGAGTATTAGATTACAAAATCAAGAGAATTCTATAAACACTAGCATATTTGTTCTAGAAACAATTATCATGTATTCCTTGTAACAAATTAATGAAAAAGGTACTAAGGCACTTGAGCCTTTATAAGTTATGACAATTCCCTTGTTTTTTTCGATAAAATAAATATATTAATGTCGCTGAAATACCAATTACACCCGTGATCTACAATGAAAAAATGTCATAAATACATTACGGATACACAGAGCCCTACATACAACAAAAAGAAGAAGGAAAACCAAAAGATCCCGCTACAGTGATCAAAACCTTATAGTCGTAACACAACCCCCTACTAAGACAACACCTGGAGTCCAAAATCTCTAAAATCGATGTCTTCAAGAAGGAAACAAGGCACACACGTTGTCATCACTTGATCATATATCTTAGTTTTTCACTCTGAAGAAAGTTCGCGCTCTTAAAACAATGTCTCCAATAAGTTAATTATCAGGCGCTACTTAAGGTCAGACTTTGGACTTTTACCCTGAAAGTTAAGATTCTGTACTCATCCTGTGATGCCATCCCCGCTTGTCGATGCTACTTCTACAAGACAAGAATCACGAAGCAAAGTCCTCGTTGCCTTAAAACTCGGTCTGCCATTACTAGACCTCAGACATCAGATGTCATGACATTCTTCGCCACCGTCTTCACCATAGAAATCAAAACACCTACATGTTCCATGATGATGACAGACAACAAAGTTTCGCATCACACCCTCGTGACACCACACGGCCAGAAATAGGGGTGCATGCACATAACTGAATCCCATCAGGTCCAACAATCTACATGCATGAAGCATCCAATGGAGATCTCCGGTGGAGCCTTCCGGAACTCATCACCGCCAGATCAATGAGGCCAGACATCAAACAAAACACCATCTTGACGTGAGAAGAATCCTAGGATTGCCTCCTCAATTAGGAAGATCGGCAGCCCCCCACGCTACCGCATGTCGGCTTCCAACAGTAGGCCGCGGATCTCAGCCGGCATCGCCGCCACCACCCAACACCATGCGGAGATGAGGGGTTGAGCCGCACTGAGCCGCCCGAACCATTCGCTGTGTCGCCCTCACAGACATGGCAACCTCCAAGATCGCCGAAAAAGTCCGAGGCCGCCACCTCGACATCCATCTCCGCCGCAAGAGCCGCATCGTCCAGGGCCGCTGCGAGACTCTGTTCGGAGATCCCTCCACGCAAGGAGGATGGAGCCCCCACCACCATGAGTTTCGCTAGGGGATGAGAGCCCGCTACCGCCGTCAGTCGCCGATCAAACCTTCGGCAGTGGCGGGGGTTCGGGACGGAGGGGAAGGGGCGACGGCGGCTATAACGTGCAGAATACAAGTGACCAAAAACACCTGTGTATTGAGCAATAGGAGTTACGAATAAACACGTTACTCCCTTCGATCCCTGTTTAAATCTGTCTAGATTTATTGAACCCGAGTCAAACAATTTGGATTGGAAGGAGTATTTTTTTTTTTTTGCAGATGTCACGGTTGGGCATCGCAAGTGTACTCCGTATAAAGTATTGCTATTACACATACTTTTGCACAATGGCCGTGTACTTTATATGAATTTCCCCACTGTTTCATAAATGAGAAAGCGTACTTTCCGGCAGGAGAGGACGTGTACCCATAGTGTTCACCAATTGTCTGCCCTAAATTTACACGTGCATCTAAAAATGGTACTGCGTAGTACTTAATAAATAAGGGCACAAAAATGAGATTTTGAATTCAGACGTCATTTTTTCTTGAATGTGGCTTGTTTAGTACATAATTAATCGCACGGAATTTTGCTTTGCTTGTAATCAATACTGCATCATACACTACTAATCACGATTCATGTCTAAGCGCGCACATGAATAGTTGAAGTAGTACGGGTTGTTGACAAACTTACGTGTGGGCGTTTCTCGATGACTACACTTGCGTGACTTTATCCATTTCAATATTCAAACTCACTAATATTTGACATATGACCAGGCCAGAATATTTGATACTCCTAGCTTAAAAAAAGATTGGTATTATTCCTGTTCACTCACAATACATGCAAAAAAAAAATTCAATTTGACGGATGTCAACTGCTCTTTCGTCCATAAGTATATATATTTTTTTGCCCTTAACAGGAGCAAGAGTGCATCATGCAAAGAGTAGAGATTTGGCAAGTTTGATGTACTCCCTCTGTTTGGGATTATAAGTCCCGCACGAATAACTAGGTTGTCAATTTAAACAATAAAATATAAATAATATAGCATAAAAATTATATCGTTAGAAACTTTAGAGATTATATTTTCTAATGATATAATTTTTGTAATATATAAATTATATTTTGTTGATCAAATTAACAATTTAGGTATGCGCGTAGGACCTATAATCCCGAACAGATGGAGTACAAGCTATATGAGCAATAGAGGAAATAAATGAGAGATGGAACGTTACATTCGGCCGTACCTACCGTGGCCATCATCACTAACTAACTTTTGCAGTGTAGTACGTACGGAGTAGTAGGATTAATCTCGGGATCACCAACTCGCCATGTTTGACCTCGCCTTGCGTTCCGATCCACCCAGCCTGCCCGGTGCAGTTGTAGGGCACCTAGCGATCGATCGATCTGGATAAAAAGGGGAACCAAAAGCATTCAGGCAGTAGTAGCCTGGTGCAGTTGTCAGTAATTGCATGTCGCATGTTCCCGTGAATCCCACCCGAGCGCAATGCATGAGGCAACTCGCAAAATAAATGTGTCTGAGTGCACAATAAATTAATTATGTCGAGAAATTGAGCCATGAATCCCACCCAATGCAACCTGCATTCGTACGTTTGATTTCAAAAAACAGGGCAGAGTTGGTACTCCAACTCGTGCGGTACGAATACTGTATTTTCAAGGGCATCAATTCAAATCACATGGCCAGCGAAAAATCCAATAAAGATGAGCGCCATACCAATGCCACGTACCTGCACGGCCCCATACCGACCGGCCATACCTGCTCAGCGCGCCGTGTGGCTGCTCCTCCCCTCCCAACAGGTAACGGTCACCGAAGAATTTGAACGGCGGCTCGTCATGTGGCCGAGCCTGGAGCCGCTGCCGGCTCGGCTCCGAGTGCGCCTCCGCGTCCGCCGGACGAAAGCGAGCACGCCGAGCCGTGGGGCCCGAGCGGCGCGTCACCGGAAGAAGGGCCCTGCCGCGCGCTGCCTCCATGAGGAAAAATTATTCGAGAGGCGAAGTGGGTGTACTGCCGGCCCATGAAAGCTACAGGTCGGAGCGTCGTCAGTCAGTACCACGGTGGCGCTTCTTCCTACGGCGACGTGTGGAGCCTGTCGAGTCTAATTTTGAAGTCAATGCGGTAAACGTGTGGAGTACATACAGTAATATAATATACTAATATATATGCTCCTTGTACGTCCTCTAGCCAGGCCTACATATGGTGCAAATCCGATAGTAGCTGTTTTGCGAGCTACACGATCCTTCGTGACTTGCTGACCGTCTCCGTTAATCTGAGCTGAATTATATGAGACTCATGTCACGTCACGTGCCACAAACTAACAACGTGCTATATGTTTCCTCGCAGGAGAAAAACAGTGTGCTATGCAAGCCTATAACCATAATGTTGTTTCCTTGTGATGAATCGTTTTGTAACCACGCCTAAAAAAGTGCAATGGTCCGTGGTCTCCATCCTTTTTGTTTTCATTGATTTCCGGGCACCCGGCATTAGGTTAGGTGCAAATCATGGGGTCCATTTACTCGCAAACTCGGAGCGTGTAGTATGGACCGTACCACACACCATCCTTCCAAGTTGCTATCAAGAAAATCAATTTGGTCGTGGGAACAAATCCGCTAATCGAGAGGCGCTAGAGAGTATCTTGGAAAAGCTACACCATTAATTTCGTGATCTGTAGTTCTGTACTTTACCAAATCCTCTTTTGTTTTCTTATTATGTGATTGCCCATTATATCGGGAAACAAAAGGTGTGTTAATTTCCTATGGATACAATTTATTTGAGTGAACAGTAAAGCATGTGATATTTCTAGAAACATCAGTACAACATCAACAAAAATATTGTGGGTTCCGAAATGTTTGTAATCTTAAAATTCAGGCAAGACTTAAACTAAATTTAAATCATGTTAGAATTTGTTGAAATTAAGTGAATTTAGATAGATATAAATCTAAATTTGGATATTTCAGGGAGCTCTTGTGTTGCCGAAATAAAACATTGGACGTGCACACACGGTACACTAGGGATAAAAACGGAGTAGAAACATACTTAAGTGTCATATTTATTGCCGAAGCGAAAACGAATATAGAAACCCTAGAAACAAAAATGAAAGAAAGTATTGTCGAAATAGATATGAGACGAGTATGGTGCGGGTGCGGAGCGATGCAGATTTTATTTGGAACTAAGAAAAACTTAGAATCATGCAAAAAAATCTCAAACGCTTCAAGCAAACCGACAAAGTAGTTCCTTGATTCTAGAATGGTGCTATATTTACAAGGGAATAAGGAAACGATCAAATCGTGAAAGCCTCCTCGAATGCATGAATGGATTACATGCTCCCTGGTTCTGGGATGAGCCGTTTGGAAGCCTGACATTACAAGGTCATATAATGGGTAGGTTGGATTTGGCCATGTACATCAACCCTAAAACGAAAATTTCATGTTAGACAGAAATAGAAGTTTCGTCTTCGTGTCTGTTTTGCTGGAAAACGTTGTTCTATTTTTGTTTCTGTTTCCGTCAAAGACATTCCGTTTCCATTTTGTAAATTTTTGTTGTTGTTTTCGTATTTTTATCTCGTTTCTATTTTATGCGGAAAAGTTGGAGTCTTTTCTCTCCACTTTCATCCCTACTGTACACCACCACATGCAGAAACCGCATGCCCACTAAAGACTACAAAATTAATGAAATAAACCACAACCGTCTCGCTATGGGCGAGCACACCACATATGCTTCAGTGAGACACACAATAGGTCAAATCTGGGTTCTGACTATTTTGCACCGGGAGTATAATCACATTACTAAGCATCCAACACATGCTTGGTTTTCGAAAGAATGCGACCTTTTGATGGCCAGCCTATTGTAGCCGCACCACCATATTATGGTACCTCTACCATTGTCTTTGATGGTTAGTTAGCTTATGTGGCCAATCTGGCGCCAAGAGGGGGTGGAAACCTCTGATCAACACTACACATGTAGTCTTATGTTTTTATGTTAGATTTTGTGTCTTTGATGATGGTAATATAGGGGACAATGGAGACAACAGTATGTTGAATAAAAGTCTTCCACTTCCATCTACGTCTGAAAGGACAAATCATACACCATTAGAATTTTTGTGTTAATGACCAATGAATTCTTGGCTAATATTACTTCCAATGTTTCCACACTTTATTAGCCGAGGACACTGATGAAACAAGGTGAAAGATGACGCCTTACATAAAAAGATAATCGAGAAGACAATGACTTATCTTTGGATGTTTCATTTTACATTTATTTGAGTTGTAGGATTGCCATATTATGAAGATGGGACAAAAGTCTGAAACTTTGGGACTCACTCCACCAATACACTCTATATACCCCATCCAAAAGAGTTCCTAAAAATTCCATGTATACCCTTTTCGAGCACCAACATAGGCCTAGAGCTTCCAGACCTGGGTCTAGACCAGCTCCAAGATGCTCTATACTTTGCCGGGAATAAAGGCATGTAGCCTTCAGGGCCTTTGGGTTGTCCGGAACCCCTGAGCAGTCAAGAGCCTTCATGTTTCTATAGTCATGTGTAACAATTGGATCTCACCTACTCGCATATAAATCATCTTCTTCCCGAAGAGGTGCTAACCCTGACCAGACCCACTTCTCCACACCATTTTTTGCCCTCCAAGCTTCCATCCCTCCACTTAGTCTTGTGATTCTTTGAGAGAGGGGGTGAAGAGGTAGGATGCCTCGATCTACACTTCCATCCTAACAAAAATTTAATCCCCATCTTGAGTAAGCTTGATCTTTTTACTATTTGGTTTGTGAGCCTACATGGTTGAGGTTGCCTTGTGATCATCCAAGGTTGTGGATTTCCATCAAGGAGTTTGTAAAGATTTGAGGATCACTTCAAGATCCCCATAGTAGAAGGGTTTTGGATTGTTTTGGATGGCTTAAGGGAAAAGAATGCAAAATATGTGAGACATCATGTGGGCTTGGTTTGCCATGAACTTCCAAATTCCAATGGATATTAGAGTTTCTCCAAGGACATGAGTAGGATACATTAGCATATATCTATACCCTTTTAATTGGGTTACTTTGTTCCTCTTTGTGGCGGAGGGCAAAAATATTTTTAGTGTGGCGAAACTAATAGCATCACAATATATTTTTTACTACAAAATATATGCTCATAAAATATACAACAATTAATAATCAACATTTCACAGTAAATATATTATGCTTGTTCGTACATAACTAAGATAGAAATTACCGTTGTAACTAAAAGAAACTTAAGACAATAGTTCACTACGAATTTATTAAACATATAGACTTGACCTGTCAAAGAAACATGAAAACATTACTTTAGAATTAGTTTATACAAGGCAAAACAGGTGGAAAGAGAAGACATAAGACAATAGGGACATACCACTTAAGAACTAATTGGGTCTAGGAGCACCAGAATCAAGGTATGGCGGACGCCATAGCTTGCCACGCAAGGTCCTCCGCCCCTGGTTCCTCTCATGTACCTATTGTTATCTTGTAGAGTATCATATATGAATGTCCCCTAGTTGTATTTTACGATCACCTATTTTAGACGCAATTATCACCCTAATGAATGCATCTGAGTTTAATTTGTAGTCATCTATTCACCCATGCCTAGGCGTCATCTTTGATCCTTCATCGTCTTGTCGTGCACCGTTGAGTTTGATCTCGAGGATTATATAGTGTCTACATCCCATGTACCACCAACTTTTGATATGATAAGGTGGTTCCGTCATCAGCTTTGGATTTGGTGACATAAGATAATTCATCTTTATTTTGCATGTTGCTAAAGATGACGGAAGAGAGAATCTATTTTTCCCCGATAATTCGATATAAACCCTCGAGTCACTCTTATGCAAAAAACACCCATGCTACATCACTTTGCGATTGGAGTCTAAACGAATTGGTGTCCACTTAGTTTGGTGCCATCAAGCATCGTTTTCTCTTCCTATATTATTCCTTGTTTGACTCATATCTCATTCTCCAACGAGGAGGAGGGTGCGAAGTCGCCTACTGGTTCTTCATCGTTTGCTACCTCAGGGAGAAAATTGCGGCACGACCCTATCCTTTCACGGGGAAGGCGGATGCCATAGATGCAGGAACATCGAGTCATTTATTTTATTTTTATGATTGATGAATTTCATTCAATATTTTCTTGCTATTTTTATACATAACCACTTCAGCTCCTTTTTTCTCAGTTGACTAAGATAATGTCGGCTCCAACCTCGAGCATCCCTAAAGGTGGTGTCAGTCAATGCTTTCTACATCGCACGATGCAATGCCGAAGGCGAATTCCTTTACCTCAACCATCACTCCGGAGAAATTTATGAAGATGGCTTCACCAAAGATGACCTTTGACACTGGAATTCCTCAGGCGACTATTCTGAAGGACGATACTATGGCACCAACTGCTAACGTCGCACGTACTAACATCATCACCATCGCCAGTGGTGTTTCACCTAGGCCATACCTCACCCATCCTTGACTTGTTGGATGCATATGCCAACATTCTCCCTTCTCTTCTCTTCTTTGTAGCTATTTGTAGCCGTGAGACTCAAGATGTTTTTACTCCAAAAACAACTTGAGTCTCAAATGCATGTTTTATACGATATTTTGTAGATCAAACTAGTAACCTCTTCTCCCTCCCTCTAGGGATGCCCCTTCCTGGCTTTATATACCATACCACGTCGGAGTCAGGGTTACATGTGTTCTATTAGGACTTATCTGCTGAGTTGCTTCCTTGTACTCCAAGTAAGAGCCATACAACTGGTGAACTCCTTGGCCGTGCCGGCTTAGGCCTCCTAGCTTTCCAGCTTTTGGGCTTCATTCTTCATTCTTGGGATGTATGGTGTGTGCGCCAACACTAGCGCTCATGGACCACTCTGCTATGCTTGATTATCATAGCATCATGGGCATACCCACTTGGTATTCCCCTAGCAGATCTTGTTGGCGCTACGAGAGTCCCCATCGTCAGCCTCAGTTGCAATATTTGATCAACATTGCGGGAAGAGGTGGGATATGTGGCGGAGGAGGGCTCAAGCCGCTTAGATTTGCCTTCCAGGTCTCCTTGGAACTTTGCGGGGGGCGAGGTGAAGTTGGACTACCAAAGGCTGAAGGTTGTACCAGCCGCTTCAAGAAAGACTCCGCAATAGCTTTTGTTTCTATTTGGGCCTTTATAGGTCGTGTTCGTCTAAGTTTCTTTGTTATGTTGTACTATCATTCTATAGAAGGATAGAGAGGGATTGGCGAAATATGTTAGATGTATTATTAAGCCTCATGGGTGAGTATATATAGATGTACAAGGGATCATCTTGGAGAAGTCTCTAGAGAGGTTACGAGGCGCAGAGCAGCGAAGGGAGAGATGCTGATGTTGTCTGCGGTTGTCGGAGTAGAGTAGCAGGTGGTGTAGTCAGGGACGAGGTGATGACGCTGACGACAAAGTTTTAGTGTACAAAGATGTAGAGGGCGGCGAAAACAGCGGCGACCTAGAGTGGTCATGCTGGATGCCTAGAGTGGTGATGGGGTAGTCGGTGGGACCTACGATAGCGATAGGTCGCCCTACAAGTTACCTTGTGAAGTGCGGCGGCGGTGCTCGAAGTAGGTGAGGAAGAACCCGGCGGCGTGACGATGAACATGCGCAGACGGTGGTGATCCGCGCCGTGGGAGATGGCGCGGTGGAAACTAAGGACGTCGGTGCACCGGGATGACGAAGTAGACTGCGTGCAGCGATGCTACGACCCAAGGGGTGGCATAGCTGCAGGGCGCAAGTCGGTGCAGTGACTGGGAGACCACCAGCAACGTACACGCCAAGGGAGGCGTGTTGGAAGCCGATAGCATGGACTAAATGTTGGAGATATGCCCAAGAGGCAATAATAAATTGGTTATTATCATATCTTCACACTTATGATAAATGTTTACATACCATGCTATAATTGTATTAAACGGAAACATTAATACTTGTGTGATTTGTAAACTAAAATAAGAGTCCCTAGTAAAGCCTCTTGTTAAACTAGCTTGTTGGTTAATATATGATCATGGTTTCCTGATCATGAACATAGAGATGTTATTGACAACAGGATCATATCATTAGGAGAATGATGTGATGGACATACTCCTATTGATAAGCGTAGCATAAAGATCAAGTCATTTCAATAGTTCAATTGCTATATGCTTTCTGATACATAGTAACCTAATTCCTTCGACCATGAGATCATGCATATCACCTTTACCGGATGGATGCTTTGATGACATCAAACACCACACCGTAACTGGGTGGCTATAAAGGTGGCATTGAGTGTTCAGAAAGTATTGGTTGAAACACATGGATCAAGAGTGGGATTTGTCCATCCATATGACGGATAGATATACTCTGGGCCCTCTCGGTGGAATGTCATCCAATTAGGTTGCAAGCATGTGACTAGCTCACAAGGGATCACATATCACGGGAACGAGAAAAGAGTACTTATCGGTAACAAGGTTGAACTAGGTATGCAGAGATACCGACGATCATAACCTCGGATAAGTAAACTATCGTGAGATAAAGGGAAATTGGTATCGTATGTAAGTGGTTCATTCGATCGCAAAGTAATCGTAGAAATATGTGGGAGCCATATGAATTTCCAGATTCCTCTATTGGTTATTGTTCGGAGAAGTGTCTCGATCATGTCCGCATAATTCACGAACCGTAGGGAGACACACTTAAGGATTCGACGTTGTTTGAGTAGTTATGGTATTATGAGAAAGAGACCGAATGTTGTTCGGAGTCTCGGATGGGATCCGGGATATCACGAGGTGATCCGGAATGGTCCGGAGAATAAGATTCATATAAGGAAAGTCCCGTTTCGGAGTTCGGAAATGATTCCGGTGTTTTCATCGGGAATGTTCTAGAAGGTTCCGGATTGTCCGGCACTCCGGGGGGAGGGTACATGAATGTGTCATTTCATATTGAATGATTGCATCATGTACTAAGTGTTCTTGCTATTCCAAAACTGAAAAGTCAAACTGCCAGTTTGAAAGTCAAACGGCTAAAACAGGAAACTGTGGAAAACAGGAAACTGTGGGAAACAGGAAACTGTGGGAAACAAGCAAGAGGTGGTTAGAACCGACTTGGGGGAGGAGTCCCTCCAAGACGGCGCGCCAACCAAGGCCAACTTGGGGAGGGACTCCCCTCCCCTTGGTCGCCCCTCCCACCTATAAGAGGAGGGGCAGGGCCTCCTCCTCTAGACACACAAGTTCCTATCCTCTAATCTCCGGTTTAGAGACGTTTTGGTTTAGAGCTTCTAATTGCCCTAGCCTTCGGTTTAGAGCCTTCTAATTGGTGTGTCTAATCTCTAGACCACTAATAGCTCTCTCTCATACTCCACCATACTCGCTCCGGCTTAAGGCGGCTCATGGGATCTCCTCTACTTCCAGTACCACGTCAGGCCGCCTTGAATCGCGAGGAGAGTGCTACAACCTCCGCCGCTGGAACAAGGAGAGGAAGGTCTTCGCCGAAAATCGAACGCAGGACCGATCATGAGCGCCGAACGCAGCGCCGGAAGGATCGTCTACGCGATCTTGAGATCGAAAAGAGTACGACTACATCACCCACGAGAATCTGCTTTCGTTAACCGCTTTGGAAACTTCGAGGGTAAGTTATTCCATCGACTCGTTGCTACAATCTAGTAGATAGATCTTGTCTTGTTTGTTTGTATGCGATAGAAAATTTTGTTTTCCATGCTACGAACCCCTACAAAGGGTATCGAGCCGTGTCTATATGTAGATCTGTTGCACGAGTAGAACACAATGGTCATTGTGGGCGTTGATGCTTTATTGTCGATTGCTTCTTGTGTACTTTGCATCTTGCGGTATGTTGGGATGAAGCGGCCCGGCTAACCTTACATGACATCGTTCATGAGACTTGCTCCACGCTTGACATGCAACTTGTATTGCATAAGTGGCTTTATGGTGCCTGCTTTCTCCTAGCATAGTTAAGATTCAATTTACAACGGGTGATTGACAATACTAGTATCAATGTTGTGGTTCTTGTTCATAAGTTAGAACGACACTTATTGAAAGCCCCAAACCACGTAAAACATGCAAAGAAAATTAGAGGCGTCTAACTTTGTTTTGCGGGGTGTCAGTGATGTGATATGGCCATGATTGTGATTATATATGATGTATGCAATGTTCCTTATTGTAAGTTGGCAAACCGAGAGCCATATGGTTGTCTTTAAATTCTGTTAAGACCCGCGTGTCTATTCAAAGTAGTTGTAATAGTTGAAGCCGGTGGACGACAACCATGGAGAAGCATCATTGACCTTGATGCAATGTCGGTGATGATGGAGATCATGTTCGTGCTTGAAGATGGAGATCGGAAGCACAAAGAAGAAAGGCCATATCATATCACATATTATTGAATTGCATGTGATGTTAATCCTTTATGCATCTTGTATTGCTTAGTAGACGACAGTAGCATTATAAGATGATCCCTCATGCACATGAATTTCAAGTCATAAAGTGTTCACCCTTAGTTAGCACCGTTGCTAAAGCTTGTTGTTTCGAAGCACCACGTGATGATCGGGTGTGTTAGATTCTGCAAGTGTATACAACATGAGCAAGCCAGATTTGCTCATGCGAAAACTAAGGTTTGATCTTGACGATCCTAGCATGTATGCATGGCCTCAGGAACACGGATTACCGAAAGGTAGAGCATGAGTCATATAGTAGATATGATGAACATGTTGATTGTTCGCCATTGAAGCTATATCAACTCTCGTGATGATCGGTTTTGATGTGGTGGATTTGGTTCGTGTGATCACTAAAAGAATGTGAGGGATATTGTTTTGAGGGAGTTCACCTAGATTAATTTAATTATTAATTAGAACTCAATTTATCATAAACTAAATCAAAGTGAAATTGCATAGTTGTTGTAGTCATTGGCATCCGTTTACCACCTTGCGCTTAGTTATAATTGAGATAATAGAACTATAGAATTCTGGTTAGTTACTTTACGAACTGGTATCGTATTGTTTTGAAGTGTTAATCTAAAGTTTAAAAGTCCTATTGCAAACTTTTAGTAAGTTCCGGTTACTCCATGAAGTTTAATAATTAGTATTAAATCAAGAGTAACAATTCCAAGTGTTAGTATCATGTTTGTTTCCATGATTCTTGATATTCAAAGGATTGTCTTAATATCAAGGTTATCTAGGATCTGAGAGAGTTGTTTCAGAAACCATGATGTGTGGAAGATATTGTGATATCTGAAACGAAGTTTTGGTTGCAACATGATAGAGTATAATATGGCTAAAGTCATATTCTCATATTTGATGAGAATTTGCGAAAGGTTGGAGACACTTGTTGTCCTAATCCTCCAAAAGGTTTTGGATAGCAACATTATACTCATAATTCATCGTTATAAGCTAACAGTAGCTTGATCATGGACGATTCCATGATAAGGGTGAATATTTGATGTAGGTAAAATGTTTACTACACCAAGAGATTACTAAAGAAAGGAATTTGAAAGAACACCAAATATTTGATGATGGTGATCTACTTCAAAGTGCAAGTACAAAGACATTGGTATTTAATTATACACGCTTTGGACTATATGTCATATGTATGAATCCACTATTGATATTGATAGATTCTTTCAAACAGAAAAGGAAATACTAAAAGAGAATCTCATAAATATATGGCAGAAAAGAAAAGACTAGAATTGTTCAGTTTAAGTATATTGATGATATACATGTTATGGCTATATTCTTTGCTTATTAAACAATGTGGTTATTAAGTATTTGATACTGAATTTGTTGGTGTGAATCGTCATACGAAACAACACAATTCATGAACTACAATGGCCTAAGTAACTAGCAAAAGAATATGTGATGATGTTCATCGAGAACAAATAAAGGGTTATTGTGTTGCTAGTTAAACATCAAAGCTTGCCTTCAAGATTTGTTTTATCAGGTATTATGAGAACAAAAGGGTTGTTCAAATAAATTACCGTAATCCATAAAAGATGGATGATTCACAAATCTCGTTGGAGAAATCACATCCATAAAACTAGTGCTAAAAATGTCGAAAGACAAATTGATTGAAAGATCACTTAGGAAGTGACATCGCCGTTTAAATTATACTGGAAAGAAAACATGAAGAAACTCCATGTGGATGGAATTTTGGAGTCTTTTGATTTTGATCAAATGACACTTGTGAAACTTTCCTAGAGATAATTGAAACTTCGATCATAGGCCAAAAGGAACGAAGACTAGCTTATTGGAATTTGTACATATTGTTGTACGAAGTCCATTATGTGTAGTCAAGAGCGATGGATTTTAACTTCATTTGCTTTTTCCGAAATTTTGAGTGAATATATGAATATTTACTTAATAAGGATGAAGTATGAAACATTTGAAAAGTTCAAAGACTTTCAAGATGAAGTGCAAAATCATTGTAACAAGAATATAAACAGTTTATGATAAAGATCATAAAGGAAGATATTTGAGTTCTGAGTTTAGCATAATACCTAAGATTTAAGGAATCGTTCGTGATTTGCATTTCTCGAAACACCATAAGAGTATGGAGCTCGAGATATGTAATTAAACCTTGTTTGACATGGTAAGATCAAAGGTATAATTCATAAAACTGCCATTATATTTTAAAGATTAAAAGCTTTAGAGATTACCGTTTTTCCACTGAAAAGAGCTCCATCATAATCCGTTGAAAAGACACCATATAAAGTTATGGTTTGGGATAAAACCCAAGTTGTCCTTTCTTAAACAATGGTTTGCTATGCATAAGAAAGATGTTTGCAACCAAAGTCGGATGAACCTGTCTTTGTATAACTGTTGAGTATTCCTCCATAACACCAGAGACAAAAGTGTTTGTCGCTTAGAACGTCAAGTTTCTTTGGGAAGGAATTTTTCGTGAAAAGTTAAGTAGGAGGACAATAGAACTTTGATAAGGTTAAAATAACCTTAGCTGTATGTGCAGAGTTGCGCAGCACCGAAAAGTGTTCCAAAGGCAGCAACAAAGCTCATGGCTCACGTACCTCAAAGGTTGTGGTCACGGAGATCCAAGTTCCTATTGAAACAAGTAGGTCGGATGAACAATCAAATACCAAGATTTGAGGGTTGAATCATTATTTGAGAATAATGAACCGACTACATGCAAAGAAGCGATGATGGGCCCTGACTCCGTCAAATGGCTTGAAGCCATAAAATCCGTGATAGTTCCATTCATGAGAAATCAAGTTTTGAACTTGAAGGACCCTCGAGAAAGGTGTAAGACCTTACAGTTGTGTCTGGATCTATAAAGAAATAGACATGGATGTTTCACATCTATAATCGACATATTGGGAAAGAGTTCACAACAATGTTCAAAGGTTGACTATGACAAGATTTGATCTTTCATAGTGATATTTAGTCTAGACGGATTAATGTAGCAACCACTACATATAATTTTGTTATATGATAGTTGAATAAACAAAACAAGTTCTTCTAATAGAATCGTTACCTAGGACATGTGCATAACACGGTCCATAGGGTTTTGTTAATTCATAGGATGCTAAAAGCATATGCAAACTTCAATGGTTGAAGTGAGCATCATGAGTTGGAATCTTCACTATGATGAAACTTAAAGGAGTTTAAAAGTTCATTAGAGACAATGAAGATGCTTGCATTTGCAAGAAATTAAGTGGGAGCGCTAAGACATGTTTCTAATACATTATGTGGAAGACATATTGTTGATTGGAAATAATGTATCTTTTATTAACACATATTAAGAATTTCATCCCGATGAAAGACTTAGGCAAAACCCAAATATTTGGCATCAATAGACGCTAATATGGTTGTGCCAGAAGTACATAGACGAGATATTGAATGAGTTCAATATAGAAACTACAAGAAAGGTTCTTGTCGCACAGAAAGGATTGAAAGAGTTCAAATATTGATGATATATTCAAGTGTATTGACATTTGGTAAAGTGAAACAAATAATCAAGTATAGATTGATACTTGATGTATGAAATCACAAAGAGTATTTATATCAATCATACTGTGATATGTACAAATCCAGATATGTCCTATGCTCTAAATGTTGTGAGCATATACCAGAATGATTCGTAAGATGATCATTGGACAATAGTAAGGATATCCTTATGATCTTTTGGAAGAACTAAGAGTATAATATTTGTAGAAGTGACAAATAGATGGTTAGTTCATTGTAAAAGTACTACATTGATACTAGCTTTGTCACAAAGTACAAATTAAGTTTATCTCAATCTAAACTAAAGGTGACACAATATATTGGAAAGTGAGTTCCATAATGGATTTGGATGAGTTCCAAAGTTAAGACATTGTGACAGATACTACAATAAAAGGCTAAGTATATGACTGCTATTTTAGCAGCAAAAGAGGGCATTTGTGTCAAGTAGTTTGTTATCAAACTAAGTGTAGTTCACAGTGGGATAATACTATGAAGATATATTGTGCGACAATATTATCAACATGTTTTAACCCCAAAGAGCTAAAGGTCACACCGAAAGACCAAATTTATACAAAGCCATCTCATTAGAGAATGAGTGATGCGTAGAGACGCAAAGACATGCAATTACACACGGACCTGGAAGTGTCAGATCCGGAGATCAGTTGACCACTAGCAATCGTGTACATACAACACCGGAAAGCCATAGGTGTTGAATACACAAAGGTTTGAAACTAGATTATTGACTCTAGTGCAAGTGGGAGACTACTGGATATATGCCCAAGAGGCAATAATAAAGTGGTTATTATCATATCTTCACACTTATGATAAATGTTTACATACCATGCTATAATTGTATTAAACGGAAACATTAATACTTGTGTGATTTGTAAACTAAAATAAGAGTCCCTAGTAAAGCCTCTTGTTAAACTAGCTTGTTGGTTAATATATGATCATGGTTTCCTGATCATGAACATAGATATGTTATTGACAACAGGGTCATATCATTAGGAGAATGATGTGATGGACATACTCCTATAGATAAGCGTAGCATAAAGATCAAGTCATTTCAATAGTTCAATTGCTATATGCTTTCTGATACATAGTAACCTAATTCCTTCGACCATGAGATCATGCATATCACCTTTACCGGATGGATTCTTTGATGACATCAAACACCACACCGTGAATCGGGTGGCTATAAAGGTGGCATTGAGTGTTCGAAAGTATTGGTTGAAACACATGGATCAAGAGTGGGATTTGTCCATCCATATGACGGATAGATATACTGGGCCCTCTCGTGGAATGTCATCCAATTAGGTTGCAAGCATGTGACTAGCTCACAAGGGATCACATATCACGGAACGAGAAAGAGTACTTATCGGTAACAAGGTTGAACTAGGTATGCAGAGATACCGACGATCATAACCTCGGATAAGTAAACTATCGTGAGACAAAGGGAAATTGGTATCGTATGTAAGTGGTTCATTCGATCGCAAAGTAATCGTAGAAATATGTGGGAGCCATATAAATTTCCAGATTCCTCTATTGGTTATTGTTCGGAGAAGTGTCTCGATCATGTCCGCATAATTCACGAACCGTAGGGAGACACACTTAAGGATTCGACGTTGTTTGAGTAGTTATGGTATTATGAGAAAGAGACCGAATGCTGTTCGGAGTCTCGGATGGGATCCGGGATATCACGAGGTGATCCGGAATGGTCCGGAGAATAAGATTCATATAAGGAAAGTCCTGCTTTGAGTTCGAAATGATTCCGTGTTTTCATCGAATGTTCTAGAAGGTTCGGATTGTCCGCACTCGGGGAGGGTACATGAATGTGTCATTGCATATTGAATGATTGCATCATGTACTAAGTGTTCTTGCTATTCCAAAAACTGAAAAGTCAAACTGCGTTTGAAAGTCAAACGGCTAAAACAGAAACCGTGGAAAACAGAAACTGTGGAAACAGAACCGTGGAAACAAGCAAGAGGTGGTTGGAACCGACTTGGGGAGGAGTCCTCAAGCCGCCACAACCAAGGCCGACTTGGGAGGACTCCCCTGGCCGCCCCTCCCACCTATAAGAGGAGGCGGGCCTCCTCTAGACACACAAGTTCCTATCCTCTAATCTCCGGTTTAGAGCCGTTTTGGTTTAGAGCTTCTAATTGCCCTAGCCTTGGTTTAGAGCCTTCTAATTGGTGTGTCTAATCTCTAGACCACTAATAGCTCTCTCTCATACTCCACCATACTCGCCTCCTTAAGGCGAAGCCTGCGGGATCTCCTCTACTTAGGTACCACGCCGCCAGTCCGCCGGAATCGCGAGGAGAGTGCTACAACCTCCGCCGCTGGAACAAGGGAGAGGAAGGTCTTCATCGAGTACCGAACGTGTGACCGACTGCGGAAGCGCTGCCGGAACGCAGCGCCGGAAGGATCGTCTACGCGATCTTGAGATCGGAAAGAGTACGACTACATCACCCACGAGAATCTGCTCTCGTTAACCGCTTTGGAATCTTCGAGAGTAAGTTATTCCATCGACTCGTTGCTACAATCTAGTAGATAGATCTTGGCTTGTTTGTTTTTATGCGATAGAAAATTTTGTTTTCCATGCTACGAACCCCTACACTAAAGTCGGCGGTGCTGCGGCCCGAAGGGGCGACGCAGCGGCATCCTGTAGCTCGATCAGTGGTAGGCATGTGCTCGGGGACGTGTTTGATGTAGACGGGCGCTGGATCGGTTGATCAGGCCGATAGTGCACCCTATGCACCATCGAGTAGACGACGCGTAGATCGGAGTCGATGGCGGCGTTGTCGGTGAAGTCTCAGACACGATTCACGGGGGGTGGCCACGACAGCCTTCCAAGGAAGGTGTAGCAGCCGTCCGCAGTGCGCGGCAGCGACAACCTTCCAAGGAAGGCGTAGCAGCCATCCGCGGTGTGCGATGGCCTGCCGTGAGGCCGCGACAGGCTGTTTAGGCAGGCGTGGCAGCGAAGATGACAGGCGTACATGCGCGGTGTAGATCGTCGATGCTGATGGTCGGAGTAGAGGCACGAGTGGACGATGGCGGTGGGCGACTCAATCTGATCTAAGATCGGTAGATCAAAAAATAAAACCGATCAAGAGATCAAAGAAAAAGACTTACATGATAGCCAATCATGGATCGGCGGACGAACCCTGCATACGGGTTGCGCAGCCCCGGCGGAGATCATGGAGATCGACCTCCCCAGGGGCAGCACGACGGAAGCGTGCCGGCGACGGCTAGGGTTTGGGATCGGTTTAGGCTGATACCATATAGAAGGATATAAAGGGATTGGGGAATATGTTGGATGTATTATTGAGACCCATGGACGAGTATATATAGACGTACAGGGAATTATTTTAAAGTACAAGTCAAGTTAGGTTAGAGTTCCAACTATCATAACAACCGTGTCCGTATAATACTCTAACATTCTCTTATCATCAACTTTAGTGAATTCAACTTTTTTACTCTCTAGTCGTGCATTTGTGAGACATATTATCTCATCTATTTGAAACACGTCCAAATTACCCTATTTAATTAACTTTGAACTCATCTTAAGGCGATGATCGAGATTCGAGGATGACAAGGAATGGGATCTATGGAGAAAAGAATGCTAGACATGATCGTCTACGAAGACCTTCAAGGTTTACGCATTGATATCACGCCACATCGACCTAACATGCCGGTCATATTTTATAGAATGAGCAAAACGCTAAAATAGGGAAGAACTGGGTTCAAAGTTTTTTATATGGGTTATTCCGATAGAATTTTTCCTAAATGAGACAATATATGTCACATATGCATAACTGAGCTGTAGAAAGTGAAATCGCTCCAAAAGAACGTACAGTATTAGAAGGGTCTATCCAGCTGCCCCCCTCTAACACACACCAAGTTACTTTGCTTATACTGTAATGCACTGTTGTATACAGCATTTGGGAGTAAGCAATAGGATGATGGGTAGTATAGTTGGCATAGATGGAGCGTATCGGGGAACCTTTATCTTGATGGTGATCATGTTACGCTAAGATTATACATGTGCATCTGCAAGATAATACCTGAGGAGCGCGACGCTCAACAGCTGAAGTTATATACAGCCGAATCGAATGTTCCTTTCTGCGTCCTGCAATTTCCCTCTCCCCCAAATGAAATTTCAGCACCTAGGTGGTCCGTGGTCCGTGGTCCAACAGTAATCACTCGAGGGTATCCGTGATGGATCTCTTCTTGGCCACACAGGCACGATGCTACTCCATGAAACTGAATTGCAGCTGCATCGCAATTATAATACAGTACTCGATAGTTTCTTTTAGCTTAGCTTGCTTATAGCTTGGGTTTGGTACGATGGTATTGGTATGGAACATGATGACGGTTCCGGCACACGGTCTGGTACCGATCCCTAAACACGCAGTACTACCTCCCGCCCGGCCGTTGCATTGCATGCCTGCCGTCTCTTGCAAACTTTGTGTGGTAGCGTCGGTCGGTCGGTCTCTCACTGGGTGTGGGTGGTTCAAGTGCTAATAAGCGTTGTGCAAGCAAGAAAGTGAGCAACAACCACCACCTTACAGTTAAGTGGAAGCAAAGCCATTCCCTTCCAAATTCCCCATTTCCTACTACTACTACTACTACTAAAGCTCGGTGGTGATGTGCGGATGGAAGCTTGGCGAAGAAGTGATCTCTCTCGCCCCGAAGGAGAAAAAACTAGTACTATTGGGAAGTTTGTTGTTACGTCAGGAGCGAACGGTCGGCGGTTCCATCCATGTGATCACGCCATCTACTACTAGTATGTGTGTCTTGCTTGCCATCGAGAAATCAGGTGCCCATTATCGCTGCCTGATCGACAGGACAGATACATATATATGCGTCGTGTAGCTCACACCTGGGCGACTTTGTCTCGTACAACTGTACAGATCGACTCACTCGCAGGTGTTCTCATCTTGAAAGGAAAATCACTTGCCACTCTCACATCAAACAGGAAAAGGGTGTGCTTACTGTTGTTAGAAAAGAAACAAGCCACAGGCCGACGCCTCCAATAATCCGCTTTACTCCACAACACGTTTCCTGATGAAATTAAACGCGACTTCTGAGTAATCTACCACCATGAAAACTCTCTGGACTTGAGAGTTCTTTTCCCTTGTAGCACGGGAGAACAAAAGCAGACGAGTGCCACACTGGAGGCGTCCAAAGCCTAGGCTCCTTTAAGACGGCTAGTTGTAAAATCCAGTGTCGGACTAGAGACTGCCCTGCCTGCCTGTACTCAAAGGAAAACTCAATCATCATCGTCTCTGCTTTAACTGAATTTGAATAATGGCCCATGCTTGATTAGCTTACCAACAGTTCAGAATAGAAATGTCCACTGTTCATGCCCTTCGCTACTTTAGGAACTCTACACACATTTCACGTAGCCCAACTTGGGGAGCAATATAGGATACCGTGATCTGTTTGTGCAGACCAAAGGCATGGTCCTGGCCATCTAGTGGATTCTTCTGCCTCCAACATCGGTGCACATACATATCTCTCGGCCCCTATGATGAACACAATCCATCGGTGCATCCGATCCGATCGAGCTTGCTGCTTATTGGTCATCTGGGAAAACTGTATTGAATATTGGTCTGCTAATCAGAATTCAGAATTAACAGACCAATCATCTCCATTTTCCAAAAGAAAGGTGGAAGAGAAAATGGAAAAGCGAAATGAAAAGGGGGGAAGAAGAGAGATGGTCCAAAGCTGGCTCTCGTCTACTTTTGCCGTGCGGTGGAGCTGGCTGCCTCTGGTGAGAGAGAGGCACATGACACTGGGCTCAAGCAACACGCAAAAGAAACATATGCCAATATCTGCTTTCTCTGATGAGCAGAGGGAGAGGCTTGTGCAGTTGTGTGTGCCTGCCCTGACCCATGGATGAAACATTTCTCTGCTGCAATCAAGATGGATGGCCAGCCAGGTAGGCCTGGAGCTTTGGGGGAATCATGCCTCGCACCGTAAAGGAGCAGGAGGAGGAGGCGACGGTGGCAGCTAGCCTAGCTCCGCATGTGATTATCCCAAATGCAAAGCCGGACAACTCAGCCTGCACAGCGAAAGTGGCTCCTGCCACCAAGAAAGATGTCGCTGCTGCTAATTCAGGGAAATCGTATCGGCTAATCAGTACCCGCGTACGTGTCAGCCGCATAAATTATCTGGGGCAAGGACTACACTGTTCTGCGACCAAATGGTTTTGCCGACAGTGAGATCTTGCCTGTGCGTGCACAGCTTTGTCTTGTCATTGTGTCAGGAACCCAATGCTTCCAGGTGCGATCGATCCTCGCCCATTCACCATTTGATCAAGGATTACCAGTGCCATCTTGGCAATGCCTGTTCCGTTGAGGAATCAGCGTCTGGGCTTTCTTTCGGCTGCATGTGTCTTTCGCGAATGGAAGGGACTAAAAATCTAGCTCGGTTCATCAATTCAGAAAGCGCAAATGATTGACTTCCAAAGCCTTCTCATTTTATCATTGTTTATAGAAACCTTTTCTATTTCATTCATGTAAAGAATCCGCTGATGATCACGCGGTAGTGCCGTAATGTTAATGCCAGGAGCATCTTCCACCAATAGATAAGTAGCCGATCGAGCGGAATCATTGCGGGAGCTGCTCTCGCCTCCCTTTTTCTTCTTGGTCTGCGTAACGCTGATAGAGTATATGTGTGTATCCCAAAAGCAGGCGAAATGGAATGAAAAACGCAGTGGAGTGGAAAGCGTTCTTGGATAGGTTACTGAAGGTCTGCTGATAGGTTATGATCGAGCATTGCTAGCTAGGTTAAATAAGCCAAATACAAATCTAAACATGACCATGGCAGGCTACCTAATCAGAGGGAAGAGCTTAATGAAGGAATCAGTGGACGAGGCCATCATTGTCAAGGGTGGCTATAGGACTAGACAGAATGACTTCCAGCTCACATCGAGCTCTGAAGCTAGGCTTTATGATCACCAAGTATTTTGACATGATTTCGCTCTGTGACATCCTACACTCTTCTTTTTCAGTAACAGACGTGCTGCCTCCTTGCTCGGATACAAATCTGAAGAAATCTTGACACTTGCAACTGCGGTGAAACTGTCGGCCCAATAAGACGTGGGCTATGAGCACAAAAGCCGGGCACTTCAGGGAATCAGAGGATATTCATATGGACGGGCCCAACTAGTAACGGGCTATCATACTTGCACATGTCCAGATAAAAGTATCGGCCTATTTTTAAACATATTTTGGGCTATTTGTTCATACTGCAAAATAAAGCGCCTGTTTGCACGTTGGTTGGGAAGAACCAAAGTTCTCACGCAATTCGCTAGATTCAATTTTCAAAATTTCAAGACACGGTACTTCTGAATCTGAAGTTTTACACTGTTTAACATTAAGTATTTTTTTTGCGGGCTGCAAATTAAGTTATTTGACTCTGCAGTTAAATTCCGCATCTCATATTTAAGTTACAAATTATTTTGAACTTAAGTTGCAAGAATCAAGAAAAATTATGCAAAACACTTTCGTTCACTAGTCAGGGTGCAGGTGAGACTGTCCGGGGGAGTCATGCATATGTCCGCACAGTCCCACAATAGTTGAGTGAGTGTCTCGGGGGAGCCCACTAAATATATACGGGTGACTAACATCCCACTTATGTCCACGTATGCCCACAAATTATATACTCTCTTGGTCTTAAAATAGATGTTAAAAATTTGTTTAAATTTGGATATATCTATATACTAAATATTGTCTAGATACGTCTAAATTTAGACAAATTTTCGCCATCTATTTTAAGACATAGAAGTACTTCTATGCAAAATTGTATAATATGATATAGGGAGTTAAGCCATGAATGAAGCTAATGTGCTCACGGGGGTCGAGCCCACACTGATCTCTTGCATGCTTGCTATCGGTGTCGCCACCTTAGAGCCATGCAAGTGGGTGATCATCCTAGAAAGGTGGCGCGTGTACATAACCCTGCTCACCAACATGGTCGTCGTGGGATCGACTAAGACGGTGGATGTTATGAACTCCAAGTTCTGCTTTTCCCGGCGGTCTGGAGAAAGCAGCAATCAATAGGACTTTCCTAATCCTCCCTTCCTTTCATGAAGAATGTGAAATTCTTTTTCCTTAAATGGGAGCAGAGCAGGTTTGAAAAAGGATCTTAGAGTGTCTAGGGTTGGGCCAGGAGGGTCTCTTAACGCCTTCTTTTTTCTGCCCATCGGAGTTATTTCCCAAGGACTTGCCATGGTAAGAGGGAGAAGGGGAAAGAAGCACACTTGAAGAGCGCAGTACAACGGGGAGTTGTATGCTGCGTTCGGGAAGGATGAATCGCTCCCGAAAAGGAGTCTATTGATTCTATCCCAATTGGTTGGATCGTAGGGCGATGATTTACTTCACGGGCAGGTCTCTGGTTCAAGTCAGGATGGCCCAAAGGCGTGAGAAAAGAATAGAAGAAGCATCTGACTCTTTCATGCATACTCCACTTGGCTCGGGGGGGATATAGCTCAGTTGGTAGACTAGATGTCGTGGCGCACAACTGGTACACCACTTAGCAGTCGCTTGCCAACCTCAATGGACCGAGACATGATGAAAATGTCAGCGTCAAACTAAATTGCGAACCAGAGACAATGCTGTATGGATGTGGGACATGCGATATCCCACTTATTTTTTTCTTACCCATGAAATGCCCGCTTAACCTTTTATGCGGGCTTGAGAAGCGGGTTTCGTGGACAACCCACACTGAATCACTAGGGACTTTGTCATTTTCACATGATTTACATACTTTCGTATGTAGGAGTAAACCTTGAGAAGCAAATGCATGCACATCCACTACAAGCGAAAAAATATATATATATTTTTAAAGAATTTTTTTTTATGATCTTATTGTTCAAATAGGAGTACCTATACAATTACGCTATGGTAATTTTGCCCAATTCACACAGATCAAGTTGTAACATCACATAATACAACAACATTAAAACCGTACAACTTCTAAATTTAGATTTGAACATAACATAGCAAACTCCATGGCACTCAACTTCTTCTCGAACGAATAGAGCTACTACCTACTAAAGCCTGACACTTATTTTGGATCGGAGGGAATACTTTTTATAATACTCCGGAGAGCGGTAGCTCGCCACTCTAAGTATTTTGCCTTTGTCGGGATGATCCAAGGTTGTTGTCGCGATCTCCTCTACGACCTAGCCCTCTCCCCTCCTCTACCTTGAGATCTCACGGTGAAGGCATCATCGATCTCCTTTCTCGGGACTCACCGACAAAAGTGGCATGACCACCCATTGATATGGGCCTCGCCTCAGTGTTGGAAGTGGTATTGGTTGTCTTCAATTCCTTCTCCTCTTCGATCACAACAACAACATTGACCTTGGAAGTCCATGTTGTCCTCCTCACCCTCGAGATCAGAGGAAGCCTCGAGCTTATCCCAATCAACCATGTTGTCGTACTTGGAGGTGGGATGGGAGGAGATGAATCTGTGGCAATGGAGGGAGGGGCATCGGTAATCATCCAGGCATCACCAATCCCCACCATTGCCAACATACCTAAAGAGGCACGCCAATGATTGCGAATAGAGTCGTACGCCGGTAACCTGTTCGTCTCGAAAGCAAGGAATTCCAACGTTTTTAGGGCATCTCCAGCAGGCCGACCCGAACGGATTCAGGATGTCCGAACGTGTCCAACCGGAAAGTAGGACTGCCAAAACCCACCCTAGCACCACGACCCAAACGGTCTGACGCGTCCTCACCGAGCCATTTCTGGACCAAATTTGGGTTGGATATGCGTCCAGCTGGATGCCCAACGGTCCTGCATCCACACTGGCCCACCTGACAGTGACCCATGACTCCTTAGAATTAATAGAAGTAGGTTGACTCCTCTGCCATCATGAATGCTGACCAATGACGACTCCTGCGTCGGTATGAATGTTGACCGCTTGACTCTATCGCCAACAATGCCAACATCTCGACCTATGCACTGGATGCCATGTATGCTTGCCCTTTTTTAAGTCGGCCACCCATGCCCATCTTTCCCACACCCCTTCTATTGCCTCTTCGATTCGTGCCTTGTCAACACCCGGATTTTTAATCACAGATGCCTGTTATGCCATACATCGCAATCCCAGGATTACCATTTTTGCGAGACATAACAGATTGAATATCATAATACATCATCCATTACAAACCATACATAAGGTCTTACACAAATAAGGATCTCATGGTCCAGTTCTTAATACAATTCAATCATCGGAATAACGTAAAGATAACGATAGCGTAGGCGAAGCTCCATCTTCATGGTCACAGGCAATGCTGACGATGGGAGATGATCCTAGTTGTCGTAACCTTCCTGCTGTCCATCCTCCCGATACTCCTCTTCATAGTCTGGCCACAGGAATAGCCAGGGATAAAGCCATGAGTACTCTTTAAGTATTCGCAAACTAATACTAACAAGTGAAGTTGTTTTGAATAGGATATACTAAGCTCTAGGGTTGTTTTGCAAAAAGCCAGATTTGCCTCTACTAAGTTCAGAAGCAAAGGGAACTAGTCGAAAGTTTTATAACACCTAAGTGGGAACTTGAATTTCATGTCACAACTCTGTTGTGGTCAAGTCAAAGTCATAAATCACTTATCACTTCATAAGTCATTTTGAAAACATCGACGAACAAGATGGCCACTCTAATCGGTCCATAATCATGACGCTATTCGAATAGTTTGACACTCTGCATAGATTGTACACTTTCACCACAACATTCATACATCCGTCAGGAACAATCCTGAATTCACCATACTCAGTATGCGGATAATCAATCCTAACATTTCAATTACACGCCCTAGTATAGGCACCTCTCCTGTGAGTTTGGCCTCCCAACCATGCCCAACTGTCATCTTGGGTACTGCACAGGTGGACAATCTTCACAAGGTAGCCTCAGCTTAGACCTTGGCTGCAAGGGACCCATACTAAGGTATATAAATTTCCAGTCAAGCCCTACCCAATTTTTGGGTATTGTGGTTGTATGGTAAAATTTGAATGGTATCGCATCCAGACAACCATCAGTTTTGTAAAAGGGCTAAGGCTCATGCCTTAACATTTTCATCATCAAAATCATTTGGGGTTCGGAAAAACATGTCAAAACATTTCAGTAGAATGACTCATCATTCTAAGGTTTTCATAATCATTTTCATCAAGTGTTCCCATCTAAAGTTGATCAAGTTTTATGCTTAGCACTAGCATCTACAAGTGGGGGTAAATACCAATGAGGGGTGGTAAACAAGTGGGAATTAGCTAAGTTCAATCTCATGCCTCAGGATGACATCAAGATTTATCTAACTTAGGCTAGGTTTTATGCTCTTTATGCTATCTTCAAATATCTTTCTAACATCTACAAGTCACCAAGTAAACTCAAATAAAAGCTTTGATAAAGAAATAGAGTATTAAGCTTTGCAAGTAAAACTAGGATTGGGTATCATCACATGGGTATAAGCTTGCAAGTATTGGCTTGCTCGGTTAATAGCTTTCATAGGTAAGGTAACTTGCAAGTGTTAGCTTGCTCAGATAGTAGCTTGTTAAGTCAACTAGTAGTATTAGGCTTGTCTTGTGCAAAGCAGTGGTTGAAGTTCTCCTCGGCTTCTTCCTCGTAGTATCCTCCTTCCTCCTCGTATTCTTGGTCGGTACTAACGTCTATAGATAAATATGAGGTACACAATCACCACATAATACTTAATTACTTCTATTTATCACATAGAGGTTCACACTAGATGATCTAACATCATCACTATTATCACAAAGATTAAGACACCTATCTTATTTATTTTATTTTGGAAAAGTAATTTCTACTCATTGAAAAACTACTCAAGATTTAATATTCTCCAACTCAAACATGGGATCATGTTGACACATGTCATCACCACACATTTCAGTACATGGGAATGTGATTTAAAGTGGTGTCACAATTTAATAAGGTTTAACCTTTTTATTTTAATTAAATAAAGTGACTAGAATGGCCTATGAGGCATTCCTTTATTACTTGATCATTATTTCTGCAAGTAACCCTATATATTTTTATATATTATGAAAGGTAGGGTTAAATGTGATTTTTGAGAGTTGGAATCAACTCAAAAGATTGTATGGTTGAATTTTGAAAAATGTTTGAATACAGAAAAGCTTCTGTCTTGTTATTTTTACCATGGGTACAATTCTAAATGACTTGAATCCAGCGGCCTTGGATTAAGCACTCCACTATCTTTCTAACAAAATTAGTTTCATGCATTTTGGTTCAGTGAATCGAGATGGGTTGATTTTTGAATCTAGGTACAGAACTGAGTTTGAAATTAAATGAATAAACCTAAGTTTGAATTGTTGGGTCGCGCGGGAGGTTTAACTGGGCCGACCCACTACGCACAACACGCGCGGGCTGGTTAAGTGAGCGACCCCACTCGTCAATGAGACAACAAGGGGCAAAGCGGTACTGGACGATTAGGGCCGCACGATCTAACTCTAATCCAACGGCTACGGTTCATCGTCCATGTCGGGCAGCGCCGACGAGACAGAACCCTAGCGCGGCCAGTGGGGGTCGTGGGAAGCTCACTAGGGCTCCGGCGATGGTCGGCTATAGGGGCGAACGACGAAGTCGACGATGGTGGTCCTCCTGGTACCGGTGGCTCCTCTTGGGGCGGATCCAATCGACGGTGCCTCTCCTCCTCTGCAGCGGCGAACTCTGGTGAAATTCCGGCCACCTGGTGCTCGCCTTGCTCCGGGGGTGAGTGTGTGTGATCAGTGAGAGGTGGGTGTCGTGGTTTTGTCGACACGTACGCCATAGGGGTATCCCAACGGCGAGTTTAGAGACGTGGGGGGAGACGGAGAGCGTCCGGGTCGGTGTGACACAGTTTACCCAGGTTCAGATCTCACGACGGTGGCGAGATCCTACTCCTGCTATAAATCACTATAATGGCAATACGCCGAGTTACAGGATTGGCGGTTCGTTGTGTGCGGGTAGTGCTATGCACTTGGTGTCCTGCCCTAAAGGCTCCCGTAGGCCGGCTTATAAGAGCGCCAGGACCTAAGGTTACATGGAGAGTCCCAGCCGGATACGGTTACAGAGTCCTAGACTAACACTAACTAGTCTTCGTGTCCTCCAAGGCTCCGGCTTCCATCTTAGGCGGTGGCACGTCACCTTCCTTTATCCCTGCTGGACCTCCGTCTTGTCTATCAGCAACTGGACCACCGGGTTATGCCATAAGCCTAACCACCAACTATGGGCCACCCGGGCTTGCCGGTATGAGACTATGCCATAGGTATACCCATTTGGTATATCCACAACAGTAGCCCCCGGAGTTCTTCAAGATCCTCGCGTTCCTCCGTCTAGCTTTGAACGTAAGCATCATGTCGTCTTCAATTTGTAGGCGTACTTCACGAAGAATCTTGGAGAGCTCCCATGTCATATTCTCATCCGACTAAGCCTAGCCAGAGAGTTGCTTGTATGCTTCTGCAAACGAATCCAAGACGGAGAACTCTCTAACGAATCGTTAGTGATTCTTCCAAGCTCTAGGAACGTCTTCAATATCATCATCCATGCAGGACGATATGCAAGCCGGAAAAAATCACGTCTACCAGACCACGGTCGTAAAGGCTGCCAAACTACCGACTTAGAGCATGTCACAAACATAAGAGCTTGCCGAATTAAGGTCTTAGAGCCTCTCAAATTATGGACGTTCAGGCCATCGAGCCGTCCAATCCAAGAAACTTCCGTGAAGGCAAAGTTAATGTCAAGCCCCCAAGTTTCGCTAGACGAATTCTTCACCGCTTTGAAAGTTTTGTTGACATAACTATATGTAACCCCCGAGCATTGAGTCGGCTTCGTCGAAGGCGGCTTGATGCTCAAAAGAACATGCATAATTGTACATCAAACTATTGTAGCCCCCGAGCGCCAAGTCGGAGTTTCAAAAGAAATTCGTCTTGGTGATCTCAAAGTAGCTTTAGAGAAGATGTGAATAGTGTAGCCCCCGAGCGCCAAGTCGGAAATAATTTCGTCTTGGTGCTCCAGAGAGAACTTCACAAAAAAAATCAGCATCGGTGTATCCCCCGAGCGTCAAGGTGGAATTCACATAAATTTTTCGGCTTGATGCTCAAAGAGAACTAAACCATGTCTTGGAGATCATCGTACCGTAGCCCCCGAGGTTGTTCCGGCTTGGACGCAAGGCGAGATAAAGCTCTTAAATTAGAGATGTCAAGATCCCAAGCGTTGATCCGACATCCTCAAAGGCGGCTCAAATCTTGGTCAATAATTGCAATTGCATCCCCGAGGTGTCAAGCCTAGTGAAAATCCGGTTTAAAACATCTTAATACAAGGAACGCGACAATGTCCAAGCATTACGTACCTGAAACATAAACATAAAAATACAAATGTATTAAATTGTTTCTTTAATCGTGTCCAACAAACAAATATAAGGCGGAACAAATATAACCTTTAAACAAATGCTTTAAAGCTAAAACAATGTAGCAGTTGAACACATAAAACTGTTTAGGAGAAAAAAACTCAACTAATTTAAACAGTTTATGTAAAATTTTGTTTAAGCAAGTGTTGGCATTTTCATTATTCTGGTTGTTATGCTTGACCTTTCGTGAGATGGAAGACTCGCAGCACAGAACCATGTCCTTGGGCGATGATGTTTAATGTACCGTCCAGAACCTAAGGCCAAAACGCCGGCTTTGAGTGCCGAAAAGTCACTACTCCGGAATCCACATAAAAACAAACAGAAAACGTGTATCCAGAAAACTTAAGCTAATGGCCGAAGGCGGGTTTTCTACATGGTACTGGGACAACGGTAAGCCAATAAAAAGTTTATACTCACGAGCGCAAGACAAATCGTGGAAAAGGTATAACAAAAAACGAAAGCGGTAAAAGAATCAGAATATAAGTGAACCAATCTTAATCTTAAATAATAGATATAAATAAGTATTTAGCTGTTTGAGCGAAGTCGATGTTGTGCCGACAAAGACAAATCCGAGACTGCAAAGGTAGTCTGCTGCGACGATGAAGTCGGACACAAGTAAAGTTTGTTGCAATAGAGACGAAGTCGGATATAAGTGAGTATTCCGATGCTTGCGTATACGCGATGTGATAAATACTCAATTTGGTCAGTAAGCTAGCATCCTAGCCCAAAAAATCCATGCAAAATCACTGTGCCCAACATTAATGGCGATTAGCACTCTGGCCGCTAATTCCATGCATAATTAGTGTTTAGTCGGGAATACATGCACGAGGCTCATGGAATAACTAGCAGCTCCAAACGATTCAACTCATCCAATATGTGTGTGTCCGCCTTGAATCCAACCCGGCGGCCAATCCAAAGACGACGGAAGGCGGAGCTATTCTCTTTGCTTGAAGGATATGCCCAACGCGTAAGATTTCCGCTTTGGTTTTTAGATCAGACCTAAGAGAGATACACGATTTTGGAGGTATGCGTGAAGGTGCGCACGTACTGAAAAGCCAGTCACACATATCAGATGATAATGATGAAAAGCTTGCCTAAATAGATGAATCGCTAGACGTGATCTGCCGCCTTAAAAGGCGTCGAGGGTTCACACCTAGACTTTTTTCTAGAAGATTTAAGCCGGAAACCTCAACGGGGAGGTCAAGCTCAAATCAAATTTTCGCGATCGTATCCAGACCGAAGGCGGTCCGTGCGGGTCTTGACACCATGCCAGCCTCCTGGGATTTTAGATCCCGCGCCGGTTATGTCGAGATGTGAATACCACCGATTAGAACGATGGTGATGGATCCCGCCCGGATCCGTGCTATAAGCGCCTCTTGCCCCACGGTGGGCACCAACTGTCATGGTTTTGTCGACACGTATGCCATAGAGGTATCCCAACGGCAAGTTAGAGACGTGGGGGGAGACGGAGAGCGTCCGGGTCGGCGTAACACAGTTTACCCAGGTTCAGATCTCACGACGGTGGCGAGATCCTACTCCTGCTATAAATCATTATAATGGCAATACGCCGAGTTACAAGATTGGGGGTTCGTTGTGTGCGGGTAGTGCTATGCACTTGGTATTCTGCCCTAAAGTCTCCCGTAGGCCGGCTTATAAGAGCGCTAGGACCTAGGGTTACATGGAGAGTCCCAGCCGGATACGATTACAGGGTCCTAGACTAACACTAACTAGTCTTCGTGTCCTCCAAGGCTCCGGCTTCCATCTTAGGCAGTGGCACGTCGCCTTTCTCTATCCCTGCTGGACCTCCGTCTTGTCTATCAGCAACTAGACCGCCCGGTTATGCCATAGGCCTAACCACCAACTGTGGGCCACCCGGGCTTGCCGGTATGAGACTATGTCGTAGGTATACCCATTTGGTATATCCACAATAGTGGGGAGTGAGATGGTGTGCTCAAATCAAACGGGGGTGGCCTCCTTTTATAGTGCGACGAGGGGACCGAATGGCGCGGGTGGAGCTCGTCAGTGTCGTCGGCACATCGTGCTAACGGCATGGTCAAACGTAGGGGCGGTGATGTGCTCCCTGGCGAATCTCAACGACACGGTCACGCGACGTGGGGCGGTGCTGAACGGTCGGAACGTCGCAGCGCTCTAGGCGGGTCTGACGGCAAGTTTAATGGCGCACAGCGTGCGTGGTCCGCGCGGAGGCGAACGGGGTTGTCTGGCGGGGTGCTGGGGTGCTGGCGATCACGTATGCAAGTGGCGAGGACGGCGCGTGGTCTGTGGGCTCGTGTCGCGTGCGGCGCACTGGCGCGCTCTCTGCTCGCACGTAGAGAAGCTTGGCATGAGCTTGCCATGTGGTCCAGGGGCTGGCAATGCTCGGGGATGGGACAAAGGGTGGCGGTGGACGGTAGTCAGTGCTCCAGACATGCTTGCTAGGCTTGGTGCTTCTCCTAGCTCGCTGTCGACTTGGGGGTGACAAGTTAGGCTCGGCATGCTCACCATTGATGGCCCTTGCATGCTCACAGTGGTGCTAAAGATTGTTAAAGGGGCTAGATGATCTACTAAAAGCTTGCTGCAAACCAGAGAGGGAACAAGGTTGGCAAAATTCACTTCTGCAAATAGTGTTTAATGTTTTGTTGTTTGTTGATCACAAGGTGTTTGATGAAATGGCCAAAAGAAATTCAAATTTGAATTTTGGATTCAAACTTGGTGAGTTTTCTAGGCACATACTAGGGAGTATTCGGTTAGTTGGATTGGTCAAGGGGCACTGGTTTGGTTGGGTTTTGAAAATGTGTGATCTTCACATATGTTAAAAATTCAATTTTGAATTGCCATTTGAATGGGGTTGCTAAATGTTTCTGTAAGTTTGAAAGGTGGGCTTTGATTCACTTTTACTTGGTCTTGCAAGGGGTGAAAACAATTGTAAAAGTTTCTGTTTGAAATCTTGGACTAGAAACACTCAAAGTGACCTAGTGAGCAAGATTGGCAAAAATGACCATTTGCCTTATTTGATTTGCTTTTGATTTTATCTTGATTTGTTTTGCTTGGAAATGTTTTAGATGATGTTATTTTCATCCTTAAACCATTCCTTTCTATTTAGGTTATTCACAGAAGTCCATTCATGCATTCATCAAATCATCATATACACACATGCATTCATTTGGTTTTTATTTAATCAAAGTTTTTGTTAACCCTAATTTTAGTTATTAGAGTTTGATGATCACGATCAATAGTTTTGGGATGTTACAAGCCTTCCCTCCTTAAACAAAATCTCGTCCTGAGATTTGAAAAGGAAGAAAAAAGATTACCTAGGATTTAAATAGATCGGGAAACTTTGTCCTGATGTGATCTTCTCGCTCCCAGGTAGCTTCCTCTTTAGTGTGGTTGCTCCATTGCATCTTGAGAAACTTGATGCTTAGGGTTCTGGTGGTCCTGAAAGCTTCCTCCAAAATACGGATGGGTACTTCAGGATATGTCAGGTCATCGTTGATCTCTATGGTCCGGTGATCAATGTTCTTGAAAACTTCGGTCTTCTCCGGAACTTCAAGGCATTTGCAAAGTAACGATATATGGAACACATTGTGCATTGCTGACATTTCTTCCGGCAGTTCCAATTGATACGATACTTCTCCTCGATGGTTCAGAATCTTGAAAGGTCCGATATATCTAGGGGCTAACTTTCCTTTGAGTTGGAAACGTTGCATTCCCTTCAAAGGCGACACTTTGAGATACACAAAATCTCCGATATTGAAGGCGAGGTCTCGACGTATCTTGTCGGCGTAACTCTTCTATCTTGATTGGGCGGTCTTGAGGTGCTCACGAATCTTGTGAACTTTCTCTTCTGCTTCTCGGAGGATGTTGGGTCCAAAAATCTGACTCTCTCCTACTTCCGACCAATTCAAAGGGGTACGACACTTCCTTCCATACATGAATTCAAATGGGGCCATTTGCAAACTAGCTTGATAACTGTTGTTGTATGAAAATTCTGTGAAAGGCAGACAGTCTTCCCATTTAGATCCATATTCTAGCACACATGCTCTCAACATATCTTCGAGTATATGGTTTACTCGCTCCGTTTGTCCATCAGTTTGAGGGTGATACGCTGTGCTGAAATCTAGTCTTGTTCCTAGTCCTTCTTGGACTTTCTTCTAGAATCTTGAGGTAAACTGGGTTCCTCGATCTGATACGATGTTCTTTGGGACTCCGTGCAAACTGACGATTCTAGCAATGTATAACTCCGCTAGTTTCGAACTCTGGTAGGTGGTCTTGACTGGTAAGAAATGGGCTACTTTGGACAATCTGTCAACTATGACCCAAATAGAGTCATTTCCTCTACTAGAAGTAGGGAATCCGGTGATAAAGTCCATTCCAATTGAATCCCATTTCCATTCTGGAATCTGTAAGGGTTGCAACAGTCCTGTGGGTCTCTGATGTCTCGCCTTGACTCTCTGACAAATATCGCACTTGGAGATATAGCTTTTGATTTCTCTCTTCATCTTATGCCACCAAAATTGCTCCTTCAGGTCCTGATACATCTTTGTTCCTCCGGGGTGGATAGAATAAAGTGTACCATGAGCTTCCTTCAAAATCATTTCTTTCAACTCTGAATCTGTTGGTACACAGAGACGTCCTTTGTACCACAGAACTCCTTCTTCATCCTCGGTGAATCTGGGTACTTTGCCTGTACTGATACGACGTTTGATTCCGTCGATACTAGCATTTCCTTTCTGAGCCTCCTTGATCTAACTGATCAAAGTGGGTTGAAGTTCTATGTTGGCCAATAATCCTTCACTTACTAATTCCATTCTAAAATCTTCCATCTCTTTGTGCAAACTTGGTTGCTCCTTCAGAATCATGGAGTTCAAGCGGCACGGCAATCTGCTAAGGGCATCTGCTACCACATTGGCTTTACCGGGGTGATAGTGAATGTCCTGATCATAGTCCTTGATTAGATTGATCCACCTTCTCTGCCTCATATTCAGCTCCTTTTGAGTGAATATATACTTCAGGATCTTGTGATCCGAATAAATCTCACAACGGTTTCCCATAAGATAATGCCTCCATGTCTTCAGGGCTAGAACTACGGCTGCTAGTTCAAGGTCATGGGTGGGATAATTATATTCATGCTACTTCAATTGTCTGGATAGATAAGATATAACTTTTCCTTCTTGCATCAACACACATCCGAGACCGATCTTAGATGCGTCACAATACACATCGAAGGGCTTCGTGATATCCGGCATGATCAAGATTGGGGCTGAAATCAATCTCCTCTTGAGTTCTTGAAAACTCGCTTCACATTTGTCTGTCCATTCAAACTTCTTGTCCTTCTTCAGCAATTGGGTCATGGGTCTCGCGATACTCGAGAATCCTCCTACAAACTTGCGGTAGTATCCCGCTAATCCAAGAAATGCACGAACTTGGGTTTGGGTGGTTGGGGCTTGCCAATCTTCAACATCCTTCACCTTTGCAGGGTCAACGGCAATTCCTCCATCTGATACAATGTGTTCGAGGAATCCTACCTCCTGTAACCAGAATTCACATTTGCTAAACTTGGCATACAACTGATGCTCCCTAAGAGTTCCAAGGATGGTTCTTAGATGTAGCTCATGTTCTTCTTCTGATTTGGAATAAATCAGAATGTCATCGATGAAAACAATGACAAACTTATCCAGGAAGTCCATAAAAATCTTATTCATGAGGTTAATGAAATAAGCGTGGGCATTGGTTAGTCCAAAAGACATGACAGTGTACTCATATAATCCATATCTGGTGGTAAAGGCAGTCTTTGGAATATGCTCTGCGCGAATCTTGAGTTGATGATAGCCAGTTCTAAGATCAATCTTAGAAAACACTTTGGCACCAGTCAACTGGTCAAGCAGATCTTCTATCTTTGGCAATGGGTACTTGTTCTTGAAGGTGATGTCATTCAACTTCCGATAATCCGTACACATATGGTTACCTCCATATTTCTTATCCACAAATAAAATAGGTGATCTCCATGGCGACACACTTGGTTGAATCTGTAGGAGTTCGTAGCATGGAAAACAAAATAATTCTACCGCATGCACACAAACAAGCCAAGATCTATCTACTAGATTGTAGCAACGAGTCGATAGGAGCACTCACCCTCGAAGATTCCAAAGCGGTTAATGAGAGCAGATTCTCGTGGGTGATGTAGTCGTACACTTGGCAATCTCAATATCGCGTAGACGATCCTTCTCAAGGCCATGCCACAAGACTTCCATGATCGGTCACACGTTAGATTTTCGATGAAGACCTTCCTCTCCTTGTTCCAAAGAAAATGGAGGTTGTAGTTCTCCCCTCGCGATTCCAGCAGCACGACGGCGTGGTGTCGTAAGTATAGGGAAGATCCTGCAGGGCTTCGCCTAAGCCGGTGCGAGTTATGGTGGATTTAGGGTTTCCCGGTGATCTAGGGTTCAGAAGGCCGGGAGGAGGAGGAGGTGTCAGCGTCGGCTAGGGCGGCGGCAACGAGGCGGCCAGCGGCGGGCGGCAAGACGGGGTGAGGTCTAGGGCTTGTGTTTGCAGCCTCCCTCTATTTATGAGAGGGGGGCAGCCTTGGGAGGGGTGGGTTTGAATCCAAACCCAAAACCAAGTTGGATTGAGAGAAGGACTCTTTCCTTCTTCCACTAGGAAACCATTGTTCCAGTTTGACTTTCAATTTAGAGCTTTAATTCTCTCTTGCAAATGCCCAAACCAAGTGACCTAGGATATTATCCAATCATTCCACTTATCCATGACACATTCATGGTCCATTCCCCTTCCGATCCGGTGAACCTTCTAGACCCTTCTAGAACCTCTCCGATGAAAACATCAGAATCTTTCCCGAACTCCGGAATCAGACTTTCCTTATATGAATCTTATTCTCCGGACCATTACGGATCTCCTTGTGATATCCCGGATCCCATCCAAGACTCCGAACAACATTCGGTATCCCTACTAACATCCCATATCTACTAAACAACATTGAATCCTTAAGTGTGTCTCCCTACGGTTCGTGAATTATGCGGACATGAACGAGACACTTCTCCGATCAATAACCAATAGAGGAATCTGGAAATTCATATGGCTCCCACATATTTCTAAGATTACTTTGTGATCGAATGAACCACTTACATACGATACCAATTTCCCTTTGTCTCACGATAGTTTACTTATCTGAGGTTTTGATCGTCGGTATCTCTGCATACCTAGTTCAACCTCGTTACCGATAAGTACTCTTTTCTCGTTCCCGTGATATGTGATCCCTTGTGAGCCAGTCACATGCTTGCAAGCCAATTGGATGTCATTCCACTGAGAGGGCCCAGAGTATATCTATCCGTCATATGGATGGACAAATCCCACTCTTGATCCATGTGCCTCAACTCATACTTTCCGAACACTCAATGCCACCTTTATAGCCACCCAGTTACGGTGTGGTGTTTGATGTCATCAAAGCATCCTTCCGGTGATGGTGATTAGCATGATCTCATGGTCGAAGGAATTAGGTTACTATGTATCAGAAAGCTTATAGCAAATGAACTCTTGAAATGACTTGATCTTTATGCTACGCTTATCTATAGGAGTATGTCCATCATACCATTCTCCTAATGATATGATCTTGTTGTTAACAACATCTCAATGTTCATGATCGGGAAACAACGGTCATCTATTAACCAACAAGCTAGTATTAAAAGAGGCTTTACTAGGGACTCTAATTTAGTTTACAAATCACACAAGTATTAATGTTTCCGGTTAATACTATTATAGCATGAATGTAAACATTTATCATAAACACAAAGATATAATAATGACCACTTTTATTATTGCCTCTAGGGCATATCTCCGATAGAATCAATCCAATTTCCAGCATAGCATCCAGTTGCTTCTTCAGATCCAATAGTTCAAACGGGTTCATACTATATGGTCTTTGGGCTATGGGTCCGGTTCCAGGGATTAGTTCAATGATAAACTCGATATCCCGATCTGGGGGCATACCGGGCAAAACATTTGGAAATACATCGGGGTATTCACAGACTATCCGGACTTGGTCAATGGTTGGCTAGGCTATACTCTTGTTGCACTTGAATTGACGGGGCAAGGTTTCAGATACATGCTCGACTGATACTCCGGCTGTACTGGTCATGGTTATGGATTTCTTGGCATAGTCAATTAATCCTTTATGTTTGGACAGCCAATCCATTCCTAGTACTACTTCCAAACCTTTAGTTCCGAGTACTATTAGATTAGCATAAAAATCTATGCCATGGATTCAGATAGGTACGACTTTGCAAATCTATCTAGCTTTGGTGGTTGAACCAGGTATTTGAACAATCATAACATGCTTCAATTTGGTGGGTTGAATCTTACTAGTGCATGCAAATTCTTCAGTAACAAATGAGAGATGCTCCAGAATCAAACAACACTCTTGCAAGTACTAAGTTAACAGAAAATATACCCAGCACGACGTTTGGCGCTTCTTGGGCTTCTTCAGCATGCATGATAAAGAGACGGCCGTTGCGGTTGAGTGAATTCCCTGGGGCAAACCTTCTTCCAGGCTGAACACGACACTGCTGCTGAGATGGGGCATTTGCATTGGGGGCTGCGGCAATCTTCTTGGGGCACTCATTGGAATAGTGACCTTTGGTTCCACATTCATAACAAGTCACCTGAGATTTGTCATTTGCTACAACATGCACAACATTGCTTCCAGTCCTTGGGGCAGTGTTGGTGTTGGTGGCGGCATTGTTGTTGTTGAACTTAGGCGGTGCACGGTTGAAATTGTTGGGGTTGCTGGGGTTGCTGTGATTTCCTCCGGGCCTTGGATTTACACGGTTGGGATAGGTCGGACGGTTCATCGGGGGCCTGTTGTTTCTTGGGGCAAATCCTGGAGATGGGTTGGGGCGATACTTTGGTGTATGGTGGGTTACTGGTTGATGCATCATGCGACACTTGCGGTTTTCATTAGCTTGGTTGATCTTTCCTTCCATATGAATGGCGGAATCCACTAAGGCTTTAATATCAGCAAGGGGGATATTGACTAACAATGTCTGCATCTCATCGTGCAGACCATTCAGGAATCTCTCTTTCTTCTTGGCTTCAGTGTCAATCTCATCTGGTGCATACCTAGCCAATGACAAAAATTTGTCACGGTATTCCACTACGGTCATCCTTCCTTGCTTCAATTCCCTGATTTCATCTCTCATCCTCTTGATCAAACCCGGTGGCACATGGGTTTTGCTGAACTTGACTTTGAACTCTTCCCAAGTCATCAGTTGTCCTGCAGTCATGGCACGAACGTTGTTTCACCATGCTCTTGCATCTTCGACCAGATAGTGGGTGTAGAACAGAACTTTCTCGTTAGCTTTCACTCCTGTAACTTCTAGGTTGTTTTCCATGGTTTGCAGCCAATCATCTACATCTAGGGGCTCTTCAGACTTAGTGAAAATGGGTGGATTGGTGTTTTGGAAATTCTTGAGCTTAGATCCATGGTTGTCCTGATTTCCATGGCCTTGATTGTTGTTGGCCATCTGAGCAATGTGTTGAAGGGTAGCTAAGTTGGCTTGACGTTCGGCTCTTTCATCTTCGCGGTCAGAAACCAACATTTGCAAGATTTGCAACATCGGGTCCGGGGATGAACTGCTTCCTCCGTGAGGCATCTGAAGATTGAGATAGATCATGAGAAAAGAGGGAAATTTCTAAGGTTCAGTTTTTTTGGAAAGTTTTTAAAGTTAGACTTAGATTTTTCTAGCAACTTGATTTTCATTCATTCATTCATAGCACACGATACAAACACACACCACAACAAAGGAAAACGGATGGTTTTAAGAATCATTCTGTGAAACTACGATATAGTGGGACCGAATACAACTCACTAACGCTAGTTCTCAAGTGCTACTACTCCTCGGAGTCGGTGTCCTCATCATCCTCATCATCATCATCGATGAAGGCGCAGTCATCCTCATCGGTGAAGAAGTCCATGGCCTGATCCTCCAGAAAGTCATCATCATCGCTGAGATAGGAGTAGGGGTCTCCACGAAGGTCTTCCCCTGCATTCTCCCTCTCCTCCAACTTCATATCTCTATCGTGGACAGTCTCCTCCAACTCTATGATTCGGTGACAAAGACGGGCAATGATGCGCTCCTTCTTGTCGAGCTGACGACGACGAGATTGGCGATCCTTCACTAACATGGTGATGGTATGATCCTTCTTGGCGGCGATGGCGTACTTGTGGTTGGCGTAGAAGCAGGCATTGTCCACCTCCTTCTGACGGTCATACATCATGAAGCTGAGGTGGTCCAATTGAGTCTTCAGCTCGTGGTGGTATGGGGCCTCCAGTGGCTATCCCATAACATCACGCCTTGGGTAGAACTCAAAACAGGTACCCTTGATTAGGTTGATACTCTGCCCACACAGACGGGCAAGAGCTTCCTGCATGGCCCTGGCAAGTACATCGAGCCAGTTGTTCTCTCTCAAGGTGAACTAAATTCCCTCTTCGGTGGGGGGTTCAATCTTTCCTCGGAGACTTGCAACAACTAACCACTGCAAATCCTCTCCTTCTTGATCATTGAGATGAGCTCCGAAGAACTCGTGATGCGGACGCTCCAGCATCTCTGACAGCTGGTCCAAGTCACGCTCAAAGATGAGGTCTCCTCCATTCCCCAACTGATAAAACTTGTTGTACTTCACGTCCATCTATAAGAATATAGGATGAGTAAGTTAGTAGAGTGATCAAGTGTGTCAGATTTTATGTAAGTTTGCAAGACTTTTTGAGGAACATGAATTTTTATGAAAGAATCCAAGTGGTAAGAATGAGAATAAGTTTTCGTAAATACTCACTTCCTTGGTTTTGAAACTAAGTTTTTTATTCAAACGCCCATTCTAAACTAGGGTCTCCTATGGTCAGGATGGATCTGATACCAACTTGTCAACACCCGGATTTTTAATCATAGATGCCTGTTATGCCATACATCGCAATCACAGGATTACCATTTTTGCGAGACATAACTGAAAGGATGCGGATGTCGCCTAGAGGGGGGTGAATAGGCGATTAAAACTTTTCCTAGAGTGGCTCAACAAAGGCAGAATTAAACTAGCGTTTACTTTGTTAAGCACAACCTAGAACAATTAAGGTTCACCAACGTGCACCAACAACTTATGCTAAGCAATACAAGCAACAAAGTGATAGAATGATATATATTACTTCAAGCATGAAGGCTATCACAATGTAAAGTGCATAAGTAAAGAGCTCGGGTATAGAGATAACCGAGGCACGCGGGGACGACGATATTTTACCGAGTTCCTCCCAACATGGAGTACGTCTCGTTTGGAGAGGGGGTGGTATCTAACCACCTACGCCACAAAAGGCCTCCCTTATTCTCCGATGAATCTCAACCCAATGAGATCGATCGACGCTTCCACTATCGATGCACTTGTCGGTGGAAACCGGAACCTCTCACAAGGTTGGGGCACATCTCCACAACTTAATTGGAGGCTCCCAACAAACGCCACCAAGGCCTCAATAAACTCCACCAAGGACACAATGCCACCAAGGCCACAAAACCGTTTAGGGTTCCAAGAACCCAAGAGGGACAAGCTCCAAAGAGTCACACGAACCAAATCCTCCGAGGAGAACTCAAACCGATGCACCAAATGCAAATGGCAAGAACACCACAAAGGTGCTCAAATCCCTCACTCTCAAGTTCCAACAAAGCTACTAAAGCGATTGGGGGAACAAGAGAGGAGGAATCAAAGAGAGACACAAAATCCCCCAAAATCAAGATTCCCAAAGATACACTCACAAAGAGATGAATCAGTTAGGTCAAAACGTAGATCTAGATCACCTCTAACAACCCCTCAAATATATGCAAGAATCAATAGAGGGGTGAGTATAAATCAAGCTCAAAGAGTAAGGCAAAATGAGGGCAAAGCTTAGACAAAAGGAGGAGTTAGAAGCAGCCCTAAAATACAAAGGGGCAAAGCTATTTAAAGAAACAGGAAAAATCTGGCCGTTGGGGCGAAATTCCTGGACAGACCGGTAGCTCCCGATTGAAACAAACAGCGAACGAGCGAGCAGATGGGTCGAGAAGGCGCAACAGCACTGCGCGGGTCAACTCCTGCATGCATGCGGGTGAGGCCAAGTAGCAGCGATGAGTGCACAATGACAAGACTAGCGACAAGCGGCGTATCTTGGTGATAGCAGAGCACTGCGTAGCGGCATGAATGACTAGGGTCAACGCGTGAAGGAGCAATGAGGGAGCGCGGTCTGACAGCATGAGGCCTGGCGCCAGAAAAGTGGCGGCAGCGCAGCGAGCAGCGGCGGCCATGGGCGCCTGAGGCGAACACGATGGCGGGGAGAGATGGGCTAGGGAGCTGAGAGGCTGATGGGATGGAGCAGGTCGTCCTGGGCCGGCCGGTACTACCGTCCCACCCAGGCGGTACTACCGGGCCGGTCCGGTAGGACCGGGCACCGCAACCGGGTGATACTGAGGCGGGCCACGCATGCTAGGCCCTAGCGGTACTGGGCTGCGGTAGTACCGCTCGGCCCAGACAAGCTTTTTCTTTTCCTTTTTCAAACCAAATAGGCAAATAAACGGTCATAACTTTTGAACGGTAGCTCCGATTGACCCGATTCCAATTGCGTTGGAAAGAGGACGACAGAGCTACCCTATAAAATATTGGTTATCACCAAGTGAGAATGTATCAAGTACAATAATGTGAGATACCTCACTTGGTGAGAAACCGAAAAACCGCATAGATCAAAATCGCAATAAGATATAAAAGAGAGATCCGATTTTGATGAACAAGAGCTTGTTATGGAGATTACCACAAGCTCTATATCCTCACATGGGTAAGACCAAATAACAACCAAATACGATGATGCAAGTATGCAAAGGTTTGAGCTCTCTCCGAACGATGTGACCGAATAACTCATTCGAGAGCCCCTCTTGATAGTACGGTTATCTTTCCTAAACCCGGTCTCCCACACACAACATGAGACCGGCAAAAGGGAAAACCTATCAAGATTATACCTTTGCCTTGAGCATTCCACTTGAGCTCTATGTAGACGAACTTGACCTTCTCAAGATGGAACGCCTTTCTTGATTCTGCATCATCGATCCATCATCACCGAGGATGGCAAGCATCAAACATGAGATCTTCTATAGATGATGCATTTTGAGCTTGCACAACATATCTTCTTATTCATATTATCGACCTTGGAGCCAACACAAGCTCCAAGCGATGCCAATGGACAAATCCTACAAGTACAACTTAATACACACATTAGTCCATAAAGATTGTCATTAATTACCAAAACCACACATGGGGGTCCACATGTTCTTTCAATAACAGATTGGATATCATAGTACATCATCCATTACAAACCATACATAAGGTCTTACACAAATAAGGATCTCATGGTCCAGTTCTTAATACAATTCAAGCAGCGGAATAACGTAAAGATAATGATAGCATAGGCGAAGCTCCATCTTCATGGTCACATGCAATGGTGACGATGTGAGATGATCCTAGTTGTCGTAACCTTCCTGTTGTCCATTCTCCTGATACTCCTCCTCATATTCTGGCCACGGGAATAGCCAGGAACAAAGCCATGAGTACTCTTTAAGTACTCGCAAACTAATACTAATACTAACAAGTGAAGTGGTTTTGAATAGGATATACTAAGCTCTAGAGTTGTTCTGCAAAAAGCCAGATTTACCTCTACTAAGTTCAGAAGCAAAGGGAATTAGTCGAAAGTTTTATAACACCTTAGTGGGAACTTGAATTTCATGTCATAACTCTGTTGTGGTCAAGTCAAAGTCATAAATCACTTCATAAGTCATTTTGAAAACATCTGACGATGGAACAGTATGGCCACTCCAACTATCCATAAACGCGGACGCGGCTATTCGAATAGTTTGACACTCTGCATAGATTGTACACTTTCACCACAACATTTGATACATCCGTCAGGAATAATCCTGAATTCACCATACTCAGTATGCGGATAATCAATCCTAACCTTTCAATTACGCCTAGTATAGGCACCTCTCCGTGAGTTTGGCCTCCCAACCATGACCAATTGTCATCTTGGGTCGCACCGTGGACAATCTTCACAAGGTAGCCTCAACTCGGACCTTGTCCACAAGGAACCCATACTAAGGTATATAAATTTCGATCAAGCCCTACCAATTTTTGGGTATTGTGGTTGCGATAAAATTGGAATGGTATCGCATCCGCACAACCATCGCTTTTGTAAAGGGCTAAGGCTCATGCCTTATCATTTTCATCATCAAAATCATTTGGGGTTCGGAAACACATGTCAAAACATTTCAGTAGAATGACTCATCATTCTAAGGTTTTCATAACCATTTTCATCAAGTGTTCCCATCTAAAGTTGATCAAGTTTTATGCTTAGCACTAGCTTCTACAAGTGGGGGTAAATACTAATGAGGGGTGGTAAACAAGTGGGGTTAAATATATTTTTATATATTCTGAAAGGTAGGGTTAAATTTGATTTTTGAGAGTTGGAATCAACTCAAAAGCTTTTATGGTTGAATTTTGAAAAATGTTTGAATGCAGAAAAGCTTCTGCCTTGTTATTTTTACCATGGGTGATCTACAATTCTAAATAATTTGTATCCAACGGGCTTGGATTAAGCACTCCAGTACCTTTCTAACAAAATTAGTTTCATGCATTTTGGTTAAGTGAATCGAGCTAGGTTGATTTTTGAATCTAGGTACGTAACGAGTTTGAAATTAAATGAATAAACCTAAGTTTGAATTGTTGGATCACGGGAGGTTTAATCTGGGCGACCCACTACGCCTTGTAGGCTGGTTAAGTGAGCGACCCCACTCATCAATGAGACAACGAGGGGCGAAGCGGTACGGGGTGATTAGGGCCGCACGATCTAACTCTATTCCAACGGCTACGGTTCAAAGTCCACGTCGGGTAGCGCCGACGAGACAGAACCCTAGCGCAGCCAGTGGGGGTCGTGGGAGGCTCACCGGGGCTCCGGCGATGGTCGGCGATGGGGGCGATCGACGAAGTCGACAATGGCGATCCTCCTGGTACCGGTGGCTCCTCATGGGGCGGCTCCAATCGACGGCGCCTCTCCTCCTCTGCCGTGACGAATTCCGGTGAAATTCCGTCCACCTGGTGCTCTCCTTGCTCCGGGGGTGAGTGTGTGTGATCAGTGAGAGGTGGGGAGTGAGATGGTGTGCTCAAATCGAACGGGGGTGGCCTCCTTTTATAGTGCGACAAGGGGACCGAATGGCGCGGGTGGATATCATCGGTGTCGTCGGCACAGCGTGCTAACGACATGGTCAAAGGTAGGGGCGGTGATGTGCTCCCTGGCGAATCTCAACGACACGGTCACGCGGCGTGGGGCGGTGCTGAATGGTCGGAACATTGCGGCGCTCTGGGCGGGTCTGACGGCAAGTTTAATGGCGCAGGCGTGGTCCATGATGACAGGGTTGTCTGGGGGTCTTTGGGGTCTTTGGCGATCACGTATGCAAGTGGGAATTATGCCCTAGAGGCAAAAATAAAGATGTTATTATTATTATAATTCTTGTTCATGATAAAGTTTATATTCCATGCTAGAATTGTATTCCGCTTGGAACCACGCCAAGCTCAGTGATGAAGTTTCTGATCCAAACTCCTTCACTTGACGCTTCTGCAGCAGCCATGTATTCCGCTTCTACTGTAGATCCCACGATCACGCTTTGCTTGCAGCTTCTCCAGCTCACAGCTCCTCCATTCAAAATATAAACGTATCCTGTCTGAGATTTGGAATCATCCTTGTCGGTGTCAAAACTAGCGTCGACGTAACCTTTTACGACAGGCTGTTCGTCACCCCCATAGACTAAGAACATTTCTTTAGTCCTATTTAGGTACTTTAGGATGTTCTTCACGGCTGTCCAGTGTTCCACTCCTGGATCACTTTGATATCTGCTCGTCAAACTAAGAGCATTGGACACATCCGGTCTAGTACACAACATGGCATACATGATGGAACCTATGGCCGAGGCATAAGGCACTTTGCTCATAGCTTCCCTATCATTTCTGGTAATGGACCGAGCCTTGCTCAATATCTTACCCGACAACATAGGCATCTTTGAACCTTTCTTTGCCTTATCCATTCGAACCTTTTGAACTTTGTCTAGGTATGTACTCGGCTTAAAGCTATCGAGCGTCTTTGTCTATCTCTATAGATTTTGATGCCCAATATATAAGCGACTTCACCTAGGTCTTTCATTGAAAACACTTTTCAAATAACTCTTCACATCGTTAAGCATGTTGATGTCATTTCCAATAATCAATATGTCATCCACATATAGTACCGTAAACGTCACCGAGCTCCCACTCACTTTCTTGTAGATGCAAGCTTAGAGCAATTTGGAACAAATCCAAAGCTCTTGATCACTTGATCAAAAGCGAAGGTTCCAACTCCGAGATGCTTACTTGATCCATAAATGGAGCTGAAGTTTGCATACCTTATCGACATCCTTAGGATCGACAAAACCTTGGGTTGCATCATATACAACTCTTCATCAATGTTTCCATTGAGGAGCAGATCTTGACATCCATCGCCATATTTCATAATCATGAAACGCAGCAATTGCTAATAAAATCCGAATGGACTTAAACATCGCTACGGGAGAGAAAGTCTCATCGTAGTCAACACCTTGAACTTGTCGAAAACCTTTTGCGACAAGCCGTGCTTTATAGACGGTAACATTACCATCCGCGTCCGTTTTATTCTTGAAGATCCACTTGCACTCAACGGCCTTTCGGTCGCTAGGAGGGTCCACCAAAGTCCATACTTGGTTTTCGCTCATGGATCCCAATTCGGATTTCATGGCTTCCAGCCATTTCTCAGAGTCTGGGCTCATCATCGCTTCCTCATAGTTCGTAGGTTCACTGTCTTCTACTAACAAGACAGTCAAGACAGGGTTGTCGTACCACTCAGGAGGGGCACGCGACCTTGTCGACCTTTGACGTTCAGTAGTAGCATCGTCCGAAGCTTCATGATCCTTATCATTAGCTTCCTCTATTGTTGGTGCAGGCGGCACTGAAACAATTTCAGGTGCTGCGCTACTCTCCAATTCAAGAGAAGGTTCAATAACCTCGTCAAGCTCTACTTTCCTCCCACTCACTTCTTTCGAGAGAAACTCCTTCTCAAGAAAGGAACCGTTCTTTACGACAAACACTTTGCCTTCGGTTCTGTGATAGAAGGTATACCCAATAGTTTCCTTAGGGTATCCTATGAAGACGCATTTCTCCGCTTTGGGTTCGAGCTTGTCCGGCATCAACTTCTTGACGTAAGCTTCGCATCCCCAAACTTTAAGAAACGACAACTTAGGTTTAGCACCAAACCACAGTTCATACGGTGTCGTCTCAATGGATTTAGATGGAGCCCTATTTAAAGTGAATGCAGCGGTTTCTAATGCATAACCCCAAAATGATAACGGCAAATCAGTAAGAGACATCATTGATCGGACCATATCTAATAGGGTTCAATTCCGGCTCGACACACCATTCTTGTTTGTGGTGTTAGGGTGGCGTGAGTTGTGAAACGATTCCACTTGCTTTAAGATGCGTGAGAAAATCATAACTCAAATATTCACCTCCACGATCGGATCGTAGAAACTTAATCTTTACATTACGATGGTTCTCCACTTCATTCGAAATTCCTTGAACTTTTCAAATGTTTTGATTTATGTTTCATTAAATAGATATACCCATATCTACTTAAGTCATCGGTAAAAGTGAGGAAATAGCGATATCCACCACGCGTCGAAACACTCATCGGTCCGCATACATCGGTATGTATGATTTCCAACAAGTCCGTTGCTCGCTCCATCATACAGGAGAATGGGGTTTTGATCATCTTGCCCATGAGGCATGGTTCGCATGTGTCAAATGATTCAAAATCAAGAGACTCAAAGTCCATCGAATGGAGTTTCTTCATGCGCTTTACTCAATATGACCTGAGCAGCATTGCCACAAATAAGTAGTATTATCACTATCTACTTTGCATCTCTTAGCCTCAATGTTATGGATGTGTGTTTCATCCCTTTAGATTTAGAAGAAATAAACCATTCACAAGAGGTGCATGACCATAAAAGATGTTACTCATATAAATAGAACAACCATTATTCTCCGATTTAAATGAATAACCGTCTTGCAATAAACACGATCCGAAATGATGTTCATGCTCAACGCAGCACATAATAACATTTATTAAGGTTTAAAACTAATCCGGAGGTAAAACTAAGGAGGCGTCTTACGGCCATCACATCAACTCTTGATCCGTTGCTAACGCATCGTCACCTCATCCTCGCAAACCGCCGTCTATTCCGTAGCTCTGTTTGAGTTACAAATATTAGCAAAAACCCGGTATCAAATACCGTGCACTACAACGAGGGCTAGTAAGGAAAACATCAATAACATGTATATCAAATATACCTTTGATGGTGCCACCTTCTTGTCCGCTAAGTACTTGGACGATTGCGCTTCTAGTGACCCTTGTCCTTGCAATAGAAGCACCGAGTGTCGGCTTAGGACCAGACTTGAGCTTCTTCTCAGCGGGAGCATTAAGCTTGCCGCCCTTCTTGAAGGGCTTCTTTGCTCCTTACCTTTCTTAAAGGAGGGCTTGTTGACCATCAACACATGATTATCCTTTTGATGTCCACTTCCGGCCTTGACTTTGCGAAGAGCTCGTGATCGTGTCGGTGGAACCAATCGATTGTGAGTCACTACAAAACTTTTGTAGCTGGGAGGAGTGATTGCGAGAACCTGTCAATCTTGAGCTCCTCGGAATCGTGCATTCCGGTTGCTCAAGCGTTGAGTGTAGCCCGACATCTTTATGGCGTGCTCACTAACGGAACTCCTTCCTCCATCTTGCGTTAAAGAACTTCTCGGAGATCTCATATCTCGAGCGGGCTTGAGTCGAAACATGGTTTCGGCTCCTCGAGAATCTCAAAGGGCAGGATAGGTTTCAAAAGCGATTTTGAAGTTCGGTTCCATAGCAAACAACATGGTGCTATTAATCACACCATAATCATCTTTCTTGTCGATAGACAGCTTTCTCATCGGTAGCGCGATTGCGAGGGGCACCTAACGCCTTTCAAGGACATAGTCCTTTTGTCGCCGCAGAATGATTCTTAGATTGCGGAACCAATTGGTGAAGTTAGACCCATTGTTTCTAAGCTTTTCTTTCTCGGCAAAAGCGTTGAAGTTGAAGTTGGACTTGGCCATGTGATCTACTGATTTGCAAGTACAATTTAGACTATGTTCATGATAAATAGTTCAACTTAATCAAATTACTAGATGAACTCCCACTAAATTCAACATCCCTCAAGTTGTTTAGTGAACACGATCCAAATTCACCACACCTAATCCGATCATCACGAGAAGAGATGTGGTTTCAATGGTGGACAACAAAGTGTCGATCATATCATTCATATGACTCATGCTTAACCTTTTGGTTCTTGTGTTCCGAGGCCATGTCTGTACATGCTAGGCTCGTCAAGCTAGACCCAAGTATTTCCGCGTGTGCAAAACTGGCTTGCACCCGTTGTATGTGAGCGTAGAGTCTATAGCACCCGATCATCACGTGATGCTTGGACACGACGAACTTTCGCAACGGTGCATACTTGGGGAGAACACAGTTTTTATCTTGATCTTTAAGTGAGGAATCATCTTATAATGCTACCGTCGCGATCTAAGCATAATAAGATACATAAAAGGATAAACATCACATGCATATAACTTTATGTGACATGGTATAGCCAATCTTCGCGCAATGATCTCCATCTTGTGTGTTCCGGCATGATCTCCATCACTCCACCATGATTGCCTCCACCACGAATAGCAACTACAACTATTGCTAACTACTTAGCGATAAAGTAAAGCTATTACATGGCGTATAAGAAGTTGACTCGCAGGTCATACACAATTATAAAGACAACCATATGGCTCCTGACGGTTGTGTACTCATCGACATGCAAGTCGTGAAACATTACAAAACATGATCATCGCATACAATATACATCACATCTTGGGCCATACCATATCACAGAAAACCTCCTGCAAAAACAAGTTAGGCGCCTCTACTTTGTTGTTGCATGTTTCACGTGGCTTATGGGAGTAGATGCTAAGAACGATTCTTACCTACGGAAAGCCACAACGGTGATATTATGGTTGCCAAACTCGGTGTTAATCCCATGACAACTATAGTGAGAGAAACGACATCCACCGGCCGCATGTGTGGTACAAGCCACACGTCAAGTCGGAGCCGGTCTCATGACGGCGTCGCGTAAGGTTGGCCTGGACCGCTTCAATCTCACTATCCAGCGTCATAAGAAGAACACAAACAAGAGGCTTGCAATAGAAAACATCAACGCCCGCAACAACCATGTTATGCGTTCTACTCGTGAAACACATCTACGCATAGATCTAGCTCGATACCCTTTGAAGGGTTTGGCGGCATAGTAAATCAAAATTTTCTACAAGCGAGCAGAGGGAAAGCCAAGATCTAATCTAGGAGATGCAATCAACGAGAGATTGGATTATATCTTCATACCCTTGAAAATTACGCGCAGTGAACGTTCGTCGGAACGTGGGTGATGTAGTCGTACTCGCTTCTCCTCCTCGCGATCCGATTCGATCTAGCACCACAAGTGGCGGTGCCTCCGTGAGATGCACACGTGCAGCACCTCGACGTCTCCTCCTTCCTCGGACCAGCGAGTATGGTGGAGAGATAGATTGGATCTACAACACGACGGCGTGGTGTATATGGTGGAGAATTTCTGCTGCAGGGCTTCGCCTACAAACAGTCGGGAGGGAGAGAGGAAGGCAGCAGGGCTACTAGGGTTGGAGGAAAGGTGTAGGGGGGAGGTGGCGCACCAGCCCTCTATTTATAGAGGGGGGGCAGCCAGCCCTTGCCCCTCCTCCAAGCCTTGGGCCGGCGGCCAAGGGGGGAGGAGTGGGGGGCAAGGACTCTCCCTCCTTCTAGAAATTCTATCCCTAGTTTAAACGATTTAAACCCTATAGAATCGGCTGGGCCCTATGGGGCCTTGTTCCCATGGCCCAATGCGGCCAGGACACTCCCTCATAGGCCCATGCCCCCTTCCGGAAGGTGGGGCCACGTTGGTCCCCTTCCGGAAGGTTCTATAAGCTTCCGGTACAATACCGATTAACCCGGAACAATTCCGAACTCCAAAAACTGCACTGCCTTATATGAATCTTATTCTCCGGACCACTCCGGAACCTCTCGTGATGTCCCGGATCCCATCCGAGACTCCGAACAAAAACTTCATAAACCAATTATCCAATCTATCCTAGCGTCGAGACACGTTAAGTGTGTGACCCTGCGGGTTCGAGAATATGCAGACATGATCTTCTATCAATAATCAACAATGGGTGCAGGCACCCATATTGACTCCCACATTCATCGATGATCATATCGGATGAACCACGATGCCGGATTCAATCAATCCCATATATATATTCCCTTCGCTCGCGATATTTTACTTGCCGAGATTCGATCGCTTGCATCGTCATACCTAGTTCAATCTCGTTCACGGCAAGTACTTTACTCGTTCGTAATCCGATATCACTTTGTGATTAACTCCTTAACCACATGCTTGCAAGCGGTGTTGATATCGATTACGAGTGGGCCCAAGTATATCTCTCCGACTTGGGAGGACAAATTCCATCTCGATACATACAACCCAATGATACTTTCCGATCACGAGAGACACCTTTATGATCACCCTCTCATAGGATGACGTTTGATGACCTCAAAGCTTTCTTAGATACCAGGAGTTGTATTATATCATGGTCTAAGGAATACAATATTTGACATAGGAAAAGCTTCGCAAAGATGAACACGATGATACGATCTAATTGCTTCGCTTAGTTTGGGTCTGTCCATCATATCATTCTCCAATGATATGATCTCATCATCAATTGACAACTCATGTCTATGGTTAGGAAACCTTAACCATCATTGATCAATGAGCTAGTCCATAGAGGCGTACTAGGGACATGGTGTTGTTCACAAACCACACAAGTATTAAAGTTTCCGCTTAATACAATTCTAGCATGGAATATAAACTTTATCATGAACAAGAATTATAATAATAACATCTTTATTATTGCCTCTAGGGCACAATTCTATAGATGATGCATTTTGAGCTTGCACAACATATCTTCTTATTCATATTATCGACCTTGGAGCCAACACAAGCTCCAAGCGATGCCAATGGACAAATCCTATAAGTACAACTTAATACACACATTAGTCCATAAAGATTGTCATTAATTACCAAAACCACACATGGGGGTCCACATGTTCTTTCAATAACAGATTGGATATCATAGTACATCATCCATTACAAACCATACATAAGGTCTTACACAAATAAGGATCTCATGGTCCAGTTCTTAATACAATTCAAGCAGCGGAATAGCGTAAAGATAACGATAGCATAGGCGAAGCTCCATCTTCATGGTCACATGCAATGGTGACGATGTGAGATGATCCTAGTTGTCGTAACCTTCCTGCTATCCATTCTCCTGATACTCCTCCTCATATTCTGGCCACGAGAATAGCCAGGGACAAAGCCATGAGTACTCTTTAAGTACTCGCAAACTAATACTAATACTAACAAGTGAAGTGGTTTTGAATAGGATATACTAAGCTCTAGAGTTGTTCTGCAAATAGCCAGATTTACCTCTACTAAGTTCAGAAGCAAAGGGAATTAGTCGAAAGTTTTATAACACCTTAGTGGGAACTTGAATTTCATGTCATAACTCTGTTGTGGTCAAGTCAAAGTCATAAATCACTTCATAAGTCATTTTGAAAACATCTGACGATGGAACAGTATGGCCACTCCAACTATCCATAAACGCGGACGCGGCTATTCGAATAGTTTGACACTCTGCATAGATTGTACACTTTCACCACAACATTTGATACATCCGTCAGGAATAATCCTGAATTCACCATACTCAGTATGCGGATAATCAATCCTAACCTTTCAATTACACGCCCTAGTATAGGCACCTCTCCCGTGAGTTTGGCCTCCCAACCATGACCAATTGTCATCTTGGGTACTGCACACGTGGACAATCTTCACAAGGTAGCCTCAACTCAGACCTTGTCCACAAGGGAACCCATACTAAGGTATATAAATTTCCAGTCAAGCCCTACCAATTTTTGGGTATTGTGGTTGTACGATAAAATTGGAATGGTATCGCATCCAGACAACCATCAGTTTTGTAAAAGGGCTAAGGCTCATGCCTTATCATTTTCATCATCAAAATCATTTGGGGTTCGGAAACACATGTCAAAACATTTCAGTAGAATGACTCATCATTCTAAGGTTTTCATAACCATTTTCATCAAGTGTTCCCATCTAAAGTTGATCAAGTTTTATGCTTAGCACTAGCTTCTACAAGTGGGGGTAAATACTAATGAGGGGTGGTAAACAAGTAGGGTTAAATATATTTTTATATATTCTGAAAGGTAGGGTTAAATTTGATTTTTGAGAGTTGGAATCAACTCAAAAGCTTTTATGGTTGAATTTTGAAAAATGTTTGAATGCAGAAAAGCTTCTGCCTTGTTATTTTTACCATGGGTGATCTACAATTCTAAATAATTTGTATCCAACGGGCTTGGATTAAGCACTCCAGTACCTTTCTAACAAAATTAGTTTCATGCATTTTGGTTAAGTGAATCGAGCTAGGTTGATTTTTGAATCTAGGTACAGAACTGAGTTTGAAATTAAATGAATAAACCTAAGTTTGAATTGTTGGATCACGCGGGAGGTTTAACTGGGCCGACCCACTACGCACAGCGCGCGCGGGCTGGTTAAGTGAGCGACCCCACTCATCAATGAGACAACGAGGGGCGAAGCGGTACGGGGTGATTAGGGCCGCACGATCTAACTCTATTCCAACGGCTACGGTTCAGAGTCCACGTCGGGTAGCGCGACGAGATGAACCTAAGCGGCGGTGGGGTCGTGGGAGGCTCACGGGCTCCGGCGATGGTCGGCGATGAGGCGATCGGCGAAAGTCGACAATGGCGATCCTCCGGTACGGTGGCTCCTCATGGGCGGCTCAATCGACGCCTCTCCTCCCTCTGTGGCAATTCGTGAAATTCCGTCCACACTGCTCTCCTTGCTCCGGGGGTGAGTGTGTGTGATCAGTGAGAGGTGGGGAGTGAGATGGTGTGCTCAAATCGAACGGGGGTGGCCTCCTTTTATAGTGCGACAAGGGGACCGAATGGCGCGGGTGGATCTCATCGGTGTCGTCGGCACAGCGTGCTAACGACATGGTCAAAGGTAGGGGCGGTGATGTGCTCCCTGGCGAATCTCAACGACACGGTCACGCGGCGTGGGGCGGTGCTGAATGGTCGGAACATTGCGGCGCTCTGGGCGGGTCTGACGGCAAGTTTAATGGCGCACAGCGTGCGTGGTCCGCGCGGAGGCGAACGGGGTTGTCTGGCGGGGTGCTGGGGTGCTGGCGATCACGTATGCAAGTGGGAATTATGCCCTAGAGGCAAAAATAAAGATGTTATTATTATTATAATTCTTGTTCATGATAAAGTTTATATTCCATGCTAGAATTGTATTAAGCGGAAACTTTAATACTTGTATGGTTTGTGAACAACACCGTGTCCCTAGTACGCCTCTATGGACTAGCTCATTGATCAATGATGGAAGGTTTCCTAACCATAGACTGACCATGGTTAGTTGTCAATTGATAATGAGATCATATCATTGGAGAATGATATGATGGATAGACCCAAACTAAGCGAAGCAATTAGATCGTATCATCGTGTTCATCTTTGCGAAGCTTTTCCTATGTCAAATATTGTATTCCTTAGGCCATGAGATAATACAACTCCCTGGTATCGGAAGAAAGCTTTGAGTGTTGGAGATATGCCCAAGAGGCAATAATAAAGTTGTTATTATCATATCTTCACACTTATGATAAATGTTTACATACCATGCTATAATTGTATTAACTGGAAACATTAATACTTGTGTGATTTGTAAACTAAAATAAGAGTCCCTAGTAAAGCCTCTTGTTAAACTAGCTTGTTGGTTAATATATGATCATGGTTTCCTGATCATGAACATAGAGATGTTATTGACAACAGGGTCATATCATTAGGAGAATGATGTGATGGACATACTCCTATAGATAAGCGTAGCATAAAGATCAAGTCATTTCAATAGTTCAATTGCTATATGCTTTACGATACATAGTAACCTAATTCCTTCGACCATGAGATCATGCATATCACCTTTACGGATGGATGCTTTGATGACATCAAACACCACACCGTGAATCGGGTGGCTATAAAGGTGGCATTGAGTGTTCGGAAAGTATTGGTTGAAACACATGGATCAAGAGTGGGATTTGTCCATCCATATGACGGATAAATATACTCTGGGCCCTCTCGGTGGAATGTCATCCAATTAGCTTGCAATCATGTGAGCTCACAAGGGATCACATATCACGGAGCGAAAAGAGTACTTATCGGTATGCGAGGTTGAACTAGGTATGCAGAGATACCGAGCGATCATAACTTCGGATAAGTAAACTATCTTGAGACAAAGGGAAATTGGTATCGTATGTAAGTGGTTCATTCGATCGCAAAGTAATCGTAGAAATATGTAGAGCCATATGAATTTCCAGATTCCTCTATTGGTTATTGTTGAGAAGTGTCTCGATCATGTCCGCATAATTCACGAACCGTAGGAGACACACTTAAGGATTGACGTTGTTTGAGTAGTTATGGTATTATGAGAAAGAGACCGAATGTTGTTCGAGTCTCGGATGGGATCCGGATATCACGAGGTGATCCGGAATGGTCCGAGAATAAGATTCATATAAGGAAAGTCCCGTTTGAGTTCGGGAATGATTCCGTGTTTTCATCGGAATGTTCTAGAAGGTTCGGATTGTCCGGCACTCGGGGAGGGTACATGAATGTGTCATTGAATGATTGCATCATGTACTAAGTGTTCTTGCTGTTCCAAAACTGAAAAGTCAAAGCGCTTTGAAAGTCAAAGCTAAACAGAAAGCTGTGGAAAACAGAAACTGTGGGAAAGCGAACTGTGGAAACAAGCAAGAGGAGGTTGAAACCAACTTGGAGGAGGTCCTCTCCTCCAAGCCGTGACCAGCCAAGGCCGACTTGGGAGGGACTCCTCCCTTGGCCGCCCTCCCACCTATAAAAGGAGGCGGGCCTCCTCCTCTAGACACACAAGTTCCTATCCTCTAATCTCCGGTTTAGAGCCGTTTTGGTTTAGAGCTTCTAATTGCTTTAGCCAGCGGTTTAGAGCCTTCTAATTGGTGTGTCTAATCCCTAGACCACTAATAGCTCTATCTCATACTCCACCATACTCGCTCCGGCTTAAGGCGAAGCCTCAGGATCTCCTCTACTTAGGTACCACGCCGTTGTCTTAGGAATCGCGAGGAGAGTGCTACAACCTCCGCTGCCTGCTGGAACAAGGGAGAGGAAGGTCTTGGTCGAGTACCGAACGTGTGACCGACTGCGGAAGCGCTGCCGGAACGCAGCGCCGGAAGGATCGTCTACACGATCTTGATATCGGAAGTGTACGAATACATCACCCACGAGAATCTGCTCTCGTTAAACACTTTGGAATCTTCGAGGGTAAGTTATTCCATCGACTCGTTGCTACAATCTAGTAGATAGATCTTGGCTTGTTCGTTTGTATGCGATAGAAATTTTTTGTTTTCCATGCTACGAACCCCTACATTGGTATCAGAGCCGTGTCTATATGTAGATCTGTTGCACGAGTAGAACACAATGGTCATTGTGGGCGTTGATGCTTTTATTGTCGATTGCTTCTTGTGTACTTTGCATCTTGCGGTATGTTGGGATGAAGCGGCCCGGGCTAACCTTACATGACATCGTTCATGAGACTTGCTCCACGCTTGACATGCAACTTGTATTGCATAAGTGGCTTTGCGGGTGCCTGTTTCTCCTAGCATAGTTAAGATTCAATTTACAACGGTGATTGACAATACTAGTATCAATGTTGTGGTTCTTGTTCGTAAGTTAGAACGACACTTATTGAAAGCCCCAAACCACGTAAAACATGCAAAGAAAATTAGATGCGTCTAACTTTGTTTTGCAGGGGTGTGCTGTGATGTGATATGGCCATGATTGTGATTATATATGATGTATGCAATATTCCTTATTGTAAGTTGGCAACCAGGAGCCATATGGTTGTCTTTAAATTCTTAAGACCCGCATGTCTATTCAAAGTAGTTGTAATAGTTGAAGCCGGTGGATCGACAACCATGGAGAAGCATCATTGACCTTGATGCAATGTCGGTGATGATGGAGATCATGTTCGTATGCGAGAAGATGGAGATCGGAAGCACAAAGAAGAAAGGCCATATCATATCACATATTATGAATTGCATGTGATGTTAATCCTTTATGCATCTTGTATTGCTTAGTAGAGCAACGGTAGCATTATAAGATGATCCCTCATGCACATGAATTTCAAGTCATAAAGTTTTCACCCTTAGTTAGCACCGCTATAAAGCTTGTTGTTTCAAGCACCACGTGATGATCGGGTGTTAGATTCTACAAGTGTATACAACGTGAGCAAGCCAGATTTGCTCATGCGGAAACTAAGGTTTGATCTTGACGAGCCTAGCATGTACAGACATGGCCTCAGGAACACGGATTACCGAAAGGTAGAGCATGAGTCATATAGTAGATATGATGAACATGTTGATTGTTCGCCATTGAAGCTATATCAACTCTCGTGATGATCGGTTTTGATGTGGTGGATTTGGTTCGTGTGATCACTAAAACAATGTGAGGGATATTGTTTTGAGTGGGAGTTCACCTAGATTAATTTAATTATTAATTAGAACTCAATTTATCATAAACTAAATCAAAGTGAATTTGCATAGTTGTTGTAGTCATTGGCATCCGTTTACCACCTTGCGCTTAGTTATAATTGAGATAATAGAACTATAGAATTCTGGTTAGTTACTTTACGAACTAGTATCGTATTGTTTTGAAGTGTTAATCTAAAGTTTAAAAGTCCTATTGCAAACTTTCAGTAAGTTCCGGTTACTCCATGAAGTTTAATAATTAGTATTAAATCAAGAGTAACAATTCCAAGTGTTAGTGTATAAGTATCATGTTTGTATCCATGATTCTTGATATTCAAAGGATTGTCTTAATATCAAGGTTATCTAGGATCTGGAAGAGTTGTTTCAGAAACCATGATGTGTGGAAGATATTGTGATATCTGAAACAAAGTTTTGGTTGCAACATGATAGAGTATAATATGGCTAAAGTCATGTTCTCATATTTGATGAGAATTTGCAAAAGGTTGGAGACACTTGTTGTCCTAATCCTCCAAAAGGTTTTGGATAGCAACATTATACTCATAATTCATTGTTATAAGCTAACAGTAGCTTGATCATGAACGATTCCATGATAAGGGTGAATATTTGATGTAGGTAAAATGTTTACTACACCAAGAGATTACTAAAGAAAGGAATTTGAAAGAACACCAAATATTTGATGATGGTGATCTACTTCAAAGTGCAAGTCCAAAGACATTGGTATTTAATTATACACGCTTTGGACTATATGTCATATGTATGACTCCACTATTGATGTTGATTGATTCTTTCAAACAGAAAAGGAAATACTGAAAGAGAATCTCATAAATATATGGCAGAAAGGAAAAGACTAGAATTGTTCAGCTTAAGTATATAGATGATATACATGTTATGGCTATATTCTTTGCTTATTAAACAATGTGGTTCTCAAGTATTTGATACTGAATTTGTTGGTGTGAATCGTCATGCGAAACAACAAGATTCATGAACTACAATGGCCTAAGTAACTAGCAAAAGAATATGTGATGATATTCATCGAGAACAAATAAAGGGTTATCGTGTTGCTCGTTAAACATCAAAGCTTGCCTTCAAAGATTTGTTTTATCAGGTATTATGAGAACAAAAGGGTTGTTCAAATAATTGTCGTAATCCATAAAAGATGGATTCGCAAATCTCGTTGGAGATATCACATCCATAAAACTAGTGCTAAAGATGTCGAAAGACAAATTGATTGAAAGATCACTTAGGAAGTGACATCGCCGTTTAAATTATACTGGAAAGAAAACATGAAGAAACTCCATGTGGATGGAATTTTGGAGTCTTTTGATTTTTGATCAAATGACACTTGTGAAACTTTCCTAGAGATAATTGAAACTTCGTTCATAGGCCAAAAAGGGAACGAAAGACTAGCTTATTGGAATTTGTACATATTGTTGTATGAAGTCCATTATGTGTAGTCAAGAGCGATGGATTTTAACTTCATTTGCTTTTTCCGAAATTTTGAGTGAATATATGAATATTTACTTAATAAGGATGAAGTATGAAACATTTGAAAAGTTCAAAGACTTTCAAGATGAAGTGCAAAATCATTGTAACAAGAATATAAACAGTTTATGATAAAGATCATAAAGGAAGATATTTGAGTTACGAGTTTAGCATAATACCTAAGATTTAAGGAATCGTTCGTGGATTTGCATTTCCAAACACCATAAGGGTATGGAGCGTCGAGGTATGTAATTAAACCTTGTTTGACATGGTAAGATCAAACGTATAATTCATAAAACTGCCATTATATTTTAAAGATTAAAAGCTTTAGAGATTACCGTTTTTCCACAGAAAAGAGCTCCATCATAACCCGTTGAAATGACACCATATAAAGTTATGGTTTGGGATAAACCCAAGTTGTCCTTTCTTAAACATTGGCATGCTATGCATAAAAGGATGTTTGCAACCAAAGTCGGATGAACTGTCTTTGTATGTTATTTGAATAAGCATTAAGTATTCCTCCATAAACACCGAGACAAAAGTGTTTGTCGCTTAGAACGCCAAGTTTCTTTGAGAAGGAATTTTTCATGAAAAGTTAAGTGGGAGGACAATAGAACTTTGATAAGGTTAAAGAACCTTAGCTATATGTGCAAAGTTGCAATCAGGAAAGTGTTCCGGAGTTAGAAAACAATGCTCATGGCTCGCGTACTTCAAAGGTTGTGGTCACGGAGATCTAAGTTCCTATTGAAACAAGTAGGTCGGATGAACAATCAAATACCAAGATTTGAGAGTTAAATCATTATTTGACAATAATGATCAGACTACATGCAAAGAAGCGATGATGAGCCCTGACTCCGTCAAATGGCTTGAAGCCATAAAATCCGTGATAGTTCCATACACGAGAAATCAAGTTTTGAACTTGAAGGACCCTCGAGAAAGGTGTAAGACCTTACAGTTGTGTTTGGATCTATAAATAAATAGACATGGATGTTGCACATCTATGAAATAGTCGACATGTTGGGAAAGAGTTCACAACAATGTTCAAAGGTTGACTATGACAAGATCTGATCTTTCATAGCGATATTTAGTCTAGATGGATTAATGTAGCAACCACTACATATAATTTGTTATATGGTAGTTGAATAAACAAAACAAGTTCTTCTAATAGAATCGTTACCTAGGACATGTGCATGACACAGTCCATAGGGTTTTGTTAATTCAAAGGATGCTAAAAGCATATGCAAACTTCAATGGTTGAAGTGAGCATCGCGGAGTTGGAATCTTCACTATGATGAAACTGTTAAAAGAGTTTAATTTCATCAGAGACAATGAAGATGCTTGCGCTTGCAAGAAATTAAGTGGGAGCACTAAGACATGTTTCTAATACATTATGTGGAAGACATATTGTTGATTGGAAATAATGTATCTTTTATTAACACATATTAAGAATTTCATCCCGATGAAAGACTTAGGCAAAACCCAAATATTTGGCATCTATAGACGCTAATATGGTTGTGCCAGAAGTACATAGACAAGATATTGAATGAGTTCAATATAGAAACTACAAGAGAGGTTCTTGTCGCACAGAAAGGATTGAATGAGTTCAATGTTGATGATATATTCAAGTGTATTGACATTTGGTGAAGTGAAACAAATAATCAAGTATAGATTGATACTTGATGTATGAAATCACAAAGAGTATTTATATCAATCATATTGTGATATGTACAAATCCAGATATGTCCTATGCTCTAAAAGTTGTGAGCATATACCAGAATGATTCGTAAGATGATCATTGGACAATAGTAAGGATATTCTTATGATCTTTTGGAAGAACTAAGAGTATAATATTTGTAGAAGTGACAAATAGATGGTTAGTTCATTGTAAAAGTACTACATTGATACTAGCTTTGTCACAAAGTACAAATTAAGTTTATCTCAATCTAAACTAAGGGTGGCACAATATAATGGAAAGTAAGTTCCATAATGGATTTGGATGAGTTCCAAAGTTAAGACATTGTGATGATACTACAACAAAAGGCTAAGTATATGACGCTATTTTAGCAGAAAAGAGGGCATTTGTGTCAAGTAGTTTGTTATCAAACTAGGTGTAGTTCACAGCGGGATAATACTATGAAGATATATTGTACGACAATATTATCAACATGTTTTAACCCCAAAGAACTAAAGGTCACACCAAAGGACCAAATTTGTACGAAGCCATCTCATTAGAGAATGAGTGATGCGTAGAGACGCAAAGACATGCAATTGCACACGGACCTGGAAGTGTCAGATCCGGAGATCAGTTGACCACTAGAAATCGTGTACATACAACACCGGAAAGCCATAGGTGTTGAATACACAAAGGTTTGAAACTATATTATTGACTCTAGTGCAAGTGGGAGACTATTGGAGATATGCCCAAGAGGCAATAATACGGTTGTTATTATCATATCTTCACACTTATGATAAATGTTTACATACCATGCTATAATTGTATTAACCGGAAACATTAATACTTGTGTGATTTGTAAACTAAAATAAGAGTCCCTAGTAAAGCCTCTTGTTAAACTAGCTTGTTGGTTAATATATGATCATGGTTTCCTGATCATGAACATAGATATGTTATTGACAACAGGGTCATATCATTAGGAGAATGATGTGATGGACATACTCCTATAGATAAGCGTAGCATAAAGATCAAGTCATTTCAATAGTTCAATTGCTATATGCTTTCTGATACATAGTAACCTAATTCCTTCGACCATGAGATCATGCATATAACCTTTACCGGATGGATGCTTTGATGACATCAAACACCACACCGTAACCGGGTGGCTATAAAGGTGGCATTGAGTGTTCGGAAAGTATTGGTTGAAACACATGGATCAAGAGTGGGATTTGTCCATCCATATGACGGATAGATATACTCTGGGCCCTCTCGGTGGAATGTCATCCAATTAGCTTGCAAGCATGTGACTGGCTCACAAGGGATCACATAACACGGGAACGAGAAAAGAGTACTTATCGGTAACGAGGTTGAACTAGGTATGCAGAGATACCGACGATCATAACCTCGGATAAGTAAACTATCGTGAGACAAAGGGAAATTGGTATCGTATGTAAGTGGTTCATTCGATCGCAAAGTAATCGAGAAATATGTGGGAGCCATATGAATTTCATTCCTCTATTGGTTATTGTTCTAGAAGTGTCTCGATCATGTCCGCATAATTCACGAACCGTAGGGAGACACACTTAAGGATTCGACGTTGTTTGAGTAGTTATGGTATTATGAGAAAGAGACCGAATGTTGTTCGAGTCTCGGATGGGATCCGGATATCACGAGGTGATCCGGAATGGTCCGAGAATAAGATTCATATAAGGAAAGTCCCGTTTGGAGTTCGGGAATGATTCCTGTTTTCATCGGGAATGTTCTAGAAGGTTCGGATTGTCCGCAAGACTCGGGGTACATGAATGTGTCATTGAATGATTGCATCATGTACTAAGTGTTCTTGCTGTTCCAAAACTGAAAAGTCAAACTGCCAGTTTGAAAGTCAAACGGCTAAAACAGGAAACTGTGGAAAACAGGAAACTGTGGGAAACAAGCAAGAGGAGGTTGAAACCAACTTGGAGGAGGAGTCCCTCTCCTCCAAGCCGGCGGCCAGCCAAGGACGACTTGGGGAGGGACTCCCCTCCCCTTGGCCGCCCCTCCCACCTATAAAAGGAGGGGCATGGCCTCCTCCTCTAGACACACAAGTTCCTATCCTCTAATCTCCGGTTTAGAGCCGTTTTGGTTTAGAGCTTCTAATTGCTTTAGCCAGCGGTTTAGAGCCTTCTAATTAGTGTGTCTAATCCCTAGACCACTAATAGCTCTCTCTCATACTCCACCATACTCGCCCCATACTCGCTTAAGGCGAGCCTGCGATCTCCCTCTACTTGGGTACCACGCAGGTGTCTTTGCCGAATCGCGAGGAGAGTGCTACAACCTCCATTTTCTTTGCTTTGAACAAGGGAGAGGAAGGTCTTCGCCGACCGATCAGGAGCTAACGTGAAGCGCTTGGGAAGGATCGTCTACACGATCTTGAGATCGGAAGTGTACGACTACATCACCCACCAGAATCTGCTCTCGTTAAACACTTTGGAATCTTCGAGGGTAAGTTATTCCATCGGCTCGTTGCTACAATCTAGTAGATAGATCTTGGCTTGTTCGTTTGTATGCGATAGAAATTTTTTGTTTTCTATGCTACGAACCCCTACATTGAGGTCATCAAACGTCATCCTATGAGAGGGTGAACATAAAGGTGTCTCTCAGGCGATCGGAAAGTATCTGTTGGGTTGTATGTATCGAGATGGAATTTGTCCCTCCCAAGTCAGAGAGATATACTTCGGGCCCACTCGGTAATCGATATCAACACCGCTTGCAAGCATGTGGTTAAGGAGTTAATCACAAAGTGATATCGGATTACGGAACGAGTAAAGTACTTGCTGTGAACGAGATTGAACTAGGTATGCCGCATCACGATCAAATCTCGGGCAAGTAAAATATCGCGAGACGAAGGGAATATATATGGGATTGATTGAATCCTGGCATCGTGGTTCATCCGATATGATCATCGATGAATGTGTGGGAGTCAATATGGGTTTCCAGACCCCGTTGTTGATTATTGATAGAAGATCATGTCTGCATATTCTCGAACCCGCAGGGTCACACACTTAACGTGTCTCGACGCTAGGATAGATTGGATAATTGGTTTATGAGTTTTTGTTCGGAGTCTCGGATGGGATCCGGGACATCACGAGAGGTTCCAGAGTGGTCCGGAGAATAAGATTCATATAAGGCAGTGCAGTTTTTGGAGTTCGGAATTGTTCCGGGTTAATCGGTATTGTACCGGAAGCTTCTAGAACCTTCCGGAAGGGGACCAACGTGGCCCCACCTTCCGGGAGGGGGCACGGGACTATGAGGGAGTGTCCTGGCCGCTTTGGGCCAGGGGAACAAGGTCCCATAGGGCCCAGCCGCCCCAGGAGGGTTTAAACTGGAGATAGGGTTTCTAGAAGGGGGAGAGTCCTCACCCCCCCACTCCTCCCTCCCTTGGCCGCCGGCCCAAGGCTTGGAGGAGGGGCAAGGGCTGGCCACCCCCCCTCTATATAAAGAGGGCTGGGGCGCCCCCTCCCACCTACACCTTGCCTCCAAACCCTAGTTGCCCTTCCTCTCTCCCTCCCGACTGTTTGTAGGCGAAGCCCTGCTGCAGAAATTCTCCACCATATACACCACGCCGTCGTGTTGTAGATCCAATCTATCTCTCCACCATACTTGCTGGTCCGAGGAAGGAGGAGACGTCGAGGTGCCGCGTGTGCATCTCACGAGGCACCGCCACTTGTGGTGCTAGATCGGATCGGATCGCGAGGAGAAGCGAGCACGACTACATCACCCACGCCCGACGAACGTTCACTGCTTGAATCTTCAAGGGTATGAAGATCTAATCCAATCTCTCATTGATTGCATCTCCTAGATTAGATCTTGGCTTTCCTCTCGCATCCGTAGAAAATTTTGATTTACTATGCCGCCAAACCCTTCAAAGGGTATCGAGCTAGATCTATGCGTAGATGTGTTTCACGAGTAACGCAACATGGTTGTTGCGGCGTTGATGTTTTCTATTGCAAGCCTCTTGTTTGTGTTCTTCTTATGACGGGATAGTGAGATTGAAGCGGCAAGCGATGCGACAACCTTACGCGACGCCGTCGCGAGACCGCTCGCACTTGACGTGTGGCTTGTTCCCCACATGCGGTGGTGGATGTCGGTTCGGTTCTCACTATAGTTGTCATGGGATTAACACCGGATTTTGGCAACCATAATATCACCGCTGTGGCTTTCCGTAGGTAAGAATCGTTCTTAGCATCTACTCCCATAAGCCACGTAAAACATGCAACAACAAAGTAGAGGCGTCTAACTTGTTTTGCAGGAGTGTTTTCTGTGATGTGGTATGGCCCAAGATGTGATGTGTATTGTATGCGATGATCATGTTTTGTAATGTTTCACGACTTGCATGTCGATGAGTACACACAACCGCAGGAGCCATATGGTTGTCTTTATAATTGTGTATGACCCGTAGTCAACTTCTTATACGCCATGTAATAGCTTTACTTTATCGCTAAGTAGTTAGCAATAGTTGTAGTTGCTATTCGTGGTGGAGGCAATCATGGTGGAGTGATGGAGATCATGCCGGAACGCACAAGATGGAGATCATTGCGCGAAGATTGGCTATACCATGTCACATAAAGTTATATGCATGTGATGTTTATCCTTTTATGTATCTTATTATGCTTAGATCGCGACGGTAGCATTATAAGATGATTCCTCACTTAAAGATCAAGATAAAAACTGTGTTCTCCCCAAGTATGCACCGTTGCGAAAGTTCGTCGTGTCCAAGCATCACGTGATGATCGGGTGCTATAGACTCTACGCTCACATACAATGGGTGCAAGCCAGTTTTGCACACGCGGAAATACTTGGGTCTAACTTGACGAGCCTAGCATGTATGCATGGCCTCGAACACAAGAACCGAAAGGTTAAGCATGAGTCATATGAATGATATGATCGACACTTCGTTGTCCACCATTGAAACCACATCTCTTCTCGTGATGATCGGATTAGGTGTGGTGAATTTGGATCGTGTTCACTAAACAACTTGAGGGATGTTGAATTTAGTGGAGTTCATCTAGTAATTTGATTAAGTTGAACTATTTATCATGAACATAGTCTAAGTTGTACTTGCAAATCATCAGATCACATGGCCAAGTCCAACTTCAACTTCAACGCTTTTCTTTGAAGGAAAAGCTTAGAAACAATGGGTCTAACTTCACCAATTGGTTCCGCAATCTAAGAATCATTCTGTGGCGGACAAAAGGACTATGTCCTTGGGAAAGCGTTAGGTGACCCCATGCTACAAGCTACGATGAGAAAGTTGTCTATCAACAGCAAGAAAGATGATTATGGTGTGATTAAGAGCACCATGTTGTTTGCTATGGAACCGAACTTCAAAATCGTTTTGAAGAGTATCCTGCCCTTTGAGATTCTCGAGGAGCGAAACCATGTTTCGCACTCATGCCCGCTCGAGAGATATGAGATCTCCGGAAGTTCTTTAATCGCAAGATGGAGGAAGGAGTTTCGTTAGTGAGCACGCCATAAAGATGACGGCTACACTCAACGCCTTGAGCAACGGAATGCACGATTCTAGAGGAGCTCAAGATTGACAGGTTCGCAATTACTCCCTCCCCTACAAAATTTTTGTAGTGACTCATAATCGATTGGCTCCATACGATCACCGAGCTCTTCGCAAAGTCAAGGTCGCGAGGTGGACATCAAGAAGGATAATCATGTGTTGATGGTCAACAAGCCCTCCTTTAAGAAAGGTAAGGGAGCAAAGAAGCCCTTCAAGAAGGGCGGTGGCAAGTGCAATGCTCCTGCTGAGAAGAAGCTCAAGTCTGGTCATAAGCCGGACACTGAGTGCTTCTATTGCAAGGACAAGGGTCAGTGGAAGCGCAACTATCCGAAGTACTTAGCGGACAAAAAGGCTGGCACCATCAAAGGTATATTTGATATACATGTTATTGATGTTTTCCTTACTATCCCTCGTTGTAGTGCTTGGGTATTTGATACCGGTTCAGTTGCTAATATTTGTAACTCGAAACAGGAGCTACGGAATAGACGGCGGCTTGCGAGGGATGAGGTGACGATGCGCGTTGGCAATGGATCAAGAGTTGATGTGATGGTCGTCGGCACGCTCTCCTTAGTTTTACCTTCGGGATTAGTTTTAAACCTTAATAAATGTTATTATGTGCCTGCGTTGAGCATGAACATTATTTCTGGATCATGTTTATTGCAAGACGGTTATTCATTTAAATCGGAGAATAATGGTTGTTCTATTTATATGAGTAACATCTTTTATGGTCATGCACCTCTTGTGAATGGTTTATTTCTTCTAAATCTCGAAAGGGATGAAACACACATCCATAACATTGAGGCTAAGAGATGCAAAGTAGATAGTGATAATACTACTTATTTGTGGCAATCCGTCTAGGTCATATTGGTGTAAAGCGCATGAAGAAACTCCATTCGATGGACTTTTGAAGTCTCTTGATTTTGAATCATTTGACACATGCGAACCATGCCTCATGGGCAAGATGATCAAAACCCGTTCTCCCAGATGATGGAGCGAGCAACGGACTTGTTGGAAATCATACATACCGATGTATGCGGACCGATGAGTGTTTCGACGCCGGTGGATATCGCTATTTCCTCACTTTTACCGATGACTTAAGTAGATATGGGTATATCTATTTAATGAAACATAAATCTGAAACATTTGAAAAGTTCAAGGAATTTCGAATGAAGTGGAGAACCATCGTAATGTAAAGATTAAGTTTCTACGATCCGATCGTGGAGGTGAATATTTGAGTTATGATTTTCTCACGCATCTTAAATCAAGTGGAATCGCTTTCTCAACTCACGCCACCCGAACACCACCACAAGAATGGTGTGTCTCGAGCGGAATCGAACCCTATTAGATATGGTCCGATCAATGATGTCTCTTCGATTTGCCGTTATCATTTTGGGGTTATGCATTAGAAACTGCTGCATTCACTTTAAATAGGGCTCCATCTAAACCGTTGAGACGACACCGTATGAACTGGTTTGGTGCTAAACCTAAGTTGTCGTTTCTTAAAGTTTGGGGATGCGAATCTTACGTCAAGAAGTTGATGCCGACAAGCTCGAACCCAAAGCGAGAAATGCGTCTTCATAGGATACCCTAAGGAAACTATTGGGTATACCTTCTATCGAGAACCAAGGCAAAGTGTTTGTCGAAGAACGGTTCCTTTCTTGAGAAGGAGTTTCTCTCGAAAGAAGTGAGTGGGAGGAAAGTAGAGCTTGACGAGGTTATTGAACCTTCTCTTGAATTGGAGAGTAGCGCAGCACCTGAAATTGTTCCAGTGCCGCCTTCACCAACAATAGAGGAAGCTTATGACAAGGATCATGAAGCTTCGGACGATGCTGCTACTGAACGTCGCAGGTTGACAAGGTCGCGTGCCCCTCCTGAGTGGTACCAAGAACCATGTCTTGACCTTGTTAGTAGAAGACGGTGAACCTACGAACTATGAGGAAGCGATGATGAGCCAGACTACGAAATGGTGGAAGCCATGAAATCCGAATTGGGATCCATGAGCGAAAACCAAGTATGGACTTTGGTGGACCCTCCTAGCGACCGAAAGGCCGTTGAGTGCAAATGGATTTTCAAGAAGAAAACGGACGCAGATGGTAATGTTACCGTCTATAAAGCACGGCTTGTCGCGAAAGGTTTTCGACAAGTTCAAGGTGTTGACTACGATGATACTTTCTCTCCCGTAGCGATGTTTAAGTCCATTCGGATTTTATTAGCAATTGCTGCGTTTCATGATTATGAAATATGGCAGATGGATGTCAAGACTGCTTTCCTCAATGGCAACATTGATGAAGAGTTGTATATGATGCAACCCGAAGGTTTTGTCGATCCTAAGGATGTTGATAAAGTATGCAAACTTCAGCGTTCCATTTATGGACTGAAGCAAGCATCTTGGAGTTGGAACCTTCGTTTTGATCAAGTGATCAAGAGCTTTGGATTTGTTCCAAATTGCTACGAAGCTTGCATCTACAAGAAAGTGAGTGGGAGCTCGGTGACGCTTACGGTACTATATGTGGATGACATATTGATTATTGAAATGACATCAACATGCTTAACGATGTGAAGAGTTATTTGAACAAGTTTTTTCAATGAAAGACCTAGGTGAAGCTGCTTATATATTGGGCATCAAAATCTATAGAGATAGACAAAAAGACGCCTTAGCTTTAAGCCAAAGTACATACCTAGACAAAGTTCTGAAAAGGTTCAGAATGGATAAGGCAAAGAAAGGTTCAGTGCCTATGTTGTCAGGTAAGATATTGAGCAAGGCTCAGTGTCTAGCTACGGTAAATGATGATAGGAAGGTGCCTTATGCCTCTCGCCATAGGTTCCATCATGTATGCCATCTTGTGTGTACTAGACCGATGTGTCCAATGCTCTTAGTTTGACGAGCAGATATCAAAGTGATCCAGAGTGGAACATCGACACCGTGAAGAACATCCTAAAGTACCGAATAGGACTAAAGAAATGTTCTTAGTCTATGGGGTGATGAACAACTTGTCGTAAAGGTTACGTCGACGCTAGTTTTGACACCGACAAGGATGATTCCAAATCTCGCACGGGATACGTTTATATTTTGAATGGAGGAGCTGAGTCGGAGAAGTCGCAAGCAAAGCGTGATCGGGATCTACAAAGGAAGCGGAATACATGGTCTGCTGAAGCGTCAAGTGAAGGAGTTTGGATCGAAACTTCATCACTAAGCTTGGCGTGGTTCCAAGTGCATTGGACCCACCGAGATATTGTGTGACAACATCGCGCCATAGCACTTGCTAAGGAACCAAGATATCATCCAAGACCAAGCATATCAACTGCAAGTTTCATATAATCCGAGATTATATAGCGGATGGAGATCTCAAGATTAGCAAAGTACATACGATCTCGAATGTCGCAGATCCATTGACTAAACCTCTTCCACGTGTAAACATGATCAACACCTCAGTGCCATGGGTGTGAGATTGTTGCCAAATGTAAACTAGATTATTGACTCTAGTGCAAGTGGGAGACTGTTGGAATTATGCCCTAGAGGCAATAATAAAGATGTTATTATTATTATAATTCTTGTTCATGATAAAGTTTATATTCCATGCTAGAATTGTATTAAGCGGAAACTTTAATACTTGTGTGGTTTGTGAACAACACCGTGTCCCTAGTACGCCTCTATGGACTAGCTCATTGATCAATGATGATTAAGGTTTCCTAACCATAGACATGAGTTGTCAATTGATAATGAGATCATATCATTGGAGAATGATATGATGATGCATCCAAACTAAGCGAAGCAATTAGATCGTATCATCATGTTCATCTTTATGAAGCTTTTCCTATGTCAAATATTGTATTCCTTAGACCATGAGATAATACAACTCCTCAGTATCGGAAGAAATCTTTGAGGTCATCAAACATCATCCTATGAGAGGGTGATCATAAAGGTGTCTCTCGGTGATCGGAAAGTATCATTGGGTTGTATGTATCGAGATGGAATTTGTCCCTCCCAAGTCGGAGAGATATACTTCGGCCCACTTTAATCGATATCAACACCGCTTGCAAGCATGTGGTTAAGGAGTTAATCACAAAGTGATATCGGATTACGGAACGAGTAAAGTACTTTGCCGTGAACGAGATTGAACTAGGTATGTCGCATCGACGATCAAATCTCGCAAGTAAAATATCGCGAGACGAAGGGAATATATATATGGGATTGATCAATCCTGGCATCGTGGTTCATCCGATATGATCATCGATGAATGTGGGAGTCAATATGGGTTTTCACTCGCCGTTGATTATTGATAGAAGATCATGACCGCATATTCTCGAACCCAGGTCACACACTTAACGTGTCTCGACGCTAGGATAGATTGGATAATTGGTTTATGAGTTTTGTTCGAGTCTCGGATGGGATCCGGACATCACGAGAGGTTCCGGAGTGGTCCGGAGAATAAGATTCATATAAGGCGGCAGTTTTTGGAGCTCTAATTGTTCCAAGTTAATCGGTATTGTACCGAAGCTTCTAGAACCTTCCTAAGGGTACCAACGTGGCCCCACCTTCCGGGAGGGGCATGGGCCTATGAGGGAGTGTCCTGGCGGCTTGGGCACAAGGCCCCATAGGCCCAGCGCCCCTGAGGGTTTAAACCGAGATAGGGTTTCTAGAAGGGGAGTCCTCACCCCCACTCCCTCCCTGGCCGCCCAAGGCTTGGAGGGGCAGGGCTGGCCGCCTCTATATAAAGAGGGGGCCTCCCACCTACACCTTGCCTCCAAACCCTAGTTGCCCCTGCGCCTTCCTCTCCCTCCCGATCGCTTGTGGCGAAGCCTGGCAGAAATTCTCCACCATATACACCACGCCGTGTTGTAGATCCAATCTATCTCTCCACCATACTTGCCGATCCGAGGAAGGAGGAGACGCCGAGGTGCCGCACGCAGCATCTCACGAGGCACCGCCACTTGTGGTGCTAGATCGGATCGGATCGCGAGGAGAGAAGAGAGTACGACTACATCATCCACGTTCCCACCTAACGCTCACGCGGCGTAATCTTCAAGGGTATGAAGATCTAATCCAATCTCTCGTTGATTGCATCTCCTAGATTAGATCTTGGCTTCCTCCGCTCGCATCCGTAGAAAATTTTGTTTATTATGCGCCAAACCCTTCAAAGAAGTGGCGAGGCGTGGCAATGGGCTCGTGGTCGCGTCGGGCGCAAGACCGCGCCGCACGTAGAGAAGCTTGGCATGAGCTTGCCATGCGGTCCAGGGGCTGGCAATGCTCGGGGCTGGAACAGAGGGTGTCGGTGGACGGTAGTCAGTGCTCCAGATATGCTTGCTAGGCTTGGTGCTTCTCCTAGCTCGCTGTCGACTTGGGGTGGCAAGTTAGGCTCGGCATGCTCACCATTGATGGCCCTTGCATGCTCACAGTGGTGCTAAAGATTGTTAAAGGGGCTAGATGATCTACTAAAAGCTTGCAGCAAACCAGAGAGGGAACAAGGTTGGCCAAATTCACTGCTGCAAATAGTGTTTAATGTTTTGTTGTTTGCTGATCACAAGGTGTTTGATGAAATGGCCGAAAGAAATTCAAATTTGAATTTTGGATTCAAACTTGGTGGGTTTTCTAGGCACATACTAGGGAGTATTCGGTTAGTTGGATTGGTCACGGGGCACTGGTTTGGTTGGATTTTGAAAATGTGTGATCTTCACATATGTTAAAAATTCAATTTTGAATTGCCATTTGAATGGGGTTGCTAAATGTTTCTGTAAGTTTGAAAGGTGGGCTTTGATTCACTTTTACTTGGTCTTGCAAGGGGTGAAAAGAATTGGAAAAGTTTCTGTTTGAAATCTTGGACTAGAAACACTCAAAGTGACCTAGTGAGCAAGATTGACAAAAATGATCATTTGCCTTATTTGATTTGTTTTTTGATTTTCTCTTGATTTGTTTCTGGTTGGAAATGTTTTAGATGATGTTATTTTCATCCTTAAACCATTCCTTGCTCTTTAGGTTAATCACACAAGTCCATTCATGCATTCATCAAATCCTCACATACACACATGCATTCATTTGGTTTTTATTTAATCAAAGTTTTTGTTACCCTAATTTTAGTGATTAGAGTTTGATGATCATGATCAATAATTTTGGGATGTTACATGCCTGCTTCCCCACACTGTAGCACCAATAGCCATGGTCAGAGGCATAGGATCCAGTAGGGCGATTAGGACCCCCGGGTCGTGGAGAGGTCATTGCGCATTGTCGTTCCATCTTTGTCGCTGCACACATTCACCTGCTTCGTCACCGCCGCTATTCATCGTGGTCCTCTTCGGCTTTGAGTTCGGTGCAAGTATCCACCTAGACTCATGGGAGAAACAACGACTCCCTAACAAGTTTGCACTGATGCTCGTTGGATAGGATCCCCATCAGGTCAAGGTGTAGGATGCGAGTGGCGGTACCAAATCTGATTCGTGGAATAGTGATATTCGACGGTGAAGGCCACACGTATCTCCACCACGGCTGAGAACTGTTCACCCGAGCGCCCAATCTTTAGGTCGGTCACTTCGTCATATTCAACTTCGACAATCATGACACGCTCACTGTCAAGGGCTTCGACGGAACCATGTGTCGCAGGAACCACCACACCGACAAGGAGAAGGATGACTAGACGACAACGGGGAGGAAGATGCTAGGGAGAAGACTAGTTTATCTAATATGCATTTCTATGATTATGTAACCCATAAAAGTCTATGAAAAAATTTGGGTCTTACCGCTGAAAGCACCTCCGGACTCAAACTGTCACGGCCATTTTTTTCCTATTTGTGTGCTCGGATCAAAACAAATACATTCAGTATTCGAAATGGCTAAAAATGGCATTACACGTGCACGCCACGCGATGTGTATATGTCATTGCAAGGCGGCGCGGATTGGCTCAAACGCGGAGAATGTATCCAGTGAAACAGCCCAATCTATGGACGAGTTGCACCCACAGATTATGGGCCTTTGGATAGCAAATTTCGGTACCAGATGAGATCTAACAACAAGATGGACTGGTTGTAAATTTTACAAAATGAACCTTTTAGGGTCATCGAATTGCACGTATAATTCTTTTAATCTCATCGTTTCTCCTTTGACCTCTCCTATACAGTTGTTCGTCAGGATTGATTGGTGAGCTCCATCTGTGTTCCTAGTATATCTCATCCTTCGTTTTCCATCAGGCATAAACAACGGCGAATTTCACTCAAACAGAGCCAAATGTAGTTCCATAGTTGAAATCAGGTAATCGTGGGATCTCACGACCTTGGAGCTTCCATGGGCATCAGAGATCTAATAAGATCCCAATCCCAGCACCATCCTGAGCTTCCTATGATTTCTTATTAGAAAACCCCAATCTAGAAACAATTTGCATGGAGAATAACAAGATGGAGAGAGAAACTTGGCTCAGCCTAGCTCGCGTGTGCTACCAAAGTAGATATTTCTGGTGAGACGACAGGATCTGCAGACTGCATAGGACAATTTATTCGACTCAAAGATATTACAAGGTCCTTTCTGCAATTGTGCAAGCATCCGACCTTCCCACTGGACCATGCCCCTTCGTTTTACATCCAAAGGCTGACAACACACCGGTACAGGTGGTGCATCAGTTGGGGCGTTTCACAGGATACGCTCTCCTCGAACGCGCTCGCACGTTTTTTCCACTCGAATCCGTGTACGTACGTACGCAACTCTTGAAGTCAATTCGAGCAGTTTGAGCAGCACGTTCGGCGCGCCAAGAGCACGAAAGGCAGCCCCAGCAAGCACGAGCGGATTTCTTGTTCCCGCGTGCGTCTTGTCTCGTGTACATACTAGTCGTGTACCCGCAACGGCACCGTGCTCGTGGGCCCCGCCACCAGTCCAATGATTCGTCTTCCTTGCCCGGTCGTCAAGTCTAACCGAACCGAAACTAAAGTAATCCCCATACGGCTACGACTACGACGACTCTACGGCATACAGCTACCCCGCATCGTTCAGGCAACCACACAGGTCCACCGTACACCCGAGCGAAGCAAAAGCCGTTGCTCCGCCCCCAACAGCCGTGCCCGCCATGGCCTCCGTCTCCGATGCTCGCGCTCGCACGGCCGCGGCCGCAGTCGCACACCCGCCTCGCCGCGACTTCCTCGCCCACCTCGAGGCCTACCTCGCCCGCCGCGACGGCGTCGACAAGCTCCTCAAGATCTCCCGCTACGCCGCGCGCCTCGCGCTCGCCGCCGGGACGCTGCCCCCGCCCGCCTCCGCGCGCCTCAAGTCCTTCGAGTCCAGCCTCGGCCTCAGCCGCAAGGCCTTCCGCCTCGGCAAGTTCGTGCAGGACGTCAACGCCCTCCGCGCCGCGCGCCCCGGCGGCCTCCTCCTCCTCCTCCCTCCGCCCATCGTGCTCCTCGCGTACGGCGGCGAGGGCGTCTACTACTTCCTCGAGCAGTTCGTCTGGCTCGCCAAGGCCGGCCTCCTGCCCGCGCACCTCCTCCCCCGCCTCCAGCGCCTCAGCGCCTGGGCCGAGCTGCTGGGCTACGTCGGCTCCATCACGATTAAGCTGGAGGAGGTGGCCAAGCTGGAGTCCTCAATCAAGACGCGGCTCAAGGAGGGCTGCGGGGAGGAGAACGAGGCGGTGAGGACGATGCGCGGGAAGCTGCTGCTGAAGCGCCTGTCCGTTGTGCAGGACGTGGCGGACGCGTTCATGGCGCTAGGGGACGTGACCGACGGGAAGGGGCTGCTCGGTAGCTCCACTCTGACCGCGTCCGCAGGATTGCTGTCGGCGCTGATCAGCACGCACAAGAACTGGAATTCTTGCTGAACTCTCAAGGTATACACAGTTGACAGTAGGATGAAATAAATCTCAGAATTGGGGCGAAAACTGTATTGATAAATGATGAAAGAGTGGCTTCTGGAATCTGGATGCCGGTGTTGGTGGTACATGTGAAATTCATGCTCATGCATTTGGTTGGAGAAAACTGACACTGCTCATGATTGATTTCACCAAGATCAATTGGAATGTCTTGTTATACTCCATGTGTTAATTATTGGGATAAAGGGTTTGCTTTCTTCCAATTCTGTAGCTTATGGTTGACTTCAAATATGAGCGTTTTGCTCTATAGTGCAGTAACATAAGCACTTAGCACCTGTCATGACTTTATGTTGTCTGCCTACAGGAGTAAGACAAATCCATGGCAAGTTATCATCATATCCTGTCTTTTATGGAATAGGAATTGAAACCAGCTTCAATATTGATGTATAGTTCTCATGCTGTTTTTCTCACTTTGTATCAATATCAAAAGAACTAAATTAGCTAACAGTGCTGATTTGGGTAGCACCAATTTTGGAACTGATATGATTATGGGCTAACGTATCACGAAGTCGAATAGGCAACCCGAAGCACTGTGAAGAGGGGATGCTGTAAACTAAAAACATGACCTGAACCTGACAATACCAAGAGATCCAAGATTGAGTACAGTTATTCTGCAGAGTCAGTGACTTGATGTGCATACCATACCTAAGCTATCAGATTATCTGTGTGATTGCCACATGGTACATTAGTCCAACTGTATCAGCTTCTAAGGAATGATTAGTAGAGGCAAATCGATGTATATATCATTATACCAAAATAAAACTTCATTTTTTATTTTCGTCCAAAGTTTAGTCTGCCTTTAGTTTTTTTCGTTACCACTAAATTGCAACCTCGCCCGCAAAAGTAATTTTCGCGTGCTACCAACTCCTTGCACTGACTGAAGTGCAGCTGATGCTGTGGTTTTCCCAGCCACGGTTGGCGTTAGCAGTAGAATTATGAATTATGAAGACTGTTCAGATTTTAATCTTCTATTGATCTGGTTCTGATGGTAGGCCTCTTGACACTCTGGTACCAGGGATGTGGTATGGGACGTAGGGAAAATTAGGGACTAGGGAGCTGTAAGCTTGTCAAGTACTGGTACTCAAATCACTTGGATGATTACCTGTTGTTGTTTATAGTTTATTATACCACAATTGATCCTCCAGCTAAGGCAGCTGGTATCCTCTTTGTTTGCCCTTCAACACTTACATAGGTATGTGTTAAGCTTTTATGGTTTAAGTAAGGTCTGGTAACAATTTTACTTCTTTCGTTTCTAACAGTTAAGTTAGTGCACCTCATTGTTTTAATGTCATGCACGTCCAACTGGATTATTACGGACATCGGTCCCAAATTAGTTATGTATTCATTTACTTGAATAAACTATTTTATAAATATGACAATAATCACTAAAACGAGTTTATTATCAGTAAAACAGCTTAGGATTGTAAGGAACAAATTAATTATCTCTGATATCTTGTGTTTAGTGTTTGTATAGGAGCTCTGTAATTTCTTGCCTGCTTATATTTCACAACAACTTGACATAGGAGAGAATTTTTACCTCTCATGATGGATTGCCATATAGGTGCCATCATTTCTGTTGAAATCAGGCAACCTGCTGCATAAGTTAGCAAATCATAGTCTACAGGTTATAACTGGCAAATTGGGCATATTTTGTCCTGAATTTTCAAGATGCATCTGTACTCAAGACTTCTTTATTTCGGGAATGAAAAAAATATAGTGCTGTCTTTTCTGCTGAAATATAGTGCTGTCTTTTCTGCTGAAATAAGGCAACCTGCTGCATAAGTTAGCAAATCATAGTCTACAGGTTATAACTAGCAAATTGGGCATATTTTGTCCTGAATTTTCAAGATGCATCTGTACTCAAGACTTCTTTATTTTGGGAATGAGAAAATATAGTGCTGTCTTTTCTGCTGAAATAAGGCAACCTGCTGCATAAGTTTAGCAAATCATAGTCTACAGGTTATAACTAGCAAATTGGGCATATTTTGTCCTGAATTTTCAAGATGCATCTGTACTCAAGACTTCTTTATTTTGGGAATGAGAAAATATAGTGCTGTCTTTTCTGCTGAAATAAGGCAACCTGCTGCATAAGTTTAGCAAATCATAGTCTACAGGTTATAACAGGCAAATCGGGCATATTTTGTCCCATATTTTCAAGATGCATAGGGAATGAAAAAATAACGATGTGTTTGTCCCATATTTTCAAGATGCATAGGGAATGAAAAAATAACGATGTGTTTGTCCCATATTTTCAAGATGCATAGGGAATGAAAAAATAACGATGTGTTTGTCCCATATTTTCAAGATGCATAGGGAATGAAAAAATAACGATGTGGCTGCTGGGATTCGAGCCCAGGTCTCCACGGCCACAACGTGGAATTCTCACCACTAAACTACAGCCACTTTTGTTGTGCTAAAGATTATGAAACTGTACTAATTGTTTCAAATTGAATCAGTGAAATGATGTGCATACCATACCTAAGCTACCAGATTAGCTTATCTGTATGATTGCCACATGGTACATTAGTCCAACTGAATCAGCTTCTGAGGAATGATTAGTAGAGGCAAAATCGATATATATATCATACCAAAATAAAACTTCATTTTTGTTTTCGTTCGAACTTTAGTCTGGTCTTTAGTTTTTATTCGTCACCACTAAATTGCTACCATCGCTCGGAAAAGTAAATTTCCCGTGCTCCTAACTCCTTGCACTGACTGGAGTGCATCTGATTCTGTGGTTTTCCCAGCCACGCAGCTGCCATTAGCAGTAGCATTATGAATTATGAAGACTGTTCAGATTTTGATCTTCTATCGATCTGGTTTTGATGGTAGGCCTCTTGACGCTCTGGTACCCGGTATGTGGTATGGAGACGTAGGGAAAAGTAGGGACTAGGGAGCTGTCAAGGAACTGGTACTCAAATCACTTAGCTGATTACCTCTTGGTGTTTATATTTATAGTTTATACCACAATTGATCGGCATGCACGTCTAACTGGATTATTATGGACATCGATCCCCAATTAATTATGTAGTCATTTACTTGAACAAACTAGTCTAAAATGAGTTTATTATTGGTAAAACAGCTCATAGGATTTTTAAGCAACGTATTAATTATCTTCGGTATCTTGTGTCTTGTGTTTGCCTAGGAGCTTTGTAATTTATTGCCTGCTTATATTTCACAACAACTTGAGAGGAATTTTAACTGTCATGATGGATTGATGAACAAATAAAAATGTGGCTGCTGGGATTCGAGCCCAGGTCACCACGGCCACAACGTGGAATTCTCACCACTAAACTACAGCCACTTTTGTTTAACAAAAGATTATGAACTGTAATAATTGTTTCAAACAGAAATGAAATGAATTCATTGGTTTCCTATCTACTGTAGTAAAATGGCTGTAAAAGGACGCCCTATGTGCAGCTCTGTGCCTTTGCGATAGCATGCCCCTGGAGGGTAAGAAAAGGTTCAGATGTTTTTTTTAGGAGTAACCGAAGCACTTAACACGCCTAGTACTTTCTCCGTTTCAAAATATATGATGTTTTAGGTTTGCTACCAGAGATGTAGGGGATTAGGGAGCTGTAAGCGTGTTAAGTTATTGGTACTCAGAGCGTTTAGTTGATTATCTGTTTGTGTTTGTAGTTTATACCGCAATTGATCCTCTAGCTAAGGCAGCCGCTATCCTCCTGTTTTATTACCTCCCCCCTCCCTTCTCTTTCCACAAGAATCGAGAGCGCCTCCAATCCTCGATCGAGCCAAAGCCTTCGGGCCGCCACGGAGTGAGGCGAGGTCCCCCTTGTAGTATAGGTAGTCTAGGGTCTTGGCTTCTTGCCATAGGTGTCGTAGGTCTAGGGTTTGTGTTTGCCTCCATGGTGTTTGGCGTCATGCCGTGCTGCCTGTCCCCTCCGGTGATCCTGCACGTCGCCGGCAGGCCGTCTTCACAGTGGTCCGGCGAGTTCCGGTGGGTGGAAAGCGTTGTCGCCTCTGCTGTGGACGGAGGCTCTTGGAATAAGTGCTTTCGCCTCTGGATCTGGCTCCTGCGCGTCTCTCTTCTTCCCCTGGTCGGCCTTGGTGGCGAGGGGTGGGAGGAGGAAGAGGCGAGGGTGGCTAGGTTCGAAGGGCGATGGGGGTGCTGGGCGCGGGATTGTTCTGGCCCGATCTGGCGTCAGTCGGAGGAGAGGTTCCCTGCTGCGGTGCTCTGGTGGTCAGAGGCGGTTGCTGCGGTCTTCCTCAACTCCGACAGCCCCCTGCATAAGGTCAGTTGGTTTGGTTCGCGATGGACTTCTGTGTGCTCTCACCACTCCTCTTTGGCCGGCCGTGGCGGCGAGGGGAGTAGGGTGGGTGAGACCTTACGACGGCCTGTTGCTACACCAACCTCGCAGCGTAATCGAGCTCATCACGCGGCGGCTTTGTTCGGCCCCGCGATCTGTGGCCGAAAGGAAGGCTTTCTTGGACGCCTGCGTTGCGTCCTCTCAACCTCCAGGATGGAGGCCTCTTCTCGAGCTCTGCACCGGCGTTCAACGCTCTTTCGTTGCCAAGTGGTTTGTCCCCGACGATGGAAGGGTGGCCGGAGCGGGAGTCTCGTCGTCGGCGGTGGAGAGCAGGGACCTGATTGCTTTTTCTCTATTTCTCCTGGGGTCCTTCTTGTAATTTTGCAGGACTTGGCTTTATTTTCTGCTTTGTTCAAGGTCCTGCGTGTAATCATGTACCCACCGCTTGGAAATTAAAGATGCTGCGTTTGGGTCCTTCGAGACCCTTCTTTTGTTCAAAAAAAAAATCCTCCTGTTTTATTTTCATTTTCGGCAGCTATGTTAGTGCACCATACCTTTTCAAGATCACGTCAAAAAAGAGCGTATGTGCTCAAGAGTATTTTTTTTTTGAAGAATGAGAAAAAAAAGCAAAATTGTGGCTGCTGGGATTCGAGCCCAGGTCTCCACGGCCACAACGTGGAATTCTCACCACTAAACTACAGCCACTTCTGTTGCAGTAAATTTAAAAGTAGAGTACATGAACGGAGCATGGACCTGACATCGTACTTTTGACAGGCGTGTCTAACCTACGTACGTCCTTGTTTTTTTTTTGAACGGTTACGGGTGCGTTTTGCACCCGACAAACGCACCCGACAAGCTACATTGAAATCAACGGTAAAGGCACAAATTACAGGAGCAACCCCAAAGAAATAGGAAAATACAAAGCAGCCCTGCAATTTAACAAAGAGGACCCCGAAAAGACCGCAGGAAACGCGATCCATCCCAGCAGAGCACCTGTCCAACACCGATGACGCCCACGACTGCGGCAAGCCGAAATCACGGAAACTTGCCAGGACGAAGCCAGAATGAGCGATCGCCTTCACTTATTGGTCGGCGGGCTACGGATCTGGCCGCAGAAGACCGTCGGAGAGATGCTCCCAAGCAGCTTCGACTTCAGGAACGCCATCAGCAGCCACCGCCTGCGAGGAGATCCTCCATGGCTCGACAGCAGGCTAACGACACCAAGAACGCCCCGAGAAGAAGAAGCCGAAGAACCGCCTCACTCCGCTGAAGAGAAGCAGGGCCGTAACCTCACCTCCTCGCCACCACGACCGGCCAGGAGAGACAACGACCACCGCACACCACCCAGCACCCCACACCTCCTCGCCACCACGGCCGGCCAGATGTGGAGAAACGCCGGGTCGCAGATCCACAGCAAAGGGAGACCCGCAGCAGCCTTATTTAAGCGGAGACGACGCCCCTCTCCGACGCGAGCTCCTCCGGCCAGAGGAGAAGCAGCGACAGCAAGGACCAAAGATCCAGATCGGGCCACCGAGATCTGAACCACGCTCCAATACTACGGGCATAGAGCCCAAACCTAACCTAAAACTACTCCGGCGCCTCCCCTGGCTCGGGTTCGGCCCGGTCCGGTGGGAAGCTTTCCTTTTACTGTAGCGAGGAGGGGAGAGTGAGGATGGAGGAAAACTCACAACGCAGACGTCCCCTACCTACGTCCTTGTGGATATTGCTTTGGCAAGTACTAGCGAGAAACTATCTTCATCTACTCGATGAGCACCAATTATATGTCCGTGCTCATTTGCCCAAGTTCGAGAAGTATACTACTTCGGGATCGCGTTCTCAGGAGAAAAAGAAATCGGCTAAGGTTAAAGATACATATGACATGTGTGCCAGTGTTTTTAACGAGAGTAACAAATTATCTAGTTTAGGATATATATTTTTTCTCGCGTGAAAATCACTATCAGGGTCCGGGATACACCGTGATTTAGAAGTTCATGGTGCTGATTTCAGGGATTCGGAGTCCGAGATTTGATTTAGCTTTTGTCTATGAATTTAAGGTTTGCTTTGGATTTTTCTCTTTCTCATTTGTAGTAGCAGCGAACTGCACCCGAATGTTTTAATGCCATGCCTGATTAGATTAGTGCATGCAAGGAGCTCCAATTAGTCATGTATTCTAGCGCTTATTGAAGTGTATAAAGTACATTCACATATATAATAATAAAAACCACCTTATATTGTTTGAAAAAATAAAGATATTTTATTGTAATTTGTTGTCTTGCATTTACTGTTTGCCAGGAAGCTCCGGCATAGGAGGAAGAATTCACCTCTCGTGATGTACTGGCATATATATAGTCATCCCTGCTGAATCCAGGCAACCTGCTGCATTAGTTTAGCTGCCGTATCATAGTCTACACTCTAGTGGTTACAACCAGACAACCAGAAGATGTATCTAGATACCTTTTAGTAGATACACATTTTAGTGTCTAGATTCGTTTGAACCTATACATTAAAAGGTGTCTAGATACATCTTCTTTACAAACCTAAAACATCTTATATTTCTAAACTGAGGGAGTCAAATGGTTGAGATAGTACACACTTTGAGATAGGCAATTACTACTATATATGCGTGTTTGCAAGACGTCCGCTTCGTAAGCCTAGAATAAAATTGCAATTGTTAGCCTAGATACACACTCCACATGTTACAACTAGACAACTGGGCGCGCGGGGAATTGTTACGAAATGGACTGTTACAATAGTGCTAAATCTGGTTGAAAGGACCTTATTGCTTTCCTATCCAGTCCTGACTAGATCTTGGGAACAAATGAAGCCTGCAGTTAAATGTCTATAAATGCACATCAATGTTCAGGTGGGCTGTTTTCAGCTCACTCCGAGGCTTGAAGGAATATAAACTGTAAAACCGTCTCTGAGGCAAAGAGTGCTGCTGCCGCTCCATGTAGGGATCAGAGTTAGATGCACCTGCAGTTGCCACTCTGGCAACGAAATCGGCACTGTGTCTTGCACCGGTCCCCGAACAAAAGAGGGAACCAGGAATAAAACGTGACGCTGGCAGGCGGCGAAGTGACAGAGCGACGGTGAACTTTTGTTTCTTCACATCATCTACTACAGCAGAGACACAAAGCTGTGCGTGCGTGCTGTAGCTTGGATTTCTGTCGTCTCGTTGCATCAGAGGGTATCTGTCGCCGTCTGTTTCCTATTGGAGGGCGTGGAGATAGAATAGAACGCACGAAAGCTGCTGTGGCCCGGGCCACCACAGCGTGAGATGGGCATGTTACTGGCAGTGGCAGGGCAGGGACCTCCGAATCGAATTTCCCTGACGAGTCACGGACACGTCAGAGGCACCACCATGTCCATGGCACGGCGCCACCGGGGCCGACTAGTAGTTCGGCCGATGCGCTGATTCGAACGGAAGTCGGAAACCCAGTACAGTCCAGCTCGGTAAACCAGCGGCGCAGGCGAAAACAAAAGGCATGTGAACGGCTGCGATGCCGCGGCCGCGACTAGTCCAAGAGGCTCCAACGGTCCAACCACTAGCCAGCCCAGCCGGACAGCTCGGTGGAGCTAGTAGCCGCACCACCCCCATTCCCTATTCCCTTCCCGACCCACTTCCACCTACGCGGCGATAAAAGCCACAGCCCCCATCCCACCTTCCTCCTCCCCTCCCACCCGTACTACCCGATGCTTCCCCCGTCCCCCCTCCTCCTCCTCCTCCCCTCGTAACCTCCACCTTCCGAATTCCTCTCGTCTCAGCTCACCTCTCCGAACCGCCGAATCCTCTCTCTCGCCGCCGCCGCCTTCTCTGACCTGCGCGTACCTACCGGTTCAAAACCACACGGCTCAAAAACTATTTCTCGCGGAAATCCAGGGATAGGCCGCCCTGCCTCGTCTCCCGGCGGCCTGGCAGGTCTCGGTTCTCTTCTCGCGCGGCAGTAGTTGGGCTGATTTGGGCAGTGTGCGAGGCTGGGATCCGGCGATCCGGCTCTGATTCGAGGCCGTTTGGTGTGTAGGGATGGGGACGGGGCGGCGGCGGAAGCTCGATAGCGACGAGGAGTACGTGGTTGAGGAGGACCTCTGCGTCTCCAGCGCCGCCGAGGAGGACGGAGACGCGGAGTACGAGGTGGACGAGGACGAGGGCGAGGAAGAGACGCCGCGGCCGGTGAAGGGCGCGCGGAAGAGGAAGTCAAATCCGGCCACCCGGGGACCCCGGAGGCGCAGCTACGAGGTCGACGACGAAGACTACTCGGAGGAGTCTGGCGACTACCGGGAAGATCTCGACGACGAGGAAGCGGAGGAGCCGCCGCGGCTCAACTCTAAGACGGAATGTGGTGGCCGCAGCCTGCCTCCCGTGTCCCAGCGATCTAATCGGCGGCACAAGGAGGAGGATGCAGACTTCGACCCTGAGTTGGACGAAGGGGAAGAGGACAGGGACATGGACTTCGACCCCGAATTGGAGGGTGACGATGAGGAGTTTGAGGACGAGGAAGAGGAGGAATTCGATGTCAGCCACGCCAGAAAGGTGCCGAGGATTCAGAATACAGTGCGCCGAATCCCCGCTTCGAAGCAGCGATGTGGGAAGAAGAAGAAAAAGAACAGTAGTAGTAGTTCTAAGCTTTCCAAGCGGAAGGTTCGTTCAGCCAAAAAAAGGAAGGCCGCACCTGCAAAGCGGCGGAGAAAACGTGAGCACTACGAGGATGATGATGACTTCATTGTGGAGGAGGATCAGGTCAAGGTGAACCGGAATTCAAGGAAGAAGGCCAGGTTTGGGAGGCAGGTGGAGCTAGATCGTCCAGTACCAGTTGCTGAGGCTGATATATGGCCGGCTATTGACTCGGATACATCAGATTTCGAGTTTGGAACATCTGATGAGGAACATGAGAATGTTGTGACCCCCGTGGTTGAGCCAGTGAGAGTTGCAGTTAGGAAGGGGAGGAAAAAGAAGGCATCAGGGTCATCCTCAGACTCTGAATTCCATGTCTTAGAAGAGGAACTGAGGGATGTCAGAGACCAAGAGGTCAAGAAAAGGACATTTGTCTTGCAGTCATCCTCGGACTCTGAGTTCCATGTCTCGGAGACGGAATTGGGGACTTCCAGAGAAACTGAGAGGAAGAAGAGTGTATTCGACTCGGGATCATCCTCAGATTCAGATTTTAATGTCTCAGATAAGGAGTCAGGGCATGTCAGGAAAGATGCCAAGCAGAAGAAGAATAGGGTATTCGTCTCAAATTCATCCTCAGATTCTGAATTTAATGGCTCAGATAAGGAAATGGGGCATGTCAGGAAAGAGGCCAAGAAGAAGAAGAATAGCGTATTCGCCTCAGGATCATCCTCAGACTCTGAATTCCATGTCTTAGATGAGGAACTGAGGGATGTCAGAGACCAAGAGGTCAAGAAAAGGACATTTGTCTTGCAATCAACCTCAGACTCTGAGTTCCATGTCTCGGAGACGGAATTGGGGACTTCCAGAGAAACTGAGAGGAAGAAGAGTGTATTCGACTCGGGATCATCCTCACATTCAGATTTTAATGTCGCAGATAAGGAATTGGGGCATGTCAGGAAAGAGGCCAAGAAGAAGAAGAATAGGGTATTCGTCTCAAATGCATCCTCAGATTCTGAATTTAATGTCTCAGATAAGGAAATGGGGCATGTCAGGAAAGAGGCCAAGAAGAAGAAGAATAGCGTATTCGTCTCAGGATCATCCTCAGAAGCTGAATTCCATGTATCTGATGAGGAGTTGGGGCATGTAAGGGAAGAAGAGGCCAAGAGGAAGAAGAGGTTATTTGTCTCGGGGTCATGCTCAGACTCTGAATTCCATGGCCCAGATAAGGACTTCAGGGAGGTTAAACCTCTTGAGGCCCAGCCTATGCTGCCTGTGTCAGTGAGGAGGATTTCTTTTACAAGGAATGGAGAGGACAAAGGAAAGGAGAAAAAGGAAGTAGTGGATGCTGGGAAGCACATGTGTGGGATATGCCTGTCTGACGATCAGACAATGAGTCTGCAGGGCATGCTGGATTGCTGCTCACACTACTTTTGCTTCGCGTGCATCATGGAGTGGTCTAAGGTTGAGTCAAGGTGTCCATTGTGTAAGAGGCGGTTCACGACGATTACAAAGTCATCGAAAGTGGATCTTGGTTCGGAGCTGAAAAAAGCTGTAATTAGGGTTGAAGAGCGGGATCAGGTACATTTCCTTGCTGTTGTCATCATTATATAATTTCAGATGTGGTAACTATTAAGTTGTTCTTCCTTTCATTTTTAGATCAAAACATAATTCAGCTAAAAAACTCGAAACGTAAAGAGTTTCAGGAGTCTGCTGCACTCTTTAATTATGGCCGTGAATCTTTTGCATTCACCTTTCTTGTAGTTCTGTGTCTTACTTCGATATTCTCAATCATCCTTGCTTTTGCCTTGATGTTGTTTGCTGCGTATTTTTGTATTATTGTTATTTTTTTTCGACATGTGTTCATTATTTTTGCTTCTTATGTAGGTTTATCAGCCCACGGAAGAAGAAATAAGGCGCTGGTTAGACCCATACGAGAATCTTGTGTGCATAGAGTGCAATCAAGGTGGTGAAGATAGTCTCATGTTACTATGTGATATTTGTGATTCCTCGGCACATACTTATTGTGTTGGCCTGGGAAGAGAAGTACCCGAAGGAAATTGGTACTGTGGAGGATGTAGACTCGGTGCCGAGGGAACATCTTATCCTAGAAGCCTTTCTAATAGCAGTTCTGCTCAGTTAGCAGCAACTGCACCAATTGGCACATTCGAAAGATCACCTTCAATCAACCCTTGGCAAACTTTCCAAGGGTTTGATCTAAATGCATCACCTAGAGAGGTTTCTAGGCAAAATCATCCCACTGAATCACGAGCTTCAACTGCGGGTGTATCAACTCCATCTGGGCTTGCAACTCTTTCTCGGAGACGTGGATGGATGCGCATTTTGCTAGATAGACAAAGGCCTGCAGTTAGTCTGGACTTGGGGCATAATGGTGTACAGAACAGTGACTATGTGCCAAGAGCTGAACTAGACCACATGAACTTCTTCGCTTCATCAGAATCCAACTCGTTGCAGCACAGTGGTTATCTATCAAGAATTGAACCAAGCCGCAGGAATTTTCATGCACCTTCGGAAGCCAACAGTTCACAATTGCTCCTTGATGACATTCGGGATCAACATTATTTTTCTCCTTCAGTTCAGACTCAGAGAAATTCTACTCCATGCATATCTGTGGATGGAAACAATTTCCAACAAACTGAAAGTGTTCAGCACATGTGCAGTATAAGTCCCCATTAGGTAATTGCCGTCTGAGTGAATCGTTCATTTTTAACATATAAATGGTTTCTCTATGTTCCATTAGCCATATCAACAAAGTCTTTTTTTTACGTTAATCAACAAAGTCAAATGTTGCAATGTACTGAATGAGAAAAATACTCCACTATTTAGGAATTTGCTTACTTTATTTTTATTGCGAAGTCAAGCTGTTTATATGATCTAATATACCCTTGCTTGTTTCAGATTGCCATCTGCCTTGTGACACACAGCATCTCACCCAGTATAGCTTGGCTGTGGTGCTCCAACTCATTTTTCAGTGATGTAGTCTATGACAGAAAAAGCAGAAAAAGAAGACCTTTCATTTTAGCTTAGCCATTTTTTTATTTTCATATTGGCATTCATTCAGTCCTAGATACCACCTCAAATCCTCACAGTTCACGCGATGACCAGATGTGACCAAGATTTTTCTGAACTATTGGACAGCTTCATGTATATACATTGTTGTATTGGAGAAGCCAGATCCATCGAAATTATTCTTTCATTTTCTAATGGTGTTGCTCTTTAGCCAATGATTAACTGCTTGCCAATTTAACTTCACAGCCCGTCTCATGTAATGATTTGTGTATTGCGCTGTGGCTCGGTAAGCAGATAACTCTAAGAGCAACTCTAGCGTATATTATCTAAAGACTTAAGCGTGAGCAACAGGGAGCTCTATCAGCGCTCCTGAGGCGCGTATCGCTCGTACCCAAGACGTTTCCAGTTCGACCGCGTGGTGTTCGGCCTGTGATATGAGGCCATCAGCCGCGCGTGTTTCGCTGACCGTGGGCCTGCTTTGCACGTGGGACCCAGCTGGCGCTCGCAGGTCGTGGCCTCATGGGCGGTGGCCGGTTTCCTTTCCACACGCGTTCTACTTTTCCCCTCGCATCCCTTCCCCCACGAGAGACCGTGGGCGCCGCCACCGCCATGGTCACCACCTCGGCATGCTTCGCTCCGCCGCCGCCGTCGTCGCCAAGGACCGAGAGGTAGCAGAGCAGCTTCCCCTTCGTTACCCGTGTCGAACGTGCCACGGAGGGAGGAGCCGGAGCAGCCCAGGACTGCTTTCCGTCGGCAACGTCTTCCGTGCCGAGCACCTCGCCGCAGTAGCGCCGCCCCCGACCTCTTTCGGGCACACCGTCGTCTCCAATCGGCTCACGGTGAGCTCCTCTCCTGACTCCCTGTCTTGCCCGTCCTAGACCGACCCAGCTCACCGTCGCTTGCGTCTGTCCGTCGTCGCCTCATGCATGTGCAAGCAGTTGGCATATCAGCCTTTTTGTTTCAGTTTCGACAGTAACCTGTACCCGACCTTGATTATTTGTAAAACGGAGCCTGTGCTACCTTCAGTACACAACCACATCAAGGTATCTTCATTGGTTCATCCGTTTGTGTGCTTCCAGGAGCCTGGAGTTCCAAATTCCGTCGATTTCGTCTTTTATTCTCTGAACCCTGACGAAGGATCAAGGGTTTCTTCATTGGTTCATCCGTTTGTTGGATATGCTCAGTTTGTTAATTATGAATTCCACTCAACCCACCTTAAAGAAGTACCGATCTATATATCATGCAACAATGGATGCATAGCATAGTGTTGTCCATTGAGAGTTCAACGTAGAGATCTACGGATCAAATCCCCATCCCCTTTATTTTTATTTTTTCTCTATTCTGAACTTGGGTTTGGATCTCTGAACCTCAGCTGGTCGAACGAAGTATTCTTCAGATTCAGTTAACAGGAAGGCCCTCATGCTTACATGTATAATCGCGTAAATAATTCCCTGGCAGCAGAATGTTTTATAGAACCCCCTCCCTACGTTCAACATGACAGGTAGTTTTAGATAACAATTTTCTCTTAGTTTTCTTGAATTTACCTAACTGAAAGAGGATCCTCTAATATTTCATTACCGGAGTTGTTGTCATGGCTATTGTTTTGAGGCTTAATTTTTCTTTAAATATGTCGAGCTGCAATTTTTTGGGCAACTTGGGATCTCATTGCATTAGTTGAAAATGCAAAAAATGATGGTACTCCTACACATTCAGTGCGCTTTGTTTGGAACAGTGGTCGGGAGGTAAGTTCTACTCATAGCAGAATGTATCATTTAGCCATGTTTTCGATGACTTAATTTTTATGTTGATCTTTCTAATCACTAACCTGACGGAGTTGAATGCTACACATTTTCTCGATGTGGAATTGGTGGGAGACTTTACAAATAACTAGAAAAACAAATTGAAGTGTAACCACCGGGGTGGTTCTAGATATGAAGCTGAAGTACGACTTTGACATGAAAAGTAAGTTGTCAATCTTTTTATTCTGAAAAATTCAGTGACAAGATCCCTTTGTGCCATGGAGTTCATTATTGCATTAAGATAATACACAATACATCTTTATTTATCATTTCAACTTCTGATCAATTTTCATCTCATACTCATAGAGTTTTCTGCAACTTACCTGTTCAGGTATTTATCTTATTCATCAATCCCTACTTTTTTTGAATTTATTGATTCTGAAGGTGATTGTATTTATTGCATGCCTCTTCGCTTGATCGGGATTTTCTGACCACCTCAGATTTGGTCTGAACGACAGGTGCTACTGCATTTCTTTTTGTGCGGGCTTTCTATTTTGATCAAGCTGTTTTATGGTAGTCTAAGCAGTTTGCAAGTGTGAATGAATATACATGATTTTTTGCTTCGGTCAATTTGTTTTCTGTGATTTTGCTCCATGTGTTAAAAGAAAATTAGCGTTATTAACATTTAGTAATTTGGAAATAAAGGAGACAGGAAATAAGTGCAGTCAATCATATTGTCTTGCTGACCATTTCAGGAAGAAAGTGTGTCAGACGCTGCATCTCATAAGATTCACTTTCATTGTTTATTGTGGGTTTCAACATCAAAGATTTTATCTCTTAGATAATAACATTGTTTGGTTAAAAAATATTAAATGTAGAAAGGCATGTTCATAATATAGCTGGTATTTTCATAGATAGAGAACATGTAGATGTCATCAGGTGATCTCTCTGTATTTCCCTACTTCAGGTTAGTGGCTCAGAAATGATGATATATACCTTCTTTGTATAACAGTGGAGTCCTGAATGTGTATATATTTTAAATTATTAGCAGCTTAATGTTCTTTTGTTCCTTGATAGATATGTCCATTCTTTCACTGTTTGTTCCACAAATTTTGTTGTGATGGACAATGGCAGCATTGAGTTTTTACTGGTATAATAGTACAATGGATAGAACTATTGAATATAAGTATGTCAATCGTGACGGTGCATTACAAAAGAATGAACTCAAGGTGTGCCACTTACGACCCATGCAGGCCATTCCGTCAGATGTTGCTCCGCACTGATAAGTCTTATAGTTAACATTGTCCCTATTTAACATAAGAAAGTTTTGGTTTATTATTATTTTGTATATTTGATAAATTGATAACGCATATAAGAATCTTACAAGTTCTATCTCATGTGGTTGCGATCATACTTAGAGCTCCAATAGTTATGACATTACTAATATTTGTCTATTGTGTGATTATAATAGCATTCATTTTTCGAGCTTGGGTTGTTAATTTGTTTCCTCTAAAAAATGTGGAAGTCAATTTCAGAATACTGAAAGTTTGCATGTCCTATGTTTATTACTTCACAAACAGGTTAATCTTAAGAAGAACCACAACTTTGAGAAATATCCCATGTATCTTCACAACAAGTAGGTACGATTAGCTCTCACATCCACGATGGCAGAAATTTTATAGGTTTTAGCCTATTTTTTTGGTATTACATCATGTGTTGTGTCAGTAAGTTATGTTAAATGAGGCATTGTCTAATCAATTAGGTAGTCATACATGTGTTGAGGTTACAGATTTTAAGCCATCCAGTTTGTAACGATAGTGAATTCCGTATGCTTCATAGGAATAACTTCACAGATCAAATATGTAACCTCACTCTGAAATTTATTTGCACGTATTTAAGAGAAAATATATCAGGATAAACATCTGTCTTAGAGCTGGAGTCAAAATTACTAAAGTGTACCGTCTAAAATGTATAATCTTACTCCACAAATCGGCAGCCGATTAAGGTTAATCTTTTTTATTTATGTGCATACATATATCCATTAATTATATGATTATTGTCTACGATATATCAGAAAGTTAAGTGTTCAGTAATGTAAATCACATAGTGTTTTTATAGAAAAGTAGATCATGTAGTGTTGTGTTGCCATCTTGGCTTAGTAGATGAATTTACTTATTTTGATTTTCATGAACATATGTGTGAATTAAGTGATCCTAATTTTCATATTTTTTAACTTCTGCTTGCCTTGTGCTTCCTATTGGCGTGGCAATATGCCTTGATGACCATCCATGTGCAGTCATACTCATATATGCGGTATTTCTTGGGCTTTCTCCTTTCCCATAGTTTCTGCCTCAAAGAAATTGAATAATCAAGAACTCTATTGCTCTCTTATTTTGTTCCTTTCTAGAATAGCTGTATGAAACTTCAAGTGAGTGAACTCTTTTCTGTTTATAATCCTCCGCAGTGTTGCTTGCTACTCTGTTTCAAAATAACGACCTAGGATGTTCATTGTTATAACCTTTGTTTAGTTCCATGTGACCTCTTCTGGAGGCGTTTGTACTCTGACTCTTCTACCTTTTCAATGGAATGAAACGCAAGACAACAGTCTCTTCCGTTTTCGTGGAAAAAAAGTATTTTGGTTTTAGTTCCATGATACTTATTTTGGAAACGGAGGGTTTACTTTGGTGACAAAAGCAAGTTATGATTTTTTTTGAATCTAAAGCAAGTTATGCTTGGTAACCTATTTGCATGATCTATTTTATTATTCACCGAATCTTCATTTCATAATTGTGATTACTTATCGTGTGCTATTTTTTCATATAAGATCTCAGGTTTAGAGTAGACATACAGAAACCAGACCATCAGCACACGTGGTGATAAGAAACAAAAAAAAGAATGTGCACCGTGAAAGCGAACGGGAGTCACATATAATCAAGTTTTGCAATGCATCTCACTAAGACTCATGTAGGATAGTTACTTAGCTACCAGTGCACAATGTAGGTGCATCCAAATGACAATGTAGTATTTTGTTATAAACTAAAAGGACTGGGCATGCCCTCTCAGAATTGACATGTTGTGTTCTGTCTCAGTTATGGGTTTGTCCGTGACATATTCTTTTGCACGACTGAGTATGCCGGCAGAGCGATACGCTCTATGTAATAGACCATATCTTAGTTATGGCTGTTAACAGAGTGAATGTTTTGGTTTTCTAGAACCGTAGCCCTAAATCCTAGCACTAAACCCTGATGTACTAAATTCCTTTCTAACAACATTGAACTCCATCTTTGTTGTGTCCTAAATTTTGCTGTCAAATTAGCTATGATCATACCGATGCTTGCTGATTATTGTTGTTGCTAAGTCCACTTCATCGTTTGTATTTGCTTGCTTTCTGCTAATGATCGCCATTGTTAACTCAAAATATCTAGATGATCTAATTGCATGGTTCACCCATCTGATTAGCATAGTTAATCGAAATAACCACACGACGCCACAATACAAGTAAAAAATTCAAACAAAGTTGAAATGTTTATCGTCGTCAAATGCATTGTGACACCGCCATGTAGGTGGCGAGGCGAAGCTCGCATGTCCGTCTAGTACTTTAAAAAGGGGATATATGTACTAAAAAACTGGGCAAGTGTATGCGTCCCCCGGACGATGGGAGCTCCCATCGTCCTGCTTCCTGTGCTGACACGTGTTCATTTGCTGCAAAACATCCCTCGTTTGTTACATATATCCCTGCTTTTGCTTCCGAAGCAAAAAAAAGAGTTCGTTTCAGAAATAGAACGTCTCGCCGGAGACCATGCAGCAAAACCGACTTCGCCGGAGACATCGTCGGAAAAAACTCGCCGGAGATCTTGTAGCAAAAAGTTAACACTGTTGTAGCAAAACCACAAGACGATTGTAGCAACAAAGTTCTTCTAATGTAGCAAAAATCCTACTTCGCCGGAGATATCGCCGGAGAATTTAGCCGTAAAACCTCGTCGGAGAAAGTAGCAAAATATTTATGGTATTGTAGCAAAACAAAAAACAGAGATAGCAAAATAATATATCAATATAGCAAAATCAAAAAAACTAGGTTGGTCGTCGCATGGAGCAGCGCCGCCCTCAGCAGGGGGCAACTCTGGCCGCCGCTTGTAGCAATGTCGTCCTTCGTCGGGAGCAAAGCCGCCCGTCGTCAGTAGCATCTCCCTGTGGCAGAACCTCCACCCCCCATCCATGGCCTTTTATCTCGTCCCCGTTCTCCATCATCGGCCTAGCCCCGCATCCATGGCGGCCTCCCCTTGTTGCACCTGCCTCGCGGGGCTCACGGCCGGCGTGAGGTGCCAGGCCCAGGGTGGCGATAAAGGTGGGTGGAGGTCGCCGACACGGATCTGGACGGAGGTCGCCGAGCTGGGAGGTGGTCGGAGGTCGCCGGCACGGATCTGGATGTAGGTGCTTGGGCCACGGCGGCGGGCTAGGACGCTAGGGAGCGGGCGGCAGTGTCCAGCGCAAGCTCCTCCATGGTTGCTGGTGCAGGGAGAAGAAAAAGAAAACGGAGCCAGGGAGAGAAAGAGGTGCCGCATGGTGGACCTTGCAATTAATGCGTGCAAAACGGTTTAGGTCGATGCGTGCAAGATGTTACCCCTGACCCGGACGATTGTCGTCCGGGGAATAGGTATCATTTTCCAAAAAACTGCTTGGGAAAAACTAGGTATAACAGATACTCAAAACACCCCCGTACTGAATTATTCTTGTGTAGGCTGAAAAAACGCCCCCATTCACTGTTAATTTACAGTACAGGGAGGACTTTTTTAGTATACTTGCTATCGTAGAGGGTGTGGCGGCGGTGGCTTGCCCAGCGTGGGGGTGTGCTTGCAAGTGCAAGATTGAAGGTGAAATAGATCGTGCAATGAAAGAAAAAAATAGAGGTGCAGGATTTTCCCCTGGGTAATGATGAGCTGATAAAGAAGCGTCGATTCTTAGGCGTTGGATAATTACATTGTACCTTCTAGGTATTTTAATATTAATGTAGACTAGGAAATATGTCCGTGCGTTGTCACGGAATATAAAATTTATAACAGTTAAGTGAACGAATCTCGTTTACCCAAAGTTCCTGAACCTTCACCTACCCTTGTCTAACCTCTCGACTACCTTGTTGTCGATCTATAGCTAGCTCGTCTCTCTTTTTCGACACTGGGAGTTCGCCACATCACCCTATACTGGATCATGTTCGGAGTCCACCTCCCACGGGCTTCATCTAGCACGGTTCTGCCGTCGTAATTTTTTTAGAATAAAATAAGAGCTTTTCGGCTCCTATCATTTTATTTCATTTGGTAAAAATGAAATGAACTGACATTGATCATATCATTTTATTTGACAATTCCACAAGAATGACGGATACCAAAAATAATTAAGGTTAGGCATAAAATAAAAACCATGGAACTTATAAATGAATTTCTTAACCAATTTTATGGTAGCAAAACAGGTTTTTTCTTGGAATCATAAATGAATTTCTTGATTCCAAGCTCAAATGATGGGAGTCAAGCAAGCTCTAGATCTTTAATTTGTGGTTTTCTGATTCATTTATTAGATTAGAAATAGTTTTGGATATGTAAATGCTTGATAGGGAAGGTGAGAAATATAGGATTCACAGCATAGAAAACAAAAAAATTCCTACGATGGGAACTATGTACCAAGATCTATCTACTAAATACAAACAACGGGCGGATGTATATCCGTAGAGAACATACCCTTGAAGACCGACAAAGCTTAACGAGTTAAACTCGTGATGTAGACGATCTCTTACCGATCTCAAGATCGAGAGGAAGTCCTAGCGCCGCAAAACAATAGCGCATCCGTGCTCGCACACACGTACAAGACACCGAGCAACCTCCGCCTCCTCGCTCCAGCGATGCAGCAGAAGCACAAATCTTTCTTCCCGAATAGCCACCGGAAACATGTATCTCGCTAGTCCGAGACCATGGGTGATAAATTTTAGAGGGGGAGAGAGATCCTTCACGAGGAGGTGTGAGTGAAAAGTGGGGAGGGGTGCCTTTTATAGGAGAGGGGGGACCCCAAGGGGGTGGCCGGCGTATGGGGGCTGCCCCCTTGCCCTCCCCTTCGTTCATGTGGGTGGACACTCCACTCACAAAAATCTCTTCAATTCCCTCCACTCAAAATCCCACTTAAAATTGCTATTAAATTTCCACCAAATTTAATGCAAACTCTCATTTAAATAAAACTCCTTTTATTTATTCAGAATTTTGTCAATTACTTTAATGACAAACATTCACATATAACCCCTTGCTAGTATTTCATTTCACATGCAAAAACACTTTCTGCAATTTCACCCGAAAACCTGTTTCGGTATCTAGTGAAATAAATTCCTGCGCTTGTTATTCTTTCCGGCATGAAACTTTTGCTCCAATTGGATGTCAGTGTCCCTTAAGTGTGCCACCCTATGGTTCACGAACAATGCGGACATGATCGAGACCCTTCTCCGATCAATAATCAGAAGCGGGACCTGGAGATCCTTACTGACTCCCACACATTCAACGATGACTTTCCTGTGATCCTCGGAACCTTTTACGCTAGTATCTTAATCCCTTTGTTTCACGATATATTACATCTCCGAGATTCGATCATCGGTATTTACATATCTAGTTTGATCTCGTTACCGACATGCACTCTTTTCTCGTTCCCGTGATATAACATTCTAGTGATCAAATCACTTGCTTGCAAGCTAACCAATGTGATATTACCAAGAGGGCCTAGAGTATATCTATCCGTCATCGGGATGAACAAATTCCACTCTTGATCCATGAGCCTCAACATAACACTTAGTAGTTCTGAAGCCATCTTTATAATCATCCAGTTACGGTGTGAAGTTTGATGTCATCAAGAAACTTTTTCGGTGTTAGTGATTGACATGATCTCATGGTCTAAGGATTAGGATCACTTTGTAAGTTTTTATATCAATATTAACTCAATGACTTTGATCGTAATGCTATACTTCGGATAAATGTTCATCACATCATTACACTAATGTTGTGATCTCGTTATTAAAAACATCCAATGCTATGATCAGGAAACTGTGATCATCTTGTTAATCAACGAGATAGTTTATGAGAGAGGCGTAACTAGGAACTTTTTGTTTATTTTTTAAACACACATGTATTAACGTTTATGTATTAATACAATTATAGCATGCAAAATAAACATATATCATATACTTGGAATAGACATAATAAACACATTATTATTGCCTCTCAGGACATATTCCCTTCAGTCTCCCACTTGCACTATAGACAATAATCTAGTTATATAGTGATGAATCTAACACCCATGGAGTTATGGTGTTGATCATGTTTTTATCTAGGGAGAGTTTTAGTCAATGGATCTGCTACATTGAGATCCGTATGTACTTTACGAATCTTTATATCTCCATCCTTGACATGTTCACGGATGGAGTGAAACCGACGCTTAATATGCTTGCAATACTTGTGAGACCTTGGTTCTTTGGCATTGGCAATGTCACCATTGTTGTCATAATAGATCACCATTGGGTCCAACGCGCTTGCAACCACACCTAGTTTGGATATGAACTCCTTCATACAAATTGCTTCCTGAGCCGCTTCCGAAGCAGCAACATATTCGTCCTCCGTTGTTGATCCCGCTACCACGGGTTGTTTGGAGCTCCTCCAACTAACCGCTCCACCATTCATGAGAAATACGTATACAGAATGAGACTTAAGAGTCATCCGGATCGGTATCAAAGCTAGCGTCGACATAACACTTAACGAAGAGTTCTTCTTCACCTCCGTATACAAGAAACATATCCTTAGTTCTTCGCAAGTACTTAAGGATATTCTTGACCGTTTTACAGTGTTCCGAACCTGGATCCGATTGGTACCTACCAGTCAAACTAATAGCATGTGCTACATTAGGTCTTGTACATAGCATGGCATACATTATAGAGCCTATGGCTGAAGCATAGGGGACTTTGTCCATTATCTCTCTTTCTTTCGCCGTAGCCGGACTTTGAGTCTTAATCAATGTCGTGCCTTGCAACATAGGTAATAACCCCTTCTTACTTTCGTCCATTTTAAACTTCTTTAAATCTTATCAAGGTATGTACTTTGCGATAGCCCTATTAGGCGCCTAGATCTATCTCTATAGATCTTTATGCCTAATATGTATGACGCTTCACCTAGGTCCTTCATTGAAAATTTGCTGTTTAGATAACTTTGATGTAACATACCTAAAATCATGATTTCAAAGTTTGCATATCATTCATGCATGCATATAGATTTGAGATTAATTTCAAACTCATTTCAGAAAAACAGAAGCACATAGTGCTATGATTTTATGTGAGCAGATTTAAATCAAATGACTATCTCCATTTGAAAGTTTGATTGTTTGTGAACCAAGTTTGTTGCCTTCTATGAGGATAGGTTTGAGTGTAGAATTTAAACCAAGTTTTTCAAATTGGAAATGGTTTCAAAAACCATTTTTCAAATCTTGCAAACCAAGTGCCTAGTCTCTGTTATTTTGATCTCCAAGCTTGACCAAGCCTTTACTTAGCAAACCACCTGACTTTGTGCCCAATTTTGAGACTACTACACACTGCAAAAATCCCAAGAAAGTTTGAATTCAAATGGAACTTGAATTCATTTGAAAACCTATTCTGAAAATCGAGTCAGAAAAAGAAAAAGAGCAAACAAATGAAAAGGGCCTAGCGCCACTAATCTAGCCCAGCATCTGAACAGGCCCAACTAGCCCACCCGGGCCATTTCTTTTCCTTCATGGCGAAAGCACACCCACTCAGCCACGGTGGAACCCACCTCCTTCAAGCTTGACGTAACGGGCCCTCTCCACGCCGTCTTCCCCCGATTCCGCATGACCTCCGCCGCGTTCGCACTGATTCGCGAGCTTAATTGGCATTGATGCAGCAAGCGTTTCTTGTCGAGCCTCTGGCTATAAAATCCCCACATCCTCGCGACCATTTCCCCCCAAACAATTTCGCCTTCACGCCACCAGGCTGCCCACAACTTGCACGACGCCGCCGCTGTTCCGACGACTGCGCCGGCGAATTCCGGTGAGCTCCGTGTTCCCCTATGTCTCTAGTTCATGCTATCAAGTTCAGCAAGTCTTTGCACACCTACTGACACTCCCCAATTGCCCTCACATGATCCGTAGCTCCGAACGCGTCGACGACCGCCGCCACCGTTCGCATCGAACTCCGCGACCTCCCTCCGTAGTAGCCACCGCCCCCGCCTCGATACACCTAGAATCTCCATCGTTGTGCGCATCTAACAGTACCCCTATTTTGGCTTAGCGCGACGAGGAACCTCGCCAACGTCGACGACTGACCGTGCCGACGTCTGCCTCTACTCCGACGAGGAATCCACGCCGTGTCCGCGCGCCCCTCGACGAACCATCGCCACCTTGAGCATCGGCAGCATCCTGCGATTCTGGTAAGCGCCTCCTTTCTTCCCCGAGCGACCTAGAACGCCGGCGCCGATCGCTGACCGATGCCGCCTAAGCGCCATCGTTTACGGTTAGAAGATTCTTAGCCGTCAGATCCAGATCTAGCGCGTAGAAATAGTTCACTTAACGAAGGGGTATGGATAGATCTGAGCGTGGCGATAGTTAGATCCAACGGCGCGGAAGGGTGATCCGGTCTTGACCGCGCGATAAAATCGTGACGCGTGTCTAGGGTTGGATTCAAAATTAGAATTCAAATCAGATTTAGATCCAATTTTCAAATGGCTATAACTTGAGTTTTCCACGTTAGATTTTTGCAAATTTTATACCGTTGGATTCAGTGAGTCAAGCCCTTTCTGAATCTGCAATGTGTTTAACAAAAAGTTTCTGTTAAAATGACTTTGTATGCAGAAACATATTTAGGTACATTTTGAGTATAGATTTTGTTTAGCAAATAGTTTTAGTGCTAAATAAGTTTAGTTAACAACTTTTTGACTTTGTTTTGTTTCTGTATCATGCACTTGCTTGGTAGAGTTTTCAAAATCATCACTTAGCATTTTCTTGCATGCATGCATTCATATTTTTGTTTGTATATGAATTGTGTGTAATTGTGTGCTACAAATTTTTGTGTAGATTTTGCTAGTGACTGTGATTGTGAAGAGTGCTGCTCTCCCCATTACCAAGGCAAGTGATACTTCATGATATTTCCACCCCTTTATTTTGAATAAGCATTAGAATTATTTTTCTAAGTCTTGCATGCTACTTTTGCCAAATGCTATGTTGGGAAATCCTAAGTAGTTGTAGAATAGTAGAATTGCTAGGAAATTTCCTAAGTTAAGATACTATGCCATGCTTAGCCTAGCTAGTAGAAAACAAGGGTTGGTAAAGTATATACATGCTATGATGAAAATAATTCTAAGTCTTTTGGACCTATGCTTTTCTTAATAAAACAACTAAGTCAATGAACTTCCTGGGTGGAATGGGACTTGAATGGTGGTTTTTGGTTAAGTGGTTACACAAGGCCATGGATATGGCTTGTGTATCTCACTTGTGGTATGCCACCCAGGCACAAAGGGATTTGGAGGCCAAGTGTTGAGAAAGCTTACAGTGCAACCACTTGGCAATATGGGCTCTGCCATGATCATATAGGTTGCTAGAACTTAGTCACTTGGACAGTTGGTGGTAGTGGGAATGATAGGTTGGAGCACGTCCATTTGACTAAGGAAAGGCTTCTGAAAGGTCCTGTCTTGGGAAACCAAGTCTGGTGGGGAAAGTGCACAACCTCTGCAGTTGGAAAATCTAAGTACTTAGCCAAGTCCATGGCAATGGACAACTTGAGCATCAAGACATGGAAGCTACAAGAATCTCATCACTCCAACTTCTAAGTAAAACTTGTGGGTGAAAAAGGGTAAAGGACCCCAATGTCTATTGGTGGTTTCTTGGGAAGCTTTTGACAAAGAAAAACTTAGTGATTTCAACTAATAGGAAAAACCTATTTTGAGCAAAGCAAGCCAAGCTACACCTAGCCAAAAATGCATATAGTAATATAGTCCACTTAAAATTTACTAAGGTATCACTTGCCAATACTATTCCAAAGTATTGACCCACTTGTCAGAACTTGTGATGTTGCAGGTTACTCCGATGATGATTAGGAGTCATGAGTCTACACTCAACATGCTTGCCTGTGGCACATGAAGATGAAGACTTGTGTTTATTTACTTATTCCAAAACTCTTGTATTAGGCATGTGGCCATGAGTTGTAAAAGACTATGTTTTATCTCTGGAATGGATGTAATAAATGACCTTTGTATCTGTGTACTTCATCTTAAACCGTGGATGCTAGCAATGATCCAGGGACTAGCATTGAAATCACAGGGATCCCTTTTCCTTTACAAAGGAGGGGTCTTACAGATGGTATCAGAGCACTGTGTTGCCTGTAGGATTATGACTCTAGGATTGGAAAACCACTATGGAAAAAATTTCAACTACTTCTACACTTGTCTATTCTTCTTGTAAACTTTTATAATCTTCTCATTCTCATCTCTACTTGTAGATGAACTCCATCAACGAAGCTGTGAAGAAAGGACCACTCATGACCATGACCTTGGAGTGTGAAACTGAGTTTCCCAAAATTCTCAATGACCTCATGGTGGGAATGGAAGCATATGGTGCAGCTGTGTACAAAGGCTTTCTAGTGATGGATGAAGGAGTGGAGTACTGGTGGGTGCAACTTCACTTGTACAAAAACAAGGAAGACAACCACAAAGAAAGAGGATTCTGCATGTACACCAACACTGTGATGCACACTACATTCTTTGAGTCAGCAAGAGAAGCAGCTTGGAGGACTATCAAAGAACTTAGTGCTAGAGTCAAGTGCAGAATGCTCAACCTCCAAAAAGACTTAGAGAAAGAGAAGGAACATACCCAAGAGTTGGAAGCCACCAACCAAACTTTAAGGGGAGATATTATAGACTTAGTGATGGAATCATGTGAGCAAGATAGGCTGATTGCCTCTAGGAACATTGTGTTAGCCAACAGATCCAATGAGATAGGATTGTAAACGCACTTCGTTAGTTGGACCACCACCTATCACCTTATTTTCCAAAATGATACCTTAAATAAGTTTGGACCTTGGATGATGTAATGGACTCATGTATGCATGACTTGTGTGGTTTTGTGTTCCAAGGATGTGTATGTGATGTTTGTCTTTAATTTATCTTAAATAGTGTTGTTCTAACTTTTCTATCTTATAAATAGATGCCTATTACCATCAGCACTGTTGAGGAGTTCCAGGTTACCCGCTTTGGTCCTCGTATCGTTGAGCTTACCACTTTGCTCGATCTCCCTCTTCCCACCATCATGGTGCATCCACTCACCAAGTTCGAGAGGAAGGACCTCTGGGGCTTCAAGGTGAACCAGCCCGGACGCCAGTAGCCTACTACGGAGGCCATCGTCTTCAAGCTTATGCGATGACGGGAGAGAGGCATGGAGGTAGTCATGCAGACGATAGGGCGTCTGCTAGGCCGTCACTCCCGGCAGGTTAGGGCACCACTTCCACGTCTTCTAAGACGTGATGATGATGGAGAGTCCATCGACTTGAGGACGACTCGAGGAACGCAGCAGAGCCGATACGTCTCTATCTCCGGGACTTAGAGTCTCTCATTAGGCACGTGGACACGACAGACCAACGTCATGCTCAACAATGACGAGCTCGAGTGCAGCTTCAGAGAAGGACAAGCTTTCGCAACAGACGAGATAGTCAAGGAAATGGAGGAAGTTCGAGACCCGGGACCGTAAGTTCAAGAGTCAGGAGAAACGCGTCCAGGATAGGAACAAGAAGATCCGGGACATGACTGAAGAACTGAAGTCCAAGGATTTCGAGCTAGAGCAGCAGCAGATGGTGATCGAGAGGCTTCGCTCCCAGAAGAGGGCTCTCAAGGCCAAGATCGATTCCTTGACCACTACTATTGAGGAGAACAAGACCGCGATGGAGAACGCAGGTCTTACCTTTGTCGAGGAGGAGATTGATGCTGATGAGTAGACTTGACTACTCGTTTATCTTTCATTACCGTACTTGTTATTTGTGAACTTGTTATTGGACCATCCGACATGTGGATGGCTTGCCACTTGTGTGTTTTACTTCATGAACTTGTTATCTGGTTGTTGAACTTTTATCCTTGTGTTGCATGCTTGTGTTGCTTCTGTGATGTAATGTGCATAAAAAACATCTATGGGTATCTCATTCTTATCTCTATTTGAACAAACCACAGATGCCTCCCTGTCGCGCAAACCCCAACCCCAACAACATCACCCCGTAAATGCAGCAAATGATGAATGCCCAAACACAGCTTATGCAGATGATGACAACATTCATCCAAAACCAGAATAACAATAACAACAACCCCAATAACAACAACAACAACAACCCTCCGGGCTTTGATATGCTCAACAGATTTCTGCGTTTGAGGCCAGCTAAGTTCTCGGGGACGACTGATCCCATGGTGGCCAATGATTGGCTACGTTCTATAAACAAAGACTTAGTGACCGTGGGCTGCACGGATGCTGAAAAGGTCAGTTTCGTAGCACATCTGCTGGAAGGGCCAGCCGCCACTTGGTGGGACAACTTCCAAATCACCACTCCTATAAATGAGGTGACTTGGGCTATTTTTGAAGAAGGCTTTCGCACAGCTCATATCTCATCGGGAATAATGAGCCTGAAAAAGAAGGAGTTCCACAATCCAAGCGGCACCAAGGCGTGGCTGAATACATAGAAGAGTTCAACAATCTGACGCGTTATGCACCGGATGAGGTTGACACAGATGCCAAAAGAAAGGAAAAATTTCTGGAAGGCTTGAATGGTGAGCTGAATCTGTAGCTGGCTGTGGCATATGTTCCCACTTATCAGTCGCTTTGTGACAAGGCTGCTATATTGGAGAACAAAATGAAGCAAGTCGAGAGTAGGAAGAGGAAACACTCCGACAAGCACAACTCGGGATCGTCTCACAAACAATCTCACTATGATGACAGTGGAAGCTCAGGATCCCATAAGCATGGGAAATTCAACAAGCACCACAACCACAACCGTCATGACAACAAGCATCACCGCAGTCATGACAATGACAAGTACAAGAACCACAAGAGTGGACATAAGATCCACCACAGTGGGAATGGTAGTGGAAGTGGAAGTCAGCCTGCTAAAAGGGACATCAGTCAGGTTGAGTGCTTCAAATGCAAGAAGATGGGACACTATGCAAATGAGTGCCCCGAAAAGAAATTTGAAGGACCTGTCAAGCCCAATCCTTTCCAGAAAGGACAAGTGAACCACATCAGTGTGGAGGAGGTCTATGAGGAGCCTGACGTTGTTGCTGGTAAGTTCAGACTCAATTCCATTCCAGCATTTGTACTCTTTGACACTGGTGCATCTCATTCATTCATATCAAAAGCATTTGTTGATAGAAATGGGTTTGCATCTGAAAACATTGGGTGTCCAATAAAAGTTAGCTCTCCGGGTGGAGATATGATAGTAAGTCTTGGATGCCGGGACCTTGTCATAGAATTTGGAAAGCATAAGTTTCCAGTGAGCCTGATAATCCTAGATTCCCAAGGATTGGATGTAATTTTAGGAATGGATTGGATGGCTAAGTATGAAGGAGTGCTAGATTGTGCTAATCGTACTGTTGCACTCACAACCCCAGAAAGAAAAAGAATAAAATTCAAGTCAAACTTTGAATCAAAAGGAAGTAAGCTTAATTCTCTTAAGGGGGTTAGCATGGACAGTGTGCCAATTGTATGTGAGTATCCGGATGTGTTCCCGGAAGAATTACCAGGAATGCCACCAGATAGAGATGTGGAGTTTTTGATAGATTTGGTGCCAGGTGCTGGACCAATAGCAAAGAGACCATACAAAATGTCAGTTGATGAACTGAAGGAGCTCAAGAAGCAACTAGGAGAACAGTTGCAGAAAGGATTCATTCAACCAAGTTCTTCCTCTTGGGGAGCCCCAGTTTTGTTCGTGGAGAAGAAAGATAGAAGCCAAAGATTATGCATAGATTACCGTTCACTCAACGAGGTAACCATCAAGAACAAATATCCTTTGCCAAGAATAAATGACTTGTTTGATCAGCTAGAAGGAGCATGTGTGTTCTCGAAGATTGATCTAAGGTCAGGCTATTTTCAACTCAAGATAAGAGAGCAAGACATACCTAAAACAGCATTCACCACAAGGTATGGACTGTATGAGTATACTGTGATGCCTTTTGGCTTGACAAATGCTCTAGCATACTTCATGAATATGATGAACAAGGTGTTCATGGAATTCCTTGACAAATTTGTTGTCGTTTTCATCCATGACATCTTAGTCTACTCCAAGAGCAAAGAAGAGCATGAAGGACACTTGCGTTTGATACTTGAGAAGTTGAGAGAGCATAAGCTTTATGCCAAATTCAGCAAGTGTGAGTTCTGGTTGGAAGAAGTTGGTTTTCTTGGTCATGTTATGACAAAGGATGGTGTGGCAGTTGATCCTGCTAAAGTTTCAGCTGTAACAGAATGGGAATCTCCCAAGAATGTGAAAGAAGTTCGTAGTTTCCTTGGCTTAGCAGGTTACTACAGAAGGTTCATTGAAAATTTCTCAAAGGTTGCTAAGCCCATGACTGAATTGTTAAAGAAAGACAAGAAGTTTGCTTGGTCTGAAGGTTGTGAAGTCAGCTTTCAAGAATTGAAGAAGAGACTTGTGACAGCACCAATTTTATGTCTGCCAGATTTGGAAAAGGATTTCCAAGTATATTGTGATGCGTCTCATCAAGGTTTGGGAGCCATACTTATGCAAGACGGTAAAGTTGTGGCCTATGCCTCGAGACAACTCAAAACTCATGAGGTAAACTATCCTACTCATGATTTGGAGTTAGCCTCTGTCGTCCATGCACTCAAAACATGGAGGCATTACCTTTTGGGAAAACGTTGTGAAGTGTTCACGGACCAAAAAAGTTTGAAGTATATCTTCACCCAAAAGGAAATCAACATGAGACAAAGAAGATGGTTAGAGCTTATCAAGGATTATGACTTAAGTTTGCAATACCACCCCGGTAAAGCAAACGTTGTAGCAGATGCTCTAAGTCGTAAGGTATTTGTAAATGGCCTTACCAAAGGAGAATTGCCAGATGATTTGTGTACTCAATTCAAAGAACTCAGATTGGAGATTGTGCCTGAAGGACATCTTATGTCTTTGGATGTTCAACCCACTTTGTTGGACAAGATTCGAGAAGCTCAGAAGACCGATAAGGAAATTGAAGAGACTAAGAAAAATATTGGTCTAGGGAAAGCTAAGAATTTCCATGAAGACGGACAGGGTACATTATGGCATGGGAAACGTATCTGTGTTCCACAAGATCCGGAGTTACGGAAATTGATTTTGCAAGAAGCGCACAACTCTCCGTATTCTATTCACCCGGGTAACACCAAAATGTACATGGACATGAAAGAAAGATTTTGGTGGAACAATCTCAAAAGAGACATCGCCGAACATATTGCTTTCTGTGATGTGTGTAGTAGAGTAAAGGCGGAGCATCAGAAACCAGCAGGTTTGCTTCAACCACTACCTATTCCTGATTGGAAATGGGACAAAATCGGTATGGATTTCATTACCGGATTACCAAGGACCAGATCAGGATATGACTCCATATGGGTAGTAGTGGATCGCCTAACTAAAGTGGCTCATTTTATACCCGTGAAGACAACCTATACAAGTGCCAAGTTAGCCAAAATCTACATGAGTAGAATTGTATGCCTTCACGATGTGCCTAAGAGTATTGTGTCTGATAGGGGAACCCAATTCACTTCCCATTTTTGGAGACATCTACATGAGTCATTGGGAACGAGGTTGGAATTCAGTACTGCTTTTCACCCTCAAACCGATGGACAAACAGAAAGGAATAATCAAATTCTGGAAGACATGTTGAGGGCATGTGCCCTAGACTATGGAGCAAGTTGGGATGAAAGTCTGCCTTACGCAGAATTTTCTTATAACAACAGCTATCAAGCCAGCATTGAGATGGCACCGTTTGAGTTTCTCTACGGAAGAAAATGTACCACCCCATTGTTATGGAATGGTGTGGGAGAAAGAAGTTTATTCGGGCCAGATCTTATCAAAGAAGCCGAAGAGAAAGTCAAATTGGTTAAGGACAGGTTGAAGATAGCACAGTCCCGACAGAAAAGCTACGCAGATCCTAAGCGTAGAGAAGCCTATCTTAGAGTATCACCACTCCGTGGAGTGAAAAGATTCGGAGTCAAAGGAAAGTTGGCACCAAGATATGTTGGGCCATTCAAGATTCTGAGTCGCAAAGGAGAAGTTGCTTATGAAATTGAACTGCCAACATCTCTATCAGCAGTCCATAATGTATTTCATGTGAGTCAGCTTAAGAAATGTCACCCAGAAATGGAAGAATCTTCTTTGAAGGATACCATACCTTTGGAAGAAGTTCAACTAGAAAGTGATCTCACTTATGAAGAAAACACTATCAAGATTCTTGAGACTGCAGAAAGAGTCACGAGAACAAAGACTATCAAGTTTTGCAAAGTGCAATGGAACCATCATACTGAAGAGGAAGCAACATGGGAAAGAGAAGACGATCTTCGGAAAGACCACCCTCACCTATTTGCTAGCCAATCCAAATCTCGAGGGCGAGATTCACCTTAAGGGGGTTAGATTTGTAACATCCCTAAAATCATGATTTCAAAGTTTGCATATCATTCATGCATGCATATAGATTTGAGATCAATTTCAAACTCATTTCAGAAAAACAGAAGCACATAGTGCTATGATTTTATGTGAGCAGATTTAAATCAAATGACTATCTCCATTTGAAAGTTTGATTGTTTGTGAACCAAGTTTGTTGCCTTCTATGAGGATAGGTTTGAGTGTAGAATTTAAACCAAGTTTTTCAAATTGGAAATGGTTTCAAAAACCATTTTTCAAATCTTGCAAACCAAGTGCCTAGTCTCTGTTATTTTGATCTCCAAGCTTGACCAAGCCTTTACTTAGCAAACCACCTGACTTTGTGCCCAATTTTGAGAATACTACACACTGCAAAAATCCCAAGAAAGTTTGAATTCAAATGGAACTTGAATTCATTTGAAAACCTATTCTGAAAATCGAGTCAGAAAAAGAAAAAGAGCAAACAAATGAAAAGGGCCTAGCGCCACTAATCTAGCCCAGCATCTGAACATGCCCAAGTAGCCCACCCGAGCCATTTCTTTTCCTTCCGCACGCGCGAGCACACCCACTCAGCCACTGACAGCCGGAACCCACCTCCCTTTGCGCGCTTCGCTGACGAACGGGCCCTCTCCACGTCAGCTTCGTCTTCCCCTGATTCCGCGCACGACCTCCGCCGCTGCCCGTTGCTGCACTGATTTCGCGAGCTTAATTGGCATTGATGCAGCAAGAGTTTCTTGTCGAGCCTCTGGCTATAAAATCCCCACATCCTCGCGACCATTTCCCGCCAAACAATTTCGCCTTCACGCCACCAGGCTGCCCACAACTCGGACGACGCCGTCGCTGTTCCGACGACTGCGCCGGCGAATTCCGGTGAGCTCCGTGTTCCCCTTTGTCTCTAGTTCATGCTATCAAGTTCAGCAAGTCTTTGCGCACCTACTGACACTCCCCAATTGCCCTCGGATGATCCGTAGCTCCAGCAACGTCGACGACCGGCCGCCACCGTTCTCTGCACGAACTCCGGCGACCTCCCTCCGTAAGTAGCCACCGCCCCTTGCCCTCTGACTGATACACCTAGAATCTCCATCGTTGTGCGCATCTAACAGTACCCCTATTTTGGCTTAGCGCGACGAGGAACCTCGCCAACGTCGACGACTGACCGTGCCGACGTCTGCCTCTACTCCGACGAGGAATCCACGCCGTGTCCGCGCGCCCCTCGACGAACCATCGCCACCTTGAGCATCGGCAGCATCCTGCGATTCTGGTAAGCGCCTCCTTTCTTCCCCGGGCGACCTAGAACGCCGGCGCCGCCACTGACCGACGCGCCGCCGCCAGCCGCCGCCCCTAGCGCCGCTCGTTTCTGGTTAGAAGATTCTTAGCCGTCAGATCCAGATCTAGCGCGTAGAAATAGTTCACTTAATGAAGGGGTATGGATAGATCTGAGCCGTGAAGCGATAGTTAGATCCAACGGCGCGGAAGGGTGATCCGGTGCGAACCGGTATGCACCAGTAAAATCGTGACGCGTGTCTAGGGTTGGATTCAAAATTAGAATTCAAATCAGATTTAGATCCAATTTTCAAATGGCTATAACTTGAGTTTTCCACGTTAGAGTTTTGCAAATTTTATACCGTTGGATTCAGTGAGTCAAGCCCTTTATGAATCTGCAATGTGTTTAACAAAAAGTTTTTGTTAAAATGACTTTGTATGCAGAAACATATTTAGGTCCATTTTGAGTATAGATTTTGTTTAGCAAATAGTTTTAGTGCTAAATAAGTTTAGTTAACAACTTTTTGACTTTGTTTTGTTTCTGTATCATGCACTTGCTTGGTAGAGTTTTCAAAATCATCACTTAGCATTTTCTTGCATGCATGCATTCATATTTTTGTTTGTATATGAATTGTGTGTAATTGTGTGCTACAAATTTTTGTGTAGATTTTGCTAGTGACTGTGATTGTGAAGAGTGCTGCTCTCCCCATTACCAAGGCAAGTGATACTTCATGATATTTCCACCCCTTTATTTTGAATAAGCATTAGAATTATTTTTGCTAAGTCTTGCATGCTAATTTTGCCAAATGCTCTGTTGGGAAATCCTAAGTAGTTGTAGAATAGTAGAATTGCTAGGAAATTTCCTAAGTTAAGATACTATGCCATGCTTAGCCTAGCTAGTAGAAAACAAGGGTTGGTAAAGTATATACATGCTATGATGAAAATAGTTCTAAGTCTTTTGGACCTATGCTTTTCTTAATAAAACAACTAAGTCAATGAACTTCCTGGGTGGAATGGGACTTGAATGGTGGTTTTTGGTTAAGTGGTTACACAAGGCCATGGATATGGCTTGTGTATCTCACTTGTGGTATGCCACCCAGGCACAAAGGGATTTGGAGGCCAAGTGTTGAGAAAGCTTACAATGCAACCACTTGGCAATATGGGCTCTGCCATGATCATATAGGTTGCTAGAACTTAGTCACTTGGACAGTTGGTGGTAGTGGGAATGATAGGTTGGAGCGCGTCCATTTGACTAAGGAAAGGCTTCTGAAAGGTCCTGGCTTGGGAAACCAAGTCTGGTGGGGAAAGTGCACAACATCTGCAGTTGGAAAATCCAAGTACTTAGCCAAGTCCATGGCAATGGACAACTTGAGCATCAAGACATGGAAGCTACAAGAATCTCATCACTCCAACTTCTAAGTAAAACTTGTGGGTGAACAAGGGTAAAGGACCCCAATGTCTATTGGTGGTTTCTTGGGAAGCTTTTGACAAAGAAAAACTTAGTGATTTCAACTAATAGGAAAAACCTATTTTGAGCAAAGCAAGCCAAGCTACACCTAGCCAAAAATGCATATAGTAATATAGTCCACTTAAAATTTACTAAGGTATCACTTGCCAATACTATTCCAAAGTATTGACCCACTGTGGCTGTAACTTGTGATGTTGCAGGTTACTCAGATGATGATTAGGAGTCATGAGTCTACACTCAACATGCTTGCCTGTGGCACATGAAGATGAAGACTTGTGTTTATTTACTTATTCCAAAACTCTTGTATTAGGCCTGTGGCCATGAGTTGTAAAATACTATGTTTTATCTCTGGAATGGATGTAATAAAATACTATGTCTTACATTTGAACACTATTTAAAAGATCTATATCATTTCCGATCAATAATATGTCATCCACATATAATATCAGAAATGCGACATTGCTCCCACTCACCTTATATCATCCGTGAAAGTAACAAAATAACGATATCCACCTCGCGCCGACACACTCATTGGACCACAGACATCAGAATGTAAGATTTCCAATAAATTTGTCGCCTGTTCCATTGAACCGGAAAACAGCGTTCTAGTCATCTTGCCCATAAGGCATGGCTCACATGTATAAAATGATTTAAAATCAAGTGATTCCAAAAGTCCATCTAAATGGAGCTTCTTCATGCGTTTAACGTCAATATGACCTAGACGGCAGTGCCACATATATGCGAATATATCATTAAGTTTAATCCTTTTAGCATCAACATTATGAATATGTGTAACACTATTATCGAGATCCAATAGAAATAAACCATTCATCATCGGTGCATGACCATAAAATATTTCATTCATATAAATAGAACAACCATTGTTCTCGGATTTAAATGAATAACCACTTCGCATCAAACACGATCTAGATACAATGTTCATGCTCAGTGCAGGCACCAGATAACAATTATTCAAGTTTACTACTAATCCCGACAACAAGTGGAGAGGCAGCGTTCTGACGGCGATCACATCAACGCTTGATACATTGCCGACGCGCATCTTGACCTCACCCCTTGCTAGCGGTCGCTTGTTTCGCAGCCCCTGATTCGAGGTACAAATATTAGTAACTGAACCGGTATCAAATACCCAGGTGCTACTGCGAGCACTAGTCAAGTACACATCAAAACCATGTATATCATATATACCTTTGTTTTCCTTGCCGGCCTTCTTGTCTCCCAAATACTTGGGGCAGTTGCGCTTCCAGTGGCCAGTCCCCTTACAATAGTAGCACTCGGTATCAGACTTAGATCCAAATCGGGGTTTCTTTTCAGGCACGGCAACCGACTTGCCGCCCTTACTTCCCTTCCGTTTTCCCTTCTTGTCTTTCTTGAAACCAGTTTTCTTATTGATCATCAACACTTGATGTTCCTTCTTGATCTCCACTTCTGCAGTTTTAAGCATTGACAGAAGCTCGGGGAGAGACTTCTTCATGCCTTGCATATTATAGTTCATCATGAAGCTCTTATAGATAGGTGGTAGAGACTGCAGAACACGATGGATGCCTAAGTAAATGGGAATCGTTATTCCCAAGGACACAAGCTTATCGGCGTAACCCGACATCTTAAGTACATGATCACTTACAGAGCTGTGCTCTTCCATCATGCAGCTAAAGAACTTTTCTGAAGCATTGTAGCTCTCTACAACAATATGTATGTCGAAAATCATTTTCAAATCACCCATTGTATCAAATGCATTGCCGTTTTCGAAACGCTTTCGAAGTTCCGGCTCTAGCCCATACAATATGCCGCAATGAACTAAGTTGTGGTCCTCCTGACTAGTCTGATAGACATTCTTCTCCTTGTCAGGGGCATCATCGAAAGGTGGGGGGCCTAGCGGCGCTTCTAGCACATATTGCTTTTGTGCAGCAGAGAGGAGAATCCTCAAATTCATGGCCCATTCGGTAAAGTTGCTACCGTTTGTTGCAAGTTTCTCTTTCTCCATGAACACATTGAAATTAAAAGCAGGTGGTGCCATCTACAACAGTATTTGTAAAGTTTAGACTAAGTTTATGATAGATTGAGTTCAACTAATCCACATTACGAATGAAATCCCACTCAAAAACGACATCCCTCGTGCCTTTTTGGTGATTACATGAACCAAATCCACTACACCAAGTCCGATCATCACGTGAGTCGGTGTAGCTTCAAAGGCGAGCATCAAATGGGCATCATATCTACTATATGACTCATGCTTAACCTTTCGGTCCGTGTTCCGAGGCCATGTCTATACATGCTAGGCTCGCCAAGTTAGAACCTTAGTATTCGCGTGTGTAACTGTCTTACACCCTAAATATGGTCGTGGATCCAAGAACACCCGATCATCACGTGATGTCTTGGAGCGACGAAAACATAATCGGTGCATACTTAAGGAAGAACACATTATTATCTTGATATTTAAATGAGGGATCATCTTATTATGCTAATAAAACGCCAAACAAGCAATATAAGATGTTATCAAACATCACATGTTTATAAGTGGAATGATATGGTTTCCGCATATGATCTCCATCATGTGCGCCATGATATGATCACTATCATACCTATATGTGTAATTGAAAGGATCGTATGGGCACCTAGAGGGGGGGTGAATAGGTGCTACTTCAAATTTTCTTCTTTTTCAAATTAAGGTTTGACAATAAGGTAAATTCTCTAGATAATGCAACTATGGTGAATTTACCTATATGACAATTATGCAAGAGCTACCACAACACAAAGTAGTAACAAGTAAGTAAGGTGCGGTAAAGGATAGTGGTAACCGAAAAGTGGACGCGGAGACACAAGGATTTGTTTCCCGTAGTTCCTTCCTTTTGAGGGGAAGTACGTCTACGTTTGGAGAGGGGGTGGTTTCAAACCACCAACGCCACGAGAGGACTCCCTTGTTCTCCGATGAATCTCACCCCAACGGGATCGATTCACCTTCCACTATATCGGCAACCTTCAAGGTGGAAGCCGGCACCGTTACAAGTTTGGGGCACACATCCACAACTTAATCGGAGGCTCCCAAATACAAACAAGCTATCGAAGCAATCAAAGACAAGCTTGTAAGAACAAAAACAAGAGCTAGGGTTTTCAACAAAACACTAGAGCAAAGGGGCCCTCAAGGAAATGAGGGGGAAATGAAGATCTCTTTTGGTGAAGTAGTAGATCGGGGCTTCCTCCTTCGATTCCCCAAAGATCAAGGACTTTGGGTGGTTGGATGAGGAGATCTTGAGAATTTGAGTGGCTCCAATGGACTCCAATGGTGGGCAATGACTTTAATGTGATGAGCACTTTGTCCCAAGGGAGGTGGAGGGGTATTTATACCCCTCCACAAAATCTGACCGTTGATGCATTTATTGCAGCGGTAGTACCGGAAGTTCAAGCGGTACTACCGGACCACCCTTTTTCAAACTGCATCAAGTCCTGCCCCCAGCGGTACTAATATTGTTGCTACCGGAAAGCGGTAATACCGCCTGAGGCAACTGGTACTACCGGACCTGGAGAGATCAGCACTTTTCCATACGAAAAACTCTCTGTCACGCCAGGTAGTAAAACGCGGTACTACCGCATTTTGCTACCGCACGCATGTAGCTTTTGCAACGATAAAAACTCATCACGCTAGGTAGTAAAATGCAGTACTACCGCATTTTTCTACCGGCACAGACAAAAGCTTTTTGCAACGTACAAACAGTCTCTGTCATGCCAGGTAGTAAAATGCGGTACTACCGCATTTTGCTACCGGTGCAAACAGTAGCTTTTTTCAATGTTTAAAAAGGCTCTGTCCTGAGCAGTACTAAAATGCGGTACTACCGCATTTTAGTACCGGAGCAGGCAAAAGCTTTTAACAAGATGTAAAAAAGCTTCTGTCGCGTTAGGTACTAAAATGCGGTACTACCGCTTTTTAGTACCTGGCACGGCAGAGACTTTTTGACAGTTAGTCACTTGCTTCTGTTTGGTCCGGTAGCACCGCTTTTTGGTACCGCGCCAGGCAGACAGTTTTTGAATGTTTGCAAACCTTTTTAATGTACCTGCGACACACTTAGCAAATCATTAGTCCGATATGTGTGTTGTTATCAAACACCAAAATCACTAGGGATAGCAAATGCTCTTTTAGTAAGGCCAAGGTCTATGTATTTTACACGTTATGTGTGTTGTAAGAGTATCATCTCATACTTCTACTTACAACATTACCATATCATAACACTATCCCAGCAACAATCTAAACTAGACGCCTCTAATTTATCCATTGCAAGTTTTACGTGGCTTAGGGCTTTCGAAGATAGAACCGTTCATACCTATGAACATGAACCACAACGAGGATAACCAAATTGTTGACATCTCGTTGCAAATTAGATATTGACTATAGTAGGAGAGACATACACCCGCTAGTCACTTATGCAAACTAGTTGCATGTCAAGTGTGGAACAGGTCTCATGTGCGAGGACATGTAAAGTTTGTTCGGGCCACTTCATACCACTATGCCACCAATATACAAAATACAACTAAGAAGCAATAACATGATCATTATCGCCCACATACTCATTGTAGGGTTCGCAGCATAGAAAACAAAAAATTTCCTACGATGGGAACAACTATGTACCAAGATCTATCTACTAGATACAAACAACAGGAGGATGTATATCCGTAGAGAACATACCCTTGAAGACCGACAAATCTTAACGATTTAAACTCGTGGTTGATGTAGACGATCTCTTGCCGATCTCAAGATCGAGAGGAAGTCCTAGCGCCGCAAATCAGCAGCGCATCCGTGCTCGCACACACGTCTGAGGCACTAAGCAACCTCCACCTCCTCGCTCCAGCGATGCAGCGGAAGCACAACTCTTTCTTGCCGAATAGCCACCGGAAACATGTATCTCGCTAGTCCAAGACCATGGGGAATAAATTCTAGAGGGGGAGAGAGATCCTTCACGAGGTGGTGTGAGTGAGAGAGAGGGAGAGGGGTGCCTTTTATAGGAGGAGGGGGCACCCAAGGGGGTGTCCGCCGGCCATGGGGGATGCCCCCTTCCCTCCTTCATTCATGTGGGTGACACTCCACTCACAAAAATCCATTCAAATCCCTCCACTCAAAATCCCACTCAAACTTGCCATTAAATTTCCACCAAATTTAATGCAAACTCTCATTAAATAAAACTCTTTTATTTATTCAGAATTTTGTCAATTACTTTAATGACAAACATTCACATATAACCCCTTGCTAGAATTCTATTTCACATGCATAACCACTTTATGCAATTTCACCCGAAAATTTGTTTCGGTATCTAATGAAATAAATTCCTGCGCTTGTTATTCTTTCCGGCATGAAACTTTTGCTCCAATTGGATGTCAGTGTCTCTTAAGTGTGTCACCCTACGGTTCGTTAATAATGTGGACATGATCGAGACCCCTCTCGGATCAATAATCAGAAGCGGGATCTGGAGACCCATACTGACTCCCACACATTCAACGATGACTTTCTTGTGATCGTCAGAACCTTTTACGCTAGTATATTAATCCCTTTGTTTCGCGATATATTACATGTCCCAGATTCGAACATCGGTATCTCCATACCTAGTTTGATCTCGTTACTGACATGCACTCTTTTCTTGTTCCCGTGATATAACATTCTAGTGATCAAATCACTTGCTTGCAAGCTAACCAATGTGATATCACGAAGAGGGCCCAGAGTATATCTATCCGTCATCGGGATGAACAAATTCCACTCTCGATCCATGGGCCTCAACGTAACACTTTATTAGTTTTGAACCCATCTTTATAATCACCCTGTTATGGTGTGACATTTGATGTTATCAAGAGACTCTTCCGGTGTTAGTGATTGACATGATCTCATGGTCTAAGGATTAGGATTACTTCTTAAGTTGTTATAGCAATATAAACTCAATGACTTTGATCGTAATGCTATACTTCAGATGAATGTTCGTCACACCATTACACTAATGTTGTGATCCCGTTATTAACAACATCCAATGTCCATGATCAGGAAACCTTGATCATCTTGTTAATCAACGAGCTAGTTTATGAGAGAGGCATAAATAAGAACTTTCTGTTTGTTTATTAAACACACATGTATTAATGTTTCCGTATTAATACAATTATAGCATGCAAAATAAACATCTATCATATACTTGGAATATACATAATAAACACTTTATTATTGCCTCTCAGGGCATATTCCCTTCAGTCTCCCACTTGCACTAGAGACAATAATCTAGTTACATAGTGATGAATCTAACACCCATGGAGTTCTGGTGTTGATCATGTTTTGCTCTAGGGAGAGTTTTAGTCAACGAATCTACTACATTGAGATCCGTGTGTACTTTACAAATCTTTATATCTCCATCCTTGACATGCTCGCGCATGGAGTGAAACTGACGCTTAATATGCTTGGAATTCTTGTGAGACCTTGGTTCTTTGGCATTGGCAATGGCACTATTGTTGTCACAATAGACACCATTGGGTCCAACGCGCTTGCAACCACACCTAGTTCGGATATGAACTCCTTCATCCAAACCGCTTCCTGAGCCGCTTTCGAAGAAGCAACATATTCGGCCTCCGTTGTTGATCCCGCCACCACAGGTTGTTTGGAACTCCTCCAACTAACCGCTCCGCCATTCATGAGAAATACGTATCCGGATTGAGACTTAGAGTCATCCGGATTGGTGTCAAAGCTAGCGCCGACATAACACTTAGCGACTAGCTCTTCTTCACCTCCGTACACAAGAAACATATCCTTAGTTCTTCGTAAGTACTTAATTATATTCTTGACCGCTATCCAGTGTTCCGAACCTGGATCCGATTGGTACCTACTAGTCAAACTAATAGCATGTGCCACATCCGGTCTTGTACATAGCATGGCGTACATTATAGAGCCTATGGTTGAAGCATAGGGGACTTTGTCCATTATCTCTCTTTCTTCCGCCGTAGATGGACTTTGAGTCTTACTCAATGTCTTGCCTTGCAACATAGGTAAGAACCGCTTCTTACTTCCGTCCATTTTAAACTTCTTTAAAATCTTATCAAGGTATGTACTTTGCGATAGCCCTATTAGGCGCCTAGATCTATCTCTATATATCTTTATGCCTAATATGTATGACGCTTCACCTAGGTCCTTCATTGAAAATTTGCTGTTTAGATAATTTTTAACACTGTTTAAAAGATCTATATCATTTCCGATCAATAATATGTCATCCACATATAATATAAAAAATGCCACATTTCTCCCACTCACTTTCTTGTAAATACAAGCTTCTCCATAAGTTTGGTCAAATCCAAACTCTTTGATCACCTCATCAAAGCGGAGATTCCAACTTCGTGATGCTTGCTTCAATCCATAGATGGATCGCTGAAGTTTGCACACCTTGTTAGCATCCTTAGGATCGACAAAACCCTTTGGTTGTATCATATACAACTCTTCTTCAATATTACCATTGATAAACGCGGTTTTGACATCCATCTGCCATATCTCATAATCGAAATATGCAGCAATTGCTAACATAATCCTAACTGACTTTAGTATCGCTACAGGAGAGAATGTCTCATCGTAGTCAACTCCTTGAATTTGTCGAAACCCCTTTGCGACAAGTCGAGCTTTATAGACGGTCACATTACCATCAGCATCAGTTTTCCTTTTGAAAATCCATTTGTTCTCCATGGCCTTTCGGTCGTGAGGTAATTCCACCAAGTTCCAAACTTGATTTTCATACATGTATTCCATCTCGGATTTCATGGCTTCTAACCATTTGTTGGAATCCGGGCTCATCATCGCTTCTTCATACGTTGCAGGGTCATCAATTTCATCAACCATGAAATTCATAACAGGGTTTCCGTACAGCTCAGGAGTTGCACGCGTCCTGCTAGACCTGCGAGGTTCGGTAGTACTCTCTTTTGGAGTTTCATGATCATTATCATCAGTTCCCTCTTCAACAGGTGAAGCCAACTCCGGAACAACTTCCGGCGCTGCGCTACTCGCCATACTTTGAAGAGAAGGTTCAATAACCTCTTCTAGTTCTACCTTCCGACTACTCACACCTTTCGCGGGAAACTCTTTCTCTAGAAAGGATCCATTCTTGGCAACAAAAATCTTGCCCTCAGATCTGTGATAGAAGGAATACCCAATAGTTTCCTTAGGGAATCCTATGAAGACGCATTTTTCCGCTTTGGGTTCGAGTTTATCCGGTTGAAGTTTCTTCACATAAACATCGCATCCCCAAACTTTAAGAAATGACAGCTTAGGTTTGTTTCCAAACCACAATTCATACGGTGTCTTTTCAACGGATTTAGATGGTGCCCGATTTAAAGTGAATGCAGCAGTTTCTAGTGCATAACCCCAAAATGACAACGACAAGTCCGTCAGAGACATCATAGATCGAACCATATCCAATAAAGTACGATTACGACGTTCCGACACACCATTTCGTTGTGGTGTTCCGGAAGGTGTGAGTTGTGAAACAATTCCACACTCTTTCATGTGAGTGCTAAACTCGTAACTAAGACACTCACCTCCAAAGTCGGACCGTAGAAATTTGATCTTTCTATTACGATGATTTTCCACTTCATTCTGAAATTCCTTGAACTTTTCAAAGGTTTCAGACTTGTGTTTCATCAAGTAGATATAATCGTATCTACTCAAATCATCCGTGAAAGTAACAAAATAACGATATCCACCTCGCGCCGACACACTCATTGGACCACATACATCAGAATGTATGATTTCCAATAAATCTGTCGCCCATTCCATTGAACCGGAAAACGGCGTTCTAGTCATCTTGCCCATAAGGCATGGCTCACATGTATCAAATGATTCAAAATAAAGTGATTCCAAAAGTCCATCCGAATGGAGATTTTTCATGCGTTTAACGCCAATATGACCTAGACGGCACTGCCACATATATGCAGATATATCATCATTTAGTTTAATCCTTTTAGCATCAACATTATGAATATGTGTAATATTATTATCGAGATCCAACAGAATTAAACCATTCATCATCGGTGCAGGACCATAAAAGATTTCATTCATATAAATAGAACAACCATTGTTCTTGGATTTAAATGAATAACCACTTCGCATCAAACACGATCCAGATACAATGTTCATGCTCAGCGCAGGCACCTGATAAAAATTATTCAAGTTTATAACTAATCCCGACGGCAAGTGGAGAGGTAGCGTTCCGATGGCGATCACATCAACGCTTGATCCATTATCGACACGCATCTTGACCTCACCCTTGCTAGCGGTCGCTTGTTTCGCAACCCCTGATTCGAGTTACAAATATTAGCAACTGAACCGGTATCAAATACCCCAGGTGCTATTGCGAGCACTAGTCAAGTACACATCAATAACATGTATATCATATATACCTTTGTTTGCCTTGCCGGCCTTCTTGTCTCCCAAATACTTGGGGCAGTTGCGCTTCCAGTGGCCAGTCCCCTTACAATAGTAACACTCGGTATCAGACTTAGGTCCAAGTCGGGGTTTCTTTTCAGGCATGGCAACCGGCTTGCCGCCCTTACTTCCCTTCCGTTTTCCCTTCTTGTCTTTCTTGAAACCAGTGTTCCTATTGATCATCAACACTTGATGTTCCTTTTAGATCTCCACTTCTGCAGTTTTAAGCATTGACAGAAGCTCGGGGAGAACTTCTTCATGCCTTGCATATTATAGTTCATCACAAAGCTCTTATAGCTAGGTGGCAGAGACTACAGAACACGATGGATGCCTAAGTCAATGGGAATCTATATTCCCAAGGACACAAGCTTATCGGTGTAACCCGACATCTTGAGTACATGCTAACTTACGGAGCTGTGCTCTTCCATCATGCAGCTAAAGAAATTTTCTGAAGCATTGTAGCTCTCTACAGCAACATGTGTGTCGAAAATCATTTTCAACTCACCCATTGTATCAAATGCATTGCCGTTTTCGAAACGCTTTCGAAGTTCCGGCTCTAGCCCATACAATATGCCGCAATGAACTAAGTTGTGGTCCTCCTGACGAGTCTGATAGACATTCTTCTCCTCGTCAGGGGTATCCTCAAAAGGTGGGGGGCCTAGCGGCGCTTCTAGCACATATTGCTTTTGTGCAACAGAGAGGATAATCCTCAAATTCATGGCCCATTCGGTAAAGTTGTTACCGTTTGTTGCAAGTTTCTCTTTCTCCATGAACACATTGAAATTAAAAGTAGGTGGTGCCATCTACAACAGAATTTGTAAAGTTTAGACTAAGTTTATGATAGATTGAGTTCAACTAATCCACATTATGAATGAACTCCCACTCAAAAACGACATCCCTCGTGTCCTTTTGGTGACTACATGAACCAAATCCACTACACCAAGTCCAATCATCACGTGAGTCGGTGCAGCTTCAAAGGCGAGCATCAAATGGGCATCATATCTACTATATGACTCATGCTTAACCTTTCAGTTCGTGTTCCGAGGCCATGTCTGTACATGCTAGGCTCGCCAAGTAAGAACCTTAGTATTCGCGTGTGTAACTTTCTTACACCCGAAATATGGTCGTGGATCCAAGAACACCCGATCATCACGTGATGTCTTGGAGCGACGAAAATATAATCGGTGCATACTAAAGGAAGAACACATTCTTATCTTGATATTTAAATGAGGGATCATCTTATTATGCTAATAAAACGTCAAACAAGCAATATAAGATGCTATCAAACATCACATGTTTATTAGTGTAATGATATGATTCCCGCATATGATCTCTATCATGTGCACAGTGGTATGATCACTATCATACCTATATGTGTAAGGCCAAGGTCTATGGAACTTACACGTTATGTGTGTTGTAAGAGTATCATCTCATACTTCTACTTACAACATCATCATATCATAACACTAGCCCAGCAACAATCTAAACTAGACGCCTCTAATTTATCCATTGCAAATTTTACGTGGCTTAGGGCTTTCGAAGATAGAACCGTTCATACCTACAAACATGAACCACAACGAGGATAACCAAATTGTTGTTAACTCGTTGCAAAATAGATATTGACTATAGTAGGAGAGACATACACCCGCTAGCCACTTATGCAAACTAGTTGCATGTCAAGCGTGGAACAAGTCTCATGTGCGAGGACATGTAAAGTTTGTCCGGGCCGCTTCATCCCACTATGACACCAATATCCAAAATTACAACTAAGGAGCAACAACATGATCATAATCGCCCACATACTCATATGTGTACTACCCGTGTAAAGCATCTACGCATAGATCCGGCTCTGATACCACTGTAGGGTTCGCAGCATAGAAAACAAAAAATTTCCTACGATGGGAACAACTATGTACCAAGATCTATCTACTAGATACAAACAATGGGAGGATGTATATCCGTAGAGAACATACCCTTGAAGACCGACAAAGCTTAACGAGTTAAACTCATGGTTGATGTAGACGATCTCTTGCCAATCTCAAGATCGAGAGGAAGTCGTAGCGCCGCAAATCAGCAGCGCATCCGTGCTCGCAAGCACGTTCGAGGCAACGAGAAACCTCCGCCTCCTCGCTCCAGTGATGCAGCGGAAGCACAACTCTTTCTTTCCGAATAGCCACCGGGAACATGTATCTCGCTAGTCCGAGACCATGGGGAATAAATTCTAGAGGGGGAGAGAGATCCTTCATGAGGAGGTGTGAGTGAGAGAGAGGGAGAGGGGTGCCTTTTATAGGAGGAGGGGGGCACCCAAGGGGGTGGCCGCTGGCCATGGGGGATGCCCCCTCCCTTCCTTCATTCATGTGGGTGGACCCACTCCACTCAAAAAAATCCATTCAAATCCCTCCACTCAAAATCCCACTCAAACTTGCCATTAAATTTCCACCAAATTTAATGCAAACTCTCATTAAATAAAACTCTTTTATTTATTCAGAATTTTGTCAATTACTTTAATGACAAACATTCACATATAACCCCTTGCTAGAATTCTATTTCACATGCATAACCACTTTATGCAATTTCACCCGAAAACCTGTTTCGGTATCTAGTGAAATAAATTCCCGCGCTTGTTATTCTTTCCGGCATGAAACTTTTGCTCGAAGGATGTCGGTGCCTCTTAAGTGTGTCACCCTACGGTTCGTGAATAATGCGGACATGATCGAGACCCCTCTCGGATCAATAATCAGAAGCGGGATCTGGACACCCATACTGACTCCCACACATTCAACGATGACTTTCCTGTGATCGTCGGAACCTTTTACGCTAGTATCTTAATCCTTTTATTTGGCGATATATTACATGTCCGAGATTCGATCATCGGTATCTCCATACCTAGTTTGTTCTCGTTACTGACATGCATTCTTTTCTCGTTCCCGTGATATAACATTCTAGTGATCAAATCACTTGCTTGCAAGCTAACCAATGTGATATCACCGAGAGGGCCCAGAGTATATCTATCCGTCATCGGGATGAACAAATTCCACTCTCGATCCATGGGCCTCAACATAACACTTTATTAGTTCTGAACCCATCTTTATAATCACCCTATTACGGTGTGACGTTTGATGTTATCAAGAGACTCTTTCGGTGTTGGTGATTGACATGATCTCATGGTCTAAGGATTAGGATTACTTCGTAAGTTGTTATAGCAATATAAACTCAATGACTTTGATCGTAATGCTATACTCCGGATGAATGTTCGTCACACCATTACACTAATGTTGTGATCCCGTTATTAACAACATCCAATGTCCATGATCAGGAAACCTTGATCATCTTGTTAATCAATGAGTTAGTTTATGAGAGAGGCATAACTAGGAACTTTCTGTTTTCTTATTAAACACACATGTATTAATGTTTCCGTATTAATACAATTATAGCATGCAAAATAAACAACTATCATATACTAGGAATATACATAATAAACACTTTATTATTGCCTCTCAGGACATATTTCCTTCACTCATATATGTACTACCTGTGTAAAGCATCTATACATAGATCCGGCTCTGATACCACTGTAGGGTTCACAACATAGAAAACAAAAAAAATCCTACGATGGGAACTATGTACCAAGATCTATCTACTAGATACAAACAACAGGCGGATGTATATACATAGAGAACATACCATTGAAGACCGACAAAGCTTAACGAGTTAAACTCGTGGTTGACGTAGACGATCTCTTGTCGATCTCAAGATCGAGAGAAAGTCCCAGCGCCGCAAAACAGCAGCTCATCCGTGATCGCACACACGTACAAGACACCGAGCAACCTCTGCCTCCTCGCTCTAGCAATGCAGCGGAAGCACAACTCTTTCTTGCCGAATAGCCACCGGGAACATGTATCTCACTAGTCCGAGACCATGGAGATAAATTCTAGAGGAGGAGAGAGATCCTTCACGAGGAGGTGTGAGTGAGAAGTGAGGAGGGGGGGGTGCCTTTTATAGGAGAGGGGGAAACCCCATTGGGGTGGCCGGCGCATGGGGGCTGCCCTCTTGCCCTCCCCTCATTCATGTGGGTGGATACTCCACTCACAAAAATCTCTTCATTTCCCTCCACTCAAAATCCCACTCAAAATTGCTATTAAATTTCCACCAAATTTAATACAAACTCTTATTTAAATAAAACTCCTTTTATTTATTCAGAATTTTGTCAATTACTTTAATGACAAAGATTCACATATAACCCCTTGGTAGTATTTCATTTCACATGCAAAAACACTTTCTGCAATTTCACCCAAAAACCTGTTTCGGTATCTAGTGAAATAAATTCATGCGCTTGTTATTATTTTCGGTATGAAACTTTTGCTCCAATTGGATGTCAGTGTCCCTTAAGTGTGCCACCCGACGGTTCGTGAATAATGCGGACATGATCGAGACCCTTCTCCGATCAATAATCAGAAGCGGGACCTAGAAATCCATACTGACTCCCACACATTCAACGATGACTTTCCTGTGATTGTCGGAATCTTCTACGTTAGTATCTTAATCCCTTTGTTTCACGATTTATTACATGTACGAGATTCGATCATCGGTATCTCCATACCTAGTTTGATATCGTTACCGACATGCACTCTTTTCTCGTTCTCGTGATATAACATTCTAGTGATCAAATCACTTGTTTGCAAGCTAACCAATGTGATATCACAGAGAGGGCCCAGAGTATATCTATCTGTCATCGGGATTAACAAATTCCACTCTTGATCCATGAGCCTCAACATAACATTTTAGTAGTTCTGAAGCCATCTTTATAATCACCCAGTTACAGTGTGACGTTTGATGTCATCAAGAAACTCTTCCGATGTTAGTGATTGACATGATCTCATGGTCTAAGGATTAGGATCACTTCGTAAGTTGTTATATCAATATAAACTCAATGACTTTGATCGTAATGCTATAATTCGGATGAATGTTCATCACATCATTATACTAATGTTGTGATCTCGTTATTAACAACATCCAATGTCTATGATTAGGAAACTGTGATCATCTTGTTAATCAGCGAGCTAGTTTATGAGAGAGGCATAACTAGGAACTTTCTGTTTGTTTATTAAACACACATGTATTAACGTTTCCGTATTAATATAATTATAGCATGCAAAATAAACATATATCATATACTTGGAATACACATAATAAACACTTTATTATTGCCTCTGAGAGCATATTTCCTTCAAGAAAGCCCTACCGTGTATATATTCTTTGGTTGCTCTATTTTTCATTTATTTTTTGAGCTGGGGATTTGCTCAGTTCCGATGGAACGTGAAAATCACAAGAACGAGAAACAGAAAAGAGACTCGGTTGTTTCTAACATACAAACTCATGGGCCCCTCGTGTCTGGCATGGAGAAAAGAATAAGCACGGAAGGGAGGAAAGGGGATCGATGCCCAATTTCGTCTGGTGCCTCCACAATCTGAGAAATCTGCTCCGAGGTCGTCACAAATCAGGCTCCACGCCAGCATCCCCTCCGCTAGAGCGCACTACCTCGTCTCTCTGCTCCGCCTCCCGCCTTCATCCTTCTCGTTGGACTCCGCCGATGTAACATCCCTAAATTCATATTCCAAAACTCATTCATATCATCTTTGCATTCATCATCATTTAGGGCTTTTCTCAAAATCATTTCAGAAACAGGAGCAATTGTGGCTCATTATTTTATGTATGAAAACCCTAGCCTTTGTGCTACATACTATTGGGAAAGATGTTGTTATTCATTCAGAATGTTTTGAATTCAAACTTAAGTGGTCTCAAAAGCTTGAGCAAAAATATCAAAGAAAAATATGAATTAAAACAAATTCTATGCCTACTATCACACATCTCATAAAGGCATAGTTTTAATTTATTTTCAAAAGACCCAAGTGTTCAGATGTGTTTGACACTCATTTAAGAACAAGTTTTATTTTACAGAAGTCTGTAAAGCTTTGGATTCAAACAGATTTGAATTTGGGTTTAAAAACCATTTCTGGAAATTCAATTAGAAAAAGAAAGGGGATAAATAAGAAAAAAATAGCCAAAACAGCCAATCTGGCCGACCCAGCCCAACATGGCCCAGCTAGCCCAGCAGCTCCCACCCCGCGAATCGTTTTCTTTCACCCACTCTCGCACCCACCAGCTCACCGATGAAGGACCCGCTCCCTCCCTCTCGCTGACAACCACGGCCCACTCGAGCATCGTCGTCTCCACCCGCGACCAGTTCATCCCCAAATCAACGCTGTTTCTGTTTGATTCGCAGCTTAAATTCGCGTTAAGGCACGAGTAATTCTCGCTCACGACCAGGCTACTTAAACCCCCTCTGCCCCTCTCTCTTCTCCCCCAACTCCCAATCCCAGAGCGCCCCCAGGCTGCACGCATTGCTCTCTGCAAACCCGCCGTCTCCGACGAGCTGCAGCCACAATTCCGCCACCTCGACCACCCCTCGCCTGCGCTTCACACGAGCAGACTCCGCTTGACCTCACGCATCGCCTAGTACCTCTGGTTCGCCCGCGCGTGACCCAGAACGTCGGCTACACAAACGTCTGACCGCCACCGCCTCCAGCTTCAACTCCGACGAGCTCCAGTGGTAAGTCCAGACCGCCCCAAGCCTTGTCCTTCACGCACACGTGTTCTCCGTGATCCTCTGCATCTAACCACACCCTCTGTTTGCCTCCTAGCAATCTACAACGTCGCCTTCGACCTCGAACGGAACCACCTGTCGCCAGACTCAACTCCGACGAGGAATTGTCGCCGTGACAGCACGCCCCTTCGCAAACCGACGCTACCTTGAGCTTCAGCAGCCTCGTGCGAATCTGGTATGACCCTTCTCCCTCTCGTGGACGACCTAGAACGCTAGCGTCGCCGTAGACCGAGCGCTCCGCCGCTCGCTGACGCCGCGCGCCGCCAGGACATGGTCGCTTGCTCGCGCGCCGTTGGATCTTGATCCAAGCGTTAGGATAGATTCATTAAACGGCGAAGAGGTACGCGATCTGGAACGTGCGATCTGCTTAGATCCTACGGCTGCAGAGCTCGATCCGGTGCGAACCGGTACGCGCCAGTCACAACACGACGCGTGGCTAGGAATAGATCTAAAAACAGATTTTAAATCAGAATTTGATCCAAATTTCAAATGCTTATAACTTTTGAATGCCACGTTGGAATTTTGTAAACTTTATACCGTTGGATTCAGTGAATCAAGGCCTTTCTGATTATGCAAAGTGTTTAACAAATAGTAACCATTAAAATGACTTTATTTGTAGAAACATGTTTAAGACTATTTTTGGGTGTGGATTTAGTTTAGTAATTTGTTTTAGGGATAAATAAGGTTAGTTGGCAAACTTGTGACTTGTTAAGTTTCTGTAAACATTCACATGCTTGGTAGAGCTTTTAAAATCACCACTTAGTAAATTCTTGCATGCATGCATTCATATTATTTTTTATTGTATATAATTGTGTGTAATTCTATGCTATAATTTGTGTGTAGATTTTGCTAGTGATTGTGATTGTGAAGAGTGCTACTCTCCCCACTACCAAGGCAAGTGATATTTTCATGAATATTTCTATCCTATGTTTTGTACTAGCATTAGATATTTTGCTAAGTCTTGCATGCTATTTTTGCCTAGTGCTAAGTAGGGAAATCCTAAGTAGTGTAGAATTGTAGAATTTCTAGGGAATTTCCCTAAGTTAAGTTATCCTACCATGCTTAGCCTAGCTATATAGCAAACAAGGGTTGGTGAAAATCTATACTTACTATGATGAAAATATTTCTAAGTCATGAGACTTATACTTTCCTAATAAAACCACTAAGTCAAATGAACCTCCTGGGTGGAATGGAAGGAATGGGTTATGTTGAGTGGTTACACAAGTCCATGGACTTGGGTTGTGTATCTCACTTGTGGTAAGCCACCCAGGCACAAAGGGATTTGGAGGCCAAGTGTTGAGAAAGCTTACAGTGCAACCACTTGGCAATATGGGCTCTACCATGATCATATAGGTTGCTAGAACTTAGTCATTTGGACAGTTGGTGGTAGTTGGGATGATAGGTTGGAGCGCGTCCATTTGACTAAGGAAAAGCTTCTGAAGGGTCCTGTCTTGGGAAACCAAGTCTGGTGGGGAAAGTGCACAACCTCTGCAGATGGAAAAACCTAAGTACTTAGCCTAGTCCAAGGCAATGGACTATTTGAGCATCAAGACATGGAAGCTACAAGAATCTCATCACTCCAACTTCTAAGTAAAATTTGTGGGTGAACAAGGGTGAAGGACCCCAATGTCTATTGGTGGTTTCTTGGGAATGTTTTGACAAAGAAAACTTAGTGTTTTCAACTAATAGGGAAAAACCTATTTTCAAGCAAAGCAATCCAAGCTACACTTAGCCAAAATGCATATAGTAATATAGTCCACTTAAAATTTACTAAGGTATCACTTGCCAATACTATTCCAAAGTATTGACCCTTTGTGGCTGTAACTTGTAATGTTGCAGGTTACTCCGATGATGAGTAGGAGTCATGAGTCTACACTCAACATGCTTGCCTGTGGCACATGAAGATGAAGACTTGTGTTTATTTACTTATTCCTTAAACTCTTGTATTAGGCCTATGGCCCCGAGTTGTAAAAGGCTATGTTTTATCTCTGGAATGAATGTAATAAACGACCTTTGTATCTGTGTACTTCATCTTAAACTGTGGATGCTAGCATTGTTCCAGGGACTAGCATTGCAATCACAGGGATCCTTTCCTTTACAAAGGAGGGATCTAACAGATGGTATCAGAGCACTGTGTTGCATGTAGGATTATGACCCTAGGATTGGAAAACCACTAAGGAAAAGTTTTCAACTACTTCTACACTTGTCTATTCTTCTCGTAAAACTTTTCTAATCTTTTCATTCCCAACACCATTTGCAGATGAACTCCATCAACGAAGCCGTGAAGAAAGGACCACTCATGACCATGACCTTGGAGTGTGGAACTGAGTTTCCCAATATTCTCAAGGACCTCATGATGGCAATGGAAGCACATGGTGCAGCTGTGTACAAGGGCTTTCCAGTGATGGATGAAGGAGTGGAGTATTGATGAGTGCAACTTCACTTGTACAAAAACAAGGAAGACAACCACAAAGAAAGGGGAGTCTGCATGTACACCAACACTGTAATGCACACCACATTCTTTGAGTCAGCCAGAGATGCAGCTTGGAGGACTATCAAAGAACTAAGTGCTAGAGTCAAGTGCAGGATGCTCAACCTCCAAAAAGACTTAGAGAAAGAGAAGGAACTTACCCAAGAGTTGGAAGCCACCAACCAAGAATTAAGGGGAGATATAATAGACTTAGTAATGGAATCATGTGAACAAGATAGGTGGATTGCCTCTAGGAACATTGTGATAGCCACTAGATCCAGTGAGATAGGATTATGAGCACACTTCGTTAGTTGGACCACCATCTATCACATTATTTTCCAAAATGATACCTTAAATAAGTTTGGACCTTGATTGATGCAATGGACTCATGTATGCATGACTTGTGTGATGTTGTGTTCCATGGATATGTATGAATTGTTTGTCTTGTTTTATCTGAAATTGTGTTGTTCTAACTTTTAATCTTATAAATAGATGCCGGTTACCATCAGCACCGTTGAGGAGTTACATGTTACCCGTTTTGGTCCCCGTATCGTTGAGCTTACCACCTTGCTCGATCTCCCTCTTCCCACCATCACGGTGTACCCACTCACCAAGTTCGAGAGGAAGGACCTCTGGGGCTTCAAGGTGAACCAGCCCGGACGCCTTGAGCAGAGCCCACTCTGAGGCCATCGTCTTCAAGCTGATGCACGACGACAGGGAGAGAGGCATGGAGGTAGTCATGCAGGACCTGATAGGACGTCTGTTAGGCCGTCACTCCCGACAGGTTAGGGGCACTCACTTCCACGTCTTCGGAAGACATGATGTTGATGGAGAGTCCATTGACTTTGAGGACGACTCGAGAGACGCGGCAGAGCCGATACGTCTCTATCTCCAGGACTTAGAGTCTCTCCTCAGGCACGTGGACACGGACAGGACGAACGTCATGCTCAGCAATGACGAGCTCCAGGTGCAGCTTCGCGAGAAGGACAAGCTTTTCGCACAGCAAGATGAGATGATCAAGGAAATGGAGACGAAGTTCGAGGCCCAGGACCGCATGTTCAAGAGTCAGGAGAAACGCGTCCAGGATAGGAACAAGAAGATCCGGGACATGACCGAGGAACTGAAGTCCAAGGATTTTGAGCTAGAGCAGCAGCAGATGGTTATTGAGAGGCTTCGCTCCCAGAAGAGGACTCTCAAGGCCAAGGTCGATTCCTTGACCACTACGATTGAGGAGAACAAGACCGCGATGGAGAACGCAGGTCTTACCTTCGTCGAGGAGGAGATTGATGCTGATGAGTAGACTTGACTACTCGTTTATCTTTCATATTCGTACTTGTTATTTGTGAACTTATTATTGGACCATCCGACATGTGGATGGCTTGCCACTTGTGTGTTTTATTTCGAGAACTTTGTTGTTGAGCTTTTATCCTTGAGTTACATGCTATGTGTTTGGTTGTGATGTATTGTGCATAAAACATCTATGGGTATCTCATTCTTATCTATTTGAACAAACCACAGATGCCTCCCCGTCGCGCAAACCCCAACCCCAATAACATCACCCCGGAAATGCAACAAATGATGAATGCGCAAACACATCTTATGCAGATGATGACAACGTTCATCCAAAACCAGAATAACAACAACAACAACAACCCCAATAACAACAACAACAACAACCCCAATAACAACAACAACAACCCCAACGACAACAACCCTCCGGGTTTTGATATGCTCAACAGATTTCTGCGTTTGAGGCCAGCAAAGTTTTCGGGGACGACTGATCTCATGGTGGCCATTGACTGGCTACGTTCTGTGAACAAAGATTTAGTGACCATGGGCTGCACGGATGCTGAAAAAGTCAGGTTCGCAGCACATCTGTTGGAAGGACCAGCCGCCACATGGTGGGACAACTTCCAAATCACCACTCCTATTGATGAGGTGACTTGGGCTATCTTTGAAGATGGCTTTCAGATCGCTCATATCTCATCAGAATGATGAGCCCGAAAAAGAAAGAGTTTCACAACTTGAAGCGGCCACGCAGCATGGTGAATACATAGAAGAGTTCAACAATCGGCGCTATGCACGGATGAGGTTGACACAGATGCCAAAAGAAAGGAAAAGTTTCTGGAAGGCTTGAATGATGAGATGAACCTACAGTTGTCTGTGGCATATGTTCCAACTTACCAGTCTTTGTGTGACAAGGCTGCTATTTTTGAGAGTAAAATGAAACAAGTCGAGAGTAGGAAGAGGAAACACTCAAGCAAGCAGCTGGGATCGTCTTACAAACGATCTCACTATGATGATGTGGCTCGGGATCCCATAAGCATGGGAAATTCAACAAGCACCACAACCACAACCGTCATGACAACAAGCATCATCGCAGTCATGACAATGATAAGTACAAGAACCACAAGAGTGGACATAAGAGCCACCACAGTGGGAATGGTAGTGGAAGTGGAAGTCAAGATGTTAAAAGGACATCAGTCAGGTTGAGTGCTTCAAATGCAAGAAACTGGGGCATTATGCTAATGAGTGCCCTGAGAAGAAAGTTGAAGGACCCAACAAGCCCAATCCTTTTCAGAAAGGACAGGTTAACCACATCAATGTGGAGGAGGTCTATGAGGAGCCCGATGCCGTTCTTTGGTAAGTTCAGACTCAATTCCATTCCAGCATTTGTACTCTTTGACACTGGTGCATCACATTCATTCATATCAAAAGCATTTGTTGATAGAAATGGGTTTGCATCTGAAAACATTGGTTGTCCAATAAAAGTTAGTTCTCCGGGTGGAGACATGATAGTAAGTCTTGGATGCCGGGATCTTGTCATAGAGTTTGGAAAGCATAAGTTTCCAGTGAGCCCGATAATCCTAGATTCCCAAGGACTAGACGTAATTTTGGGAATGGATTGGATGGCTAAGTATGAAGGAGTACTAGATTGTGCTAATCGTACTGTTGCACTCACAACCCCATAAGGGAAAAGAATAAAATTTAGGTCAAACTTTGAATCCAAAGGAAGTAAGCTGAATTCTCTTAAGGGGGTTAGCATGGATAGTGTGCCAATTGTGTGTGAGTACCCGAATGTATTTCCGGAAGAATTACCAGGAATGCCACCAGATAGAGATGTGGAGTTTCTGATAGATTTGGTACCAGGTTCTGGACCAATAGCAAAAAGACGGTACAAAATGTCAGTTGATGAACTGAAGGAGCTCAAGAAGCAACTAGGGGAACAGTTGCAGAAAGGATTTATTCAACCAAGTTCTTCATCTTGGGGAGCCCCAGTATTGTTCGTGGAGAAGAAAGATAGAAGCCAAAGGTTATGTATAGATTACCGTTCTCTCAGCGAGGTAAATATCAAGAACAAATATCCTTTGCCTAGAATCAATGACTTGTTTGATCAGTTAGAGGGAGCATGTGTGTTCTCAAAGATTGATCTTCGGTCAGGCTATTTTCAACTCAAGATAAGAGAACAAGACATACCTAAGACAGCATTCACCACAAGGTATGGACTGTATGAATACACTGTGATGCCTTTTGGTTTAACCAACGCTCCAGCGTACTTCATGAATATGATGAACAAAGTGTTCATGGAATTCCTAGACAAGTTTGTTGTCGTTTTTATCGATGACATCTTAGTCTACTCCAAGAGCAAGGAAGAACATGAAAGACACTTACGCTTGATACTTGAAAAGTTAAGAGAGCATAAGCTTTATGCCAAATTCAGCAAGTGTGAGTTTTGGTTAGAGGAAGTTGGTTTTCTTGGTCATGTTATGACAAAGGATGGTGTGGCAGTTGATCCTGCTAAAGTTTCAGCTGTGACTGAATGGGAATCTCCTAAGAACGTAAAAGAAGTTCACAGTTTCCTTGGTTTAGCAGGTTACTATAGAAGGTTCATCGAGAATTTCTCAAAGGTTGCTAAGCCAATGACTGAATTGTTAAAGAAGTACAAGAAATTTGCTTGGTCTGAAGGTTGTGAAGTCAGCTTCCAAGAGTTGAAGAAGAGACTTGTGACAACACCAGTTCTATGTTTGCCAGATTTGGAAAAAGATTTCCAAGTATATTGTGATGCGTCTCATCAAGGTTTGGGTGCCGTACTTATGCAAGACGGTAAAGTTGTGGCCTATGCCTCAAGAAAACTCAAAACTCATGAAGTAAATTATCCTACTCATGATTTGGAGTTAGCATCTGTCGTTCATGCACTCAAAACATGGAGACATTACCTTTTGGGAAAGTGATGTGAAGTGTTCACCGATCATAAGAGTTTGAAGTATATCTTCACCCAGAAGGAAATCAACATGAGACAAAGGAGATGGCTAGAACTTATCAAGGATTACGACTTGAGTTTGCAATACCACCCCAGTAAAGCAAATGTAGTAGCAGATGCTCTAAGTCGTAAGGCATTCGTAAATGGCCTTACCAATGGTGAATTGCCAGATGACTTGTGTAAGCAATTCAAAGAACTCAGATTGGAGATTGTGCCTGAAGGACATCTTATGACTTTGGATGTTCAACCCACTATGTTGGATAAGATTAAAGAAGCCCAAAAGACGGATAAAGAAATCAAAGAGATTAAGGAAGGGATTAGTCAAGGGAAAGCTAAAAGTTTCCATATAGACGAACAAGGTGCTTTATGGCACGGGAAACGTATTTGTGTTCCACAAGACCCGGAGTTGCGGAAACTGATTCTACAAGAAGCTCACAACTCTCCGTATTCTATTCACCCGGGAAACACCAAGATGTACATGGATATGAAAGAAAGATTTTGGTGGAACAATCTCAAAAGAGATATTGCCGAACACATTGCTTTGTGTGATGTGTGTAGTAGAGTAAAAGCGGAGCATCAGAAACCAGCAGGTTTGCTTCAACCACTGCCTATTCCTGAGTGGAAGTGGGAAAATATAGGTATGGATTTCATTACCGGATTACCAAGGACCAGGTCAGGGTATGATTCCATATGGGTAGTAGTGGATAGCCTAACTAAAGTGGCTCATTTTATACCCGTGAAGACGACTTATACGAGTGCCAAGTTAGCCAAAATCTACATGAATAGAATTGTGTGCCTTCACGGTGTGCCTAAGAGTATTGTGTCTGATAGGGGAACACAGTTTACTTCTCACTTTTGGAGACAGCTTCATGAATCTTTGGGAACGAGGTTGGAATTCAGCACTGCTTTTCATCCTCAAACTGATGGACAAACAGAAAGGACTAATCAGATTCTTGAAGACATGTTGAGAGCATGTGCCCTAGACTATGGAGCAAGTTGGGATGAAAGTTTGCCTTACGCAGAGTTCTCTTACAATAACAGTTACCAATCTAGCATTGGGATGGCACCATTTGAGTTCCTCTATGGAAGAAAATGTACCACCCCATTACTATGGAATGGTGTGGGAGAAAGAAGTTTATTTGGACCTGATCTTATCAAAGACGCCGAAGAAAAGGTCAAATTGGTTAAGGACAGGTTGAAGATAGCACAGTCCCGACAGAAAAGCTACGCGGATTCTAAGCGTAGAGAAGTCACCTACGAAGTTGGGGATAGAGATTATCTTAGAGTGTCACCACTTCGTGGAGTGAAAAGATTTGGAATCAAAGGAAAGTTGGCACCAAGATATGTTGGGCCATTCAAGATTCTGAGTCGCAAAGGAGAAGTTGCTTATGAAATTGAACTGCCAACATCTCTATCAGCAGTCCATAATGTATTTCATGTGAGTCAGCTTAAGAAATGTCACCCAGAGATGGAAGAATCATCTTTGAAGGATACCATACCCTTGGAAGAAGTCCAACTAGAAAGTGATCTCACCTATGAGGAAAAGCCTGTCAAGATTCTTGAGATCGCAAAGAGTCACAAGGACAAAAACTATCAAATTCTGCAAAGTGCAATGGAATCATCATTCCGAAGAGGAAGCAACATGGGAAAGAGAAGATGATCTTCGGAAAGACCACCCTCACCTATTTGCTAGCCAATCCGAATCTCGAGGGCGAGATTCATCTTAAGGGGGTTAGATTTGTAACATCCCTAAATTCATATTCCAAAACTCATTCATATCATCTTTGCATTCATCATCATTTAGGGCTTTTCTCAAAATCATTTCAGAAACAGGAGCAATTGTGGCTCATTATTTTATGTATGAAAACCCTAGCCTTTGTGCTACATACTATTGGAAAAGATGTTGTTATTCATTAAGAATGTTTTGAATTCAAACTTAAGTGGTCTCAAAAGCTTGAGCAAAAATATCAAAGCAAAATATGAATTAAAACAAATTCTATGCCTACTATCACACATCTCATAAAGGCATAGTTTTAATTTATTTTCAAAAGACCCAAGTGTTCAGATGTGTTTGACACATTTAAGAAAAAGTTTTATTTTACAAAAGTTCTGTAAAGCTTTGGATTCAAACAGATTTGAATTTGGGTTTAAAAACCATTTCTGGAAATTCAATCAGAAAAAGAAAAGGGATAAATAAGAAAAAAAAATAGCCAAACCAGCCAATCTGCCGCCAATTTAACACGGCCAAATAGCCCAAAGCAGCTCCCACCCCGCGAATCGCTTTCTTTCACCCACTCGCACCCCAGCTCACCAGCGAAGGGACCGCCCTCCCTCTCTCACGACAACCGCGGCCCACTCGAGCATCGTCGTCTCCACCCACACGACCAGTTCATCCCCAAATCAACCGGCCGTTTCCTGTTTGATTGCGCAGCTTAAATTCGCGTTAAGGCACGAGTAATTCTCGCTCACGACCAGCCTACTTAAACCCCCTCTGCCCCCTCTCTCTTCTCCCCCAACTCCCAAGCCCAGATCTCCCCCAGGATGCACGCATTGCTCTCTGCAAACCCGCCGTCTCCGACGAGCTGCAGCCACAATTCCGGCCACCTCCGACCATCCCTCTGCCTCTGCTTCACACGAGCAGACTCCGCTTGACCTCACGCATCGCCTAGTACCTCTGGTTCGCCCGCGCGTGACCCAGAACATCGGCTACACAAACGTCTGACCGCCACCGCCTCCAGCTTCAACTCCGACGAGCTCCAGTGGTAAGTCCAGACCGCCCAAGCCTTGTCCTTCACGCACACGTGTTCTCTGTGATCCTCTGCATCTAACCACACCCTCCGTTTGCCTCCTAGCAATCTACAACGTCGCCTTCGACCTCGAACGGAACCACCTGTCGCCAGACTCAACTCCGACGAGGAATTGTCGCCGTGACAGCACGCCCCTTCGCAAACCGACGCTACCTTGAGCTTCAGCAGCCTCGTGCGAATCTGGTATGACCCTTCTCCCTCTCGCGGATGACCTGGAATGCTAGCGCGCCGTGAGCGCCGCTCACGCCGCTACCGCCAGACATGGTCGCTTGCTTTCATGGCCGTTGGATCTTGATCCAAGCGTTAGGATAGATTCATTAAACGGCGAAGAGGTACGCGATCTGGAATGTGCGATCTTCTTAGATCCTACGACTGCAGAGCTCGATCCGGTGCGAACCGGTACGCGCCAGTCACAACACGACGCGTGGCTAGGAACAGATCTAAAAACAGATTTTAAATCAGAATTTGATCCAAATTTCAAATGCTTATAACTTTTGAATGCCACGTTGGAATTTTGTAAACTTTATACCGTTGGATTCAGTGAATCAAGGCCTTTCTGATTATGCAAAGTGTTTAACAAATAGTAACCATTAAAATGACTTTATTTGTAGAAACATGTTTAAGACTATTTTTGGGTGTGGATTTAGTTTAGTAATTTGTTTTAGGGATAAATAAGGTTAGTTGGCAAACTTGTGACTTGTTAAGTTTCTGTAAACATTCACATGCTTGGTAGAGCTTTTAAAATCACCACTTAGTAAATTCTTGCATGCATGCATTCATATTATTTTTTATTGTATATAATTGTGTGTAATTCTATGCTATAATTTGTGTGTAGATTTTGCTAGTGATTGTGATTGTGAAGAGTGCTACTCTCCCCACTACCAAGGCAAGTGATATTTTCATGAATATTTCTATCCTATGTTTTGTACTAGCATTAGATATTTTGCTAAGTCTTGCATGCTATTTTTGCCTAGTGCTAAGTAGGGAAATCCTAAGTAGTGTAGAATTGTAGAATTTCTAGGGAATTTCCCTAAGTTAAGTTATCCTACCATGCTTAGCCTAGCTATATAGCAAACAAGGGTTGGTGAAAATCTATACTTACTATGATGAAAATATTTCTAAGTCATGAGACTTATACTTTCCTAATAAAACCACTAAGTCAAATGAACCTCCTGGGTGGAATGGAAGGAATGGGTTATGTTGAGTGGTTACACAAGTCCATGGACTTGGGTTGTGTATCTCACTTGTGGTAAGCCACCCAGGCACAAAGGGATTTGGAGGCCAAGTGTTGAGAAAGCTTACAGTGCAACCACTTGGCAATATGGGCTCTACCATGATCATATAGGTTGCTAGAACTTAGTCATTTGGACAGTTGGTGGTAGTTGGGATGATAGGTTGGAGCGCGTCCATTTGACTAAGGAAAAGCTTCTGAAGGGTCCTGTCTTGGGAAACCAAGTCTGGTGGGAAAAGTGCACAACCTCTGCAGATGGAAAAACCTAAGTACTTAGCCTAGTCCAAGGCAATGGACAATTTGAGCATCAAGACATGGAAGCTACAAGAATCTCATCACTCCAACTTCTAAGTAAAATTTGTGGGTGAACAAGGGTGAAGGACCCCAATGTCTATTGGTGGTTTCTTGGGAATGTTTTGACAAAGAAAAACTTAGTGTTTTCAACTAATAGGGAAAAACCTATTTTCAAGCAAAGCAAGCCAAGCTACACTTAGCCAAAATGCATATAGTAATATAGTCCACTTAAAATTTACTAAGGTATCACTTGCCAATACTATTCCAAAGTATTGACCCTCTGTGGCTCTAACTTGTAATGTTGCAGGTTACTCCGATGATGAGTAGGAGTCATGAGTCTACACTCAACATGCTTGCCTGTGGCACATGAAGATGAAGACTTGTGTTTATTTACTTATTCCTTAAACTCTTATATTAGGCCTATGGCCCCGAGTTGTAAAAGGCTATGTTTTATCTCTGGAATGAATGTAATAAACGACCTTTGTATCTGTGTACTTCATCTTAAACTGTGGATGCTAGCATTGTTCCAGGGACTAGCATTGCAATCACAGGGATCCTTTCCTTTACAAAGGAGGGATCTAACAGCCGAGCACCGCCGAGGGCCTTGCGGAGCACCATTTCCAAACTCTACCGCTGACAGAAGCATGGTGGTGGCTGTCTTACGCCAGCGTTAACACCGCCGTCCATCCCCGCTTCCGATGTCCAACACCTGCTCTGCTCCACAGGCCTTTCCTATCCATCTCCCGCTCCAGCGCCGCCCCATGCCCCACTCCTGCTCTAGCGCAGTGGTCGTTGCCCTTAGTAAATCGGGGATGTTAGGCAGAGTTTGATGCACGTCGATGCGCCGACCTTCATTCACTGGCCACAGAGTCCATCCCCATCCAGCTCCCGCCCACCTTCCCCAATCTTCCGCCGCCACAGCTCACGACCACCAGCAACGATCGGAGGCGGAACAGATGCGCATGGCAGTGGATTCTGTGGAGGAAGGTTGGATGGATGAGGCCATGAGGGGTGCCCCCTCGAGGCCGATGACCACGCCGGGGTCAAGGGCCATGCTCTAGGCGCCATATCCACAAGGAGCAGAGGAATCGGGGTTGGGTCGCCGCGTTTGCTAGGCGCTAGCAGGACTCGCGACGGACACGCAGTTCGGTTTACCCGCGTCGGGGCAGCTCGTCGCAGAGCACGGGAGGGCGATGGCTGTAACTAGCGGCTGCGACTGAGTTTGATGAGGAGCAGCAGGGTCAGGTTTTTTTAACTAAACGGATCAGTTTCACTCAGCAGTGGCAGGAACTGTAATATCTCTGAACATGGGAGGACAAGACCCAGGGACGGAGACAGGGGGGCGACCCCCTATGCTTGTGATTTTTACTGAAGATTTAGCCATGGCGGCTCCTTTTTAAAGCTAATTTAGGGCCTGTTTGTTTGGGCTGTGGCTGGCTGGCTGTGCAGCTGTGCAGGGAAAGCTGCTGTGCAGGAAAAGCTACTTCTCTGAGTTTGACTGTTTGGCAACTTGACTGGCTGTCTGGCTGTGTGCTAAGTAATTGTCTGTAATATCCCTGAAATTAATATAACACGTAAATTTCACTATTGAAGTGCATAAACGCATATGTTATTATTACATACCATATGTCACATATTGGTTTGTCCAAAATACATATCCAACCATTAAACAAATAAAGATAGTCGCGTAATGAACATAGATACATCCACACTGATCATCTTCTTCTAGCATTATATAATGCAGTAGCGATGCGATCACGTGTTGAGTTCATGTCTACTGTGTGTAGTCCACTAGGAGCAGTATCACCGACTGATGTTGTTGATTGCCTTTGGACCTTAGGAAGATAGTTCTCATCTGCATCACACCGATCAAACTGCTTGTCGCGTAAGTTGGAGTCTCTAATGAAATTGTGAAGCGCTATGCAAGCAAGAATAATTCTTTTCTGAGTAACCAGACCGTAAGAAGGAATATACTTCAATATGCGCCATTTTTTTTTCAATATACCGAAGACACGCTCGATTGCATTCCAGAGCGATGAGTGTAGATAGTTGAAAATCTCTTCCCTATTTGTTGGTCTCCCTTCTCGACGAAAATCCGGTATGTGGTATGTATTATGCTTGTAAGGAGCTAAGAACCCTTTTCTATTTGGATAACCAGAATCAACAAGGTAATATGTATCTGCACATGAATGAAAAAAATCAAACATCAACGACAATGCATTTGTAAATATATGTGTATGATGTTGACAAAGATATAGAATATTACCACCAGGAGGGGTCGGAAACTCTATTGGATACTTCTCAATGGAGCGTTGTAGAATGCGTGTATCATGCGCTGAACCAAGACATCCAGCAACAACAAAGGTGAATCTCAAATCGAAGTCACATATCGCTAGAATATTCTGTGATGTGTAACCATGCCTTCCTGTATGGTTAACCACCTCTTCTGCATGCACTTCAACTGGAATGTGTGAGCCATCTATGGCGCCAATGGCATCTTTGAAATGAGGCCAAAAGCGTGCATCTTGAAGTCTTGGATGCACATCCTTGAACTCTCGATCTACTGGCTTTATGTTATCCTTACCCAACTTGTACAAGCAATCCAAAACCATGTGAAACTTCCTATGAATTGTTTCAATTGAACGACAAACATGGTTCTCAACTTGGCTAAATGACTGTGGTCCTCCAATCATCCATAGAAACATAGCTAAGCATTCAACGGATTTCATGTCTCTAGTTGACTTTAACCCATAGCTAGAAACTAGAAGGTCGTGCAATGCATGAAAGACATCAGGGTACATTCTAAACATTTTGTAGCATCTTTTCATATTTCCAAGTTGTTCATTCACCCATTCAAGACCAGTTTGTTCCGGAACCCTCCTAGGTTCTTTATTCAAGTACTTCTGACTATAGAGATTACCATAATATCCCAACACGGCAAGGTCATGCACCATTCCGAGCAACTGTAGTGTCTTTTCTAGTTCATAGTCACGATCATCACCACCACCATCCATCTACAAAATAATTAGAACATGTCAAAATCAGCAAATGATTCACAAAATAATTACTATACATGCAAAAATCATCAAATGCTTCACACAATAATGACTAGACATGCAACAATCATCAAATGCTTCACACAATAATGACTAGACATGCAACAATCATCAAATGTTTCACACAACAATCATAATGGTTGGCAAGTTTTACAATGATCACAAATAGTCTCGACAAAATAAATAAAGAAAGAATAATAACAAATAGTCTCCAACGGATACAAGTTCTGAAATGACAACAAAGCAATTACACATCTACTTGTTCATCTCATCATGGGTCCTCTGGAGCCAATCGAGCCTGCCCGCAGTTGTTGCAAATGCTGCGAACACCTCTCTATGATCCCTGTTCATAGCTAGCTTGCCAGCAGTGTACATGATAGCAGTTCCTTCACTCACTCCACAATCTCGAACCATTCCTAAAAACTCCTTCATTGTTGGGACCTGATCATCCTTTCTGCTAGAACTTCCTTCAGTGTGCCTTGATAGAATTGTGTTCAGTGCATTGTTGTAAGCCGAGAAAAAATCCTTCTCCCCATGCTTGTGTTTCCCTGTTCCCATTTTATTCTCTACATGCTTGCGTTTCGCTATTGCATTGTTGTAAGCCGGGGTATCATCATCAAGCATTATTGGAGCCTCATTGCCATTTCCTTCTTCCTGACCTGCAATGGCAGCTGATTGTCCAGTGACATGTGCCTTCCTAAACATAACATCTTGTTGTTCCAAGTTGGGAGGTGGCCCATTCCTAAATTTTGCATGGTCAGCACGAATCTGAAAATAAGAACATAATAGAGAAATCAGTCCGATGATCAAAATAACAAATACAAAGAAAGGGCAAGTATAGAAAATGGTAACTTACCGCTATGTGATTCTTCCACCAATCATCATCTGCATCCATAGTTTTTGTTATAGGATACCAACCAAGCCCGGTCGCATTTTGCAGTTCCATCCACCCCATGTAATCCTTCTTTAAAGCATCCCATTTGTTTTTGAATTGTTTCTGCGTTAAACTTTCCCCTGTTTTCTCGGCATATTTATCTCCAAGATTCTTGTACCCCTTTCTACTCAAGCAACCCCCATCCTTATTGTTGCCGTTCACTTCCTCCATACAAATGTCACAGAAAAGTCTAGTGTGGTATGGATCCCAAACCATCTTCGACATTTCAGCAAGACCAACACGTAGCAATACTACAACAAGCAACATAATTTCAGCAAGACCAACACATTATTAGCAGCAAACATCATCAAATTGGTCATTCGGTTTCAAGTGACATCAAGTTTTCAAACAGCACAACATCAACAAATTTTATAGCAGTACAACATCTAACAACATCCCACATCAAGAAATTTCATACCAATACAACATCTAAATTTCAGATCAGTACAACATCTAAATTTCAACAGTAGCCTCACCTATGCAATCAGATGAGGGAGGCCTTCTTGGCAGCAGGGAGAAGGACCGTCGGGCAGTGGGGAATGGCAGGGAGGAGGGACTGCTGGTGGCAAGGAGGAGACATGGAAGATGGCGCTGGGAAGGAGGCAGGGAGGTGGGGGTGGCGACGCTGGCAGGAAGAAGACATGGAACGTGGGGGGTGGCGGGCGGCGGGCGACTTGCAGGAGGCGGCAGGCGGCAGAGGCGGCGGGCGGCAAGCGATGCGAGCGACGCGGGCGGCGGGCGAAGCGAAGGCGGCGGCGGAGAGGAGAGGCGTGGGGTGGCGGCGCTAGCGAGAAAACTGCCTCGCGTACGGTTCCTGGCGCTGGGTCGGCGTTTTTTTTCTGGGAAACGGGTTGTTGGGTGGCATTATGTTGTAAATTTAGGTGAATAACATGTCCAAGTAAAAAAACGGTTCGTCCGCAACTGCGGGAAGCTGCGGGAAGCACCCGCATACGTGCTTTGCCTGATAGGTCTGTTTTATAGAAGTACTTTACCAAAAACCCAACGTACAGCTAGCCGTTTGTTTCGTTTTTCTGGCTTTTTCCAGTGGAAAAGTGGTCAAAAGCCCAAACAAACACCCCCTTAGCTAGCTTAGCCCCCCTCTTTGAGATTACAGACATGACTTGCCCTTCTTAAGCACTATTTCTGGCTCCGTCCCTGACAAGACCGTCTTTTCCAGACAGACGATGGACAAAAACGCTCCATTCTTTATTATTAGATATAGATGTAGATAGGAAAGACGTTTTCAGTATACTCGGAAACGGGAAATTTTGGCAGGTGGGAAATTTCAGCTTGCACGCCGCCAAACTCTCCTTGAGCAGGTCGTACCGATTCTGCCCAATTTCTGACCAATTCCGCGCGCCATTGTGAGGAGAGAAGGTTGGTGAGAGAAAGTAAGCTTTTTATTGAGGAGAACTGGATGAGGCAAGAGATGTTGACCGAGGAAAACTCGCTCAAGATAATGGATCCAAATAGAACTGAAATGATGATAAGAGGGAGACTAGGAAAAACGATATCTTGGCATTAAGGATGCAAGATTGGTGCAAACTTGAGAGGAAGCGGTTCGGTGGGCGGCACTTGGGACTTGGGAGGGAGTGATTCGGCCGGCTATATGTTGATGTTGCCTTTTATCTTTGTATATAGGTTTGTTCTTGTATTTGACCTTCGATTACGTTTGAATTTTAATTTTTGAAAAGTTAGAATCAATACCTATACCAAATTATAATTGGATAACAAAATTATGCATGTACTCTACATACAAAAAACGAATAAAACAATTTTAGAGAATTTGAAAAAACTATAGCTCCTTATCTCTAAAATGGTATCAGAGGATTATAGTTATGATACTACCTCCTCCGTCTCAAAATAGATGTTACAGATTTATCAAAATTTGAACGAATCTAGACACCATTTAGTATATAAATACATCCAAATTTTCACAAATTCCCGACATCTTGAGACGGAGGGAGTACTTGGTATGACCAACCACAAGAGACCGTTTTCGTGTTCCCTTTTCTTTCCTGAGGTGGCGACGGCCAACCTCCCTCATGATATCCATCGGCCATGACGCTGGTGCCCTCTCCTCTCGCTTCCTGCCCCGGCGGCAGGAGGTAGGGGGACCTTGTTCCTTAGTTTTGGCCTAATAGTTATGGTTAGGAGGCAGGTGAACCTGGTTCCTCCGTTCTGGCCTAATAGTTAGGGTTAGGGTTTGTCTATTGGTACGTTGTTGGAGTAATGAGAGATGCGCCTAGGAAAATAAATCCGACTCAACACTATTCTCACATCAGCGGTGACCTTCACAACGACGCCTCGGAGTTGAATGCAACATGTGTTGGTTGCTCCTTCAGATTGCCAGCTAGGTCTTCTCATTGTTGTTCAGATGTGGCGAGATCAGTTTCTCGATGTCGTCGGCTATCGTTGTGATTTGCGATGACGCTGGCGGACGAGGCGAGGTGGTTTCTTTGGAGCGACTATGTTGGTCCAGAGATAGTGGATCTGTCATTCTTCTCCGACTACGTCGATTAAGGTGGCAGATCTTAATACAAGACAACACAGGTACGTCCCCTGACCGACGTGCCACAACGATATGTGCCTCGCTGCGTGCAAGAAGCATGTTCATCGACTCATGAAGCCTTGTTGGCGATCGTATTTTTTGGATCTTGAAATGGTGGAGGATCCATGTCTCTTCCGGACTGGCTCCGATGGTTGCAAGCAATTTTAGGGATTATTTTGTATTTCTCAATTTTATATTTTTATCTGTAAAGTTTTCAGGATAATCAGTTTATTATGATTTTATTTTTTTACGAATAAAGGACACTTTTTACTTAAAGAGTTTTACGAAATACACCCAACCTCTACATAATAAGGATGTACACAGCGGACACAAGTCCATAAGTTAAAAAAAATAGAGTAATATGCACCGAAGGTCCTAAAAGTTTGGACGAAACCGTATATAGGTTCTAATTTGTGTGCCTGAGGTTCTAATTCTCAGTAAGTTGTGCAATGCAGGTCTTAATTCTTAATTAGTTGTGCACCACATGTCCTAATTTTCAGCTACAGCCCATGCTTCAGTGCACATGGATCTGAGAATTAGGACCTCTGGTGCACAAGTTGAAACTTTAAAGACATGCATACATTTTCGTTCAAACTTTTAGGAACTCTGGTGTATTTTACTCTAAAAAGAGATGAAATACATATCAAAATGATAAATCATAATACACCTATGCTGGTGGAGAGCCGATCCATAGATTGCGCTGCGTCTATGTTGGATAAAAAAGTATCTTGTAGTGTCCTCTAGTCGTGGTGACACCTCTATAAATAGGCAGTAAAACTTTACACATTGTAAAGATGACCATAGACGGAGTGTACTAGTACATTACCTATAAGAGATAAATATTTTTATTATTTCTATATATCCACATCGAACAAATAATGGTAATCACTCTCACCTAAGTAGAATTATGTACTTGTGAACCATACCATGTAGCCAAGCTAAAAATATTGGCAATACTTCAAGGTGGATAGAAGTTTGAATCTACTTGGATCATCGATGATAAGTTGGAAACGTATCTATAATTTTTGATGCTCCATGCTTGTTTTGTATCTACTTTGATTTACTTGTCTATACTTTGAGGTGCTTTTTACATGTTTTCTGGTACTAACCTATTAACAAGTTGCAACAGTGTCAGATGCCTGATTTCTGCTGTTTTTGGTATTAGAAAAGTTAGTAAAGAAATATTCTCGGAATTGGACGAGACGAAGGACATAGTCAATAACTTTCCGTGGGGAACAAGAGGTCTAGAGGAGAGCCCGAGGGGCCAGACCCCCCCAGGCGCGGGTGGACCCTAGGCCGCGCCTGGATAGGGTTTGGCCGCCCTGGCGGCCGCCTCGGTCTCCCCCTTCGCATATAAAAAGCCCCCGATGCAGAAACTCTCGGTATCCGATCAATATTCCACGAAACCGTCTGTAGCCGCCACCACTATCGTCCCTAGATCAGGGGGATCTAAAGCTCTTCCCGGCACCCTGCCGGAGGGGAGATCATCCCGGAGACCTTCTCTCCGGTATGATTCGTGAGTAGTTCCACCTTGGACTATGGGTCCATGTAGTAGCTAGATGGTTGTATCTCCTCCTTTGTGCTTTCATGTATAGATCTTATGAGCTCCGTTCATGATCAAGATCTAATCTATTTGTAATCATGCTTGTTGTGTTTGCGGGGATCCGATGGATATTGAGATTATTATGTTGGTTTGATTAATAGTTCTATCTTTATGATTCTATCATGTATGTGTTGTTTGTGATCTTGCATGCTCTCCGTTGCTAGTGGTTATCTTGGCCAAGTAGTTGCTAGTGACTCCAAGAGGGAGTATTTATGCTCGATAGTGTGTTCATGCCTATAGTTTCCAAGGGAAGTGATAATAATCTCTTCGGTTGTAGATGTGTTGTTGCTACTAGGGAGAAAACAACAGTCTCTTGTTCATGGAACATGTGGACTGTTTACCTTACACACTTTGCTTAAAGCAGTTGTCTGTTGCTTGCAACTTAATACTGGAGGGGGTTCGGATGATAACCTGAAGGTGGACTTCTAGTCATAGATGCAGTTGGATTACGGTCTATGTATATTGTTGTATTGCCCAATCAACCTCATAGGATCTTTTTGGCTAGTAATTGCATTGTTATGCCTTGCTCAGTTCCTGTCAATTTCCCCGCTGTAATTTGTTTACCCTTCATGCCATGTTGTTTATCTAAGGATAGCACCTCTAGTGAACTATGGACCCTGGTCCAATCTTTACCATTGATACATCTTCTACTGTTACTTGTTTACTTGCTAAAAACCATTACCTTCCACACCATATGTTTAATCCTTTGTTACAGCAAACCGGTGAGCTTGACAACCTCACTGATTCGTTGGGGGCAAAGTCTTGAGTTTGTGTTGTGCAGGTCTCCATGTTGTTTGCAACACCCGTGTGATGTTTCCTTCCTCCTTCTGGTTCGATAACCTCGGTCTCAACCGAGGGAAAACTTGTTGCTTGCTCTTCACACCCTGCGCTTGGGGTTACCAACGAGGCACCAGCTAGCATCAAGTATTGCTAGCGCCATTGCTGGGCACTCTACTTCAACCTCTTCCTCGAGCACCATCAAGTATTTCTAGCGTCGTTGTCGGGGAGGCTAAGGACGTCTTAACAAGGTTTGAACTTATCCTCAAGAAACCTGTTGGATTCTGCTGCTTAAGGTACTTTTATGGGACTCACCTTGGGTGCTACAACAAGGCTCCTTGATAATATGATGGTTATCTACTCTGAATGGCATGTTGAGAGATCTCCACATGGTAAGAAGGTAAATTATGTTGAGGAAACTTCCTCTTTGAGTGAATTAATGTTATTATGGCTATGCTTTTTAATGGGAAAGCTCCTCTAGATCCTAATAGTGTTCCCTTAGCCTCTTTGGTTGATCGAGAAGAGCAAGTTGATGTGAACTTCATTAGAAACAACAATTTCAACAACAATGCCTATAGGAATAATTTTGGTAGCAACAACAATTATAGGCCTTATCCTCCTAATAATGGAAATTCCTATGAAAGCTCTTACAATAATGCTAGAAGTGCCCCCTCTGAACTTTAAGTCATGCTCAAGAACTTTATTAGTAAACAAACTGCTTTCAATAAGACTATAGAGGAAAAGCTTTTAACTGTTGAGAAAAATATATCCTCTTTGTCTGAAACTCAAACTTCCTTGGTTAATAAAATGGCTGCTAAACCTAAAACTATGGAATACACCTTTGCTACTGCTCATGCCATACAAGTTACTATTGATGAAAATGTTAGTATGTTAGCTCAACTTCATGCTAGGTGGGAAAGGGAAGCTAAAATTGATAGAAACAATAGTGTGTGCACTATCACCACTAAACCACAAGTAGCCCCTATTCCTCCTCCTACTATGCCTAAGCCTATTGATCCTACTACTAGTGATGCTAAGTTTGACTTTGATATTGATGGTTGCAATATTTCTGAAGTGATTGTGTTCCTACAAAAGCTTGCTAGAAGTCCTGATGCTAGTGATATGCATGTTGCCTTTACCAAACACATTGCATATGCTCCTGTTAAGATTAAGGAAGAGAAGCTAAAACACAAAGCTTATATTCCTAGGAAAGTAGAAGATAGTTGGGAACCCATTATTAATATGCAAGTGAATGACTTTGATCTCAAAGCTTCATGTGATTTTGGTTCTAGTATCTCTATTATGCCTAGGAAGATTTATGAAATGCTTGATTTGACACCATTAGAAGATTGTTATTTGGATGTCCCACTCAATGATAATTCTAAAAAGAAACTCATGGGGAGTATTAATGATGTTCTCATTATGGTTAATAATGCTTATGTCCCTGTGGATTTATATGTTTTGGATGTTGAATACAATTCTTCTTGTCCTATTACTTTGGGAAGACCTTTTCTTAGAACAGTTGGTGCCATCATTGATATGAAAGAAGGCACCATCAAATATCAATTTCCATTCAAGAAAGGTATTGAACACTTCCCTATGAGGAGAGAAAAGTTTCTTTTTGCTCCTCCTTTGAAAGCAAGGTTTGATGTTAATGCTTCCTCATTTGAAAATACTTGATTCTTCTTGCTTCTTGTGCCTAACTTAAAGGCGTTAAAGAAAAGTAGTTGTTGGGAGATAACCCAAGAGTTTCCTTGAGTCTTGGAAGTTATTACTACAGTAATTACCTCTCCTTATCCTTTTTGTTTGCATTTTGTGCCAAGAATGACCTCTAATGAGAGGGAATTAAGATTCGGGGAGTTGCTGTCCCAAAACAGATTTCTGTCCTCCACCAAAACAAATCGTGAGGAGTCTCTGTAACTCGGATTGAGATCAAAATTTACGAATAAATCTCCTAGTATGTTAGTTAACTTCCGTTATTTCAACACTTTTTGATTTGAGCAATAGAAGATGTTCAAAAAATTCTTTTCTACCTGCTGGTATTTTTTGACAGATTTCTGCCATTATTTGCATTTGCTTCTTATTGATTCCTTTTTGAGCTCTCTTCAGGTAAATTGAGTTTCTTTGAAGGAGTTACTTCAGTAGCTTGTGTTTTTAGTGAAAAGCCTTGCTGTTCCAAAGCTTTGCCTGTGGTATAATATCTTTTGAATATGCTAATGTTGCTAATGAAGATTGTGTGAAGTTTTGTATGAAGGAAAAAAATTCAGGTGTAGAGAGAGAATGATGCAATGAGATGAAGAATCGACATAAGCTCAAGCTTGGTGATGCCACCATGGTGTCACACCAAGAAATATCCAAGAGGTGCAAGCGTCAAAGCTTGGGGATGCCCAAGGCATCCCCTTCTTCATCAATAAAAAGCTCAACTATGTCTAGACACTTCACTTTTATTGTTTCATGCACAGTTGTGTTGTCCTTGGAGCGTCTTAGTTTTCGTTTGCTTTGCTTAGTTTTTTTAGTTTGCTTTAGTAGTTTGGACCACCGTTCTCGTTGTGTTGTTTTGCAAATAAGTTTGCTTGGTGTTTGGAAAGGAGTAGTAAGTTCTTGCTTGAAGTGCAAGACGAGCTTGCATTAACTGTGACTTAGACTTTAGCATGACATGCTAGGTGTTGTTTTAGCATTATGCTTAGTGATTATTGCTGTAGCATGTCTTGTTCCAAACAATTGGAATTGCTTAGTGTGCCTTGAAGAAATTATGCGTTGTTTTAGCATGCAAAAGCATAGTATTGTGGTATTCTCCTTTGATGTTTTTCTTGGGTTGACTTGGCACATGCTTACACCATGTTATGACTATGACAAGTCACCATTATCCTCTATGATCATTTAGTCCTTGACTTGTAGTATCACTCTTTGCTTTGATTAGTTTGCTTTGTTTCATTGCATAATTATGGCCATTATTGCTCTCTTAGTTGGTTGCTCCCAGTCTTTTGCTAGCCTCCACTTGTATGAGTAAGTTCTACTCATGCTTCCAACTTCCAAGAAACCAAGTTATTCCAAAGTGTCCACTATAAAATCCTATGCATGGTGTTTTACACCATTCCAATTATATTCTTGTTTTCAACTATCTTCCAATTAAAAACTATTTTGTTATGTGAAAACTTAGTGATTAAAGACCTCACGAACTTGATGGCACATTTTATTATTTGCCCCTAATAAACTTGAATCATTGAGGCAACTTTGTTTTATATGCTTGCACTTATAAGTTGGGATTAGCAGAACCGTCCTGACACGGGGAACATTTTCAACATTGCACTTGTACTTTTGTACTCCGTTGATATCATGCTCTTTTGTCTATGGATGTTACCGGTGTGAAATGAAGTGGGAACTTGTAAGTCCATGGAGTTTGTATTCTGTGTTAGAGAAACTCCTAGGCCGCTAGCCTAAGCCATGCCTAATCATGGTGGAAACTTGCAGCATCACCATAGTGACATCTATGAAGCATTCTTCTTATAAAAAAGATACACATTGAGAAAAGAGGAAAGAGAGAAAAAAAGAAACATATTCCCATGGTACATAAGAAGATTGCTGAGATGCTCATTGTCTGCTTGCCTTGTAATTTTGGTTATGGGGAAGCTCCTGTACCATGTGCAAGGGGTACCCCGTTGGCGGTTCTCAATGATATGCAAATACTTACAGTGACAGGAACTTTCATGGGCCCTAAGCTGAGTATCCATGAGGTGTAGCCCTCATAGTCAAGGGACTTGAGATTGCCAACTTATACTTTGTCAAGCATATACTCCAGCTTTGCCACTTTAACCTTAACCACTTCAAGATGCTTATGATAGGGGCAATGAGGGCTGAAAGCTAATAAGTACCATACTTTTTGGAAGCTCTTTTTGAAACTTGTAATCCCTACTTCCTTTATAAAAGGCCTCTCTTCCACCACTATTTGAGTCTCCACCTTCTACCTTTAGGCACCATTAAGAGAGCATAGTTGTCATTCTGTGTGCATTGTTCCAAAGCTTATTAGTTGATGCATCTTGTGTTATTACTTGTTCTTGTGCTATTTGTTTATAGTCACCCTTGTGAACTTTGAAGGTGTCCTATGCATCTATATTGCTACTCTATGAGGGACAAGCTGATTTCCACTATGCTATGTTTTCTGTATGTGAAACAAACAAATGTTTTTCAATGCATGTTATTCATTATCTTTGTTTGTAGCTTGCCATGTTGCATGCATAGTTAATCTGTCCTACTATTAGAACTCCATTCTTTCATGCACATGTTTAGAGTTCTTTGATCCCAGCTTTCAATGCTTGCAAATGGTTGGATCTTTATTTTGAGGGTGCATGTCACCTCAAAAATTATTCTTTTTATCACTTACCTACTCGAGGACGAACATGAGTTAAGCTTGGGGATGCTGATAAGTTGGAAACATATTTATAATTTTTGATGCTCCATGCTTGTTTTGTATCTACTTTGCTTTACTTGTCTACACTTTGAGGTGCTTTTTACATATTTTATCGTACTAACCTATTAACAAGTTGCAACAGTGCCAGATGCCTATTTTCTGCTGTTTTTGGTTTCAGAAAAGTTAGTAAAGAAATATTCTCGGAATTGGACGGGACAAAGGACAAAGTCAATAACTTTCCGTGGGGAACAAGAAGTCCAGAGGAGAGGCCGAGGGGCCGGCCAGAGGGGCCAGACCCCCCAGGCGCGGGTGGACCCTAGGCCGAGCCTGGCTAGGGTTTGGCCGCCCTGGAGGCCGCCTTGGTCTCCCCCTTCGCCTATAAAAATCCCCTAATGCAGAAACTCTCGGTACCCGATCAATATTCCACGAAACCGTCTATAGCCGCCGCCACCATCGTCCCTAGATCGGGGGGATCTGAAGCTCTTCCCGGCACCCTGCCGGAGGGGAGATCATCCTGGAGGCCTTCTCTCCGGTATGATTCGTGAGTAGTTCCACCTTGGACTATGGGTCCATGTAGTAGCTAGATGGTTGTATCTCCTCCTTTGATCTTTCATGTATAGATCTTGTGAGCTCCGTTCATGATCAAGATCTAATCTATTTTTAATCATGCATGTTGTGTTTGCGGCGTTCCGATGGATATTGAGATTATTATGTTGGTTTGATTAATGGTTCTATATTTATGATTCTACCATGTCTGTGTTGTTTGTGATCTTTCATGATCACCGTTGCTAGTGGTTATCTTGGCCAAGTAGTTGCTAGTGACTCCAAGAGGGAGTATTTATGCTCGATAGTGGGTTCATGCTCTAGTTTCCAAGGGAAGTGACATTAATCTCTTTGGTTGTAGATGTGTTGTTGCTACTAGGGAGAAAACAACGGTCTTTTGTTCATGGAACATGTGGACTGTTTACCTTACACACTTTGCTTAAAGCAGTTGTCTGTTGCTTGCAACTTAATACCGGAGGGGGTTCAGATGATAACCTGAAGGTGGACTTCTAGTCATAGATGCAGTTGGATTACGGTATATGTATATTCTTGTATTGTCCAATCAACCTCATAGGATCTTTCTGGCTAGTAATTGCATTGTTATGCCTTGCTCAGTTCCTGTCAATTGCCCTGCTGTAATTTGTTTACCCTTCATGCAATGTTGTTTATCTAAGGAGAGCACCTCTAGTGAACTATGGACCCCGGTCCAATCTTTACCATTGATACATCTTCCATTGTTACTTATTTACTTGCTGCAAACCATTACCTTCCACACCATACGTTTAATCCTTTGTTACAGCAAACTGGTGAGCTTGACAACCTCACTGATTCGTCGGGGCAAAGTCTTGAGTTTGTGTTGTACAGGTCTCCACGTTGTTTGCAACACCTGTGCGACGTTTCCTTCCTCCTTCTGGTTCGATAACCTAGATCTCAACTGAGGGAAAACTTGTTGCTTGCTCTTCACACCCTGCGCTTGGGGTTACCAACGAGGCACCAGCTAGCATCAAGTATTGCTGGCGCCATTGCTGGGGACTCTACTTCAACCTCTTCCTCGAGCACCATCTACCGACCGTATAGAACTAACAAAATTGCATTAGAAGAATATATGTTTGATTGTCCCATCATGATGAAAAAACAGTATTTCATACTTCCATGCCAATTCATTCTAACAAGGTTGTCTTTAATAAAGATAACCCCACAATGGAGATATTATAATTTTTTTAAAACTTTAGAGGTATCTTCATGTTTCATATTTTCCTATTATTATAAACTGGTATGTCTGGCTAGACTAATGCATTGTATATAGATCAACTGAGAATTTACCATTCTCATGTAAATTCCAACGAAATTCACCCAAGCCATGTGTTAAATGGAGTGAAGCCAAGCATTGAAGCCAGGCATTCCAAGAAGCCAGTCTGGGACCATGTAAATCTCTTATGAACATCATATTTTAGAGGAAAAGGTTCCAAAACCGCCTCGATTGTATCACATTTATGACGAATAAGATCGTACAAAGGAGGATACTATTCCCGGAGTGTAGCATTGCCTAGCCACTTGTCCTCCTAGAAACATATTTCTGATCCATCCTTAATTGAAAAAGATCTAAAGCGAAAGAAAATTTTCTTCATAGATATTAGACCAACCCAAAAATACGAATCACCTGGTTGCCAATATACCTGGAATAATGCACTCGAGCCAACATATTTTGGTTTAAGGAGAGTTTTCCATATCATATTGATGACCCACAAGTATAGGGGATCGAAACAATCTTCGCGGGTAGTATTACCCAATATATTGATTCGACTCAAGGGAGCCAAAGAATACTTGCAAGCCTTAACAACTGAGCTATCAATTCAGCTGCACCTGGAAATAGTTCTTGATTACAGAAGTTTATCAGTAGCAACAGTTTGGTAGTAGCAACAGCAAAGCAACAATAACAGTAGAAGAGCAATAGCAGCAGTAATAGTAAACAGTGGGATTCGAGTGCGGTAGGCATAGGGATGGATGGACGGGCGTTGCATGGACAAGTCTAACCATGTAACTTCAAGATCTAGGGCATTGCAGATAAATAATAATAAGCATCCAAGTACTAAACAATCCTAGGCATGTAATCCATATATAGTCATGTGTTCTCGCAATGAGAACTTGCATAACGTCTTCTGTCCAGCCAGCCCGTTGCAGCAGGGCCTCAAGGGAACTACTGGCAATTAAGGTGCTCCTTTTAATATAGCACTGGAGCAAAGCATTAACACTCCGTGAACACATGTGATCCGCACACCACAGCCATCCCCTCCGGTTGTCCCAATTTCTGTCACTTCGGGGCCTTTGGATCCGGACAATGATATGTGTACACAACTTGCAGATAAGATCACAAACAATACTATCATAATGATTCAATAATAAGTTCAGATCTGATATCATGGCACTCGGGCCCTAGTGACAAGCATTAATCACAAAAAGTTGCAACAAAGTCAAATAGCACTAATAGAGATACTAGGCACCATGCCGTAACAATCTTATTTGATTACATGATAGAACTCATCCAATCCCTACCATCCCCATAGCCTACTGCAGGGGATTACTCACTCATGGATGAGGGAAACATGGATGGTTGATGGAGAGGCGTTGGTGATGACGATGATCCTCTCCAAATTCCCCGTCCCGGCAGGGTGCCAGAACGGAGTTTCTGGATCCGAATCTTGGTTTCTGGTGGTGGCGGCGCAGCAGAACTCTTTGTGAAAAAACGTCGAACCCCCTTAGGTTTTTAGGTATAGAGGAAACTTATAGGCGAAGAGGGAGGCCGAGGGGGTGCCTGAGGTGGCTGCACCCCCCCCCCAGGCGCGGCCATGCCTGGCCCACGCCTGGTAGGGGTGTGGTGTAACACCCATGTTTTTAGTTAATCTATATTAGGGTTTGTTTTGTGCATTCATGAGCATCATTCCCTAAAAATGCATGCAATAAGAAACAAATTAAAACCCTAAACCCTAGTTTTGCCTATATCTCTAAAAGCATTCAAAAGTGTTTTGAATTTTGAAAGTACAAAAATTATTGGAGCCCAAATTGTATAAAAGGGCCCCACACTATTTCCTATATTCTATGAAAGCTTCTGATATTTTTGAATAATTCAAAGCAGATTTGAAAATGCAATTACAAAAGAGAGGAACAAAACAGAAATAGAAAATAAATTCAGAAAAGAAAAACAGAAGTAGGGCAACAGCCCAGCCGGCCCATCTCTTTCCTCTCCTCTCTTTGTCACCGCGCGTGGCACCCAGTAGCCCGGCCCAGCCCACCGTACCCCTTCGTTCCTTTTTGTTTTATTCTTCCTCGAGACAGAAGGACAATGAGAAGACAACTGCCTGCCTCCTCCTGATTCGTCGACCGCCACATCGCCGTTGCCACCCCTAGACTAGATGACTATCCGAGGATATGCAGAAGACCACACATATCTCCTCTCTTCTCCTATCCTCTTTTATCGGCCCCTCTCGCTCTCAAGCATTCGCCCATGCAGCATTGAACCCTAGCTCGTCGGACCCCTTCGTCGCTGCCATTCCCGACCGCCCCTCGACCAGCCGAGGCCACCGTTGGAACCGCGTCGTCGCCCTCGTCCTCCTCGCAGTTTCAATCGAGCCGGTGCGAATCGAGGTATCCAACCCGACTCCGGCCGTTGCCGTCCCCGGTGATTCCGGCCACCCAAGCCTCGTCGTCGAACCCTGCTTGCTCCTGGTGAGCTAACGGTCCCAGTAGGCCCCTCCGTTGCTTCCCCCTCTTTCTCTGACGATCTCGCATCGTGCGTCTGTCGCCGCTGCCACTGTCCGCCGTCGCCGGCCATGTTCCGGTGGTCATTCTGCAGCGTCGCCGCCAGTTTTTGGTCCACCCCAATGAGTCGCATCGAAGGAGACCAACCTCGAGCCCATGCGCGCAGCCAATCCCCCGATCCATGCTCAACCTGGGAGCAATCCCCGCGGTGACGTCATGTTAACGTCATCATGACATCAGCCAACGCGGGTCAGCCCAGTCAAACCTAGGGAGCTCTCTCTCCTGCCCACGTGTATGCTGAGGTGGCTTTGACCCCACACGTCAGCCTCTCTGGCTAGCAGAATCCCTGGTGTAAAAAAGTTTCAGTGTTGGTTTAATAAATCCAGAAAATGGTTTAACAATTTCTGAAATTGGTATAATATTTTAAATTCAATAAATTTTAATCTGTAATTCAGAAAAATACAAATAATATATCAAAATGTTCAGAAAAATGAGAGCTATCTCTTTAAGGTATAATCATGCATTGTTCAACAACTTAAATGACAAGTTTAATTAGAAGAACTTAGCAACCCCTCTCATATACATCCGGAGTTTCCCCGAGTTAGGGTTTTCACCCCTCGGAACCCTGTTTAAATTGTCGAGCATGTTTTAGGGTTACATTTCGATACAATTTAACTTGTCATAACATCATCCTTGTTTGAGCATTGTATCGATGCCATGTGTTGATTGTTTCCCTTTCTTTCCGGTGTTTGGTTCTTTCTGGTAGAATACGAAATCGAGATCGAGATCAAGATCGAAGATCGAGATCAACACCGTTGAAGATCGAAGATCAATACTTGACCAACTATAACCAAGTCAAGTACCAGATGTCTGAATCTCCGCTTTCTGTTATCAACGGGCAAAGGCAAGCATAGCCCCACCATGATATAATCCTATGTTTTCGAAAGCATTTCAATTCTGCCATGTTGCATACGATTATACTGTGGTCTTTTATCGATAGATAGAGCATCTTATATGTTGCATTACTCCCTTTGAGCTTATATTACCTGATCCACTGCTCCTAGCATAACTAGGTTTGGCTTGTGTGCACTGCTAGAGCTTATATCTGTGTCTTGCTTAGCCATGCTTAGCTGTTGAGTCTGGTTCATCCAGATGATGTATCAGATGCAGATAATATAGTATGATAGGAGAACGTGATGAGATGAGATCAGTGATATGAGATTAAACATGCTAAGGCTTGTATGGGAGGCCACGGTGGGATGTGGTTTTTCTAGTCCCATGCTTTCCACCTTAGGACCCTAGGTTCTTACCTCTTGAACCAAGACGAGTGTACAACCACACGGAGTAAATGGGGACCCCGTAATTGACTAACTTGCCTAGTACATTCCATGAGTCACATAGTTTGGGTGTTCCATTCGACATGCATTCTGGATCTTCTCGAAGGCAGTGAAGGAGGTGCATTCATAACAGGTAGGGAAGCGTGGACCGGGTTGCTTGGGGTCGATGGAGCCCCTGGTGAACCAACCTCGCCTCACATCTTTAAGTACTGGCTTCGGGATTTGACCCGTTATGGCGGAACCATACTTATTGCGTGACTCATGGTCTCGGCGAAAGCAAGGTAAAGGTCGTGTCGAACCACACCCTCTGTCAGCACACCAAGGAAGTGTGTCAAGTGGCATTAAGAGTCGGTTGGTACGTGTGGGTAAAGTTGTACACCCTGCAGGGTAATAATCTTTCGGAAAGCCATGTCCACGGTTATGGACGACTTGGGAATGGACGGGAGATTATAGAGAACATGAACCTAATCGTAAAACTTGGCAACTAATGTTTGTTAAGGATGCTTCCTCATGGGTACGAGGGGGGTGATCCTATTTGGTAGATGATGATGATTGGTGGATATCAAAAGATGATGATCAATATTTCAGAGATGTCGCTCTCTTATCCCCTTTCAAAATATTATGATTAGACGAGCTTCTTCTCTATCTTGTTTTATAAACAAAAGATGGCTTTATGCAAAACAACTCCACCAGCCATAAGTCTTGCGGAGTACACCCTGCACTCATCCTTGCTTTGTTGATACTTTTGGCAGAGTAAGTGTTCCCTGAAGATCAGATTGGTACTACATCGACACCGACGAGTAGCTTGGGGTTCCCGGTCGGCAGCCTGGAATCTATGGGCTAGGACTTCATCGTTATGCTTCAGACCTCTTAGGCCATTTGTTAAGTTTGCTATACTTAATAGCATAATTTGCCTTCCGTTGTTTGATGTTTGTGGTCAGTGACCTCTGCTTGTAATAATTTTTGTGTTGTAGGGTCACTACTGTGTTATCAATTCTTCACTGGATATTCTTGAGCTCAAGGTTAAGATTATGTCAGACGGAGGTATGGGATTTGTTTAGCCCTGATCCCGGGGGTGTCACAAGTCTTGGTATCAGAGCAGTACCGACTGTAGGAAACCCTTTCTATTGGTCAATGTTGAGTCTAGTGCTTGTGAAAACTATTTTCAAAGATGAAAAGTATTTGCGAAAACTCTAGTATGCTTCTTTTACTCCTTATCTAGTTTCGCTCTAACTCCGGGTCATCTTATCTTGTGTTGATTTGGAAAAGTTTTGATATCTCTTCTAATCTTTCAAAGCTTAGGTGCCTTTTGGGCATGTCGTTTCTCAGCCAATTGACCTAGTGTTGAGTTCTCTAGAGTTGTGTGTGTTGTGAATTCCTTGTTTCCCTTTGCTCTGTATCTTCTGAGAGATTCCTTTCTACCATGATCTCTCTATCTTTCGGACCCACAATATTATATTGTTGGATCTGCAGAGTTCTGTTCTAGGCTTCGAGGGTTCCTTTCGCCTCGCGTGCCTCCTTTTTGTTTGTTTGGGTACTTCAGAAGTCTTATCTTCTCTTGGAAGCTACCTCGTGATTAATATTTTGAAGTGTACGCTAAGTCACTCAAGTAGTAGTTACTCTTTTCTTTGTGTTTTAACCCTTGGACTTGAACCTAAGATCCCTGATTGTGCTGGATTCTGGTGTTGTAAATCTTGTACATGAAGCTGACCTTTAACCCAAGATCCATTCATTTGACCCCTGTTGTTAGTGTTCACACATTACCTCAGGATGGCTGGTACTACAATTCTAGCCTTCAAGCTTGTGGTTATTGTCGCGATTGAACTGTGACAATTAAGGACTTCCCCTACCACTAGCTATGGCAGATGTTCTTTAATGGAACCAAATAGATCACGGTAAGAGTACTCCTCGAGAGTCTCGCATCTATACTCGTGACTCTGCCACACCTTACCCCTTCTTTTCATTGGTTTTCGGAAGGTTGTTGACTTATGCATCCACATCTTGGGATTCCATCCTAAGCATGTTCTTCCTCCTTTGTTGTTTTTCCGACCTTTGTTTACCACTTGGTAGCCAAGTAGTAATATGCATTGGTGTATTCTGATGCAATATACTCTTGTGGTCCGTCAAGACAAACCATTTCGGAATGTCAGGAGAAACAAACTCCAGTACCTCGTCATATCTAGGACTAGGTCAAAGTGTTGTAATCCGCAGATCAAGAGGCATTGAGTGTCTACCATCTATTCTATTTTAAAGTATCACACTCTTTTACACTAAGAGTTCATGCTGAGTTTCATGATCCCTTAATGAAGTGATGCTTTCACACATCTTTATCCACCCTTCCTCGAGCTTTCGTGCTCGTGAATGATGTGTGTGCGTAACAATGTGGCTATCTGAGATTCTTAGCAAATATTACTGTTTTGAACTCTAAGGACATTTGTGTCATTCTTAGCGTGATTGGTTAATCCTATCACTAAGCGAAGATTGACTGTGCTACCAAGTCTGTTATTCTGGTACACTCTCTTTGGTCAAAGAGTTAGGCTTCTGTCGAAACTTTGAGACTATGTCTTCTTGCCTTACCAATCAAGTTTTCCTCTCGAACTAAGTGACATATCGGTGGTCCGTGATATTCTGGACGTCTTACTAAAAGTATCGCCATGTTGCCACATGACTGTGTTGTCAAGTTCTTGAGCAAGCAAGTTCTTTGAACTGCTCCTTTCTCCAAGGATCCGTACTAGATACCCCTGAACTAGTTGGTTGAGTTTAAACAACAACTTGGAGAGTTGTAAGACAAAAGTTCTAACCGACCCAGTTCCTTTGTAAAGGGATGTTTAGTTTCGTTCGTGCTGAAGAAATATAGTATCTCCTTCATGGATATGTTATCTCCCCCATCTTTGATTTGATTTGGGTTATCATCAAATCAAACTTAGTTCAAAGGATTATCTTGATGATGTTTCTACTTGTGATGTTTCACTTGAGTACATCTTCATTTTCTTTGATCTGACCAATATGTTTGCCTCGTTCAAGAAACATATGAGTCCATATTCTTGGAGTACCCCGGTAAGTTTGTTGTTGAGCCCATCAATGACATTCTTATCTTCTCCATGCTAGACAAGATTCATATGGAACATTTGGTATTAATGTTGGAAAGTTTCGAGAACCATCTTCGAGTCATCTCGAAGTATGTGTTCTGGATGTTAGAAGTAACCTTCTCTGATTCACGTACAATTGTTGGAAGATGTCGTCGTGGATTCGAGTAGAGTTAACTAATTTCCTTAAGGACACATTGTGTTTTATTGTTAGTACTTTATATGTATGCAGTTGTTTTTCAACAAGTTGCTAATGCATAGGTCTAGCAATCTAGCTCGTCTTTTGGAGCTTGACATTGTAGTCCATATCTTGAGAATCTAGTAACTTTACCTTCACGGTAAATGTTGCAAACTATTTATTCAAATATGCTGAGTCTGAAATATCATTTCACCTAACCAAAGCTGAATCTCAAGCAGCAACGATGGTTGTTGTTCCTCAAGGTTTTGACATAGGTCTCTTTGTAAATCTGGTAAGATTGGTGTAATGGTTGACACACTTAGCCGGAAAGACCTTTTGTCATATTCTCTTAATTCAGCAATAACAACCACTCTTCATAAGGCTTCTTCTATGATTTATTATAGGAGTTGTGCTTATGGTCTACTTTGTATCCGAAGTCTTACCTTTACTTGATGTTTGATTTCTCGAACATCAAGGAGAAAATTTAAAGTAGTGTTGCTAAATGTCTCTAGGTCGATCCTCCAGACCCTTTTATGTTGGCAATCATTTGGTTGTGCCAAGTAATTGAAGTTTGAGAATGAAGTTTCTTTTTTCTCGTGTCATCAGGAATCTTCTTACCAATTCATCTAGTGGTGTAAAGTGATACCATAATATTTGGCAAAGATTTTGGTATACCTGGATGAGTAAAGAGTTTCCTCCATATTCTTGACCATGTTTTAAGAGTGACTATGATTTTGATAATTAGTAGTTTCTCTTGATACATGTTTCCTGTGACTCTTATGAGTCCTCTCCACCAAAACACCTTTCTGTCTTGACCTTATGTTCGATGAAAGAATGACCCTTCTGTGTCAAAAATAGTTCAACAACTTGGTTTTGTTGATCCATACTCTGCAACCTGTAATCTCTACTTAAGTCATCTAGTAGAGGTTCCCTATCGAAGTTTGTTGTGATGTTCTTTTTGTTGGAAGCGTTCTTCTCCAGAAGCTTCAAAATCTCCTGTAAGTTCCATGGTCTCAAATCCTTATGAAGACCAGATATCTAACAATTTGAAACCTTCTCCTCTTGTTTCCTCCATTACCTTGACGTGTTTCATGTTTGTCATCTCGAAGTTGTTTCTGAACACTCCATCCATGAGTTGACCATGAGATAATCTGTGTGTTGTTTAGTGTGTTTCCCCTCTTATCTTTAGAGTGGCCCTGTTTCTTTCTCTCTCTGTCTCTCTTCCTACCTTTGGAATCTCGGGTTGAGATTCTCCTAAGGGGGATAGAGCTGTAACACCCCTGTTTTTAGTTAATCTATATTAGGGTTTGTTTTGTGCATTCATGAGCATCATTCCCTAAAAATGCATGCAATAAGAAACAAATTAAAACCCTAAACCCTAGTTTTGCCTATCTCTCTAAAAGCATTCAAAAGTGTTTTGAATTTTGAAAATACAAAAATTATTGGAGCCCAAATTGTATAAAAGGGCCCCACACTATTTCCTATATTCCATGAAAGCTTATGATATTTTTGAATAATTCAAAGCAGATTTGAAAATGCAATTACAGAAGAGAGGAACAAAATAGAAAAGAAATTCAGAAAAGAAAAACAAAAGCAGAGCAGCAGCCCAGACGGCCCATCTCTTCCCTCTCCTCTCTCTGTCGCCGCGCGTGGCACCCAGTAGCCCGGCCCAGCCCACCGTACCACTTCGTTCCTTTTTGTTTTCTTATTACTCGAAACAGAAGGATGACAAGAAGGCAGCTGAATGGCTCCTCCTGATTCGTCGACCGCCACGTCGTCGTCGCCGCCCCTGGACTAGATGACTATCTGAGGATATGTAGAAGACCGCACATATCTCCTCTCTTCCCATATCCTATTTTTCTCGGCCCCTCTCGCTCTCAAGCATTCTCCCATGCAGCGTCGAACCCTAGCTCGTCGGACCCCTCCGTCGCCGCCATTCCCGACCGCCCCTCGACCAGCCGAGGCCACCGCTGGAACCGCGTTGTCGCCCTCATCCTCCTCGCAGTTTCAATCGAGCCGGCGCGCTCGCAGTCAAGCGAATCGAGGTCTCCGACCTGCCTCCGGCCGCCGCCGTCCCCGATGATTCTGGCGACTCGCCGTCGAGCCCTGCTTGATCCTGGTGACATAACGGTCCCAGTAGTCCTCTCCGTTGCTTCCCCCTCTTTCTCTGACGATCTCGCATCGTGCGTCTGTCGCCGCTGCCGCTGTCCGCCGTCGACGGCCATGTTCCGGTGGTCATTCCGCAGCGTCGCCGCCAGTTTTTGGTCCACCCCGATGAGCCGCGTCGAACGAGACCAACCTCGAGCCCATGCGCGCAGCCAATCCCCGGATCCATGCTCAACCTGGGAGCAATCCCCGCGGTGACGTCATGCTGACGTCATCGTGACATCGACCACGGGTCACCCGATCAAACTGGGTAGGTCCCTCTCGCTTGCGTGTATCTTTGAGGTGGCTTTGACCCCACACGTCAGCCTCTCTGGCTAGCAGAAGCCCTGGTGTAAAAAGTTTCAATGTTGGTTTAATAAATCCAGAAAATGGTTTAACAATTTCTGAAATTGGTATAATATTGTAAATTCAATAACTTTTAATCTGTAATTCAGAAAAATACAAATAATATATCAAAATGTTCAGAAAAATGAGAGCTATCTCTTTAAGGTATAATCATGCATTGTTCAACAACTTAAATGACAAGTTTAATTATAAGAACTTAGCAACCCCTCTCATATACATCCGGATTTTCCCGAGTTAGGGTTTGCACCCCTCGGAACCCCGTTTAAATTGTCGAGCATGTTTTAGGGTTACATTTTGATACAATTTAACTTTTCATATCATCATAATTGTTTGAGCATTGCATCGATGCCATGTGTTTATTGTTTCCCTTTCTTTCCGGTGTTTGGTTCTTTCCGGTAGAATACGAAATCGAGATCGAGATCAAGATCGAAGACTGAGATCAACACTGTTGAAGATCGAAGATCAATACTTGACCAACTATAACCAAGTCAAGTACTAGATGTCCGAAGCTCCGCTTTCTGTTATCAACGGGAAAAGGCAAGTATAGCCCCACCATGATATAATCCTATGTTTTAGAAAGCATTTCAATTCTGCCATGTTGCATATGATTCTACTGTGGTATTTTATCGATAGATAGAGTATCATGTCTGTTGAATTACTCCCTTTGAGCTTATATTACCTGATCCACTGCTCCTAGCATAACTAGGTTTGGCTTGTGTGCACTGCTAGAGCTTATATCTGTGTCTTGCTTAGCCATGCTTAGATGTTGAGTCTGGTTCATCCAGATGATGTATCAGATGCAGATAATCTAGTATGACAGGAGAACGTGATGAGATGAGATCAGTGATATGAGACTAAACATGCTAAGGCTTGTATGGAAGGCCATGGTGGGATGTGGTTTTTCTAGTCCCATGCTCGCCACCCTTAGGACCCTAGGTTCTTACCTCTTGAACCAAGACGAGTGTACAACCACACGGGGTAAATGGGTACCCCATGATTGACTAACTTGCCTATTAGATTCCATGAGTCATATAGTTCGGGCATTCCATTCGACATGCATTCTGGATCTTCTCGAAGGCGTTGAAGGAGGTGCATTCATAACAGGTAGGGAAGCGTGTACCGGGTTGCTTGGGGTTGATGGAGCCCCTGGTGAACCAACCTCGCCTCACATATTTAAGTACCGATTTCGGGATTTGACCCGTTACGGCGGAACCATACTTATTGCATGACTCATGGTCTCGGAGAAAGCAAGGTAAAGGTCGTGTCCAACCACACCCTCCGTCAACACACCAAGGAAGTGTGTCAAGTGGCATTAAGAGTCGGTTGGTTCGTGTGGGTAAAGTTGTACACCCCTGCAGGGTAATAATCTTTCGAAAAGTCGTGTCCACGGTTAAGGACGACTTGGGAATGGACGGGAGATCATAGAGAACATGAACCTAATCGTAAAACTTGGCAACTAATGTTTGTTAAGGATGCTTCCTCATGGGTACGAGGGGGTGATCCTATTTGGTAGATGATGATGATTGGTGGATATCAAAAGATGATGATCAATATTTCAGAGATTTTGCTCTCTTATCCCCTTTCAAAATATTCTGATTAGATGAGCTTATTCTCTCTCTTGTTTTATAAACAAAATATGGCTTTATGCAAAACAACTCCACCAGCCATAAGTCTTGCGGAGTACACCATGTACTCATCCTTGCTTTGTTGATACTTTTGGCAGAGTAAGTGTTCCCTGAAGATCAGTTTGATACTACATCGACACCGGCAAGTAGCTTGGGGTTCCTCGACTAGGTAAGTGATAAAAAGAATAATTTTTGAGGTGAACATGCACCCTCACAATAAAGATCCAACCATTTGCAAACATTGAAAGCTAGGAACAAAGAACTCTAAATATGTGCATGAAAGAATGGAGTTATAACAGTAGGACATAGTAACTATGCATGCAACATGGCAAGCTACAAATAAAGATCATGAATAACATGCAATTGAAAAACGTTTGTTTGTTTCACATACAGAAAACATAGCATAGTGGCAATCAGCTTGTACCTCATAGAGTAGGAATATAAATGCATAGGACACCTTCAAAGTTCACAAGGGTGACTAGAAACAAGTAGCACAAGAACAAGTAATAACACAAGATGCATCAATTAATAAGCTTTGGAACAATGCACACATAATGACAACTATGCTCTCTTAATGGTGCCTAAAGGTAGAAGGTGGAGACTTAAATAGTGGTGGAATAAAGGCCTTTTTTATAAAGGAAGCAGGGATTACAAGTTTCAAAAAGAGCATCCAAAAATTATGGTACTTATTAGCTTTCAGCCCTCATTGCCCCTATCATAAGCATCTTGAAGTGGTTAAGGTTAAAGTGGAAACGGTGGAGTATATGCTTGACAAAGTATAAGTTGGTAATTTCAAGTCCCTTGACTATGAGGGCTACACCTCATGCATACTCAACTTAGGGCCCAGGCAAGTTCTTGTCACTGTAAGTATTTGCATATCATTGAGAACCGCCAACGGGGTACCCCTTGCACATGGTACAGGAGCTTTCCCATAACCAAAATGACATGGCAAGCAGACAATGAGCATCTCAGCAATCTTCTTATGTACCATGGGAATATGGTGTTTTTTTCTCTCTTTCCTCTTTTCTCAATGTGTCTCTTTTTTTATAAGAAGAATGCTTCATAGATGTCACTATGGTGATGCTGCAAGTTTCCACCATGATTAGGCATGGCTTAGGCTAGCGGCCCAGGCGTTTCTCTAACACAGAATACAAACTCCATGGACTTACAAGTTCCCACTTCATTTCACACCGGTAACATCCATAGACAAAAGAGCATGATATCAACGAAGTACAAAAAGTAGAAGTGCAATGTTCAAAACGTTCCCCGTGACAGCACGGTTCTGCTAATCCCAACTTATAAGTGCAAGCATATACAACAAAGTTGCATCAATGGTTCAAGTTTATTAAGGGCAAAGAATAAAGTGTGCCATCAAGTTCATGAGGGCTTTAATCACTAAGTTTTCACATAACAAAATAGTTTTTAATTGGAAGATAGTTGAAAACAGGAATATACTTGGAATGGTGTAACACACCATGCATAGGAGTTTATAGTGGACACTTTGTAATAACTTTGTTTCTTGGGAGTTGGAAGCATGAGTAGAACTTACTCATACAAGTGGAGGCTAGCAAAAGACTGGGAGCAACCAACTAAGAGAGCAATAATGGCCATAATTATGCAATGCAACAAAGCAAACTAATCAAAGCAAAGAGTGGTACTACAAGTCAAGGACTAAATGATCATAGAGGCTAATGGTGACTTGTTATAGTCATAACATGGTGTGAGCATGTGCCAAGTCAACCCAAGCAAAACATCAAAGGAGAATACCACAATACTATGCTTTTGCATATTAAAACAACTCATAATTTCTTCAAGGCACACTAAGAAATCCCAATTGTTTGGAACAAGAAATGCTACAACAATAATCACTAAGCATAGTGATAAAACAACACCTAGCATGTCATGCTAAAGTCTAAGTCACAGTCAATGCAAGCTCCTCTTGCACTTCAAGCAAGAACTTACTACTCCTGTCCAAACACCAAGCAAACTTATTTGCAAAACAACACAGCGAGAATGGGGGTACAAACTTACTTTATTCAAGCAAACTAAACAACTAAGAAAAGCAAACGAAAACTAAGACGCTCCAAGAACAAAACAACTGTGCATGAAACAATAAAAGAGAAGTGTCTAGACATACCTGAGCTTTTTATTCATGAGAGCATCCCCAAGCTTTGACGCTTGTACCTATTGGATATTTCTTGGGGTGATGGCATCCTTAAGCTTGAGCTTTTGTCCATTCTTCATCCCATTGCATCATTCTCTCTCTACACCTGAAATTTTTCCTTCATACAAAACTTCACACAATCTTCATTAGCAATATTAGCTTATTCAAAAGATATTAGACCACTGGCAAAGCTTTGAAACAGAAAGGCTTTTCACTAAAAACAAAATCTACTGGAGTAACTCCTTCAAATAAAATCAATTTACCTGAAGAGAGCTCAAAAAGGAATCAATAAGAAGCAAATGCAAATAATGGCGTAAATCACAAAAAGCAGACTAGGTAGAAACGAATTTTTTCGAACATCTTATGTTTCTCAAATCAAAAAGTGTTGAAATAACGATAGTTATCCAACATACTGGGGGATTTATTCGTAAATTTTGAGCTCAATACAAGTTACAAAGCCTCCTCACGAATATTTTTGGTGGAGGACAGAAATCTGTTTCGGGACAGAAACTCCCGAAATCTTAGTTCCCTCTCATTAGAGGTCTTTGTTGGCACAAAAAGCAAACAAAAATGATAAGTAGAGGTCATTACTGAAGTAATAACTTCCAAGACTCAAGGAAACTCTTGGGTTATCTCCCAACAAGTACTTTTCTTTAACGCCTTTAAGTTAGGCACAAGAAGCAAGAATAATCAAGTATTTTCAAATGAAGAAGCATTAACATCAAATCTTGCTTTCAAAGGGGGAGCAAAAAGCAACTTCTCTCTCCTCATAGGGAAGTGTTCAATACCTTTCTTAAATGGGAATTGATATTTGATGGTGCCTTCTTTCATATCAATGATGGCACCAACTGTTCTAAGAAAAGGTCTTCCCAAAGTAATAGGACAAGATGTTGGAGATGTGACCTAGAGGCAATAATAAAAGTGGTTATTATTATATATTTGTGTTTATGATAAATGTTTACATTCATGCTATAATAGTATTAACCAGAAACATTAATACTTGTGTGATTTGTAAACTAAATTAGAGTCCCTAGTAAAGCCTCTTTGTAGTACTAGCTTGTTGGTTGATAGATGATCATGGTTTCCCGATCATGAACATTGATATGTTATTGAAAACAAGATCATATCATTAGGAGAATGGTATGATGGACTGTAGGGTTCGCAGCATAGAAAATAAAAATTTCCTACGATGGGAACAACTATGTACCAAGATCTATCTACTAGATACAAACAACGGGTGGATGTATATCCGTAGAGAACATACCCTTGAAGACCGACAAAGCTTAACGAGTTAAACTCATGGTTGATGTAGATGATGTCTTGCCGATCTCAAGATCGAGAGGAAGTCCTAGCGCCGCAAATCATCAGCGCATCCGTTCTCGCACACACGTTCGAGGCACCGAGCAACCTCCGCCTCCTCGCTCCAGCGATGCAGCGGAAGCACACCTCTTTCTTGCCGAATAGACACCTAGAACATGTATCTCGCTAGTCCGAGACCATGGGGGATAAATTCTAGAGGGGGAGAGAGATCCTTTACTAGGAGGTGTGAGTGAGAAGTGAGAAGAGGGGTGCCTTTTATAGGAGAGGGGGGACCCCAAGGGGGTGGCTGGCACATGGGGGCTGCCCCCTTGCCCTCCCCTCTTCATGTTGGTGGACACTCCACTCACAAAAATCCATTCAAATCCCTCCACTCAAAATTGCACTCAAACTTGCCATTAAATTTCCACCAAATTTAATACAAATTCTCATTAAATAAAACTCTTTTATTTATTTAGAGTTTTGACAATTACTTTAATGACAAACATTCACATATAACCCCTTGCTAGAATTCTATTTCACATGCATAACCACTTTATCCAATTTCACCCGAAAACCTGTTTTGGTATCTAGTGAAATAAATTCCTGCGCTTGTTATTCTTTCCGGCATGAAACTTTTGCTCCAATTGGATGTCGGTGTCTCTTAAGTGTGTCCCCCTACGGTTCATGAATAATGCAGTCATGATCGAGACCCCTCTCGTATCAATAATCAGAAGCGGGATCTGGAGACCCATATTGACTCCCATACATTCAACGATGACTTTCTTGTGATCGTCGGAACCTTTTATGCTAGTATCTTAATCCCTTTGTTTCGCGATATATTACATGTCCGAGATTCGATCATCGGTATTTCCATACCTAGTTTGATCTCGTTATTGACATGCACTCTTTTCTCGTTCCCGTGATATAACATTCTAGTGATCAAATCACTTGATTGCAAGCTAACCAATGTTATATCACCAAGAGGGCCCAGAGTATATCTATCCGTCATCGGGATGAACAAATTCCACTCTCGATCCATGGGCCTCAACATAACAATTTATTAGTTCTGAACGCATCTTTATAATCACCCTGTTACGGTGTGACGTTTGATGTTATCAAGAGACTCTTCCGGTGTTAGTGATTGACATGATATCATGGTCTAAGGATTAGGATTACTTCGTAAGTTGTTATAGCAATGTAAACTCAGTGACTTTGATCGTAATGCTATACTTAGGATGAATGTTCGTCACACCATTACACTAATGTTGTGATCCCATTATTAACAACATCCAATGTCCATGATCAGGAAACCTTGATCATCTTGTTAATCAACGAGCTTGTTTATGATAGAGGCATAACTAGGAACTTTATGTTTGTTCATTAAACACACATGTATTAACGTTTCCATATTAATACAATTATAGCATGCAAAATAAACATCTATCATATACTTGGAATACACATAATAAACACTTTATTATTGCCTCTTAGGGCATATTCCCTTCATGGACATACTCATATAGATAAGCGTAGCATTAAGATCAAGTCATTTCAATAGTTTGTTTGCTATAAGCTTTCCGATACATAGTAACCTAATTACTTCGACCATGAGATCATGCTAATCACCATCACCGGAAGAATGCTTTGATGACATCAAACACCACACCATAACTGGGTGGCTATAAAGGTGGCATTGAGTGTTCAAAAGTATGTGTTGAAGCACATGGATCAAGAGTGGGATTTGTCCATCCATATAACAGATAGATATACTCTGGGCCCTCTCGGTGAAATGTCATCCAATTATCTTGAAAGCATGTGACTGGATCACAAGGGATCACATATCATGGGAACGATAAAAGAGTACTTATCGGTAACGAGGTTGAACTATGTATGGACAGATACCGACGATTAAACCTTGGATAAGTAAACTATCGTGAGACAAAGGGAAATTGGTATCATATGTAAGTGGTTCATTTGATCGCAAAGTAATCGTAGAAATATGTGGGAGCCATATGAATTTCGAGGTTCCTCTATTGGTTATTGATCGGAGAAGTGTCTCGGTCATGTTCGCATAATTCACGAACCGTAGGGAGACACACTTAAGGATTTGATGTTGTTTAGTAGATATGGAATATAAGTAGGGAGAGCGAATGTTGTTCGGAGTCTTGGATGGGATCCGGGATATCACGAGGAGATCCGGAATGGTCCGGAGAATAAGATTCATATAAGGAAAGTACGATTCCGGAGTTCAGGAATGATTTTGATGTTTTCATCGGAGAGGTTCTAGAAGGGTCTAGAAGGTTCACCGGACCGGAAGGGGAATGGTCCATGAATATGTCATGGATAAGTGGAATGATTGGATCATATCCTAGGTCACTTTATTTGGGCATTTGCGAGAGAGAATTAAAGCTCTAAATTGAAAGTCAAAAGGGAGGTTTGAAAAGTCAAACTGGAACAATAGTTTCCTAGTGGAAGAAGGAAATAGTCCTTCCTTCTATACAACTTGGGTTTGGGTTTGGATTCAAACTCTCCCCTCCCAAGGATGCCCCCTTCTCATAAATAGAGGGGGAGGGATGCCCCAAACAACACAAGATCCAGCCCTCCCCACCCCTGCCGCCTAGCCGCCGCCGCCGACACCTCCTCCTCCTCTCCGGCCTTATAAACCTAGATCGCCGGAAAACCCTAGATCCACCATAACTCACACCAGCTTAGGCGAAGACCTGCAGGATCTTCCCTCTACTTCCGACACCACGCCGTCGTGCTGCCAGAATCGCGAGGGGAGAACTACAACCTCCGCTGCCTGCTAGAACAAGGGAGAGGAAGGTCTTCATCGAGTACCGAACATTTGACCGACTGCGGAAGCGCTGCCAGAATGCAGCGCCGGAAGGATCGTCTACGCGATCTTGAGATCAGCAAGTGTACGACTACATCACCCACGAGAATATGCTCTCGTTAACCGCTTTGGAATCTTCGAGGGTGAGTACTCCAATCGACTCATTGCTACAATCTAGTAGATAGATCTTGGCTTGTTTATGTGCATGCGGTAGATTTTTTTGTTTTCCATGCTACGAACCCCTACAGTGGTATCAGAGCCGTGTCTATTTGTAGATCTGTTGCACGAGTAGAACACAATGGTCATTGTGGGCGTTGATGATTTTGTTCTCGATTGCTTCTTGTGTACTTTTCATCTTGTGGGATGGTGGGATTAAGCGGCCCGGGCTAACCTTACATGACATCGTTCATGAGACTTGCTCCACGCTTGACATGCAACTTGTATTGCATAAGTGGCTTTGTGGGTGCCTGTTTCTCCCAACATAGTTAAGATTCAATTTACAACGGGTGATGGACATGAGTTGTCGATTAATAATGAGATCATATCATTGGGAGAATGATATGGTGGACAGACCCAAACTAAGCGAAGCAATTAGATCGTGTAATCGTGTTCGTATTTGCAAAGCTTTTCTTATGTCAAATATTGTATTCCTTAGACCATGAGATAATACAACTCCCTGGTATCGGAAGAAAGCTTTGAGGTCATCAAACTTCATCCTATGAGAGGGTGATCATAAAGGTGTCTCTCAGGTGATCGGAAAGTATCTGTTGGGTTGTATGTATCAAGATGGGATTTGTCCCTCCCAAGTTGGAGAGATATACTTCGGGCCCACTCGGTAATCGATATCAACACCGCTTGCAAGCATGTATTTAAGGAGTTAATCACAAAGTGATATCGGATGACGGAACGAGTAAAGTACTTGCTGTGAACGAGATTGAACTAGGTATGACGTTACCGACGATCAAATCTCGGGCAAGTAAAATATCGCGAGACGAAGGGAATATATATATATGGGATTGATTGAATCCTGGCATCGTGGTTCATCCGATATGATCATCGATGAATGTGTGGGAGTCAATATGGGTGCCCAGACCCCGCTGTTGATTATTGATAGAAGATCATGTCTGCATATTCTCGAACCCGCAGGGTCACACGCTAGGATAGATTGGATAATTGGTTTATGAGTTTTTGTTTGGAGTCTCGGATGGGATCCGGGACATCACGATAGGTTCCGGAGTGGTCCGGAGAATAATATTCATATAAGGCAGTGCAGTTTTTGGAGTTCAGAATTGTTCCGGGTTAATCGGTATTGTATCGGAAGCTTCTAGAACCTTCCGGAAGGGGACCAATGTGGCCCCACCTTCTGGGAGGGGGCATGGGCCTATGAGGGAGTTCCCTGGCCGCATTGGGCCAGGGGCACAGGTCCCCATAGGGCCCAGCCGGCCAAGAGAGGTTTAAACTCGAGATAGACCTTCTAGAAGGGGGGTTTCCTTGCCCCCCACTCCTTATCCTTTGGGGCCGCCGGTTTGGGCTTGGGGGAGGGGCTAGGGCTGCGCCCCCCCCTATATAAATATGGGTGGGGGCGCACCAACCCCCCACACCTTCCCCTCCAACCCTAGACGCCTTGCTGCCCTCCTCTCTCCCTCCCGACTGCTTGTAGGCGAAGCCCTTTTGCAGAAATTCTCCACCATATACACCACACCGTCGTGTTGTAGATCCAATCCGTCTCTACACCATACTTGATGGTCCAAGGAAGGAGGAGACGTCGAGGTGCTGCACGTGTGCATATCACGGAGGCACCACCACTTGTGGTGCTAGATCGGATCGGATCGCGAGGAGGAGAAGCGAGTACGACTACATCACCCACGCTCATTTAACGCGTTCCGTCGTAATCTTCAAGGGTATGAAGATCTAATACAATCTCTCGTTGTTTGCATCTCATAGATTAGATCTTGTCTTTCCTCTCTGTTCGCATCCGTAGAAAATTTTGATTTACTATGTCGAAACCCTTCAGTGGTATCGAGCTAGATCTATGCGTAGATGTGTTTCACGAGTAGAACGCATAACATGGTTGCGGGCGTTGATGTTTTCTGCAAGCCTCTTGTTTGTGTTCTTCTTATGGCGGGATAGTGAGATTGAAGCGGTCCAGGCCAACCTTACGCGACGTCGTTCGTGAGACCGGCTCCGCACTTGACGTGTGGCTTGTTCCACACATGCGGCTGGTGGATGCCAGTTTCTCTCACTATAGTTGTCATGGGATTAACACCGGAGTTTGGCAACCATAATATCACCGTTGTGGCTTTCCGTAGGTAAGAATCGTTCTTAGCATCTACTCCCATAAGCCACGTAAAACATGCAACAACAAAGTAGAGGCGTCTAACTTGTTTTTGCAGGGAGTGTTTTCTGTGATATGGTATGGCCCAAGATGTGATGTGTATAATGTATGCGATGATCATGTTTTGTAATGTTTCACGACTTGCATGTCGATGAGTACACAATCGGCAGGAGCCATATGGTTGTCTTTATAATTGTGTATGACCTGTGAGTCAACTTCTTATACGCCATGTAATAGTTCCACTTTATCGCTAAATAGTTAGCAATAGTTGTAGTTGCTATTCGTGGTGGAGGAAATCATGGTGGAGTGATGGAGATCATGCCGGCACGCACAAGATGGATATCATTGCGCGAACATTGGCTATACCATGTCACAATAAAGTTATATGCATGTGATGTTTATCCTTTTATGTATCTTATTATGCTTAGATCGCGATGGTAGCATTATAAGATGATTCCTCACTTAAAGATCAAGATAAAAACTGTGTTCTCCCCAAGTATGCACCGTTGCAAAAGTTTGTCGTGTCCAAGCATCACGTGATGATCGGGTGCTATAGACTCTACGCTCACATACAACGGGTGCAAGCCAGTTTTGCACACGTGGAAATACTTGGGTCTAACTTGACGAGCCTGGCATGTACAGACATGGCCTCGGAACACAAGAACCGAAAGGTTAAGCATGAGTCATATGAATGATATGATCGACACTTCGTTGTCCACCATTGAAACCACATCTCTTCTCGTGATGATCGGATTAGGTGTGGTGAATTAGGATCGTGTTCACTAAACAACTTGAGGGATGTTGAATTTAGTGGGAGTTCATCTAGTAATTTGATTAAGTTGAACTATTTATCATGAACATAGTCTAAATTGTACTTGCAAATACTGTAGATCACATGGCCAAGTCCAACTTCAACTTCAACGTTTTTGCTGAGATAGAAAAGCTTAGAAACAATGGGTCTAACTTCACCAAATGGTTCCGCGTTCTGAGAATCATTCTCGCTGGCGGACAAAAGGACTATGTACTTGGGAAAGCGTTAGGTGACCCCCCTGCTGCAACTGCGCCGGCTGATGAGAAAGCTGTCTATCAGTCACGCAAAGATGATTATGGTGTGATTAAGAGCACCATGTTGTTTGCTATGGAACCAGAACTTAAAAATCGTTTTGAAGACTATCCCGGGCCCTTTGAGATTCTCGAAGAGCTGAAAACCATGTTTCAGACTCAGGCCCGTTCTGAGAGATATGAGATCTCTGAGAAGTTCTTTAACTGCAAGATGGAGGAAGGGAGTTCCGTTAGTGAGCACGCCATTAAGATGACGGGCTACACTCAACGCCTTGAGCAACTGGAATGCACGATTCCAAAGGAGCTCAAGATTGACACGGTTCTGCAATCACTCCCTCCCAGCTACAAAAGTTTTGTAGTGACTCATAATCAGATTGGTTCCACTGATACGATCACCGAGCTCTTCGCAAAGCTGAAGACCGCGGAAGTGGACATCAAAAAGGATAATCATGTGTTCATGGTCAACAAGCCCACCTTCAAGAAAGGTAAGGGTGCAAAGAAGCCCTTCAAGAAGGGCGGCGTGATCGCCTCGCCGAGAAGAAGCTCAAGTCGGTCCTAAGCGGACAGAGTGCTTCTATTGCAAGGACAAGGGTCCTTTGGGCAATCGTCCGAAGTACTTAGCGGACAAGAACGGCACCATCAAAGGTATATTTGATATACATGTTATTGATGTTTTCCTTACTATCCTCGTTGTAGTGCACAGGCATTTGATACGGTTCGGTTGCTAATATTTGTAACTCGAAGCAGAGCTACGGAATAGACGGCTTGCGAGGGATGAGGTGACGATCTTGGCGTTAAAGCGGATCAAGAGTTGATGTGATGGCCGTCGGCACGCTCTCCTTAGTTTTACCTTCGGGGTTAGTTTTAAACCTTAATAAGTGTTATTATGTGCCTGCGTTGAGCATGAACATTATTTCTGGATCTTGTTTATTGCAAGACTGTTATTCATTTAAATCGGAGAATAATGGTTGTTCTATTTATATGAGTAACATCTTTTATGGTCATGCACCTATTTTGAATGGTTTATTTCTTCTAAATCTGGAAAGGGATGAAACACACATCCATAACATTGAGGCTAAGAGATGCAAAGTAGATAGTGATAATACTACTTATTTGTGGCACTGTCGTCTAGGTCATATTGGTGTAAAGCGCATGAAGAAACTCCATTCTGATGGACTTTTGGAGTCTCTTGATTTTGAATCATTTGACACATGCGAACCATGCCTCATGGGCAAGATGATCAAAACCCCGTTCTCCGGTATGATGGAGCGAGCAACGGACTTGTTGGAAATCATACATACCGATGTATGCGGACCGATGAGTGTTTCTACGCGCGGTGGATATCGCTATTTTCTCACTTTTACCGATGACTTAAGTAGATATGGGTATATCTATTTAATGAAACATAAATCGGAAACGTTTGAAAAGTTCAAGGAATTTCAGAATGAAGTGGAGAACCATCATAACAGAAAGATTAAATTTCTACGATCCGATCGTGGAGGTGAATATTTGAGTTATGATTTTCTCACGCATCTTAAAGCAAGCGGAATCGTTTCGCAACTCACGCCACCCGGAACACCACAGCGCAATGGTGTGTCTGAACGCCGGAATCGAACCCAATTAGATATGGTACGATCGATGATGTCTCTTACTGATTTGCCATTATCATTTTGGGGTTATGCATTAGAAACCGCTGCATTCACTTTAAATAGGGCTCCATCTAAATCCGTTGAGACGACACCGTATGAACTGTGGTTTGGTGCTAAACCTAAGTTGTCGTTTCTTAAAGTTTGGGGATGCGAAGCTTACGTCAAGAAGTTGATGCCGGACAAGCTCGAACCCAAAGCGGAGAAATGTGTCTTCATAGGATACCCTAAGGAACCTATTGGGTATACCTTCTATCACAGAACCGAAGGCAAAGTGTTTGTCGCAAAGAACGGTTCCTTTCTTGAGAAGGAGTTTCTCTCGAAAGAAGTGAGTGGGAGGAAAGTAGAGCTAGACGAGGTTATTGAACCTTCTCTTGAGTTGGAGAGTAGCGCACCTGAAATTGTTCCAAACTTTGCACCAACGATATAGGAAGCTAATGACAAGGATCATGAAGCTTCGGACGATGTCGCTCTTGAGCGTCGCAGTCGACAAGGTCGCGTGCCCTCCCGAGTGGTACGGCAACCTCTGTCTTGTCTTGCTAGTAGAAGACAGTGAACCTACGAACTATGAGGAAGCGATGATGAGCCCAGACTCTGAGAAATGGCTAGAAGCCATGAAATCCGAATTGGGATCCATGAGCGAAAACCAAGTATGGACTTTGGTGGACGCTCCTAGCGACCGAAAGGCCGTTGAGTGCAAGTGGATCTTCAAGAAGAAAACGGACGCGGATGGTAATGTTACTGTCTATAAAGCACGACTTGTCGCAAAAGGTTTTCGACAAGTTCAAGGTGTTCACTACGATGAGACTTTCTCTCCCGTAGCGATGTTTAAGTCCATTCGGATTTTATTAGCAATTGCTACATTTCATGATTATGAAATATGGCAGATGGATGTCAAGACTGCTTTCCTCAATGGCAACATTGATGAAGAGTTGTATATGATGCAACCCGAAGGTTTTGTCGATCCTAAGGATGCTGATAAAGTATGCAAACTTCAGCGTTCTATTTATGGACTGAAGCAAGCATCTCGGAGTTGGAACCTTCGTTTTGATCAAGTGATCAAGAGCTTTGGATTTGTTCCAAATTGCTCTGACTTGTATCTACAAGAAAGTGAGTGGGAGCTCGGTGGCGTTTACGGTACTATATGTGGATGACATATTGATTATTGGAAATGACATCAACATGCTTAACGATGTGAAGAGTTATTTGAACAAGTGTTTTCAATGAAATACCTAGGTGAAGCTGCTTATATATTGGGCATCAAAATCTATAGAGATAGACAAAGACGCACGATAGCTTTAAGCGGTACATACCTAGACAAAGTTCTGAAAAGGTTCAGAATGGATAAGTCAAAGAAAGGTTCAGTGCCTATGTTGTCAGGTAAGACATTGAGCAAGGCTCAGTGTCCAGCTACGGTAAATGATAGGGGAGCTATGAGCAAAGTGCCTTATGCCTCGGCCATAGGTTCGATCATGTATGCCATGTTGTGTACTAGACCGAATGTGTCCAATGCTCTTAGTTTGACGAGCAGATATCAAAGTGATCCAGGAGTGGAACACTGGACAGCCGTGAAGAACATCCTAAAGTACCTAAATAGAACTAAAGAAATGTTCTTAGTCTATGGGGGTGATGAACATTTCAGTAAAGGTTACGTCGATGCTAGTTTCGACACCGACAAGGATGATTCTAAATCTCAGACAGGATACATGTATATTTTGAATGGAGGAGCTGTGAGCTGGAGAAGATGCAAGCAAAGCGTGATCGCGGGATCTACAGTAGAAGCGGAATACATGGCTGCTGCAGAAGCGTCAAGTGAAGGAGTTTGGATCAGAAACTTCATCACTAAGCTTGGCGTGGTTCCAAGTGCATTGGACCCACTGGAGATATTGTGTGACAACACTGGCGCCATAGCACTCGCTAAGGAACCAAGATATCATCCAAAGACCAAGCATATCAACCGCAAGTTTCATATAATCCGAGATTACATAGCAGATGGAGATCTGAAGATTAGCAAAGTACATACAGATCTGAATGTCGCAAATCCATTGACTAAACCTCTTCCACGTGTAAAACATGATCAGCACCTCAGTGCCATGGGTGTGAGATTGTTGCCATATGTAAACTAGATTATTGACTCTAGTGCAAGTGGGAGACTGTTGGAATTATGCCCTAGAGGCAATAATAAAGATGTTATTATTATAATTCTTGTTCATGATAATGTTTATATTCCATGCTAGAATTGTATTAAGCGGAAACTTTAATACTTGTGTGGTTTGTGAACAACACTGTGTCCCTAGTACGCCTCTATGGACTAGCTCATTGATTAATGATGGTTAAGGTTAACCATGGACATGAGTTTTCGATTAATAATGATATCATATCATTGGGAGAATGATATGGTGGACAGACCCAAACTAAGCGAAGCAATTAGATCGTGTCATCGTGTTCGTATTTGCAAAACTTTTCTTATGTCAAATATTGTATTCCTTAGACCATGAGATAATACAACTCCCTGGTATCGGAAGAAAGCTTTGAGGTCATCAAACGTCATCCTATGAGAGGGTGATCATAAAGGTGTCTCTCAGGTGATCGGAAAGTATCTGTTGGGTTGTATGTATCAAGATGGGATTTGTCCCTCCCAAGTTGGAGAGATATACTTCAGGCCCACTCGGTAATCGAAATCAACACCGCTTGCAAGCATGTGTTTAAGGAGTTAATCACAAAGTGATATCGGATTATGGAACGAGTAAAGTACTTGCTGTGAACGAGAATGAACTAGGTATGACGGTACCGACGATCAAATCTCGGGCAAGTAAAATATCGCGAGACGAAGGGAATATATATGGGATTGATTGAATCCTGGCATCGTGGTTCATCCGATATGATCATCGATGAATGTGTGGGAGTCAATATGGGTGCCGCACCGCTGTTGATTATTGATAGAAGATCATGTCTGCATATTCTCGAACCCGCAGGGTCACACACTTAACGTGTCTCGACGCTAGGATAGATTGGATAATTGGTTTATGAGTTTTTGTTTGGAGTCTCGGATGGGATCCAGGACATCACGAGAGGTTCCGGAGTGGTCCAGAGAATAAGATTCATATAAGGCAGTGCAGTTTTTGGAGTTCGGAATTGTTCCGGGTTAATCGGTATTGTACCGGAAGCTTCTAGAACCTTCCGGGAGGGGACCAACGTGGCCCCACCTTCCGGGAGGGGGCATGGGCCTATGAGGGAGTGCCCTGGCCGCATTGGGCCCAGCCGGCCAAGAGAGGTTTAAACTCGAGATAGACCTTCTAGAAGGGGGGTTTCCTTGCCCCCCACTCCTTATCCTTTGGGGCCTCCGGTTTGGGCTTGGGGGAGGGGCTAGGGCTGCGCCCCCCCTCTATACAAATATGGGTGGGGGCGCACCAACCCCCCACACCTTCCCCTCCACCCCTAGCCGCCCTGCTGCCCTCCTCTCTCCCTCCCTACTGCTTGTAGGCGAAGCCCTGCTGCAGAAATTCTCCACCATATACACCACGCCGTCGTGTTGTAGATCCAATCCGTCTCTCCACCATACTTGCTGGTCCAAGGAAGGAGGAGACGTCGAGGTGCTGCACGTGTGCATCTCACGGAGGCACCACCACTTGTGGTGCTAGATCGGATCGGATCGCGAGGAGGAGAAGCGAGTACGACTACATCACCCACGTTAACGAACGTTCACTGTGAATCTTCAAGGGTATGAAGATCTAATCCAATCTCTCTCGTTGTTTGCATCTCCTAGATTAGATCTTGGCTTTACCTCTGTTCGCATCCATAGAAAATTTTGATTTACTATGCCGCAAAACCCTTTAGATCCCTCTCACAAAATTTCAAGTTATAAAGTGTTCATCCTTAGTAAGTACCGTTGCTAAAGCTCGTTGTTTCGAAGCACCACGTGATGATCAAGTGTGTTAGATTCTGCGACTGTATACAACGGGAGCAAGCCAGATTTGCTCATGCGGAAGCTAAGGTTTGATCTGACGAGCCTAGCATGTACAGACATGGTTTTAGAACACGGATCACCGAAAGGTAAAGCATGAGTCATATAGTAGATATGATGAACATGTTATGAATTGCATGTGATGTTAATCCTTTATGCATCTTGTATTGCTTAGTTAACGATAGTAGCATTATAAGATGATCCCTCATGCACATAAATTTCAAGTCTAAAGTGTTCATCCTTAGTGAGCACCGTTGCTAAAGCTTGTTGTTTCGAAGCACCACGTGATGATCGGGTGTGTTAGATTCTGCAAGTGTATACAACGTGAGCAAGCCAGATTTGCTCATGTGGAAGCTAAGGTTTGATCTTGACGAGCCTAGCATGTCTGAGACATGGTCTCGGAACACGGATCACCAAAAGGTAAAGCATGAATCATATAGTAGATATGATGAACATGTCGATTGTTCGCCATTGAAGCTACATCAACTCTCGTGATGATCGGTGTTGATGTGGTGGATTTGGTTCGTGTGATCACTAAAACAATGTGAGGGATATTGTTTTGAGTGGGAGTTCACCTAGATTAATTTAACTATTAATTAGAACTCAATTTGTCATAAACTTAGTCTAAACTATTTCAAATATGTTGTAGATCAATGGCGGCCCCTACCATCAATTTTACAGCGTTCCTCGAGAAAGAAAAGTTGAAAAACAATGGAAGCAACTTCGCGGATTGGTTCCGCAATTTTAGGATTGTCCTCACAGCTGGTAATTTGACCTATGTGCTGGATGCACCGCTGGGTGACCCACCTGCAGCTACTGCTACCGATGAAGTAAAGAATGTTTACCTCGCTCGGAAGACTCAGTACTCCACAGTTCAGTGTGCTATCTTGTATGGTTTATAATCAGAGCTTCAGAAAAGGATTGAGAATTCAGACCCACATGATATTGTCCATGATCTCAAATTGATCTTTGAGACTCACGCGGCAATTGAGAGCTATGAGGCTTCTAAAAAGTTCTTTAACTGCAAGATGGAAGAGGGCAGCTCCGTCAGTGAGCATGTGCTTAAGATGTCTGGGCACGCAAACAAACTTCAAAGCTTGGGTATAGTGATTCCTAATGCTTTGGGGATTTATCGTGTCCTCCAATCACTACCACCAAGTTACAAGAACTTTGTGATGAACTACAATATGCAAAACATGAACAAGCAGTTGCCAGAACTCTTTGCCATGTTAAAATCTGCATAAGTGGAGATCAAGAAAGAGCACCAAGTGTTGATGGTCAATAAGACCACCAAATTCAAGAAAGGCAAGTCTAAGCAAAAGGGACACTTCAAGAAGGGTGGTAAGAAGTGCCGACGAAGAAGACCAAGGCTGGACCTAAGCCTGATACTGAGTGCTTTTACTGCAAGGGAGAAGGTCACTGGAAGCGGAATTCCCCAAAGTACTTGGTGGATTTGAAGAACGGCAACATCAAGGAGAAAGGTATATCCGATATACATGTTATTGATGTGTATCTCACTAGTACTCGTAGTAGTGCCTGGGTATTTGATACTGGTTCGGTTGCTCATATTTGTAACTCCAAACAGGTGCTGCGGAATAAACGGAAGCTAGCGAAGAACGAGGTGATGATGCGCGTGGGAAACGGATCAAAGGTTGATGTGATCGCGGTCGGCACGCTACCCCTTCATATACCATCGGGATTAGTTTTATACTTAAATAATTGTTATTTGGTGCCTGCGTTAAGCATGAACATTATATCGGGATCTTGTTTATTGCGAGACGGTTACTTGTTTAAGTCCGAGAATAATGGTTGTTCGATTTATATGAGTAATATGTTTTATGCACATGCACCTTTGATAGATGGTCTATTCTTATTGAATCTCGATAGTGGAAATACACATATTAATAACATTGAGGCTAAACATTTGAAATCGAGCGATAACTCGACCTATATGTGGCACTGTCGTCTTGGTCACATTGGAGTGAAGCGTATGAAGAAACTCCATTCCGATGGACTTCTTGAATCACTTGAAAGATGCGAAGCATGTCTGATGGGTAAATGACTAAGACTCTATTTTCTGGTATGATGGAGCGAGCTACGGACTTATTGGAAATCATACATACCGATGTGTGTGGTCTAATGAGTGTAGCATCGCGCGGTGGTTATCGTTATGTTCTTACCTTCACGGATGACTTGAGTAGATATGGGTATATCTATTTCATGAAACATAAGTCCGAAACTTTCGAGAAGTTTAAGGAATTTCAAAGTGAGGTTGAGAATCAACGTAACAAGAAGATTAAATTTCTACGTTCTGATCGTGGAGGTGAATATCTAAGTTATGAGTTTGGCGAGCATTTGAAGAAATGTGGAATACTTTCACAATTGACACCGCCGGGAACACCACAGCGTAATGGTGTGTCCGAACGTCGTAATCGAACTCTCTTAGATATGGTTCGTTCTATGATGTCACTTACGGATTTACCGCTATCATTTTGGGGTTATGCATTAGAAACAGCCGCATTCACTTTAAATAGGGCACCATCTAAATCCGTTGAAACGACACCATATGAATTATGGTTTGGGAAGAAACCTAAATTGTCATTCCTTAAAGTTTGGGGTTGCGAAGCCTATGTAAAGAAGTTACAGCCGGACAAGCTTGAACCCAAAGCGTAAAAATGCGTCTTCATAGGATACCCGAAGGAAACTATTGGGTATACCTTCTATCGTAGATCCGAAGGCAAAATCTTCGTTGCTAAAAACGGATCCTTTCTAGAGAAGGAATTTCTCTCGAAAGAAGTGACTGGAAGGAAAGTAGAACTCGACGAGGTTGTTGAACCTTCTCTTGAACTTGCGAGTAGCGCAGCACCGGAGGAAGTTCCTGTGGTGCCTGCACCAATAAGAGAGGAAGCTAATGATGATGATCATGAAACTTCGGTTGTAGTTGCTACAGAGCCTCGCAGGTCAACGAGAACTCGTACCACTCCTGATTGGTATGATCCTGTTATGAATGTCATGTTGGTGGACAACACCGATGACCCTGTGACATATGAGGAAGCAATGATGAGCCTAGATTCCAATAAATGGCAAGAAGCCATGAAATCCGAGATTGGATCCATGTACGAAAACCAAGTATGGACTTTGGTGGACTTACCGGATGGCCGGAAGGCTGTCGAGAACAAATGGATTTTCAAGAAGAAAACAGATGCTGATGGTAATGTTACTGTCTATAAAGCTCGACTTGTCGCAAAAGGGTTTCGACAAATTCAAGGAGTTGACTACGATGAGACTTTCTCACCGGTAGCGAAGCTAAAGTCTATGAGGATTATGTTAGCAATCGCTGCATATTATGATTATGAGATATGGCAGATGGATGTCAAAACAGCGTTCCTCAATGGAGACATTGATGAAGAGTTGTATATGATGCAACCCAAAGGTTTTGTCGATCCTAAAGATGCTAACAAGGTATGCAAACTTCAACGGTCCATCTATGGATTGAAGCAAGCATCCCGAAGTTGGAATCAACGTTTTGATAAGGTAATCAAAAGTTTTGGTTTTATACAAACTTATGGAGAAGCTTGTATTTACAAGAAAGTGAGTGGGAGCTCTGTAGCATTCTTAATACTATATGTAGATGATATATTGTTGATTGGGAATGATGTAGACCTTCTTAATAGTGTCAAGGAATATTTGAATAATAGTTTTTCAATGAAGGATCTTGGCGAAGCAGCTTATATATTGGGCATAAAGATTTATAGAGAGAGATCGAGACGCCTAATATCATTGTCACAAAGTACATATTTGGACAAAGTTCTAAAGAGGTTTGGAATGGAAGATAGCAAGAAAGGGTTCTTGCCCATGTTGCCCAATACGACCTTGAGTAAAACTCAAAGTCCGACAACGGCAGAAGATAGAGAAAGAATGAGTAAGACTCCCTATGCCTCAGCCATAGGATCTCTAATGTATGCCATGCTGTAGCATCTCAGTTGTCTAACCCCTGTAATGCTACTAGTTATAATAATAAAAAGGGCCACTTCCAACATATAATTGTTGCATCATCATCATATCATGCTCATGTCATCATATCACCTTGCATCTGAGCATCATATAAAACCCTTTATTGTTTGATTCTTATCTCATGTGCATGATCAATTGTAGTTGCCTCTTGATATTGTATTTGGGTCTTAATAAATTGTTAAATGCCCAAGTTGAGTTGGGGGCATCTCTCTTTTGACTCCACCACCTTTTCTTTCACCACCTTATAATTCCACCATCCAATAATATGGGCTTGGCATTTTATTGAGCTATCTCTATCCCATGTTGTTGGTTGGATCCACCCTTAACCTTTGCTTGGCCTTGCCCATCTATTGGGAATGCATATGGAGAATGCCATGATTATAACATTGTCTTCACAAGAATAACTTGGCATTAATTAATTGCATGGGCCATGCAAGTACACCTTTTCCAGTTTTTGGTTCTTGCTTGCATTTTAAGTGGAGCACCTTTTCTTTTGCTTAATCTGGTTTGTGCTTGAAGCTTTCCTCATCAAACCATCTCCCTCTCTTCTTCCCTTTAGCTAAGCCCCTACCCCATGCTCCATGCACACACATGTGCTATGTGGCATGCTCCAACCAACCCCCCTCTCCCTTGGATCTTGCTTGGCCATTAATTTGGATCATGCATGAACTAAAGAAGAACCTCATCACCTTGACCATCTCTCTCTCTTCTCCCTCTTTTCTTGCTTAATCTTGCTAGAGCTAGTTGGAGCTTGCTTGTTTAACTAGTACCACTTCCCTCCTCACCCTCTCTAACCAAAACCCAATCTCTACCTTCTTTTAGCTAAACCCTAAGCTAAACCCAATCCCCATACTAGCTAAACTTACACCCCACCTAAGCTAACCAAAACACAAAGTACTCCCTCTCTCCCTCTCCACTCTAGTTCCCAACCCTAAACCTATCTAGTTGGACCTAGATCACCATGCCCCACCCCCAGCTCGCCACTCCCCTCTCTCTACCTGCCCCCACACGTGACCACCACCCCTCCCTCATCCTAGCCCTAGACCCGAGCCTCCCTCTCCCTCTCTTGCTCTCTCTCTCGCCTAGGGCCCCAAATCAATCAACCCACTGGCCTGCCCCACCCTGCAGCCTCCTGTTTCTCTTCTCTCTCTCTCGCTCACGTGCTCGCCTTAGTTCCCTCAAGCAAGGTTAAGCAGCAGCAACACGGCCGCATTCTCCCCACGCCACCTCCTCTCCCCTCTCTCGTTCTTATCCGAAACCCTTCGCCCCAGCCTCCCCAGATCCCCTCTTCCTCCTTTCCTCCTTCCCCTTCCCTAGATCAGCCATGCCCCGACCCTCTCAACCTTCGCAACGGCGCCCCAAGACCCCCTCGCCTCCAGGCTTCCCGAGGCGCCAGCCAGTGCAGAGCTCCCCTTCCTCCATCACGCCGTGACGCCACGGCTGCCTCGCCGGAGGAACCCCCGCCACCGCCATGCCCACGAGTGCCAGGACGTTCCCGCCGCCAGCCTCGCCAGTGATCACCGTCCTCGCCGGCCGAATCGACCTCGCCGGCAAGCTCCTGGTGAGACCCTCTCCTCCCCAGACATGCCCCTTTGCCTAGCTAACGCAGCTCGGCCGCCGTCGAACACTCAAGGCGCGCTGCGCGCCGGCGACAGCGGCAGCAGCCGATCTGCTCAAATTCGAGCCTTGCCCAAGACGCCACAAAGCCGCCTCGCGCTAGCATCCGCATCAAAGTTATAGGCCCGCTTATCGCCGACGTTTTTCGCTTTGGAGCCGTGTGGTTTAGACCAGAATGGCGTCGCCATCGACGGCCAAAGGTTCGCCAGCGCAGCTGGCCAAGGCCGCTGCCGTCCGACAGCAGCGATCGTTTAGCGTTAGGTCCTTCGCTTTTCCCGCCTCACGCCTGCCCCACCACCCGCCAAATGTCTGTGGAAAACTTGCAAAAGGCTCCCAGACATCGGCGTAATCAACCCGCGGTCCATCTCGATGCCACCTGCCGCCTCGTTAGCTAAGCGTCCTGCGTGTTCTTTTCGCAAATAGCCCCCTGCCCTTTTTGGTTCACCAACCCGCAGTCCCTTCGGTCCCGCTGTCAGCGTCTGTTGGATTTTGGTAAAAAGAGTCCTTAGGTTTTGACTAATCAACCCGGTCCTCCCCTGCCCCGACATCGGCGTGTGGGCAGAGAATCCCCACCTGTCTGCGAGCTAGGCTAGTTTAGGCTGTGTAATAAACGTCCAGAATCTGTTTTAAAATTCAAACTTAGTTAAATTATTTCAAATTCAAATCTAATTCAGATTTGTAATAACTTTTGCATGCTAATTCCAATTTTGACAAATAATATATGTATGGATATCAGAAAAATGAGAGGATTCCAAATATGCCATCCATTTTGTATTTTACACAAGTAAAATTCCAAGCTTATGTTAATTACATCAAATGCCACTGGATTTTCATTAATTCATAACTTTTGTTTGGTAAATCCAAATTAAGCAAATAAGTAGTCTAAAATGATCAGCTCGACGAGACCTTTCTGTTTATGCTATCCATGACTTCAATTGCAGAATGCATCATATAAATATATATTGAACAACAACTGTTATGGCAACAAATGTGACTAAAACCCACTTAAATGTTATTTTCTTGTCCACCACACCTCACCATGCCATGCTACCTTATTGCCATGCAACTTGTGCATCATTCATCATGGCATGATTGTTTGCTTGACGCATTTAACTCCAATGCTTGTGCTCTATATTCATGTTGGCCTTGTTTGTTTGGTTTTTCGGATGAACCACCGAGTGTCGTATCAAGAGAACCAGGAGCACTACCCAGAACCGTCCTTTGCTTCAACAGAGATACCAGGCAAGCACTACCACATGCTTGCATACATACAGTACTTATTGCCTCTATCTTACTCTTGCATCATCGAGTCGCGATTGCATTAAATTGAATCCCAAGTATGCATAGCCTTTACTTTTAAACTCCACCAAGCTTGTTCCTCCATCCCATGAGCCATTACTATAGGAGTTGTTTGAGCCATGCGAGTCGAGAACAACATGTGTAGGGTATGTGAGTGTCTGTTGGATAATGAGGTACTTAAACAACTTAACCCGAGTAGTTCGGGATAACTAAAGAAAGTGGCACCGTGAGCAACATCTCGCTATTTGGTTTTTCCTGCTCACTTGTGTCCCGTAAGACCCCGAGTACTTGATTCCTGTTCCTTGATTTATCGCTATCCACATCCGGAGGTATATGGGACCCCCCAGGCCGAGCTTGATTCCGTCTTATTTCTTGGGGCCACAAACTAGTTTGAGGTGTTTTACTATCCTGTACCTATGCCATGCTACTTCATATTTAAATTGTGCGAGGAGCACACTGCATCGCTTAGGTAAGCGAGTGATTACGCTGTATCGACAGTCCCGATTGGGGATCTGCCGCCATGACCATTGACGCAAACCTTGAGTCCGTCTCAAGCTTGCTTACCGTTCTATGGTGTACTCAAGGGTGGCCCTGAAATATTTCAATCTGTGATTGTTCAATGTGAAAGCCTCGTTGGGTTTTGATTTGGTTTTTCCGAGGTTGATCGAGCGTGTTGCTATTGGTGCACCCCGGTAAAACTTTCTCAAAGCCGTGTCGCGGATATGGACGACTTGGAGCACGTTTCTCGATCATAGACAAGCATAACTAAAGTACCGCCTTAATTTGACTAAGTAACTTGACTAGTAAATAGCGCAACACTCATGGAATGGTTAATAAACTGCCTACGGATGGGAGGTTGTTCGTCCGCTTCCTTGTTGGTAGCGAGGAGGAGGATGGATCGGATGAGATTACCATTATAACTGTTGTACTTAATTCACGGACATCCGTCTATCATTGGTTAGGCGGATGGTTAGCGTTATCTTAGAATTGCTAGGGTTTACCTTTGCTGCAATTCGTCACCCTAGGTTGTGTCCCTTTAGAGGCATTAAGACTTGCTGAGTACCCTTAGGGTCTCACACGATAAATTCTTGATTCAGATGAAGGTACCTTCACGGATGACATCGGGTGGAAGAAGCCGATGATGTGGGCAACGATCGTTCGGTGTAGAGATTCCGGAACGGGATCCATGAGACCTGTAGTTGGGATGTGCTTATTTCTCGGCATCTTATGCCGATTTGCTTCTTATCCGTACTCGGATCTTGTTTGCCGCCCGCATGATACTCGATGTGTTGTATGAGGAGTTATCCTAAAATATTGATTTATCGGTCATTTGAATCTTGCCGTATGCGTTGCTATATTTTCTTTCTTTCTAGATGGGATGGCTGTGATGTACTCTTGTATGGTGGCTGCGTACATACCCACTTGTGTACGTAGTTGATCCTTCGCCGACACGCCCGCCTTACAGTCCCGTTGAGAGGTAGCGGTTGGGACGTCTGAAAGGACTACCAGTGAGTGGCTTTTGGGGCCCCACCGTACTATTTCAACCGCTACCGCTCATCCAGGCTTGTATCTAGGAGCGTAGTTCACCGAGGTAGTTACAATTGGTATCAGAGCCATCCCGACCTTCAGGGTTTCAGCCAAACGGTCGTTGTCAGTCTAGCAAATATTTTGGTAGTTATGTATATTAGGGAAAAACAAAACGCGAGAGTAGGACTGCTTCCACTTTTCTTCTTAACCTCCCACCCACCCTTTTCTGGTAAGGAAGTGCAACGTTTTCAATTCTCTTCTCAAAGTTCAAACTAGGATTCACGTGTTCTGGGTTTCCGTAGTACCATAGGTTGTGTGTGTGTGTGTGTAATCTCTTGTCTATCTGTTGCATCCAAGTTGTTATCTTATCTGCCTTTGGTTATCAACTGTTGGTACATTCCATACCGACAGGCTTTTGTAAACCGACGCAATCTATCTTCCTTTTGTATCCGACGCTATCTTGTTTGGGGTGTTCGTTTCCGTAGATACCAATCTTAGGTTTCGTCGTGAGAAGAAGGGGTTAGGATATGTGTTCCACTTGTTCATGTGCGGAGTAATGATTTGAGTGCGGGATGGAGTCGCGACCATACCACTACTTGTATCATTCGCTTTTGTATATTGAATCGGTAGAGTCACTAATCTTGATTCGTTAAGTAATTTTGCGCATCTATTGGTATTCTAATGCCGAAATTTGTGGAAATTTTTTTCTTTGATATGTTTGTGTACCACACTCCTTTTCAGTCGTGTGCGATATGCTTAATATCTTTGAGGTGCTATGAACTTTGTTGATATTTTTATATCATCTCAAGAATTGTATCCTTTAATCTTGGTTAATTCCATCTTGGTACTATTTTGGATTATTATCATTCTCCATTATAATCTTGACTTGAGTTTTATATCAATGACAGATGGCTCCCCACGCCGGAAGAGGACATCCTCCGAATCGGGCTCACCAAGCATAGCTAATGCTTTGGCGGCAATGCAAGAGAACCAACAGCGCTTCGAGGAGAGCGTCAGAAGGAATGAGTTCGCTCCACTTCCTCCACCTCCCAAGCGTGGTGACATCAAGATCTTCCTCAAGTTCAACCCTCGTCAGTTCGATGTGTCTGACCGACCTCTTGACGCGGATGATTGGCTGCGCGAGATCTCAAGGTTGCTCGAGACTGCTGATGTTCCAGAACAGGAGTGGGTCAAGTGTGCTACCCACCTTCTCAAGGGAGATGCGGCTCTTTGGTGGGAGAACTACTTGAAGGCTAGCTGCACTGGGTTCCAGCCAACTTGGGAGAGGTTCACTGCAGCTTTCAAAGAACAGTTTCTCTCAGAGATTGTGATGGAAAGGATGAAGGAGGCCTTCCTCAACTCAAGCGTGGAAATGATAACGTCAACACCTATATCAGAACTTTATGAACTGTCTCGCTATGGTGGTGATGAGGTATCGATGACAAGAAAAGCGAAAAGATTCGTGCAAGGGCTCAATGCGTCGATCAAGTATGCACTCACGCATGCAAGACCGGCAACCTTCCTGAACTGCAAGATATGGCACCGCAAGAGGAGGCAAGTAGTGATGTTCGATGAGTCCAAGAAACATAACAGGATGCATCAAGCTCTGCGATTATGGCAGCTCCTTCTAAGCGGGTTCCTAACACCCCACCGTCGCTCCGGCTCCACCAAGATCTCGCAACTTACGCCAAGGCCATCAAACTTCACCACTGCGGCTCCTGGGCTACAACAACCCTTACCCTGAGCGCTGGCGGAGTCCTCGGCTACTCGCTCCACGCCCACCGGTGCACGCTTCACGTGTGGAGATCTGGACATCAACAATGGAACGCCCAATGAAGAACAAAGCTCTCCCTCAACCCCCGCCAAGATCTCATCAAGCTCTCCTTGGTTCGTGCACCACCGCGGGCTCTCAACATCAACACTAAGCCCGGGTTCAAGGTTGTTCGCGCTAACGTCAACGCCTCAAGCCGAGCTCGCACTTTGGAGTCATGGGTATGCTTTGATTAACTCAATTCCTGCACGAGTTCTCTTTGATTCTGGTGCATCGCATTCATTTGTGTCTCACAAGTTTGCAAATGAGAATGAGTTAGTCATGGTTCCTCTCCAAAAGCGGTTAATGGTTCTTTCTCCTGGGGCAAACATGAGGGCTGCTCATATCAGTCATGGCAATCAGATTGAGATTGGTGGTTCTTCATTCTTGGCTTCTTTGATTATTCTGGGCGACTCTGACATTGATGTCATCTTGGGCATGGATTGGTTAACGGCAAATGCAGCTGTGATTGATTGTGCTGAACGCTCAGTGTCTCTGAAGATCCCTGAAGGCCACATAGTCTTCTCTCCAAGTCTGACTCCTGCTGTCCAGCTCTATTCCTTGGCTGCTCTGAATAATGATGCTATGGAAGCTATTCAGGGTGTACCAGTGGTCTGTGAGTTCCCGGATGTCTTTCCTGAAGAGTTGCCAGGTATGCCTCCGGATCGCGAAGTTGAATTCGTGATTGAGCTTGAACCTGGAACGGCTCCTATCTCCAAGAGGCCATACAAAATGGGTCCTTCTGAGTTGGCTGAACTCAAACGACAACTTGATGAACAAGAGAAATTGGGTTTCATTCAACACAGCACTTCTTCTTGGGGTAGTCCAACAATCTTCGTGAAGAAGCGTGACAGAACCGATAGGCTATGTGTTGACTACCGGGCTCTAAATGCTAAAACCATCAAGAACAAATATCCTCTTCCTCGGATAAATGATCTATTTGATCACCGGCGAGTGTGGTGTTCTCTAAGCTGGATTTGAGAAGTGGTTATCACCAAATCAAAATTCAAAAGAGTATGTGCCCAAGACAGCTTTCACCACCCGCTATGGCCTGTATGAGTACACGGTCATGTCTTTCGGTCTCACCAACGCACTGCTACCTTCTCGAGGCGATGAACTCCGCTTTCATGGAGTACTGGATAAGTTTGTTGTGGTATATCTGGATGACATTCTGGTCTATTCCAAGTCCAAGGAGGAGCATGAAGAGCACACTGCGGTGTCCTGAACAAGCTTCGTGAGAACCGCTTGTATGCAAAGTTCTCCAAGTGTGAGTTACGGTTGCACAAGTAACATATCTGGGACATGTCATCTCTGCCAAGGGCATTGCAGTCAACCCGGAAACCGTGAAGACAATAGTTGAATGGCTTCCTCCTGCTAATGTCAAGGAAGTGCGGAGTTTTCTCGGTTTGGCTAGCTATTGCCGTCGATTTGTTCAGAACTTCTCAAAGATAGCAAAGCCTCTTACCGATCTCCTCAAGAAAGGCAAGAAGTACCTGTGGACTCCTGCTTGTCAAGAAAGTTTTGAGACACTCAAAGAGAAGCTCACTTCCACACCAGTCTTGGTTCCTCCGGATACATCTAAGCCTTTCCAGATTTTCTGTGATGCCTCTTTGCAAGGATTGGGAGCGGTCCTTATGCAAGAGAGACAGGTGGTTGCTTATGCCTCTCGTCAGTTGAAGACGCATGAGATCAACTATCCCACGCATGACCTTGAGCTAGCAGCAGTGGTCTTTGCTTTGAAGCTATGGAGGCACTACTTGCTTGGTAACCGTTGTGAGATCTTCTCGGACCACAAGAGTTTGAAGTATATCTTCACTCAACCGGATCTCAACCTTCGGCAAAGGAGATGGATTGAAGCCATCAATGACTTCGATGTGACCATCAACTACACTCCAGGCAAAGCAAACGTCATGGCAGATGCGCTTAGCAGAAAAGCTTATGTCAACAACCTCATGGTGGAAGAGCAGCAACCTCTCTTGTGCGAGGAATTCCGTCAGCTCAACCTGGAAATTGTGGAACAAGGGCATCTCCTGAACCTTCCGCTACCTCTCTTGGAAGAACAGATTCGTTCTCGTCAGCTTGGTGATCCGCACACTAGAAAGCTCATCTCTAAGCTTGGCACTCCGAAGTATGAGTCCTTTCATGTCGATGATCAAGGCACGCTCTTCTTTGAACACCGGATGTTTGTTCCAAACTACCCGGGTCTGAGAGACCAAGTTCTCAAGGAGGCACATGATTCGGTCCTTTCCATCCATCCTGGCAGCACAAAGATGTACATGGACCTGAAAACACAATACTGGTGGCCTGGGTTGAAACGGTATTGTGCCAAGTACGTCTCAGAATGTGATGTCTGCCGCAGAGTCAAGGCTGTCCATCAGAAACCTTTTGGTCTTCTACAGCCATTGAAACCTCCGGAATGGAAATGGGAGAAAGTAGAGATGGACTTCATCACTGGCTTTCCAAGGTCGCAGAAGGGCAACAATGCAATCTTTGTTGTCATCGACAGGCTTTCTAAAGTGGCTCACTTCTTCCCAGTCAAAGAAACAATTTCTGGAATTCAGTTGGCTGAGCTCTATATCAACAGGATTGTCTCTTTGTATGGGGTTCCACTTGAAATCAGTTCAGACCGTGGGAGCATCTTCACCTCAAAGTTCTGGGAGAGTTTCCAGAAAGCTTTGGGAACAGTTGAACTTCAAGATCGCTTACCACCCTCAGTCGCAAGGACAAGTGGAGAGAATCAATCAGATTCTGGAGGACATGCTTAGAGCTTGCGTCATCTCTTTTGGCATGAAGTGGGAGGAATGCCTTCCATATGCTGAATTCTCCTACAACAACAGCTTCCAGAAGAGTCTGAAGATGGCACCATTCGAGGCTCTCTATGGACGCAAGTGCAGAACTCCTATTGGTTGGTCAGGTGCAGGAGAAAGAATCTGGTTTGGCCCTGACATTGTGACTCAAGCAGAAGAGAAGGTGCATATCATTCTGGAGAACCTGAGGATTGCTCAAAGTCGTCAGAAGAGCAACTATGACAGGAAGCACACAAATATGGTATACGCCCCTGGTGATCTAGTCTACCTTCGTGTCACTCCCATGAGAGGAACACACCGCTTCAGTATCAAAGGGAAGTTGGCTCCTAGATACATCGGTCCTTTCAAGATACGTGGTAGAAGAGGAGAGGTTGCTTATGCACTTGAGCTTCCGGAAAAACTCAAAGTCCATGATGTTTTCCACATCTCTCAGCTCAAGAAGTGCTTCAAAGACCCCGGCAAGACTGTGGATCATGAGCTAATCGACCTCCAAGAAGATCTCTCTTATCAAGAGCACCCCACCAAAATCCTTGAGACCGCAGAACGTAGGACTCGCAACAAGTCCATCAAGTTTTGCAAGGTGCAGTGGTCACACCATTCTGTTGATGAAGCCACATGGGAACGTGAAGATGAACTCCGTGTCAACCATCCTTCTCTCTTTGTATCTTCTTCTTCCTAGAATCTCGGGGCGAGATTCCTGTTTAGTGGGGGAGAGTTGTAGCATCCCAGTTGTCTAACCCCTGTAATGCTACTAGTTATAATAATAAAAAGGGCCACTTCCAACATATAATTGTTGCATCATCATCATAGCATGCTCATGTCATCATATCACCTTGCATCTGAGCATCATATAAAACCCTTTATTGTTTGATTCTTATCTCATGTGCATGATCAATTGTAGTTGCCTATTGATATTGTATTTGGGTCTTAATAAATTGTTAAATGCCCAAGTTGAGTTGGGGGCATCTCTCTTTTGACTCCACCACCTTTTCTTTCACCACCTTATAATTCCACCATCCAATAATATGGGCTTGGCATTTTATTGAGCTATCTCTAGCCCATGTTGTTGGTTGGATCCACCCTTAACCTTTGCTTGGCCTTGCCCATCTATTGGGAATGCATATGGAGAATGCCATGATTATAACATTGTCTTCACAAGAATAACTTGGCATTAATTAATTGCATGGGCCATGCAAGTACACCTTTTCCAGTTTTTTGTTCTTGCTTGCATTTTAAGTGGAGCACCTTTTCTTTTGCTTAATCTGGTTTGTGCTTGAAGCTTTCCTCATCAAACCATCTCCCTCTCTTCTTCCCTTTAGCTAAGCCCCTACCCCATGCTCCATGCACACACATGTGCTATGTGGCATGCTCCAACCAACCCCCCTCTCCCTTGGATCTTGCTTGGCCATTAATTTGGATCATGCATGAACTAAAGAAGAACCTCATCACCTTGACCATCTCTCTCTCTTCTCCCTCTTTTCTTGCTTAATCTTGCAAGAGCTAGTTGGACCTTGCTTGTTTAACTAGTACCACTTCCCTCCTCACCCTCTCTAACCAAAACCCAATCTCTACCTTCTTTTAGCTAAACCCTAAGCTAAACCCAATCCCCATACTAGCTAAACTTACACCCCACCTAAGCTAACCAAAACACAAAGTACTCCCTCTCTCCCTCTCCACTCTAGTTCCCAACCCTAAACCTATCTAGTTGGACCTAGATCACCATGCCCCACCCCCCACCGCCACCTCCTCTCTCCACCCCACACGTGACCACCACCCCTCCCTCATCCTAGCCCTAGACCCGAGCCTCCCTCTCCCTCTCTTGCTCTCTCTCTCTGCCCTAGGGGCCCCAGCCCGAATCAACCCGACCCTGGCCTGCCCTACCCCACCTGCAGCCTCCCTGTCCCTGTTTCTCTTCTCTCTCTCGCTCACGTGCTCTGCCCCTTAGTTCCCTCGCGTGGCCGGTTAAAGCAGCAGCAGCAACACGGCCGCATTCTCCCCACGCCACCTCCTCCCTCTCTCGTTCTTATCCAAAACCTCGCCCACCTCCCAGATCCCTCTTCCTCCTTTCCTCCTTCCCTTCCCCAGATCAGCCATGCCCAGACCCTCTAAACCCTAGCAACGCGCCCAAAGACCCCCACGCCCGAGCTTCCCGAGGCGCCAGCAATGTGAGCTCCCCTTCCTCCATCGCCAGACGCCGGGACCAGCCAGACCGCCGGAGGAACCCCGCTTGCCGTGCCCACGAGTGCCAGGACGTTCCCGCCGCCAGCCTCGCCAGTGATCACCGTCCTCGCCGGCCGAATCGACCTCGCCGGCAAGCTCCTGGTGAGACCTCTCCCAGACATGCCCTCGCCTAAGCGCAGCAGCGCCGCCGCCGTCGAACACTCAGCCTTGCTCGGCGCGACGCATGGCAGCAGCCGCTGTCAAATCGCTCAAATTGAGCCTTGCCCGACGCCACAAAGCCGCCTCGCGCTAGCATCCTGCATCAAAGTTATAGGCCCCGCTATCGCCGATGTTTTTCGTTTTGGAGCCGTGTGGTTTAGACCAGCAGCGGCGTCGCCATCGACGCCAAAGTTCGCCAGCGCAGCGCCTTGCGCCAAGGCCACTGCCGTCCGATGCGTTTAGCGTTTAGGTCCTTCGCGTTTTTCCCGCCTCACGCCCGCAGTCCACCAGCCCCACCCGCCAGCGTCCGTGGAAAACTTGCAAAAAGGCTCCCCAGACACTGGCGTAATCAACCCGCGGTCCATCCTGATGCCACTGCCGCCGCTGTTAAGCTAGCGTCCGTGTTCTTTCGCAAATAGCCCCGCCCTTTTGGTCACCAACCCGCATCCCTTCTGGTCCCATTGTCGTCTGTTGGATTTTGGTAAAAAGAGTCCTTAGGTTTTGACTAATCAACCCGCGGTCCCTCCTGTCCCCAGACACTGGCGTGTGGGCCAGAGAATCCCCCTGGCCCACCTGTCTGCGAGCTAGGCTAGTTTAGGCTGTGTAATAAACGTCCAGAATCTGTTTTAAAATTCAAACTTAGTTAAATTATTTCAAATTCAAATCTAATTCAGATTTGTAATAACTTTTGCATGCTAATTCCAATTTTGACAAATAATATATGTATGGATATCAGAAAAATGAGAGGATTCCAAATATGCCATCCATTTTGTATTTTACACAAGTAAAATTCCAAGCTTATGTTAATTACATCAAATGCCACTGGATTTTCATTAATTCATAACTTTTGTTTGGTAAATCCAAATTAAGCAAATAAGTAGTCTAAAATGATCATTTCCGAGACCTTTCTGTTTATGCTATCCATGACTTCAATTGCAGCATGCATCATATAAATATATATTGAACAACAAGCTGTTATGGCAACAAATGTGACTAAAACCCACTTAAATGTTATTTTCTTGTCCACACCTCACCATGCCATGCTACCTTATTGCCATGCAACTTGTGCATCATTCATCATGGCATGATTGTTTGCTTGACGCATTTAACTCCAATGCTTGTGCTCTATATTCATGTTGGCCTTGTTTGTTTGGTTTTTCTCGGATAGACACCTTGAGTAATGTATCAAGAGAACCGGAGCACTACCTGAACCGTCCTTTGCTTCAACAGAGATACCAGCAAGCACTACCACATGCTTGCATACATACGTACCTATTGCCTCTATCTTACTCTTGCATCATCGAGTCATTGCATTAAATTGAATCCCAAGTATGCATAGCCTTTACTTTTAAACTCCACCAAGCTTGTTCCTCCATCCCATGAGCCATTACTATAGGAGTTGTTTGAGCCATGCGAGTCGTAGAACAACATGTGTAGGGTATGTGAGTGTCATTGGATAATGAGGTACTTAAACAACTTAACTTTGAGTAGTTCGGGATAACTAAAGAAAGTGGCACCGTGAGCAACATCTGCTATTTGGTTTTTCTGCTCACTTGTGTCCCGTAAGACCCCGAGTACTTGATTCCTGTTCCTTGATTTATCGCGCTATCCACATCCGGAGGTATATGGGACCCCCAGGCCGAGCTTGATTCCGTCTTATTTCTTGGGGCCACAAACTAGTTTGAGGTGTTTTACTATCCTGTACCTATGCCATGCTACTTATCAGATTTAAATTGTGCGAGGAGCACACGCATCGCTTAGGTAAGCGGAGTGATTACGCAGGTCGACAGTCCCGATTGGGGATCTGCCGCTTCTGACCATTGACGCAAACCTTGAGTCCGTCTCAAGCTTGCTTACTGCCGTTCTGGTGTACTCAAGGGTGGCCCTGAAATATTTCAATCTGTGATTGTTCATGTGAAAGCCTCGTTGGGTTTTGATTTGGTTTTTCCGAGGTTGATCGGCGTGTGTTGCTATTGGTGCACCCGGTAGGGTAAAACTTTCAAAGCCGTGTCCTGGATATGGACGACTTGGAGCACGTTTCTCGATCATAGACAAGCATAACTAAAGTACCGCCTTAATTTGACTAAGTAACTTGACTAGTAAAGCGCAACACTCATGGAATGGTTAATAAAACTGCCTACGGATGGGGAGGTTGTTAGTCAGCTTCCTTGTTGGTAAGCGAGGAGGAGGATGGATCGGATGAGATTACCATTATAAGCTGTGTACTTAAATTCACGGACATCCGCCTATCATTGGTTAGGCGGATGGTTAGCGTTATCTGTAGAATTGCTAGGGTTTACCTTTCACGCAATTCGTCACCCTAGGTTGTGTCCCTTTAGAGGCATTAAGACTTGCCGAGTACCCTTAGGGTCTCACACGATAAATTCTTGATTCGATGAGCAGTACCTTCACGGGGCGGATCTTGGGTGGAAGAAGCCGATGATGTGGGCAACGATCGTCGGTGTAGAGATTCCGGAACGGGATCCATGAGACCGTAGTTGGGATGTGCTTATTTCTCTGGCATCTTATGCCGATTTGCTTCTTATCCGTACTCGGATCTTGTTTGCCGCCCGCATGATACTACGATGTGTGTTGTATGAGGAGTTATCCTAAAATATAGATTTATCCGGTCATTTGAATCTTGCCGTATGGCGTTATATTTTCTTTCTTTCTAGATGGGATGGCTGTGATGTACTCTTGTATGGTGGCTTGCACATACCCACTTGTGTACGTAGTTGATCCTTCGCCGCCGACCACGCCGCCGTCTGGTCCCGTTGAGAGGGAAGCGGTTGGGACGTCTGAAAGGACTACCAGTGAGTGGCTTTTGGGGCCCCACCGTACTATTTCAACCGCTACCGCTCATCCAGGCTTGTATCTAGGAGCGTAGTTCACCGAGGTAGTTACACATGCTATGTACTAGACCCGACATTGCATATGCTATTAGTTTAACTAGCAGATATCAAAGTGATCCTGGAGTGGATCATTGGACAGCGGTCAAAAACATCCTTAAGTACTTGAGAAGAACTAAGGATATGGTTCTTTCTTATGGAGGTGATGAACAACTCGTTGTTAATGGTTACACCGATGCTAGTTGGAACACCGATCCGGATGATTCTAAATCACAATCTGGATACGTATTTACTTTGAATGGTGTAGCAGTTAGCTGGAGGAGTGCAAAGCAAAGCGTTGTGGCGAGATCTTCAACTGAATCGGAATACATGGCTGCTTCGGAGGCTTCACAAGAAGCGATATGGATGAAAGAGTTCATTACAGAGTTGGGTGTGGTTCCAAGTGCGCTGGACCCAATGTCTATCTACTGTGATAACATGGGCGCCATAGCCAATGCGCAAGAACCAAGGTCACACAAGAAGCTGAAGCACATCAAGCTACGTTTTCACGCTATTCGAGAACATGTCCAAGATGGGGACATAAATATTTGCAAAGTACACACAGATCTGAATGTGGCGGATCCGTTGACTAAACCTCTCCCGAGGGCAAAACATGACCAACACCAAATTGCCATGGGTGTTAGGTATATTACCATGTAATCTAGATTAGATGACTATAGTGCAAGTAGGACACTGTTGGAGATATGCCCTAGAGGCAATAATAAATATAGTTATTATTATATCTTTGTGTTTATGATAAATGTTTACATTCATGCTATAATAGTATTAACAAGGAAACATTAATACTTGTGTGATTTGTAAACTAAATTAGAGTCCCTTGTAAAGCCTCTTTATAATACTAGCTTGTTGGTTAATAAATGATTGTCGTTTCCCTATCATGAACATTGAGATGTTATTAACAACAAGATCATATCGTTAGGAGAATGATATGGTGGACATACACCTATAGATAAGCGTAGCATAAAGATCAAGTCATTTTAATAGTTCAATTGCTATATGCTTTCTGATACATAGTAACCTAATTCCTTCGACCATGAGATCATGCATATCACCTTCATTGGAAGGATGCTTTGATGACATCAAACACCACACCGTAACTGGGTGGCTATAAAGGTGGCATTGAGTGTTCGGAAAGTATTGGTTGAGACACATGGATCAAGAGTGGGATTTGTCCATCCATATGACGGATAGATATACTCTGGGCCCTCTCGATGGAATGTCATCCAATTAGCTTGCAAGCATGTGACTGGCTCACGAGGGATCACATATCACGGGAACGAGAAAAGAGTACTTATCAGTAACGAGGTTGAACTAGGTATGCAGAGATACCGACGATCATAACCTCGGATAAGTAAACTATCGTGAGACAAAGGGTAATTGGTATCGTATGTAAGTGGTTCATTCGATCGCAAAGTAATCGTATAAATATGTGGGAGCCATATGAATTTCCAGATTCCTCTATTGGTTATTGTTCGGAGAAGTGTCTCGATCATGTCCGCATAATTCACGAACCGTAGGGAGACACACTTAAGGATTTGACGTTGTTTGAGTAGTTATGGAATGATGAGTAAGAGACCGTATGTTGTTCGAAGTCTCGGATGGGATCCAGGATATCACGAGGAGATCCGTAATGGTCTGGAGAATCAGATTCATATAAGGAAAGTCCTGTTTCGGGGTTGGAGAATGGTTCCGGTGTTTTCATCGGGAATGTTCTAGAAGGTTCCGGAATGTCCGGCACTCCGGAGGGGAAGGGTACATGAATGTGTCATATCAAGTTGGAATGATTGCATCATGTACTAGGTGACATCGCTGAACAAAATAAAGGGTTTAATCAAATCCTAGTTTGAAAAGTCAAACGCCAATTTGAAAAGTTAAACGGCTATTTTGTGAGGTGGAGGGGAAGTAGGAAACCTACTTGGGGAGGAGTTCCCTCCCTCCACCGCCCGCCCACTTGGGAAACCGAGTTGGGGAGGGACTCCCCTCCCCTGGCGCGCCCCCTCCACCTATATAAGGAGGGGCAGGGCTGCCCCTCCAAGCACACAACACCTCCACCCAAAACCCTAGCTCCCAGCCGTCGGCGCCGCCACCTCCTGCTGCTGCCGCCGCCTAGGGAAACCCTAGCCGCCGGCCCTAGACCCTCCTCCTTCGTGCGTCTAAGCCCTAGATCGCCGAGGATCTCTCTCATAGTCCACCATACTCGCTCCGGCTTAAGGCGAAGCCCTGCGAGATCTCCCCTCTACTTCCGGTACCACGCCGTTGTGCTGCCGGAATTGCGAGGAGAGTGCTACAACCTCCGCTGCCTGCTGGAACAAGGGATAGGAAGGTCTTCGTCAATTACCGAACGTGTGATCGACTGTGGGAGCGCTGCCGGAACGCAGCGCCGGAAGGATCGTCTACGCGATCTTGAGATCGGGAAGAGTACGACTACATCACCCACGAGAATCCGCACTCGTTAAACACTTTGGAATCTTCGAGGGTGAGTTATTCTATCAACTCGTTGCTACAATCTACTAGATAGATCTTGGCTTGTTTGTTTGTATGCGGTAGAAATTTTTTGTTTTCCATGCTACGAAACCCTACAGCTACGTCTATGTTGGAGAGGTGTCGAGGCCACACAAGGTCACCCGAGCGCCACAAAGGCATCACCTTCTTCTCCGGTGAGCGCCCCCACAAAGGAGGCCTCACAATCCACTAACCGGTGACCTTGAAGGCCCCAACCGAAACCTTTACACCAAGGTTGAGGGGGAAGCTCCACAACTCAATTGGGTTCAAGAAACCCAAGAGCAACAAGATCCACAAAGGATGGGTGGGGGAAATCAAATCTTCTTTGGTGGAAGTGTAGATCTAGGTCACCTCCCTCACCTCTCAAAAGATCAAGTAATTTGAGTGTCTAGAGAGAGAGATCTAGTAAGGTGAAGCTCAATCATTAATGGAGGAGAGAGAAAAATTTCGAAGTAGGTGGGAGGAAGAAGAGGGGCGCCTTAAATAGGCCCCCTCCGCACTAAACCGTTACAGCCCCCGCGACCTCACCGGAACTTCCGGTGAGGGGCCGGAAGTTTCACCCAGCACGGCTCCAACGGTCATCAGACCGTTGACACCCGCTCCAAAAGCTCTACCAGAAGTTCTGGTCATAACATACCGGAAGTTCCGGTGAACTTGTGATACAAGTTCCGGCCCAAGTTCCGGCAAATAGAACACTTCAAACAGAAGGTTACTGATCCTTCAGCGGAACTTGGAGCGGAACTAGGGCGGAATTTCTGGGTCGCGAACCAAGTCTGACCGGAAGTTCCGGTGGCTGGGCGGAAGTTATGCTCCGGAAATTTCTAGCAGGACAAGTTCCGATGCAAGTTCCGGCCCAAGTTCTGGCAAATAGAACACTTCAAACAGAAGGTTACTGATCCTTCAGCGGAACTTGGAGCGGAACTAGGATCGTAACAAAGCTCAGATCATCCCGCAGAAAAAGCATGAGCAGAACTTCCGGTGTCAGGCCGGAAGTTTCGGTGAGACAAAGAAGGCTTCAACAGATCAGAAACACACTGTCTCACGGAATAGTAGGATGGTTGTGGCGGTGCATATAGGTTTGTGCAAGAACAAGTGATTTCCCACAGCCTTCCGAGATGGACCCCCTCTTAATAGTACGGCGACCTAAAACAACAAAAGGAGAGAAACTAGAAGAAAAACTAAAGGCCACCGTCTTCATGAGGTCCCAAGAGAGCATCCACACAGATATAAGGATACATTAACAACATTTTTCCTGAAACTCAGGCGCACAATTAGATCACAAATGGGATTGTTATTAACACCAAAAACAGCATGGGAAGATATAGTCCTTTCAATCTCCCCCTTTTTGGTGTTAGATGACAATCCCAAAGATTTGCATGATATAAAGCAATCTTTGCAATGGATGGGACAAGCTCCCCCTATATGTGTGCAAGGTCAAGAGACTGACACACATACAAGGAGGCTCCCCCTTCTAATGCAAAGATAGCACAAGTTCAAGGTACAAGAAAGGATAGAAATCATACCAGGCACCAACCAACTGTGGTGGAGACAAAAGAGTAATAATAATAACAAGATCTACGAGGATCCACCACCATATGCATATGCCCATAAGAAGACAACAAGAATGTTGGATATATGCCCTAGAGGCAATAATAAATGTAGTTATTATTATATCTTTGTGTTTATGATAAATGTTTACATTCATGCTATAATAGTATTAACAAGGAAACATTAATACTTGTGTGATTTGTAAACTAAATTAGAGTCCCTTGTAAAGCCTCTTTATAATACTAGCTTGTTGGTTAATAAATGATTGTGGTTTCCCTATCATGAACATTGAGATGTTATTAACAACAAGATCATATCGTTAGGAGAATGATATGGTGGACATACACCTATAGATAAGCGTAGCATAAAGATCAAGTCATTTTAATAGTTCAATTGCTATATGCTTTCTGATACATAGTAACCTAATTCCTTCGACCATGAGATCATGCATATCACCTTCATCGGAAGGATGCTTTGATGACATCAAACACCACACCGTAACTGGGTGGCTATAAAGGTGGCATTGAGTGTTCGGAAAGTATTGGTTGAGACACATGGATCAAGAGTGGGATTTGTCCATCCATATGACGGATAGATATACTCTAGGCCCTCTCGGTGGAATGTCATCCAATTAGCTTGCAAGCATGTGACTGGCTCACGAGGGATCACATATCACGGGAACGAGAAAAGAGTACTTATCAGTAACGAGGTTGAACTAGGTATGCAGAGATACCGACGATCATAACCTCAGATAAGTAAACTATTGTGAGACAAAGGGAAATTGGTATCGTATGTAAGTGGTTCATTCGATCGCAAAGTAATCTTAGAAATATGTGGGAGCCATATGAATTTCCAGATTCCTGTATTGGTTATTGTTCAGAGAAGTGTCACGATCATGTCCGCATAATTCACGAACCGTAGGGAGACACACTTAAGGATTCGACGTTGTTTGAGTAGTTATGGAATGATGAGAAAGAGACCGAATGTTATTCGGAGTCTCGAATGGGATTCGGGATATCACGAGGAGATCCGGAATGGTCCGGAGAATAAGATTCATATAAGGAAAGTCCCGTTTCGGAGTTGGAGAATGGTTCCGGTGTTTTCATCGGGAATGTTCTAGAAGGTTCCGGAATGTCCGACTCTCGGAGGAAGGGTACATGAATGTGTTATATCAAGTTGGTATGATTGCATCATGTACTTGGTGTCATCGCTGAACAAAATAGAGGGTTTATTCAAATCCTAGTTTGAAAAGTCAAACGACTAGTTTGAAAGTCAAACGACTATTTTTGGGAAGTGGAAAAGAGGAGGAAACCGAGTTGGGGAGGAGTCCCCCCTCCCCACCGCCGGTGCACCACCAAGCCGAGTTCGGGAGGGACTCCCCTCCCTCCCCTTGGCCGGCCGGCCCCTCCACCTATATAAGGAGGGGCAGGGCTCCCTCCTAGAGACACACAAGATCCTCTCCTCCAAACCCTAGTACCAAGCCGCCGCCGCCTCCATAGCCGCCGCCGGCCCTAGGGCACTCGCCGCCGCCTCCTGGGTGAAACCCTAGCCGCCGGCCTAGCCCCCTCCTCGGCGTATCTAAACCCTAGATTGTCAAGGGACTCTCTCATACTCCACCATACTCGCTCCAGCTTAAGGCGAAGCCCTGCGAGATCTCCCCTCTACTTCTGGTACCACGCCGTTGTGCTGCCGGAATCGCGAGGAGAGTGCTACAACCTCCGCTGTCTGCTGGAACAAGGGAGAGTAAGGTCTTCGTCGAGTACCGAACGTGTGACCGACTGCGGGAGCACTGCCGGAACGCAGCGCCGGAAGGATCGTCTACGCGATCTTGAGATCGGGAAGAGTACGACTACATCACCCACGAGAATCCGCTCTCGTTAAACACTTTGGAATCTTCGAGGGTGAGTTATTCTATCGACTCGTTGCTACAATCTAGTAGATAGATCTTGGCTTGTTTGTTTGTACGCGGTAGAATTTTTTTGTTTTCCATGCTACGAAACCCTACAGTGGTATCAGAGCCGTGTCTATATGTAGATCTGTTGCATGAGTAGAACACAATGGTCATTGTGGGCGTTGATGCTTTTATTGTCGATTGCTTCTTGTGTACTTTGCATCTTGCGGTATGTTGGGATGAAGAGGCCCGGGCTAACCTTACATGACATCATTCATCAGACTTGCTCCACGCTTGACATACAACTTGTATTGCATAAGTGGCTTTGCGGGTGCCTGTTTCTCCTAGCATAGTTAAGATCCAATTTACAACGGGTGATTAACAATACTAGTATCAATGTTGTGGTTCATGTTCGTAAGTTAGAACGACACTTTTTGAAAGCCCCAAAACCACGTAAAATATGCAAAGAAAGTAGAGGCGTCTAACTTTGTTTTGCGGGTGTCTTTGTGATGTGATATGGCCATGATTGTGATTATATTTGATGTATGCAATGTTCCTTATTGTAAGTTGGCAACCGGCAGGAGCCATATGGTTGTCTTTAATTTATGTTAAGACCCGCGTGTCTATTCAAAGTAGTTGTAATAGTTGAAGCCGGTGGACGACAACCATGGAGAAGCATCATTGGCCTTGATGCAATGCCGGTGATGATGGAGATCATGTTCGTGCTAGAAGATGGAGATCGGAAGCACAAAGAAGAACGGCCATATCATATCACATATTATGAATTGCATGTGATGTTAATACTTTATGCATCTTGTATTGCTTAGTAGACGACGGTAGCATTATAAGATGATCCCTCATGCACATGAATTTCAAGTCATAAAGTGTTCACCCTCAGTTAGCACCGCTATAAAGCTTGTTGTTTGAAGCACCACGTGATGATCGGGTGTTAGATTCCGCAAGTGTATACAACGTGAGCAAGCCAGATTTGCTCATGCAGAAACTAAGGTTTGATCTTGACGAGCCTAGCATGTACAGACATGGTCTCGGAACACGGATCACCGAAAGGTAAAGCATGAATCATATAGTAGATATGATGAACATGTCGATTGTTCGCCATTGAAACTATATCAACTCTCGTGATGATCGGTGTTGATGTGGTGGATTTGGTTCGTGTGATCACTAAAACAATGTGAGGGTTGTTGTTTTGAGTGGGAGTTCACCTAGATTAATTTTATTATTAATTTGAACTCAATTTGTCATAAACTTAGTCTAAACTATTGCAAATATGTTGTAGATCAATGGCAGCCCCTACCATCAATTTTAATGCGTTTTTAGAGAAAGAAAAGTTGAAAAACAATGGAAGCAACTTCGCGGATTGGTTCCGCAATTTGAGGATTGTCCTCACAGCTGGTAATTTGACCTATGTCTTTGGATGCACCATTGGGTGACCCACTGCGGTGATGCTACCGATGAAGTAAAAACGTTTACCTCACTTGGAAGACTCGACTCCACATTCGATGTGCTATCTTGTATGGTTTAGAATCGGAGCTTCAGAAAAGGTTTGAGAATTCACACCCATATGATATTGTCGAGGATCTCAAATTGATCTTTGAGACTCATGCGGCAATTGAAAGCTATGAGGCTTCTGAAAAGTTCTTTAACTGCAAGATGGAAGAGGGCAGCTCCGTCAGTGAGCATGTGCTTAAGATGTCTGTGCACGCAAACAAACTTCAAAGCTTGGGTATAGTGATTCCTAATGCTTTGGGGATTTACCGCGTCCTCCAATCACTACCACCAAGTTACAAGAACTTTGTGATGAACTACAACATGCAAAACATGAACAAGACGTTGCCAGAACTCTTTGCCATGTTGAAATCTGCAGAAGTGGAGATCAAGAAAGAGCACCAAGTGTTGTTGGTCAATAAGACCACCAAATTCAAGAAAGTCAAGTCTAAGCAGAAGGGACACTTCAAGAAGGGTGGTAAGAAAGTTACCACGCCAACGAAGAAGACCAAGGCTGGACCTAAGCCTGGTACTGAGTGATTTTACTGCAAGGGAGAAGGTCACTGGAAGCGGAATTGCCCAAAGTACTTGGCGGATTTGAAGAACGGCAACATCAAGAAGAAAGGTATATCTGATATACATGTTATTAATGTGTATCTCACTAGCACTAGTAGTAGTGCATGGGTATTTGATACTGGTTCGTTTGCTCATATTTGTAACTCGAAACATGTGCTGCAGAATAAACGGAAGCTAGCGAAGAACGAGGTGACGATGCGCGTGGGAAACGGATCAAAGGTTGATGTGATCGCAGTCAGCACGCTACCCCTTCATCTACCATCGGGATTAGTTTTATACTTAAATAGTTGTTATTTGGTGTCTGCGTTAAGCATGAACATTATATCGGGATCTTGTTTATTGCGAGACGGTTACTTGTTTAAGTCCGAGAATAATGGTTGTTCGATTTATATGAGTAATATGTTTTATGCACAAGCACCTTTGATAGATGGTCTATTTTTGTTGAATCTCGATAGTGGAAATACACATATTAATAACATTGAGGCTAAATGTTTGAAATCGAGCGATAACTCGACCTATATGTGGCACTGTCGTCTTGGTCACATGGGAGTGAAGCGTATGAAGAAACTCCATTCCGATGGACTTCTTGAATCACTTGATTTCGAATCACTTGAAAGATGCGAAGCATGTCTGATGGGTAAAATGACTAAGACTCCATTCTCTGGTATGATGGAGCGAGCTACGGACTTGTTGGAAATTATACATACCGATGTGTGTGGTCCAATGAGTGTAGCATCACGCGGTGGTTATCGTTATGTTCTTACCTTCACGGATGACTTGAGTAGATATGGGTATATCTATTTCATGAAACATAAGTCCGAAACTTTCGAGAAGTTTAAGGAATTTCAAAGTGAGGTTGAGAATCAACGTAACAAGAAGATTAAATTTCTACGTTCTGATCGTGGAGGTGAATATCTAAGTTACGAGTTTGGCGAGCATTTGAAGAAATGCGGAATACTCTCACAGTTGACACCGCAGGGAACACCACAGCGTAATGGTGTGTCCGAACGTCGTAATCGAACTCTCTTAGATATGGTTCGTTCTATGATGTCACTTGCAGATTTACCGCTATCATTTTGGGGTTATGCATTAGAAACAACCGCATTCACTTTAAATTGGGCACCATCTAAATCCGTAGAAACGACACCGTATGAATTATGGTTTGGGAAGAAACCTAGATTGTCGTTCCTTAAAGTTTGGGGATGCGAAGCCTATGTAAAGAAGTTACAGCCGGACAAGCTTGAACCCAAAGCGGAAAAATGCGTCTTCATAGGATACCCGAAGGAAACTATTGGGTATACCTTCTATCATAGATCCGAAGGCAAAATCTTTGTTGCCAAGAATGGATCCTTTCTAGAGAAGGAATTTCCCTCGAAAGAAGTGACTGGAAGGAAAGTAGAACTCGACGAGGTTGTCAAACCTTCTCTCGAAATTGCAAGTAGCGCAGCACCGGAAGAAGTTCCTGTGGTACCTGCACCAGTTAGAGAGGAAGCTAATGATGATGATCATGAAACTTCGGTTGAAGTTGCTACAGAGCCTCGCAGGTCAACGAGAACTCGTACCACTCCAGATTGGTATGATCACGTTATGAGTGTCATGTTGGTGGACAACACCGATGACCCTGAGACATATGAGGAAGCGATGATGAGCCCAGATTCCAATAAATGGCAAGAAGCCATGAAATCCGAGATTGGATCCATGTACGAAAACCAAGTATGGACTTTGGTGGACTTACCGGATGGCCGAAAGGCTGTCGAGAACAAATGGATTTTCAAGAAGAAAACAGATGCTGATGGTAATGTTACTGTCTATATGTAGAGGTCTCAACCTAATAAGGTAGATTCCTCCTGTGTTTTACAATGCTAGTCCCTGGATCAATAGCTAGCATCCACAGCTAAGATGTAATATCAAGATACAAAGGTCATATTATAACTTTATAACCAGGAATAACATAATTATATTACATCACACATAGCTCATATGGCTATTACATTACATTGCAGCGGAATAACTATAATCATGGGGTCCTTCATCTTCAAAGTGCCACAGGCAGATGTTGGTTGTAGACTTTGTAATCCTATTCAAACATTCTTCACTAAAAACAATCAAACCTGCAACATACAAGTTACAGCCACAAAGGGTCAATACATTTGAATTGTATTGGCAAGTGATACTATGGTAGTATAGTGGAGTCTATCATATATATGCATTTGGCTAAGTGGAGTTGAGGCTTGCATTGCTCAAAATATATTTTTCTTATCATTTTGAAAATACTAAGTTTTGCTTGGAAAAAAGCATTTTTCTCAATCAAAGATTTGAAGATCCTTTCAAGGCATCTCTCCATCAAAGATTGAATGTTTCAAACAACCCTTGTTCAATCCACAATTTTTAACTTAGAAATTTGAATGATGAGATTCTTGATTGCTTCCATGTCTTGATGCTCAAATTGTCCTTTACCAGGGACATGGCTAAGTACTTAGATTTTACACTCTGCAGAGGTGGTGCACTTTTCCCACAAGACCTGGTTTCCCAAGACAAGATCTTTCAGAAGCCTTCCCTTAGACCAAAATGGACGCGCTCCAACCTATCAAACACTACCACCCACTGTCCATATGGCTAAGTTCTTGCAACCTATATGATCATGGTAGAGCCCATATTGCCAAGTGGTTGCACTTGAAGCTTCTCAACATTTGACATCTCAAATCCCTTTGTGCCTGGGTGGCCATCCACAAGTGAGATACACAACCCAAGTCCATGGCCTTGTGTAACCACTCAACATATCCCAATCCTTCCATTCCACCCAGGAGGTTCATTAACTTAGTTGTTTTATTAATCAAAACCTAAGTCCTTAGACTTAGAGATTTTTCCACAGTGTGAATATATTTTCCATCCATGTTTTCTATTAGCTAGGCTAAGCTTGGTAGTAATAGGAAACTTTAACTTAGTAAATCCTACTAAGGATTCATCTACTAGGTTTTCCTATAATAAGGTTCATACTTAGCAAAATCCATGCAAGTTTTACTTAGCAAAAATTCACTAATGCATAGAGAAAATTAATGGGACAAAAAGTATGAAGCATCACTTGCCTTTTTGGAAGGGAATGGTAGTTCACTCCTTGATCTTTCTAGTCTCACACTTCACTACAAGTCAATCAAGCAAACACCAATTCAATTTACATTCCAAACCAATAATCACTCAAACAAATTCACACACACAAGACAATGGAAACCAATTCATGCATGGGAGCATGCACAAGATAGTTTTATTTTGCAAATATGGTCTCTATGGGGTTTCTAAACTTTGTAAGATCCAAATTGGTCATTTACCAAAGTGGCAAAGTCAATAGCAAATGGGTTTTATCCAAAACCACTTTTAAATCCATTCATCATTTCATGTGGTGAAAAATGTTTTTATCAAGGCAAAACTCTTAAGTTGTTCACCAAATGAGTTGCTAATTTGCAAAACTTGGTGTTTTAGGTCAGTAGGTTTGGTCCAAAACATTTCCTTAAAGTTTTTCTTTCCATAAACATTTTTATAACAAAAACCATTCTTTTTATTTGGCTAAAAATGGCTAAGTCAAGTAATCCAACCTAAATCTTACCAAAATCATTTTAAACACCAAGGGTTGGTTCCTAGGGTCAGTAAGGTCACACCAAACCATTTTTCAAAAGTTTTACTCTTAAATTTAATTTTAAACAATTTTTATACTCTAAACAAGCATACAAAAGTTTCTGCAAATTCAAACAAGATAACAGATACTATTTGCTAAACTAAGGGCAGGGTTGGTTAGGTCTTGTTCTCCTGAATCCAACGACATAAAATTTGTAATTTTTGGACGTGTGGATCCAAAGTTATAAGGGTTTGAAATTCACAAAATATTCTGTTTTCAAATCTGTTTTTAAACAGAACAGTGACATGCGGCACATCGTCATTCGCTCGTAATGGTTCTACCGGATCATGCTGCGGTGCGTTGGATTTAATCCTATCGTGCGGCACAGATTGCTCGATACCCCTTCGGTTAAGTGAATCTATCATGCTCGTTGGATCCAGATCGCACGGCTGCTGTGCAATTGACCAGGGGTGGGCGGTGCTAGCGGCGGCAGGTGGCGGCGCGGCTCTGGCGGCGAGGTTGCCGATGATGTAGGATGCGAGAGAGAGGGAGGGTGAGCTCACCGAGTTCGCAGCACACTGCTGATGCTCAACGAGGTCTTTGTTGGACAAGGGGCGCACGGGTTCCTGGGGAATTGCTCGCCGGAGCTTCTACTGGCGTCAGGAGCTTCTGCTCGTCGACGGGGACGAGGTTGCAGACCACGCGCGAGTGTTTGGCGAGTACCTGGAGATGCAGAGGACACAGACTAATCAAATGGCATGACTCACTGATCAAGGCGCGCATGGAGTCGAGTGCCAGAGCTCACCGGAGTTGCGGGGTCGGTGGCGTATAGATGGAGTTATTGCCGTTAGAGCGCTCGAGGCGGCCGGCGCTTCGGGATGATCGCCAGGAGGTGGGAATCACGGGAGCATGGTCGGGGAGGCAAGGGGTGGCGAGGGGTTGTCGGAATCGGCGTCGGAACGTCGTCGAAGACAGGGGCAGTAGAGGAGAAATTTTGGCTTCCTGGAGGCGTGCTTGGGGAGAAGCGAGGGAAACGGAGAGGTGGATGGCGTTTAAAGGTGCATGATCACTGCGAGTAATTGTGGCCGTATTAAAACGATTTAAGCCCGAGGATTCAACGGCAGAGGCGGGGAAGAACGAGCCGTTGCGGTTAGAACGATGAACAGGAGGGGTGGGGTCCGCTTGGCAGTGAAGAAAGGGAGTGAAGGTGGGGTCCAATTGTCATCCTCTGTGCGGGTAAGTTCCTGAGTGAGGAAAAACGGTTCGGGCGTGGGAACAGGTGGGCTACTGGGTTGGCTTGGGCTGAGCCTTGTTGGGCTGCTGTTGTTTCTTTTTTTTGTACAGAAACATTTTCCTTTTCTATTTCTATTACTGATTTTAAATTAATTTCATAATTCAAATAACAAGACAATCATTCAAATAATTCAAACAATCACCACACTTGTAATAAGTTTTTGGTTCTGTTTATCATTCATAAACTAAAGTCCAAAATGAAATAATATTTTTAAATCTTTTTAGATTCCATTTATTAATTAAATAAAATGGACCATGGTTTATTAATCAAATAGGGTTTGATATAATTAATAAAATCCCCATTTGAAATCCAAATATTTTTAAAATCAAATCAGTAGGTTTTATTTGAAAATAAAATTCATTTGGAAATCTTGTTCAAAAACAAAATAACCTTTTATTTTAGGGTCCATTAATAATTAAATAAAATGGCCTTAGTTATTAAATCAATTAGAGTTTGATTTTATTAATAAAATCTTTATTTGAGACCTAATTATTTTCAAAACCAAATCAGTAGGTTTTATTTGGGAAATATAGAATACTTGGAAACTTGTTTTAAAACAAATAACATTTTATTTAGAGTCCATTATTAATTAAATATAATAAACTTTCATTATTAAATCAAATAGAGTTTGTTTTATTAAAATATTTATCTAAAATGAAACCAAAACACTTCAGTAGGTTTTAATTAAGAAAATAATATTCTTAGAAAAACTTATTTAAAATAATTTAATAAGTTTTGATGTTTTAATTAAATTGGTAAAACCTTTTATTTAAATAAAGTTTGGATATTAATTCCTTATTATTTTATTTAAATAAACCTTTGCTAATTTTTATTAAAAATACAATGTTTTAATTCCCAAAGCTTGGCCAAGGATTAATTTGGCTTTATAAAATAATCTTTATTTATAAATCCATCTTTTCTTTTGAACACCAAATCTTTTATTAAAAGATCCAAAATAGTATTTCCAAAATATTTTATTTTCCTTTGTAAATTGTTTTATGTTTTTAAATCCCTTTAGGATTTAATTGTTCAAAATAGGTTTGAAGATTCCTATTGGAATTCAAAAGTTTCTTCTGGCTCTGAAAATCAAACAAAGTTTTATTTTATTCATTTATTTTCACATTACAAGATTTGGAAAATCTTGGGATGTGACACTATAAAGCTCGACTTGTCGCAAAAGGGTTTCGACAAATTCAAGGAGTTGACTACGATGAGACTTTCTCACCAGTAGCGAAGCTAAAGTCTGTGAGGATTATGTTAGCAATCGCTGCATATTATGATTATGAGATATGGCAGATGGATGTCAAAACAGCATTCCTCAATGGAGACATTGATGAAGAGTTGTATATGATGCAACCCAAAGGTTTTGTCGATCCTAAAGATGCTAACAAGGTATGCAAACTTCAACGGTCCATCTATGGATTGAAGCAAGCATCCCGAAGTTGGAATCAACGTTTTGATAAGGTGATCAAAAGTTTTGGTTTTATACAAACTTATGGAGAAGCTTGTATTTACAAGAAAGTGAGTGGGAGATCTATAGCATTCTTAATACTATATGTAGATGACATATTGTTGATTGGAAATGATGTAGACCTTCTTAATAGTGTCAAGGAATATTTGAATAATAGTTTTTCAATGAAGGATCTTGGCGAAGCAGCTTACATATTAGGCATAAAGATTTATAGAGATAGATCGAAACACCAAATATCATTGTCACAAAGTACATATTTGGACAAAGTTCTAAAGAGGTTTGGAATGGAAGATAGCAAGAAAGGGTTCTTGCCCATGTTGCCCAATACGACCTTGAGTAAAACTCAAAGTCCGACATCGGCAGAAGATAGAGAAAGGATGAGTAAGACTCCTTATGCCTCAACCATATGATCTCTAATGTATGCCATGCTATGTACTAGACCCGACATTGCATATGCTGTTAGTTTAACTAGCAGATATCAAAGTGATCCAGGAGTGGATCATTAGACAGCGGTCAAAAACATCCTTAAGTACTTGAGAAGAACTAAGGATATGGTTCTTTCTTATGGAGGTGATGAACAACTCGTTGTTAATGGTTACACCGATGCTAGTTGGAAGAGTTCATTACAGAGCTGGGTCAGAGGCTTCACAAGAAGCGATGTGCATGAAAGAGTTCATTACAGAGCTGGGTGTGGTTCCTAGTGCGCTGGACCCAATGTCTATCTACTGTGATAACATGGGCGCCATAGCCAATGCGCAAGAACCAAAGTCACACAACTAGCTGAAGCACATCAAGCTACGTTTTCACGCTATTCGGGAACATATCCAAGATGGGGATATAAAGATTTGCAAAGTACACACATATCTGAATGTGGCGGATCCATTGACTAAACCTCTCCCGAGGGCAAAACATGACCAGCACCAAACTGCCATGGGTGTTCGGTATATTACCATTCAATCAAGATTAGATGACTCTAGTGCAAGTGGGAGATTGTTGGAGATATGCCCTAGAGGCAATAATAAATGTAGTTATTATTATATCTTTGTGTTTATGATAAATGTTTACATTCATGCTATAATAGTATTAACAAGGAAACATTAATACTTGTGTGATTTGTAAACTTAATTTGAAGTCCCTAGTAAAGCCTCTATATAATACTAGCTTGTTGGTTAATAGATGATTGTGGTTTCCCTATCATGAACATTGAGATGTTATTAACAACAAGATCATATCGTTAGGAGAATGATATGGTGGACATACTCCTATAGATAAGCGTAGCATAAAGATCAAGTCATTTTAATAGTTCAATTGCTATATGCTTTCTGATACATAGTAACCTAATTCCTTCAACCATGAGATCATGCATATCACCTTTACCGGATGGATGCTTTGATGACATCAAACACCACACCGTGAATCGGGTGGCTATAAAGGTGGCATTGAGTGTTCGGAAAGTATTGGTTGAAACACATGGATCAAGAGTGGGATTTGTCCATCCATATGACGGATAGATATACTCTGGGCCCTCTCGGTGAAATGTCATCCAATTAGCTTGCAAGCATGTGAATGGCTCACAAGGGATCACATATTACGGGAACGAGAAAAGAGTACTTATCGGTAACGAGGTTGAACTAGGTATGCAGAGATACCGACGATCATAACCTCGGATAAGTAAACTATCGTGAGACAAAGGGAAATTGGTATCGTATGTAAGTGGTTCATTCGATCGCAAAGTAATCTTAGAAATATGTGGGAGCCATATGAATTTCCAGATTCCTCTATTGGTTATTGTTCAGAGAAGTGTCTCGATCATGTCCGCATAATTCACGAACCGTAGGGAGACACACTTAAGGATTCGACGTTGTTTGAGTAGTTATGGAATAATGAGAAAGAGACCGAATGTTGTTCGGAGTCTCGAATGGGATTCGGGATATCACGAGGAGATAGGGAATGGTCCGGCGAATAAGATTCATATAAGGAAAGTCTCGTTTCGGAGTTGGAGAATGGTTCCGGTGTTTTCATCGGGAATGTTCTAGAAGGTTCCGGAATGTCCGGCACTCCGGAGGGGAAGGGTACATGAATGTGTTATATCAAGTTGGTAAGATTGCATCATGTACTTGGTGTCATCGCTGAACAAAATAGAGGGTTTATTCAAATCCTAGTTTGAAAAGTCAAACGGCTATTTTTGGGAAGTGGAAAAGAGGAAGCAGAGGTTGGGAGGAGTCCTCCTCCACCGCCGCGCACCACCAAGCCGGGTTGGGAGGACTCCTCCCTCCTTGGCCGGCCCCTCCACCTATATAAGGAGGGGCAGGGCTCCCTCCTAGAGACACACAAGATCCTCTCCTCCAAACCCTAGTACCAAGCCGCCGCCGCCTCCATAGCCGCCGTCGGCCCTAGGGCACTCGCCGCCACCGCCGCCTGGGTGAAACCCTAGCTGCCGGCCTAGCCCCCTCATCGGCGTATCTAAACCATAGATCGTCAAGGGACTCTCTCATACTCCACCATACTCGCTCCGGCTTAAGGCGAAGCCCTACGAGATCTCCCCTCTACTTCCGGTACCACGCCGTTGTGCTGCCAGAATCGCGAGGAGAGTGCTACAACCTCCGCTGCCTGCTGGAACAAGGGAGAGGAAGGTCTTCATCGAGTACCGAACGTGTGACCGACTGCGGTAGCGCTGCCGAAACGCATCGCCGGAAGGAACGTCTACGCGATCTTGAGATCGGGAAGAGTACGACTACATCACCCACGAGAATCCACTCTCGTTAAACACTTTGGAATCTTCGAGGGTGAGTTATTCTATCGACTCATTGCTACAATCTAGTAGATAGATCTTGGCTTGTTTGTTTGTATGCGGTAGAATTTTTTTGTTTTCCATGCTACGAAACCCTACAAAGAATACCACATAGATACCACATAGTCTCAAACATAATATGGTCCACAAGCACACAAATAAACTAGAGAGTTCGCGAGCTAGAAAAGATCAAAGGCAAGAACAGGCTCGCGACTCAACCCATGCAAATCCCGTAGACAACCTAATAGACATCTTTCTCCCCCTTTGGCATAGAGACACCAAAAAGGAAGAGAAGATCGATCTAATCGCCCCAGACATGAAAGGGAGGAGGAGTAGACTCAGGAACCCAAGAATCCCATCCAGGCAGCGGACCAGTGACCTCCTCCTCAGACTCATCCTCAGACCAACAGTAGTTGTCGCGAATCCAATCATCCTTGGGAGCAGTGACAGAGCTAGTGACCGGAGATCTAGTAAGGTTGAGATCAGTCATGATGGCCTTCTGGCGCTGAACATTGTGACGTTGGTCGACATACGCCTGATACTCGCGGTCCTGGAGAAAGCAGAAAGTATTCTTCACCTTCCCAAGCAGCTTCTTTTCCCAAGACGGTTGCCTCTGGAGAGAAGGACCACCAGCACTAGAACCACCAGGAGCAGAGGAGGGACCACCAGCTTCATCTCGAGCCTTCTGGAGTTCAGCTTCCCTCTCTTCTTGAGAACGAGGCTTTTGGTGTTTACTCACACGCAGCTTCTTCTCCTCATGAATGGTGATGTTGTCTTCAGGATAGCAAGTGCCAGTCGTCTCAAGCCACTTGTGATTGATGAGAGTCTAAATATAGGGAGCATAGGGGCAAGAGCGCTTGTCAATAATAGCCTACCACATCTCTCTATAGATAAAGTGCATAACATCCATTGGCCTGTCAGTGTCACGACGGAGATAAGTCTGATGCATGAGGTCAACCTGATAGGCATGAAACTGATCAAAGTTGCCAGCCTTGGGAGAGATGGTGTTCAAGTACACCCTGCGCATGATGTCATAAACTGGTAGCAGATGATTCGCCTGCCCAACAGTGCCCCACCCTTCAATGTAGAGAGGCTCCAGGACCTCAGGATCAGCAGCTTGGGCGGTATGAACACGCCAACTATTTGCCACTTTGCCTGGCTGAAGGGGATATCCAAGGAGCTCAACAAACTCAGACCAAGTGGCGGTAAGAAACACTCCCTTAGTCATCCACTTCAACACACCTTCAGCAGAGGAGCTCATGTGAATATACAGGGTAGTGTAAAACTGGGCAATAGCAGCCTCATCAAAGTTCTGACGCTGCTCCATGAGGGGAATCAGCCCAAACCTCTGGCAAATATCAAGAGCCTCGCCAAAATATGCATGTTTCTCTTCCATGTGTGTCACATTGATGTACTTTTGAGGAGAAACCACAAACTTAGTCTTCGTTGCATAGATCTCAGCAAAGATTTGTTCCTGACGGCAGTTGTGGAAGAGAGGATCCAAGCAAAGACGGTCACGAGGAATGAGGTAGGGATCCTTACGCCTGAATTCAGAGTAGACCTTCTGAGTTCGTTTGGAGATTTTGGCCTTGGATTTGTCAGGCCCAGCAGCAGTGGCCTTCTGAGAGGCAAGAACAGGCCTCTTTCCTTCAGCAGCAGCAGCGGCCTTCCGATGGGTAGACTGAGTGGTTGGACACACAACCTCAACATCTTCTTCATCGATCTCAAGAGGAATATCAGAGGATGGTTTACGGACACGCTTGCCTTTGCGGGAACCACCTTGCCCTGAGAAGAAAGCACAAGAATATGGAGGGAAGGTGGGGTAAGTGCGCAAGTTCGGAAGCAGAAACAAAGAAATAGATTGGAAAAATACAATTAGGAAAAAATTTCACTGTTGTTGGAACTTCCGCTGAAACGCCGGAACTTCCGGTGAAAATGGTCCACCGGAAGTTCCGGTCGTGGCTCACCAGAAGTTCCGGTGAGACCACGAACTGGCGGTTCAAAGCAGCAGTTCACTAGATCTATATCTACAAGCCACAAGTGCAAAAATTTCCAAGAATGTATTGGACCAATCTACTCTAGAATGATACCCTAGGCCTACCAAGTTCTCCCAACAAGTTCTAGCCAAATAACTAGCCTAGACACGGTGAGCCCTAACTCAAGCAATGGTGAGAGAGCTAGATCTCCATTAATGGAGGGAGTTGAGGGAAAATACCGGAATCCATGGCGGGAGATCAAGGTGGGGAAGGTTCCCACGGAGCAGATCTGCGGAGGGGTGGCCGGAGACGAAGGGGCCAGAGCACCTTCGCGGAGGGAACCTTGCCAGCGGCTGCTCCAAATAGAAGAGGAGTCTTGGGGGAAAAAGGAAGAAGATCCCGTTTTCCCCTAGGGCCCACGTTATATAGGACAGAGAACACCACCGGAAGTTCCGGTCAGGGACCGGAAGTTCCGGGTCAGGCTGAAAAAATTCTAGGTCGGCAGGTGGTTCAGTCAAACAACGAGCTGACCGAAGTTCCGGCAGCTGACCGGAAGTTCCGGTGATGCCAGAAAGACCTTCTCAGGTTTGGAAGATAACAAGGAAGAACTTGTGCAGGGAATATAGAGGTCTTGAGGAAAGGAAAGGCTTGGGATAGAGAGCTCAAACTGTGAAGAACCAGAGTCAACAAAAACCAAGAAAAACACAAAAGGGTTAAAACACAAATAAAAACGGGTCGGTGGCCGAGGCCACCTTATATAAGAGTAAATGGCTTGACACCGCGAAGATATATCTTGGGTTCATTACCAACACTCATCATGAAGCTCAAATGGTCTCCTTTAGAGACTATAGAGTATGAAAACTTTAATGTGCGCATAATAGGGATAGCGTTTGTTCATAAGAGGAATTACACTCCCCCTAAATCCATGCCTACATCCAAACAAGATACACATTGATACACAGGTAGGTGTGCAAGGTAATCAAGCAACATTGCTCGAATCAATGATATTTAGCTCATGCCTTAACTCTCGGAACCTTGCTTCATCAAGAGGCTTCGTGAAAAGATCCGCAAGATTTGCCTTGGTGGGAACATACTCCAAAGAAATGTCTCCTCTAGCAACATGGTCCTGAATGAAATGATGACGAATCTCAATGTGCTTAGTCCGGTTGTGTTGCACGGGATTGTGAGAAATGGCAATGGCACTCTCATTGTCGCAAAGAAGAGGCACCTTGTCAAAAGATAGTCCAAGATCCTTCAAAGTTTGCTTCATCCATAGCAATTGAGCACAACAGCTTGCGGCGGAGATGTACTCAGCTTCGGCAGTGGACATAGACACACAGTTTTGCTTCTTCGAGGACCAACAAACCAATGATCTTCCGAGAAACTGAAAAGCTTCGGAGGTTGACTTTCTTCGCACTTTGTCACCAACCCAATCCGAGTCCGTGTAACCAATAAGATCAAAGCTGGCTCCCTTGGGGTACCACAACCCAAAGTTTGGGGTATGAACTAAATATCGAAAGATTCTCTTGACCGTCACCATGTGGATTTCCTTTGGTGCGGCTTGAAATCTTGCACACATAACCACACTCAACATAATATCCGGTCGGGATGCACAAAGGTAGAGCAAAGAACCAATCATAGAACGATAGAGTTTTTGATCCACCTCCTTACCCTTGGGATCAAGATCAAGATTAACCTTAGTTGGCATGGGAGTCTTGGCACCTTTGACTTGATCAAACTTGAACTTCTTGAGCATGTCTTGGATGTATTTGGCTTGGTTGATGAAAGCCCCTTTCCTCAATTGCTTGACTTCAAACCCAAGGAAAAACTTCAACTCCCCCATCATGGACATCTCGAAGCGATCGGTCATGACCTTGGCAAAATCCTCATTAAAAGTTTTGTTAATAGACCCAAAGATAATATCATCAACATAGATTTGGCATACGAACAAGTGGCCTCCAACTTTCTTAGTAAAAATAGTGGGATCAATGAGGCCCACTTCGAAGCCACGGTCTAACAAGAGCTCCCTAAGGCAATCATACCACACACGTGGGGCTTGTTTGAGACCATAGAGTGCCTTATTGAGCTTGTAGACATGGTTCGGGAAAAGTGGATCCTCAAAGCCCGGAGGTTGCTTGACATATACCAACTCTTTCAAAGGACCATTAAGAAAGGCACTCTTAACATCCATTTGATGCAACTTAAAGTTATGATGGGTAGCAAAAGCAAGAAGCATATGAATGGATTCAAGGTGAGCAACCGGGGCATAAGTCTCACCGTAGTCGATGCCCTCAACTTGTGAGTATCCTTGGGAAACTAACCTTGCCTTGTTGCGCACGACAATTCCATTCACATCACACTTGTTCTTGAAAACCCACTTGGTTCCAATGACGTTTTGACAATCTTTGGCCCGCTCAACCAATGTCCAAACATTGTTCCTCTTGAAGTTGTGAAGTTCTTCGTTCATAGCATCAAGCCAATCATCATCTTCAAGAGCCTCGAAGACTTTTTGTGGTTCCACAAGAGAGATAAAAGCATGGTGAGAGCTAAAGGAAGCTAGTTGCCTCCTAGTGGAACCTTTATTGAAATCTCCATAAACATTATCAAGGATATGGACACGTCGAACAAGCTTGGCGAGACGATAGGATTGACGGCAGGCTTGTGCTTCAACACGAGATTCTTGAGCTACCACTTGGTCATTGCCACCAATTGAGCCACCGCCTTTACTATAAGCATGAACACGAGGATCATCTTCATCAATCTCCACTTCGGGGGAGTCATCATTTGGAGTGGAGCCTTGAGAATCATTGACTTTCTCTTCATCTTGACGAGCTTGACCTTGAGGAGAGCCGTGACCTTGAGGAGGAGCCCCATATTGGGGAGGTTGATGAAGAGCTTGACCGTGGGAGGTGCCTTGAGAAGGAGCCCCATCATGGGGAGGTTGATTTTGTTGATGAAGAGCTTGATCTTTGGAGCTTGGAGAGTCATGAGCATGGGAAGCTTCAGAAGAGCTTGAGGGAGCTTGTGCCAAAATAGTAGGTCCTTGAGGGGCAAGATGATATTGTGAAAGTGAGGGCTCCACTTGAGTAGAGCTTGGTCCTTCTCCTTCGTCCACAAGGGGATCCTCAATGGGGAGGTGGAAACCCACACCCATTCTTCTTATGGCCTTACGAGGAATTTCATCACTTGGATCACAAACACCATCTTGCCTAACAAGAGACTCATGATTTTCATCAAACTTCACATTGCTCGTCTCTTCCATTGGCTTTGTTGTAGACTCTATAAGCATGGGACTGATTTGAGTAACCAACAAAAATTCCTTCTTGAGCCTTGGATTCAAACTTGGACAAACGAACTCCTTTCTTGAGAATGTAGCACTTGCAACCAAACACCCGAAAGTAGCTAACATTTGGCTTTTTCCCGGTGAGGAGTTCATAGGGGGTCTTGTTCTTTTTCTTGCGGAGATAGAGCCGGTTGGTTGCATGGCAAGCGGTGGAGATGCGGCCCAAAAGTTGTATGGAGACTTGAACTCAGCTAGCATAGATCGAGTCGCATCCATCAAAGTGTGATTCTTCCTTTCGGCAACCCCGTTTTGTTGAGGGGTATAGGGAGTGGAGTATTGATGCTTGATTCCTTCATCACTAAGAAAATCATCCAAGGTATAGTTTTTGAACTCGGTGCCATTGTCACTTCGAATTGAGAGAATGGTTGCATTGTGCTTCCGTTGAACCTCATTAGCAAAATCAATGACGGTTTGTTGAGTCTCACTCTTGTACTTGAAAAAGAACACCCAAGTGTATCTTGAGAAATCATCCACAATAACCAAGCAATATTTCTTGCCTCCAAGGATATCATGAGAGGGTGGACCAAAAAGGTCCATATGCAACAGCTCCAAACACCTCTCCGTGGTGATTTGATTGAGTGCTTTGTGAGGAGTTTCATGCATCTTCCCTTCAATACAAGCCCTGCAAACACGATCTTTGGCAAAAGAAACATCGTTAAGTCCAAGGACGTGGCCCTCAGAGTGAAGTCTTTGCAAAGTTCTCATGTTAACATGGGCTAGGCGGCGATGCCACAACCAGCCCTTGTCGGCTTTAGTATAGAGACAAAGAGCATGAGGAGTAGTGGTACCTGAAAATTCCACCACATACAAGTCATGCTCTACATACCCTACAAAAGCCACCTTGAGAGACTTGCTCCACATGAGTACCACGGTATGAGCATTAAAGAACGAATAAAGACCCATAAGAGCAAGAGCACGAACTGAGAGTAAATTGTAACCAAGAGTTTTGACAAGCATGACGTCAACCAAAGATACATCCGGGGTTACCACCACTTTGCCAAAACCTAAAACCCGAGAGCTTGTTTTATCACCGTAGGAGACCATGGTGTTGGCAATATTTGGCCTCATCTCCGACATGATAGACTTGCTTCCGGTCATATGACTCGTGGCACCACTACCAAGCATCCATTTTGATCCACCGGAAGCATAGTCCTACAAGAAACTCAAGCTTTGGTTTTAGGTACCCATTTTGCAATGGGTCCCCTTTTGTTAGTAACAAGAGACTTTGGCACCCAAATGGCCCAATGATAATCATGCGTGTATGAAGTTCCCACATATCTAGCATATACATGACCATCATAATATTTGCAAAGAATATAAGAGGGATTGTTATTTCCGGCAAAGTTGTCACTTTGCAAGATGGTTAGGCCATTAGAAGCCCCTTGAGCCATGCCCTTATTCTTTTTCTTCTTCTTGTTATTCCTCTTCTTCTTCTTCTTAGTCTTGGCAAGTTGATCCTTCAACACCTTGACTTCCTCAATGAGATGCTCATGCTTGCAACAAGGATTAGGAGTTCTAGACAAGACTATAATTTGCACACTGGAAGACTTAGCATGTTCGCAAGTTAATTGAGTTTGAAGTTGTTCATGGGCTTCAAAAAGATTTGAGAATTTGCTCTCCAAGGCTTTGTGTTCCTCTTTGAGTTTCTCAAGATCCTTTTGAGTCCTATCATAACCATCCACAACCTCAACTTTTTCTTTCTTAAGCACCTTAACCAAAGCAAGAGCATGATCACGTTCTTTAATTATAGAGCACATGGTGTTGTTATGATCATCTACAAGCTTAGACACACTTTCTTCAAGATTAATTCTCATACTTTGTTCATCCTCAAGATTTTGAGTGAGAGAAGCAATTTCATCAGCGGCATCTCTTTCATTTTTACTTAGCAAGTCAAGAAGTTCTTCCTTTTCATCTAAAGCATCCCTAACATTGTCAAGTTGTGCAAGCAAGGATTCAAAGCAAGTTTTAGTTTCTTCATACAAGGTAGCAACAAATTGACACATGTCAATCATCTCTTTCTTCACCTCTAGACCAACAAGATCAAGAGAGGAAGGCTCACTAGAGATAGGTTGAGGAGTGGGTTTCGATGTTACCTCGGTGGCCTTGGCCATGAAGAACTTTTGGTTGGAGGAGATGGCATTTTCATTTGGCGAGTCGAAGACGGATAGACGTGGAGTTGAGGTAGTGGAAATAGCAGCAACTCCCACAATCTCTCCACCATGAACTTCATCATCATCTTCATTCGTGCCCGAAATGTATTCTTCATGGACCACTATTGCTCGTTCCTTGTTGGCGACGTTCTTGACGGCGTAGTTCTTGTTCAAGGGATGAGGAGGTCTTGACTTGATCTTGTGAATGAGACGACCACCATTGTCTTCACGGTTCTCAAAGGGACACTTGGCCACGAAGTGACTCTTGTCGTTGCAATTGTAGCATGACCTTGCCTTGGGAGACTTGAACCCGGACTTGTTCCAAAAGGCCCTTGAAGCGAGAGCAAGATGTTTGTTGAAGGCACACTTGAGATCCTCTTGAGACCACTCACTTGATGTATCATCATCATCAACTTCAATAGCCTTAGCCTTCAAAGCAAGATTCACTTTGGTTGACCCAATGGCCCTAGCACGAGCGGACTCCGCATTCTTCTTGGCAATAGTCATGGCAATTACTTCGCTCAAGACTTCTTGGGAGGTCATTAGGTGAAAGTTGGTTCTTCCCTTGATAGAGTTGAGCTTTTTTTCTTCAAACGGAAGGAGAGATTGCATGAACTTCCTCTTCATAAACTTGTCGTCAACATAGGTGGCCCCAAGGTCCCTCATAGTGGAACAAAGGACTTTGAGGCGCCTATACATGTCTTCGGGGGTCTCATCATCTTGCATTGCGAAATCATCGCACTCGTTGTTGATTTCATCAAACTTGGAGCTTTGGATGCTTGCATTCCCAACAAAGAGCTCGGTGAGTTGATCCCAAGCTCCCTTGTCGGTGTCGAATTGGCGAATGTGAGCAAAGTCCTTTGGAGTCAAAGCCTTTTGAATCATCCCCAAAGTTGTGGCATTGAGTTGCTGTCCACCACTTCACCTCGTGTCAACTTCTTTGGGTCATATGGAGAGAATCCATACTCCACAATCCTCATTAACTCAACAGAAGAGCTGGAAATATGTGAGCGCATTAGATATTGCCAATTGGCGAAATTTGAAGTATCTAGCATGAGTGGTGCTCCTTGAGGAATGATGTGTGGCATGGGAATGGGTGGATCCGGAGTGTACTTAGGCAGTGGGGGAACCGCCGAGTAGTCCTTTCCTCCATTTTCCTCTTTGAAAGTTGGGTTCTCGGGCTCCTCGGTGTTCTCACTTGGAACCTTGGTAGAGGTTTGAGCAACAAAACCAAGTCCCAGGCGAGTGGTGACGGCCACGGGAGTCACCCCGGGGGCGGTCACCGTAACGTTGGGAGGAAGCTCGGTGGTTTGGGATGTGTCAAGAGCAACCATGGGGTTTTTCTTGAGGGACTGCAAGATAGTCATCATTTCCTCGAACTTGGACATCATGGATGACTCCAAATGCTTGAGGTCATCCATAGTGGCCAAGTTCTTGGGGTTTTCGGTTTCACTACCCCCATCGTCGGCCATAGTCTCTTAGGCGGTAAAGCCCGAAATAAAAGCCTTGGCTCTTATACCAATTGAAAGTACTGACTTGATACGACTAGAGGGGGGTGAATAGGCGTCTACCCAATTTTAATTTGTTTCTCACTTTTAGGCCCAACAAGAAGGAAATTTATCTAGATGTGCAACTAAGTGAACAACCTAAATGCAAGATAACTTACAACAGCCATAAGAACGGTAAATATCAAGAACTAAAGGAAGGGAACGAAGTAACCGGAGCGGGGACATGGAGATATAATTCCCGTAGTTCAATCCCAAGGAGCTACGTCTATGTTGGAGAGGTTTCGAGGCCACACAAGGTCACCCGAGCGCCACAAAGGCATCACCTTCTTCTCCGGTGAGCTCCCCCACAAAGGAGGCCTCACAATCCACTAACCGGTGACCTTGAAGGCGCCAACCGAAACCTTTACACCAAGGTTGAGGGGGAAGCTCCACAACTCAATTGGAGGCCCTCAATGACACCTCGAAGCTTCACAACACAAGCCTTAGCTCTGAGGATGCCCTACACCGTCTAGGGTTTCAAGGAACCCAAGAGCAACGAGATCCACAAAGGATGGGTGGGGGAAATCAAATCTTCTTTGGTGGAAGTGTAGATCTAGGTCACCTACCTCACCTCTCAAAAGATCAAGTCATTTGAGTGGCTAGAGAGAGATCTAGTAAGGTGAAGCTCAAGCATTAATGGAGGAGAGAGAAAATTTTCGAAGTAGGTGGGAGAAAGAAGAGGGGCGCCTTAAATAGGCCTCCTCCGCACTGAACCGTTACAACCCCCGCGACCTCACCGGAAGTTCCGCCCAGCACGTCTCAACGGTCATCAGACCGTTGACGCCCGCTCCAAAAGCTCTACCGGAAGTTTCGGTCATAACATACCGGAAGTTCCGGCGAACTTCCGATGCAAGTTCCGGCCCAAGTTTCGGCAAATAGAACACTTCAAACAGAAGGTTACTGATCCTTCAGCGGAACTTGGAGCGGAACTAGGGGCGGAATTTTTGGGTGCGAACCAAGTCTGACCGGAAGTTCCAGTGGCTGGGCGGAAGTTCCGCTCAGGAATTTTCTGGCAGGACAAGTTCCAATGCAAGTTCTGGCCCAAGTTCCGGCAAATAGAACACTTCAAACAGAAGGTTACTAATCCTTCAGCGGAACTTGGAGCGAAACTAGGATCGGAATAAAGCATAGATCATCCCGCAGAAAAAGCCTGAGCGGAACTTCCGGCGCCAGGCCGGAAGTTCCGGTGAGACAAAGAAGGCTTCAATAGATCAGAAACACACTCTCTCACGGAATAGTAGGATGATTGTGGCGGTGCATATAGGTTTGTGCAAGAACAAGTTATTTCCCACAGCCTTCCGAGATGGACCCCCTCTTAATAGTACGACGACCTAAAACAACAAAGGGAGAGAAACTAGAAGAAAAACTAAAGGCCACCGTCTTCATGAGGTCCCAAGAGAGCATCCACACAGATATAAGGAAACATTAACAACATTTTTCCTGAAACTCAAGCGCACAATTAGATCACAAATGGGATTGTTATTAACACCAAAAACAGCATGGGAAGATATAGTCCTTTCAACTACACTAAAATATTACTAAAGAATGGTTTTTGAAAGAATGCCGATCATTTTGATGATGGTGATCTACTTCAAAGTGCAAGTCCAAAGGTATTATTATTTGAATATACACGCTTTGGACTATGTGTCATGTAGATGGCGCCACTTTTGATGTTGATAGATTCTTTTAAAAAAGGTAAAAGGAAATGCTAAAAGTGAATCTATAAAATATATTTGGCAGAAAAGAAAATATTGGAAATATTCGATTTGGGTATATGGATGATATACATGTTATGGTTGTATTCTTTTCTTGTTAAACAATGTGGTTCTTGGGTTTTGGATACCGAATTGGTTGGTATGAAATTTCATAGAGAACGACTCAATTCATGAACCACAATGGCCTAAGTAACTAGCAAAAGAATATGTGATGATGTTCATCGGAAATAAACAAACCGTTGTTTGTATTTCTCATTGACATCAAAGCTTGACTTCAATATTTGTTTTAATAATAGTTATTCAAATAAGGTATTATGAGAACAAAGGTTGTTCCAATAATTATCGTATTCCATATAATATGAATGATTTACAAATCTAGTTGGAGATATCACATCCATAAAACCTAATGCTAAAATGTCGCTAGACAAATGATTGAAAGATCACTTACGAAGTGACCTCGCCGTTAAAATATATTAGAAATAAAACATGAAGAAACTCCATTTTCATGGATTTTTGGAGTCTTTGATTTGATCAAGTGACGCTTGTGAGACTTTCCTAGGGATAATTAAAACGTCATTCAAAGGCCAAAGAAAAACGAACGACTAAAATATTGGAATTTATACATATCGATGTATGTAGTCCACTATGTGTAGTCGTAAGCGATGGGTTTCAACTTCATATACTTTCTCCGGAAATTTGAGTGATTTTTCACTTAATGATAAAGAAGCATGAAATATTTGAAAATGTTTCAAAGACTTTCAAGATGAAGTGGAAAATCATTGTAACAAGAAAATAAATGGTTTATGATTTTATCATAAGGGATTTATTTGAGTTACAAGTGTAACAAGAAAATAAATAAATTATGATTTTATCATAAAGGGATTTATTTGAGTTGCAAGTTTAGCAAAACACCTAGATTTACATCTCCCGAAATACCATAGGAGTATGGAGTGTTTGAGTTTTGTAATGAAACCTTGTCTAACATGGTTGGATCAAAGGTGTTATTTATAAAACTGCCATTATGTTTTAAAAGATTAAAAACTTTAGAGACTACCGCTTTTACACTGAAAAGAGCTCCATCTTGATCCGTTGAAATGACACCATGGAAGTTATGGTTTGGGGTAAAACCCAAATTGTCATTTCTTAAATTTTGGTATGCTAAACATAAGTAAGATGTTTACAACCAAAGTCGGATGAGCATGTCTTTGTAAGTTATTTTGAATAACAATTGGTTATTCCTCCATAACACCGAGGACAAAAGGGTTTGTCGCTTGAAATGTGAAGTTTCTTGAAAAAGTAATTTTTCGCAAAAGTTAAGTGGAAGGACAATAGAACTTTCATAAGGTTAACGAACCTTAGCTAAATGTGCTGAGTTGCGCAGCGCCGGAAATCGTTCCGGAGGCTGTCATAATGCTCATAGCTTATGTGCCTCAAAGGTTGTGGTCACGGAGATCTAAGTTCTTATTGAATAAGTCGGTCGGATAAATAATCAAATGCTAAGATTTGAGAGTAAATCATTATTGTTTGACGATGATGAACCGACTACATGCAAATAAGAGATGATGGGCCCTGAGTCCGTCAAATGGCTTGAAGCCATAAAATCTGTGATAAGTCCATACACGATAAATCAAGTTTTGAACTTGGAAGACCCTCCGGAAAGGTGTAAAAACCTATCGGTCATATTTGGATCTATAAAGAAACAGACATGTATGTTTCACATATATGAAATAGTCAAAATACCGTAAAGTATTTTACGACAATGTTCAAGGAGTTGACTATGACAAGATTTGATCTTTCATAGCAATATTTAGTCTGAACGGATTAAAGTATCAACCACTACATATATTTTGGTATATGGTAGATGAATAAGCAAAAAAAAGTTCTTCTAATAGAATGGTTACCTAGGACGTGTACATGACACGGTCCAAAGGGTTTTGTTAATTCAAAGGATGCAAAAAGGGCATGCAAACTTCAATGGTTGAAGTAAGTATCGCGGAGTTGGAATCTTCACCGTAATGAAAAGGAGTTTTTCATCAAGAGACGATGAATATGCTTGCATTTGCAAGAAATTAAGTGGGGGCACTAAGACATATTTCTAATACATTATGTGTAGGACATCTTGTTGATTGGAAATGATGTATCTTTTATTGACAAAGGTTAAGGATTTCATTTTGATGAAAGACTTAGGCAAAACCCGAATATTTAGCATGAATGTCTATAGTGGATAGACTGTGACGCTAATATGGTTGTGCCAAAAGTACATATATGAGATATTGAAGGAGTTCAATATAGAAACGACAATAAACGGTTCTTGTCGCATGGAAAGGAATTGAATCAAGATTCAAGTGTATCGACACTTGATAAGTGAAACAAGATTCAAGTGCTTTGACACTTGATGAGTAAAATCACAAGAATGATTTGATCAATCATACCATGATATGTACACATCCAGATATGTCCTATGCTCTAAATTTTATGAGCATATACCAGAATGAATCATAAAATGATCATTGGACAATAGTAAGGAAATTCTTATGATCTTTTGGAAGAACTAAGAATATATTTGTGTAGAGGTGACAAACAATTACAAATAGTTCATTGTAAAGCGTTACATTGATACTAGTTTTGTCCCAAGATACAAATTAAGTTTATTTCAATTTAAACTATGGGTGGCACAATGTAATGGAAAGGAGTTTCCATGATGGATTTGGAGGTATTCCAAAGTTAAGACATTGTGACAAATACTACAACAAAAGGCTAAGTATATGACTGCTATAGTAGCAGCAAAGGAGGGAATCTATGTCAAGTAGTTTGTTATCAAACTAAGGTGTGGTTCACAATGGGCTAACACTAAAGATATATTGTATGACAATAGTATCGACGTGATTTAACCCCAAGGAACTAAAGGTCTCACCAAAAGACCAAATTTATACAATGCCATCTCATTGGAGAATGAGTGATGCGTGAAGACGCAAAGACATGCAAATACACAAGGACCTGGAGAGTCAGATCCGTAGATTATGTTAACCACTTGCAATTGCGTATATGGAACACCAGAAAGCCATATGTGTTCAATACGCAAAGTTTCTAAAATAGATTATTGTCTCTAGTGCAAGTGGGAGACTGAAAGGAAACTGCCCGAGAGGCAATAATAAAGTGGTTATTATCGTATTCCTTATTTATGATAAATGTTTATTTTGCATGCTATAATTGTATTAATACGGAAACGTTAATACATGTGTGTTTAATAAACAAAAAGGAAGTTCCTAGTTATGCCTCTCTTATAAACAAGCTCGTTGATTAACAAGATGATCAAAGGTTTCCTGATCATGGACATTGGATGTTGTTAATAACGAGGTCACAACATTAGTGTAATGATGTGATGAACATTCATCTGAAGTATAGCATTACGATCAAAGTCATTGAGTTTATATTGCTATAAAAACTTACGAAGTGATCCTAATCCTTAGACCATGAGATCATGTCAATCACTAACACCGGAAGAGTTTCTCGATGACATCAAACGTCACACCGTAAATGGGTGATTATAAAGATGTCTTCAGAACTACTAAAGTGTTATGTTGAGGTTCATGGATCGAGAGTGGAATTTGTTCATCCCGATGAAGGATAGATATGCTCTGGGCCCTCTCAGTGATATCACATTGATTAGCTTGCAAGCAAGTGATTTGATCACTAGAATGTTATATCACGGGAATGAGAAAAGTGTGCATGTCGGTAACGAGATCAAACTAGGTATGGAGATACCAATGATCGAATCTCGGACATGTAATATATCATGAAACAAAGGGATTAAGATACTAGCGTAAAAGGTTCACACGATCATAGAAGTCATCGTTGAATGTGTGGGAGTTAGTACGGATCTCTAGGTCCCGCTGCTGATTATTGATCAGAGAGGGGTCTCGATCATGTCTGCATTATTCGCGAACCGTACGGTGACACACTTAAGGGATACCGACACCATTCGGAGCAAATGATATGTCAGAAAAAGAAAAGAAAAGCGCATGAATTTATTTCACTAGACACCGGAACTATTTCGGTTGAAATTGCTGAAACTGGTTCTGCATGTGAAATGGAATACTAGCAAGGGGTTTTATGTGAATGTTTGTTAATTAAAGTAATTAACAAAATTCTGAATAAATAAATAAAAGTGTTTTATTTAAATGAGAGCTTGCATTAAATTTGGTGGAAATTTAATGCATGTGAGTGGATTTTTGAGTGGAGGCTTTTCATTTTGAGTGGGAGCTCCACCCACATGAATGTGGAAGAGGTGGGGGCAGCCCCCATGGCTGGGCGCCATGCCCCTTGGGTGCCCCCCTCTCCCCTATAAAAGGCCCCCCTCTCATCCTCTCAAAGCACACCTCCTCGCGAAGGATCTCTCTCCCCCTTTAGAATTTCCCCATGGTCTCGGATCAGCGAGATACATGTTCCCGGTGGCTTTTTCTAGAAGGATTTGTTGCTTCCATTGCTTTGCTGGAGCGAGGGCGCAAAGGTTGTCGGGGTACCCGTACGTGTGTGCGATCACGGATGCACTACTGCTTTGAGGTGCTGGACTTGATGGTGCTGGACGGGCTGGACTTCATCACGATCTTGAGATCGGCAAGCGTTCGTCTACATCATCCACGAGTACAACCTCGTTAACGCTATTCGGTCTTCGAGGGTATGTATTCTATGAATGTATATTCACCCGTTGCTTGTATCTAGTAGATAGATCTTGGTACTTAGATGTTCCCATCGTAGGAAATTTTTTGTTTTCTATGTTGCGAACCCAACACGAACGTCGTAATCGAACTCTCTTAGATATGGTTCGTTCTATGATGTCACTTACAGATTTGCCGCTATCGTTTTGGGGTTATGCATTAGAAACAACTGCATTCACTTTAAATAGGGCACCATCTAAATCCGTTGAAACGACACCATATGAATTATGGTTTGGGAAGAAACCTAAATTGTCGTTCCTTAAAGTTTGGGGTTGCCAATCTTATGTAAAGAAGTTACAGCCCGACAAGCTTGAACCCAAAGCAGAAAAATGCGTCTTCATAGGATACCCGAAGGAAACTATTGGGTATACCTTCTATCATAGATCCGAGGGAAAAATCTTAGTTGCCAAGAATGGATCCTTTCTAGAGAAGGAGTTTATCTCGAAAGAAGTGCTAGAAGGAAAGTAGAACTCGATGAGGTTGTTGAACCTTCTCTCGAACTTGCGAGTAGCGCAGCACCGGAAGTAGTTCCTGTGGCGCCGACACCAATAAGAGAGGAATCTAATGATGTTGAGCATGAAACTTCGGTTGAAATTACTACGGAACCTCGCAGGTCAACGAGAACTCGTACCACTCCTGATTGGTATGATCCCATTATGAGTGTCATGTTGGTGGATAACACCGATGACCCTGCGACATATGAGGAAGCGATGATGAGCCCAAATTCCAATAAATGGCAAGAAGCCATGAAATCCGAGATTGGATCCATGTACAAAAACCAAGTATGGACTTTGGTGGACTTGCCGGATGGCCGGAAGGCTGTCGAGAAAAAATGGATTTTCAAGAAGAAAACAGATGTTGATGGTAATGTTACTGTCTATAAAGCTCGACTTGTCGCAAAAGGGTTTCGACAAATTCAAGGATCCTGTGAGGATTTTGTTAGCAATCGCCACATATTATGATTATGAGATATGGCAGATGGATGTCAAAACGGCGTTCCTCAGTGGAGACATTGATGAAGAGTTGTATATGGTTCAACCCAAAGGTTTTGTGGATCCTAAAGATGCTAACAAGGTATGCAATCTTCAACGGTCCATTTATGGATTGAAGCAAGCATCCCGGAGTTGGAACCAACGTTTTGATAAGGTAATCAAAAGCTTTGGTTTTATACAAACTTATGGAGAAGCTTGTATTTACAAGAAAGTGAGTGGGAGCTCCGTAGCATTCCTAATACTATATGTAGATGACATATTGTTGATTGGGAATGATGTAGACCTTCTTAATAGTGTCAAGGATTATTTGAATAATAGTTTTTCAATGAAAGATCTTGGCAAAGAAGCTTACATATTAGGCATAAAGATTTATAGAGATAGATCGAGACGCCTAATATCATTGTCACAAAGTACATATTTGGACAAAGTTCTAAAGAGATTTGGAATGGAAGATAGCAAGAAAGGGTTCTTGCCCATGTTGCCCAATATGACCTTGAGTAAAACTCAAAGTCCTGCAATGGCAGAAGATAGAGAAAGGATGAGTAAAACTCCCTATGCCTCAGCCATAGGATCTCTTATGTATGCCATGCTATGTACTAGACCGGACATTGCATATGCTATTAGTTTGACTAGAAGATATCAAAGTGATCTAGGAGTGGATCATTGGACAGCGGTAAAAAACATCCTTAAGTACTTAAGAAGAACTAAGGATATGGTTCTTTCTTATGGAGGTGATGAATAACTCGTTGTTAATGGTTACACCGATGCTAGTTGGAATACCGATCCAGATGATTCAAAATCTCAATCTGGATACGTATTTACTTTGAATGGTGCAGCAGTTAGCTGGAGGAGTGCAAAGCAAAGCGTTGTGGCGAGATATTCAACTGAATCGGAATACATAGCTGCTTCGGAGGCTTCACAAGAGGCGATATGGATGAAGGAGTTCATTATAGAGCTTGGTGTGGTTCCAAGTGCGCTGGACCCAATGTCTATCTATTGTGATAACATGGGCGCCATAGCCAATGCGCAAAAACCAAGGTCACACAAGAAGCTGAAGCACATCAAGCTGCGTTTTCACGCTATTCGAGAGCATGCTCAAGATGGTGACATAAAGATTTGCAAAGTACACACATATCTGAATGTGGCAGACCCGTTGACTAAACTTCTTCCGAGGGCAAAACATGACCAGCACCAAACTGCCATGGGTGTTCGGTATATTACCATGTAATCTAGATTAGTTGACTCTAGTGCAAGTGGGAGACTGTTGGAGATGTGCCCTAGAGGCAATAATAAAAGTGGTTATTATTATATCTTTGTGTTTATGATAAATGTTTACATTCATGCTATAATATTATTAACCGGAAACATTAATACTTGTGTGATTTGTAAACTAAATAAGAGTCCCTAGTAAAGCCTCTTTGTAGTACTAGCTTGTTGGTTGATAGATGATCGTGGTTTCCCGATCATGAACATTGAGATGTTATTGACAACAAGATCATATCATTAGGAGAATGGTATGATGGACATACTCATATAGATAAGCGTAGCATTAAGATCAAGTCATTTTAATAGTTCGTTTGCTATAAGCTTTCTAATACATAGTAACCTAATTCCTTCAACCATGAGATCATGCTAATCACCATCACCGGAAGAATGCTTTTATGACATCAAACACCACAACGTAACTGGGTGGCTATAAAGGTGACATTGAGTGTTCAGAAAGTATGTGTTGAAGCACATGGATCAAGAGTGGGATTTGTCCATCCATATGACAGATAGATATACTCTGGGCCCTCTCAGTGAAATGTCATCCAATTAGCTTGCAAGCATGTGACTGGATCACAAGGGATCACATATCACGGGAACGAGAAAAGAGTACTTATCGGTAACGAGGTTGAACTAGGTATGCACAGATACCGATGATCAAACCTCGAATAAGTAAACTATCGCGAGACAAAGGGAAATTGGTATCGTATGTAAGTGGTTCATTCGATCGCAAAGTAATCATAGAAATATGTGGGATCCATATGAATTTACAGATTCCTCTATTGGTTATTGATCGGAGAAGTGTCTCGGTCATGTCCACATAATTCACGAACCGTAGGGAGACACACTTAAGGATTCGATGTTGTTTAGTAGATATGGAATATAAGTAGGGATAACGAATGTTGTTTGGAGTCTCGGATGGGATCCAGGATATCACAAGGAGATCCAGAATGGTCCGGAGAATAAGATTCATATAAGGAAAGTCCGATTCCGGAGTTCAGGAATGATTTCGATGTTTTCATCGGAGAGGTTCTAGAAGGGTCTAGAAGGTTCACCGGACCTGAAGGGGAATGGTCCATGAATATGTCATGGATAAGTGGAATGATTGGATCATATCCTAGGTCACTTGGTTTGGGCATTTGCGAGAGAGAATTAAAGCTCTAAATTGAAAGTCAAAAGGGAGGTTTGAAAAGTCAAATTGGAACAATAGTTTCCTAGTGGAAGAAGGAAAGAGTCCTTCCTTCTATCCAACTTGGGTTTGGGTTTGGATTCAAACTCTCCCCTCCCAAGGCTGCCCCCCTCTAATAAATAGAGGGGGAGGGCTGCCCCAAACAACACAAGAGCCAGCCCTCCCCACCTTGTGCTCCGCCTAGCCCCGCCAGTCGCCACCGCCGGCCCGTCGTCGTCGCCCTAGCCGCCGCTGACACCTCCTCCTCCTCTCCGGCCTTCTAAACCTACATCGCCGGAAAACCCTAGATCCACCATAACTCGCACCGTCTTAGGCGAAGCCCTGCGAGATCTTCCCTCTACTTCCGACACCACGCCATCGTGCTGCCGGAATCGCGAGGGGAGAACTAAAACCTCTGTTGCCTACTGGAACAAGGGAGAGGAAGGTCTTCATCGAGTATCGAACGTGTGAGCGACTGCGGAAGCGCTGCCAGAATGCAACGCCAGAAGGATCGTCTACGCGATCTTGAAATCGACAAGTGTACGACTACATCACCCACGAGAATCTGCTCTCGTTAACCGCTTTGGAATCTTCGAGGGTGACTCGTTGCTACAATCTAGTAGATAGATCTTGGCTTGTTTGTGTGCATGCGGTATAATTTTTTTGTTTTCCATGCTACGAACCCCTACACAAGAAGCATTGTATTCAACATCCAAAACATAGAAATCCACAGGGACATAGGCATTATTAACCATAATGAGAACATCATTAATACTCCCCATGAGTTTCTTTTTAGCATTATCATTGAGTGGGACATCCAAATAACAATCTTCTAATGGTGGTAAATCAAGCATTTCATAAATCTTCCTAGGCATAATAGAGATACTAGAACCAAGATCACATGAAGCTTTGAGATCAAAGTCATTCACTTGCATATTAATAATGGGTTCCCAACTATCTTCTACTTTCCTAGGAATAGAAGCTTTGTGTTTTAGCTTCTCTTCCTTAATCTTAACAAGAGCATCTGTAATGTGTTTGGTAAAGGCAACATGCATATCACTAGCATCAGGACTTCAAGCAAGCTTTTGCAAGAACATAATCACTTCATAAATATTGCAACCATCAATATCAAAATCAAACTTAGCATCACTAGTAGTAGGATCAATAGGCTTAGGCATAGTAGGAGGAGGAATAGGGGCTACTTGTCGTTTAGTGGTGATAGTGCACACACTAATGTTTCTATCAATTTCATCTTCCCTTTCCCACCTAGCATGAAGTTGATCTAACAACCTAACATTTTCATCAATAGTAACTTGTATGGCATGAGCAATAGCAAAGGTGTTTTCCATAGTTTCAGGTATAGCAGCCATTTTATTAACCAAGGAAGTTTGAGCTTCAGACAAAGAGGATATATTTTTCTCAACAGTTAAAAGCTTTTCCTCTATAGCCTTATTGAAAGTGGTTTGTTTACTAATAAAGTCCTTGAGCATGACTTCAAGTTCAGAGGGGGCAATTCTAGCATTATTGTAAGAGCTTCCATAGGAATTGCCATTATTAGGAGGATAAGGCCAATAATTGTTGTTGCCACCAAAATTATTCCTATAAGCATTGTTGTTGAAATTGTTGTTTCTAATGAAGTTCACATCAACTTGCTCTTCTTGAGCAACCAAAGTGGCTAAGGGAACACTATTAGGATCTAGAAGAGCTTTCCCATTAACAAGCATAGCCATAATGACATCAATCTTTTCACTCAAAGAGGAAGTTTCCTCAACATAATTACCTTCTTACCATGTGGAGCTCTCTCAACATGCCATTCAGAGTACTTAACCATCATATTATCAAGGAGCCTTGTTGCAGCACCCAAGGTGAGTCCCATAGAAGTACCTCCAGCAGCAAAATCCAACAGGTTTCTTGAGGAGAAGTTCAAACCTGCATAAAAAGTTTGGATAATCATCCAAGCAGTGAGTCCATGAGTAGGGAAATTTTTAACCAAAGATTTCATTCTTTCCCAAGAAGGAGCAACATGTTCACTATCAAGCTGTTTAAATTTCATAATATCACTTCTCATAGCAATAATATTAGCAGGAGGGTAGTATTTTCCAATAAAAGCATCTTTGCACTTAGTCCAAGAATCAATATTATTTTTAGGCAAAGATAGCAACCATTCTTTAGCTTTTCCCCTCAAGGAGAAAGGAAAAAGCCTGAGCTAAATAATATCTCCATCTACACCCTTATACTTTTGCATCTCACAAAGTTCAAAAAAGCTATTAAGATGGGCAGCAGGATCATCAGAACCAGCACCAGAAAATTGCTCTCTCATCACAAGATTCACCAAAGCAGGCTTAATTTCATAAAAGATAGCATCAGGAGCAGGTGGAGCAATAGGTGTGCTTAGGAAATCATTGTTGTTGGTGCTAGTGAAGTCACACAACTTGGTGTTCTCAGCAGAGTTCATTTTTGCAAAGGTGGGCAAGCCAAAAACAGCAGCAACAGCTAGAGCAGGAACTATTTTTTTGTGTGTTTTTGAATAAGGCAAGCAAACCAAACTAGACTATTTTTTTTGGGATTTTTGGAAAGAGGCAAACAAAACCAAACAAAAGTAACAAAGCAAAATAAAAACAAATTAAAGAGAAAAGAAGTGAAGTACTCCCCTAGTGAAGACGTCCTTAGCCTCCCCGACAACGGCGCCAGAAATTAGCTTGATGGCGCCCAATACTTGTCGTGGAATGCTTTGTTGGAAACTCCAAGAGCAAGGTTGAAGCATCACAGCATCAAGTTTCCCTCAGTAAGAAACCGAGGTTATCGAACCAGTAGGAGGAAGGAAACGTCACATAGGTGTTGCTGGCAACGTGGAGACCTGCACAACACAACTCAAGACTTTGCCCCAACGAATCAGTGAGGTTGTCAAGCTCACCGGTTTGCTGTAACAAAGGATTAAATGTATGGTGTGGAAGATAATGGTTTGCAGCAAGTAAACAAGTAACAATGGAAGATGTATCAATGGTAAAGATTGGATCGGGGTCCATAGTTCACTAGAGGTGCTCTCCTTAGATAAACAACATGGCATGAAGGGTAAACAAATTATAGCGGGGCAATTGACAGGAACTGAGCAAGGCATAACAATGCAATTACTAGCTAGAAAGATCCTATGAGGTTGATTGGGCAATACAACAATATACATAGACCATAATCCAACTACATCTATGACTAGAAGTCCACCTTCAGGTTATCATCCGAACCCCCTCCAGTATTAAGTTGCAGGCAACAGACAACCGCTTTAAGAAAAGTGAGTAAAGTAAATAGTCCACATGTTCCATGAACAAGATACCGTTGTTTTCTCCCTAGTAGCAACAACACATCTACAACCGAAAAGATTTCGGTCACTTCCCTTGGAAACTAGAGGCATGAACCCACTATCGAGCATAAATACTCCCACTTGGAGTCACTAGCAACTACTTGGCCAAGATAACCACTAGCAACGGAGAGCATGCAAGATCACAAACAACACAGACATGATAGAATCATAAAGATAGAACCATTAATTAAATCAATATAATAATCTCAATATCCATCGGATCCCCACAAACACAACATGCATGATTACAAATAGATTAGATCTTGATCATGAACGGAGCTCACAAGATCTATACATGAAAGCACAAAGGAGGAGATACAACCATCTAGCTACTACATGGACCCATAGTCCAAGGTGAAACTACTCACAAATCATACCGGAGAGAAGGTGTAGCACCCCGGATAAATCCACTACTAGAAAATTGCGGTTGTTTATATGTTGCGCATCATCATGACATCATCATGCATATCTTGTCTCGTAAAATATTTTTGTCTAAACCTATTTCATCTCTACACTTTATCCGCTCTCGTATTTGTCTAAGATTATTTACAAAAATTTAAAAACTAAAACTAAAAACAAAATGTTTTAAACCGGGGGAGGCAACCCAGCCCGTACGCCAATAACACCTACCACCTCGGCAGGACCGACACAGTCCAGAACAATCACCCCAAACCCTAAATCTACCTCAACCTGAAACCCTAAATCCTATCTACCCAGACCCGCCGCTGCCGTGCGAGCACACACACACACACACACCACTCAACGCAACACCACGCACCCACCCTCCTTGGTCAACAAACCTTCCTGGCCCCGCCTGCGTTGGATCCACGAGATCGAGACGACACCACCCTGGCCCCGCAACCACTCTCCCTCGCGATGCACCCCCTTCCCGATGCTATCGCCTCCCTCTGCCCGTACCAGTATCCACCACCGCCAGGGCTCCTCCCTGTCAAGCACCGTGCCCGCCGTCCTCTTTCTGGCGCCCTCCATGTGCCTCCCTCCGCTCTCGTACCTCCCTCAGAACCCGTCGCCGCCGACACTGTTGCCGCCCTCGCGCCAGCGAGCCCGCGACCGGCGCACTCTCCTGCGACCCCGGCTCCACATCGTCCTCGCTGCAGCATCGTAGCCAGCGACCCCCTCCTTGGTCTCCTCCGGCCTCAGTGCCCTGTCTCGAACTGTCCTTCTCTGGTCCAGGCGTCGCTGTGCCGTAGCGAGCTCCGCCACCGGTCTGCGTCCGACCCCTCCCGCGCGTCTCCCTGCGGACGCCTCCTCCTGCCGGCTCGCCAGGCCACGCCGCCCTCGTCCTGCCGGTCGCGTCCCCTGCGTGGCCTCGCGTCCGAGCCCCGTTGCCGACGATAGTTTGTGCAGAACCCGAGCAAGGTGGACAGCAGCGCGTCACTGGGTCTGTCCTTGACCAAGGTCTGCATCACCGTCCTCTTGCAACCTCGTTGTGCCCTTGTGTGGTTGCTTCCAAGATCGTTCCGATGTTGTTTCGTACGAGGAGCCTTTTGTATGTGTGTAATCGTGTCCCTGCCAAGGTTGTACATGATCCGTATCAAGCCAAGAGCTATCACGCCGAGGATCCGCGGTACTCGAAGATACACAGGCACCAAACCAAGTATAGCATCAACAACCGGAGCCGATTACCCGAAGATTCCCCCTCGGAATGCCAAGTTCTTCCCGGAGTCGGATCTGAAGGCCGTACCTTGAAGACCGATCACGACGATACCAAGCCCGATTCCCCGAACCCCTTCGAGCCCCCAAGATCTTCGCAACCCAACATGTGACCCTCTTCTCGAGACCCTATATTATATATAATATATGAATATATATGTTGCATATAATTGATCATGCTTGCATACATATTGTGGGTGTTTGGGGTGTTTCGACGATTCACCTAAATTAAATATGGAGACCATATGCGGGCGAATCTAGTCTAATATAGGCTCCATTTAAATTTGAGTAGCGAACTGATGCTATGTTTTGCCATGTTAATACAACATTTAAATTGTGGGGTATCTAAACAACTTGAACCTATTAAATAATTGTCGGGACCCTGGTTCTGAAGGGATTCGCGGCATAGTAAATCAAAATTTTCTACGGATGCGAACAGAGGGAAAGCCAAGATCTAATCTAGGAGATCCAAACAACGAGAGAGATTGGATTAGATCTTCATACCCTTGAAGATTCATAGTGAGCGTTCGTCGGGCGTGGGTGATGTAGTCGTGCTTCGCTCCTCCTCGCGATCCGATCCGATCTAGCACCACAAGTGGCGGTGCCTCCGTGAGATGCACGTGCGGCACCTCGGCGTCTCCTCCTTACTCGGTCCAGCAAGTATGGTGGAGAGCGGATTGGATCTACAACGACGTGGTGTATATGGTGGAGAATTTCTGCGCAGGCTTCGCCTGGCGATCGGGAGGAGAGGAAGGGAAGAAGGCGGCTAGGGTTGGAGGGAAGGTGTGGGGGTTGGTGCGCTGACCCTCTTTATATAGAGGGGTGGCGCAGCCCTAACCCTCCCAAGCCCAAACCGGCCCCAAGGAGAAGGAGTGGGGGCAAGGAAACCCCCTCTAGAAGGTCTATCTCGAGTTTAAACCCTTGGCGGCTGGGCCCTATGGGCCTTGTGCCCCTGGCCCAATGCGCCAGGGCACTCCCTCATAGGCACATGCCCCTTCCGGAAGGTGGGGCCACGTTGGTCCCCTTCCGGAAGGTTCTAAGCTTCGACAATACCGATTAACGGAACAATTCAACTCCAAAACTGCATTGCCTTATATGAATATTATTCTCGGACCACTCAACCTCTCATGATGTCCGGATCCCATCCGAGACTCGAACAAAAACTCATAAACCAATTATCCAATCTATCCTAGCATCGAGACACGTTAAGTGTGTGACCTGAGTTCGAGAATATCTGAGACATGATTTTTATCAATAATCAGCGGTGCAGAAACCCATATTGACTCCCACACATTCATCGATGATCATATCGGATGAACCACGATGCGATTCAATCAATCCCATATATATATTCCCTTCGTCTCGCGATATTTTACTTGCGAGATTCGATCGTCGATGCAAGTCATACCTAGTTCAATCTCGTTCACAGCAAGTACTTTACTTGTTCCGTAATCCGATATCACTTTGTGATTAACTCCTTAACCACATGCTTGCAAGCGGTGTTGATATAGATTACCGAGTGGGACCGAAGTATATCTCTCCGACTTGGGAGGGACAAATCCCATCTCGATACATACAACCCAACAGATACTTTCCGATCACCTGAGAGACACCTTTATGATCACCCTCTCATAGGATGACGTTTGATGACCTCAAAGCTTTCTTCCGATACCAGGGAGTTGTATTATCTCATGGTCTAAGGAATACAATATTTGACATAAGAAAAGCTTCGCAAAGACGAACACGATGACACGATCTAATTGCTTCGCTTAGTTTGGGTCTGTCCATCATATCATTCTCCCAATGATACAATCTCATTATTAATCGACAACTCATGTCCATGGTTAGGAAACCTTAACCATCATCAATCAATGAGCTAGTCCATAGAGGCGTACTAGGGACACGGTGTTGTTCACAAACCACACAAGTATTAAAGTTTCCGCTTAATACAATTCTAGCATGGAATATAAACATTATCATGAACAAGAAATATAATAATAACATCTTTATTATTGCCTCTAGGGCATAATTCCAACAGTCTCCCACTTGCACTAGAGTCAATAATCTAGTTTACATTTGGCAACAATCTCACACCCATGACACTGAGGTGCTCATCATGTTTTACACGTGGAAGAGGTTTAGTCAATGGATCTGCGACATTCAGATCTGTATGTACTTTGCTAATCTTCAGATCTCCATCTGCTATATAATCTCGGATTATATGAAACTTGCGGTTGATATGCTTGGTCTTTGGATGATATCTTGGTTCCTTAGCGAGTGCTATGGCGCCCGTTGTTCACAATATCTCTAGTGGGTCCAAGGCACTTGGAACCACACCAAGCTTCGATGATGAAGTTTGATCCAAACTCCTTCACTTGACGCTTCTGCGGCCATGTATTCCGCTTCTCTTGTAGATCGCGATCATGCTTTGCTTGCCTTCTCCGACTCCAGCTCCTCCATTCAAAATATACACGTATCCGCGAGATTTGAATCATCCTTTTGATTAGTGAAACTAGCGTCGGCGTAACCTTTTCTGACGAGATGTTCATCACCCCATAGACTAAGAACATTTCTTTAGTTCTATTTAGGTACTTTAGGATGTTCTTCACGGTGTCGATGTTCCACTCTGGATCACTTTGATATCTGCTCGTCAAACTAAGAGCATTGGACACATCGGTCTAGTACCTGACAAAGATGGCATACATGATAGAACCTATGGCGAGGCATAAGGCACTTTGCTCATAGCTTCCCTATCATTTACCGTAGCTGGACCTTTGAGCCTTGCTCAATATCTTACCCGACAACATAGGCCTTTGAACCTTTCTTTTGCCTTATCCATTACGAACCTTTTGAACTTTGTCTAGGTATGTACTCTGGATTAAAGCTATCAGGCGTCTTTGTCTATCTCTATAGATTTTGATGCCCAATATATAAGCAGCTTCACCTAGGTCTTTCATTGAAAAACACTTGTTCAAATAACTCTTCACATCATTAAGCATGTTAATGTCATTTCCAATAATCAATATGTCATCCACATATAGTACCAGAAATGTCACCGAGCTCCCACTCACTTTCTTGTAGATACAAGCTTCGTAGCAATTTGGAACAAATCCAAAGCTCTTGATCACTTGATCAAAACGAAGATTCCAACTCCGAGATGCTTGCTTCAGTCCATAAATGGAACGCTGAAGTTTGCATACTTTATCAGCATCCTTAGGATCGACAAAAACTTCGGGTTGCATCATATACAACTCTTCATCAATGTTGCCATTGAGGAACGCAGTCTTGACATCCATTTGCCATATTTCATAATCATGAAACACAACAATTGCTAATAAAATCCGAATGGACTTAAACATCGCTACGGGAGAGAAAGTCTCATCGTAGTCAACACCTTGAACTTGTCGAAAACCTTTCGCGACAAGTCGTGCTTTATAGACAGTAACATTACCATCCGCGTCCGTTTTCTTCTTGAAGATCCACTTGCACTCAACGGCCTTTCGGTCGCTAGGAGGGTCCACCAAAGTCCATACTTGGTTTTCGCTCATGGATCCCAATTCGGATTTCATGGCTTCTAGCCATTTCTCAGAGTCTGGTCTCATCATCGCTTACTCATAGTTCGTAGGTTCACTGTCTTCTACTAACAAGACAGTCAAGACAGGGTTGCCGTACCACTCAGGAGGGGCACGCGACCTTGTCGACCTGCGACGTTCGATGTGACATCGTTCGAGCTTCATGATCCTTGTCATTAGCTTCCTCTATTGTTGGTGACCTTTGGAACAATTTCAGTCTTTGCGCTACTCTCCAACTCAAGAGAAGGTTCAATAACCTCGTCTAGCTCTACTTTCCTCCCACTCACTTCTTTCGAGAGAAACTCCTTCTCAAGAAAGGAACCGTTCTTTGCGACAAACACTTTGCCTTCGGTTCTGTGATAGAAGGTATAACCAATAATTTCCTTAGGGTATCCCATGAAGACGCATTTCTCCGCTTTGGGTTCGAGCTTGTCCGGCATCAACTTCTTGACGTAAGCTTCGCATCCCCAAACTTTAAGAAACAAAAACTTAGGTTTAGCAGCAAACCACAGTTCATACGGTGTCGTCTCAACGGATTTAGATGGTGCCCTATTTAAAGTGAATGCAGCGGTTTCTAATGCATAACCCCAAAATGATAACGGCAAATCAGTAAGAGACATCATTGATCGGACCATATCTAATAAGGTTCGATTCCGGCGTTCAGACACAACATTGCGCTTTGGTGTTCCGGGTGTCGTGAGTTGTGAAACGATTCCACTTGCTTTAAGATGAGTGAGAAAATCATAACTTAAATATTCACCTCCACGATCGGATCGTAGAAATTTAATCTTTCTGTTACGATGGTTCTCCACTTCATTCTGAAATTCTTTGAACTTTTCAAACGTTTCAGATTTATGTTTCATTAAATAGATATACCCATATCTACTTAAGTCATCGGTAAAAGTGAGAAAATAGCGATATCCACCGCGCGTCGAAACACTCATCGGTCCACATACATCGGTATGTATAATTTCCAACAAGTCCGTTGCCCGCTCCATCATACCGGAGAACGGGGTTTTGATCATCTTGCCCATGAGGCATGGTTCGCATGTGTCAAATGATTCAAAATCAAGAGACTCCAAAAGTCCATCAGAATGGAGTTTCTTCATGCGCTTTACACCAATATGACCTGAGCAGCGATTACAAATAAGTAGTATTATCACTATCTACTTTACATCTCTTAGCCTCAATGTTATGGATGTGTGTTTCATCCTTTTCGAGATTTAGAAGAAATAAACCATTCACAATAGGTGCATGACCATAAAAGATGTTACTCATATAAATAGAACAACCATTATTCTCCGATTTAAATGAATAACCGTCTTGCAATAAACAAGATCCGAAATAATGTTCATGCTCAGCGGGCACATAATAACACTTATTAAGGTTTAAAACTAATCCGAAGGTAAAACTAAGGAGGCGTGCCGATGGCCATCACATCAACTCTTGATCCGTTGCCAGCGCATCGTCACCTCATCCTTCGCAAGCCGCCGTCTATTCCGTAGCTCTGTTTGAGTTACAAATATTAGCAACGGTATCAAATACCCGAGCACTACAACGAGGGCTAGTAAGGAAAACATCAATAACATGTATATCGGATATACCTTTGATGGTGACGGACCTTCTTGTCGCTAAGTACTTGGACGATTCGCTTCCGATTACCCTTGTCCTTGCAATAGAAGCACTCGATTCGGCTTAGGACCGGACTTGAGCTTCTTCTCGGCGAGACAGCAACTTCCGTCGCCTTTCTTGAAGGGCTTCTTTGCACCCTTACCTTTCTTGAATGTGGGGCTTGTTGACCATCAACACATGATTATTCTTTTGATGTCCACCTCGCTACTTTCATCTTAGCGAAGAGCTCGGTGATCATATCGGTGGAACCAATCGATTGTGAGCAACTACAAAACTTTTGTAGCTAGGAGGGTAGTGCGAACTCTGTCAATCTTGAGCTCCTCTGGAATCTTGCGATCCGGTTGCTCAAGGCGTTGAGTGTAGCGACATCTTAATGGCGTGCTCACTAACGGAACTCCTTCCTCCATCTTGTAGTTAAAGAATTTCTTAGAGATCTCCTATCTCGAGCGGGCCTAAGTCTGAAACATGGTTTTCGGCCTCGAGAATCTCAAAGGCGGCCGTGAACTCCAAAAGCGATTTTGAAGATCCGATTCCATAGCATACAACATGGCGATCTTAATCAAATCATAATCATCCTTCGCGGTGATAAACATCTTTCTCATCGGTAAGCGCATCTATAGCAGGGGCGTCACCTAGCGCTTTCTCAAGGACATAGTCCTTTTTTCCGCCAGCGAGAATGATTCTCAGAATGCGGAACCATTTGGTGAAGTTAGACCCATTGTTTCTAAGCTTTTCTATCTCAGCAAAAACGTTGAAGTTGAAATTGGACTTAGCCATGTGATCTACAGTATTTGCAAGTACAACTTAGACTATGTTCATGATAAATAGTTCAACTTAATCAAATTACTAGATGAACTCCCACTAAATTCAACATCCCTCAAGTTGTTTAGTGAACATGATCCAAATTCACCACACCTAATCCGATCATCACGAGAAGAGATGTGGTTTCAATGGTGGACAACGAAGTGTCGATCATACCATTCATATGACTCATGCTTAACCTTTCGGTTCATGTGTTCCGAGGCCATGTCAGTACATGCTAGGCTCGTCAAGTTAGACCCAAGTATTTCCGCGTGTGCAAAAACTGGCTTGCACCCGTTGTACGTGAGCGTAGAGTCTATAGCACCCGATCATCACATGATGCTTGGACAAGACGAACTTTCGCAACGGTGCATACTTGGGGAGAACACAGTTTTTATCTTGATCTTTAAGTGAGGAATCATCTTATAATGCTACCGTCGTGATCTAAGCATAATAAGATACATAAAAGGATAAACATCACATGCATATAACTTTATGTGACATGGTATATCCAATCTTCGCGCAATGATCTCCATCTTGTGCGTGCCGGCATGATCTCCATCACTCCACCATGATTGCCTCCACCACGAATAGCAACTACAACTATTGCTAACTACTTAGCGATAAAGTGAAACTATTACATGGCGTAAGAAGTTGACACACGGGTCATACACAATTATAAAGACAACCATATGGCTCCTAGGTTGTGTACTCATCGACATGCAAGTCGTGAAACATTACAAAACATGATCATCGCATACATTATACACATCACATCTTGGGCCATACCATATCACAGAAAACACTCCCTGCAAAAACAAGTTAGACGCCTCTACTTTGTTGTTGCATGTTTTACGTGGCTTATGGGAGTAGATGCTAAGAACGATTCTTACCTACGAAAAGCCACAACGGTGATATTATGGTTGCCGAACTCCGGTGTTAATCCCATGACAACTATAGTGAGAGAAACTGACATCCACCAGCCGCATGTGTGGAACAAGTCACACGTCAAGTGCGGAGCCGGTCTCGCGAACGACGTCGCGTAAGGTTGGCCTAGACCGCTTCAATCTCACTATCCCGCGTCATAAGAAGAACATAAACATGAGGCTTGCAACAGAAGACATCAACGCCCGCAACAACCATGTTGCGTTCTACTCATGAAACACATCTACGCATAGATCTAGCTCTGATACCACTGAAGGGATTCGCGGCATAGTAAATCAAAATTTTCTACGGATGCGAACAGAGGGAAAGACAAGATCTAATCTAGGAGATGCAAACAACGAGAGAGATTGGATTAGATCTTCATACCCTTGAAGATTCGCATAGCGGAACGTTCGTCGGAACGTGGGTGATGCAGTCGTACTCGCTTCTCCTCCTCGCGACCCGATCCGATCTAGCACCACAAGTGGCGGTACCTCTGTGAGATGCACACGTGAAGCACCTCGACGTCTCCTCCTTCCTCGGTCCAGCAAGTATGGTGGAGAGACGGATTGGATCTACAACACGACGGCGTGGTGTATATGGTGGAGAATTTCTGCGTGAGGCTTCTGGCGGTCGAGAGAGAGAGGAAGGTCAGCAGGGCGGCTAGGTTTGGAGGGGAAGGTGTGGGGGGTTGGTGCGCCCCCAGCCCTCTTTATATAGAGGGTGGCAGCCCCTCCCCAAGCCCAAACCGGCCCCAAGGAGAAGGAGTGGGGGCAAGGAAACCCCTTCTAGAAGGTCTATCTCGAGTTTAAACCCCTTGGCGGCTGGGCCCTATGGGGCCTTGTGCCCTGCCCAATCTGGCCAGGGCACTCCCTCATAGGCCCATGCCCCTCCCGGAAGGTGGGGCCACGTTGGTCCCCTTCCGGAAGGTTCTAGAAGCTTAGGTACAATACCGATTAACCGGAACAATTAACTCCAAAACTGCCTTTGCCTTATATGAATCTTATTCTCGGACCACTCGGAACCTCTCGATGTCCGGATCGCATCCGAGACTCGAACAAAAACTCATAAACCAATTATCCAATCTATCCTAGCGTCGAGACACGTTAAGTGTGTGACCCTACGGGTTCGAGAATATGCGACATGATCTTTTATCAATAATCAGCGGTGAGTGCAAACCCATATTGACTCCCACACATTCATCGATGATCATATCGGATGAACCACGATGCGGATTCAATCAATCCCATATATATATTCCCTTCGTCTCGCGATATTTTACTTGCGAGATTCGATCGTCGATGCAGTCATACCTAGTTCAATCTCGTTCACGAAAGTACTTTACTGTTCGTAATCCGATATCACTTTGTGATTAACTCCTTAACCACATGCTTGCAAGCGGTGTTGATATCGATTACCGAGTGGGCCAGTATATCTCTCCGACTTGGGAGGGACAAATCCCATCTCGATACATACAACCCAATGATACTTTCCGATCACGAGAGACACCTTTATGATCACCCTCTCATAGGATGACGTTTGATGACCTCAAAGATTTCTTCCGATACCAGGGAGTTGTATTATCTCATGGTCTAAGGAATACAATATTTGACATAAGAAAAGCTTCGCAAAGACGAACACGATGACACGATCTAATTGCTTTGCTTAGTTTGGGTCTGTCCATCATATCATTCTCCCAATGATACGATCTCGTTATTAATCGACAAGTCATGTCCATGGTTAGGAAACCTTAACCATCATCAATCAATGAGCTAGTCCATAGAGGCGTACTAGGGACACGGTGTTGTTCACAAACCACACAAGTATTAAAGTTTCCGCTTAATACAATTCTAGCATGGAATATAAACATTATCATGAACAAGAATTATAATAATAACATCTTTATTATTGCCTCTAGGGCATAATTCCAACAGGTTCCTCTTAATATGGCCTAATTGCATTGCACCTTTGACATGTCATACATCATACATGCATCATGCCCGATCTTATGCCGTAGTATTAAATAGTGCATCCGGTGTTTCTTCTAGTGTTTTGCTTCTTCACGGACTAGGCCGATGAGTTGATGCGAGTGTCGACCCAATCTTCGGATGAACCTTTGGCAATGTTTTTCAGGCGAGCATTCTCCCCCTTTCTACCTATTTTACTTTTATAGTCTTTATTTCCTCCTGTTGATCTATTGCTATCTGTGTTGCGATGCTCTAGTTTTCGTACCCGTGATATCCCTTGCAGCCTTATATTGCCTTGGACACATCATATTACCTGTTGTTTGGTAGATAGTTGGACTTGCGTATCGTAGTCGCTTGCTCAAGTGTTGTTGCGTGTCATCAAGTACCACAATTGTTGGAGTAATGTCGCATGTTTAATATTGGAGATGATCATGGCTTTAATTATCGTTTAATAACTAAAATTGAAGTAGGTAAATAATGCAGAGGCATAGGTGGGCAACAGATGTTATTTGGTTTTTAACCGTCCACTTGTGTCCCGTAGGACCCCGAGTACTTGATACCTATTCTTTGAATATTCGCACTATCTGCATGTGGGACCATGAATCCCCCTAACCCTAGCTTGAGTCATATTTAATTTATTGGGGCCACAAAGTAGTTTGGGGCTTTATAACTATCCTATACTTATGCCATGCTTTACTGCTTTATTTACTATTGCGTGTGGGCGCTTTGTCTTTTTTGGAACCCAGCCATACGTTTTGTGTATCGACAAGCCCAGTCACACTTTCGGGTTTCCAGTCATTTACAACCATCGTCATAAACCTCTGGGTCCGTTTCGGAGCCGGCCAACTTCGTCGCGGGTAGCTTAGTGGGGTGCCCCCCTGAAATCTTATATGAATCTTGCGAATGTTCTGTCGTGATGCCTCGTTAGGTTTTCATTTGGTTTTTTCCGAGGTTGATCGTGCGTGTGTTGCTATTTGTGCACCCCTGCAGGGTAAAACTTTATGAAAGTCGTGTCCACGGTTATGGACGACTTGGAGCACAGTATCTCGATCATAGACAACTATAACTAAAGTAGTTCTATAAATTTGACTTTATAATGACTAGTAATCAGCTTCACTATAACGGAATGGCTAAATAAAAGTACCAACAACTGCTGGGTTTTGGAATGCCTCATGCTATATGTATCTGATTAGTAAGTACTATAACAGAATGGTTAACTAAAACTGCCCACTACTTATTATATCAGGATGACTCATGCTATCTATATCTGACTAGTAATTGCCGCAACTATAACGGAATGAATAAAACTGCCAACTGTGTGAGTTTCTCGGTTGACTTCCTCGTTTGGTCTCGAGGGGGAAATACCAGGATGGATATGCTTGGTGATAGTTTCAGGTTGGATCCGAATAGGTCTTTCTTATCCCTATCTGATAGCCACCAGTTGTATTGAGACTCTATAGGTTGTTTAGTGCATGTTGCGCTGCCGCCTCAGTCCATCATACCTATGTAGGTGAGGACCGCCGAATTCTAGTCTCGCCGTGTACTGGCCTCAGTACTGATCGCTCTCTTTTTCCTTTGCCCTTTGTCGGCACCCCTTTTGTTTAAGCAGGTTTTGAGATCGACGTCGTTAGCAGGGTTACCCTTCCGGCTTGGCCTGGGCAGGGTTATGGACGCCATTGGTTATTCTTCAGGGCTCTTATCCTAATTTGCATCGTGTCTGTACTCGGACGCTGTATCGTTTTCAAGGTGATTTCGATCTTTGTGCTGTATATTGTATTCTTGACTCGATGAGTCATTGTTGTATATATATCTGTTCTATGGGTTCCATCGTGGACTATTGTGTAATGGTATTACTTCGTTTTCCACCCGCACGAGAGTGCCTAGTGGGCACCTTTGAATCGTTCTATGCTGGTTTGGCGGGAATTGCTAAAACTTGCATAGGGACGATTCTGAGGGTGTTACAGAAAGCTCCGGGATGATCTCCCCTCCGGCAGGGTGTCGGGAAGAGCTTCAGATCCCCCCGATCTAGGGACGATGGTGGCGGCGGCTACAAACGGTTTCGTGGGATATTGATCGGGGTACTCAGAGTTTTTGTATCGGGGACTTCTTATAGGCGAAGGAGCGAGACCGGGAGGCGTCCAGGGTACCCAAACCCTAGCCAGGCGCGGGGTTGGGCCCACTCGCGCCTAGGGTGGGTCTGGCCCCCCTGGCTAGCCTTCCGGGCTCCCCTCTGGACTTCTTGTTCTCCACGGAAAGTTATTGACTTTGTCCTTTGTCCCGTCCAATTCCGAAAATATTTCTTTACTAACTTTTCTGAAACCAAAAATAGCAGAAAACAGACATCTGACACTGTTGCAACTTATTAATAGGTTAGTACCAGAAAACATGTAAAAAACATCTCAAAGTGTAGACAAGTAGAGCAAAGTAGATAATAAACAAGCATGGAGCATCAAAAATTATAGATACGTTTCCAACGTATCAGGTTGCTTGAGAGGAAATACCTTTGAACACTTTCTCCCTGAGTTCGATAAACTTTGGGTAATCCACTTAAGAGAAACTTGCTGCTGTTCTACAAACCTCTGCACTTGGAGGCCTAACAACTGTCTACAAAAATAGAAGTGCGTAGACATCATCCGTGGACACACCCGCACGACCTAGCCGCTGCCGACCGACTCTGCCATGGACGATGCAAATGAGCTCTTGTTGGCCGAAATCTGCATATTCCCTTCAGTCATCCGCGAGCCTGTTGCCAACGACGAGCAGGAGGAGCTCTTGCTCACCGAGGCCAAGTTCAACTCCCTGTGCACCGCGCTCATGGACATCGTGCAGCGCTGGAAGCGCCGCCACGACGCGCGCATGGCGGAGAAGCGTGACCTTCTCTGTGCCAGTTGCCTCTCCCTACGGGAGCACCTGTGGCGGCTCGAGGCCCTCGAAGCCGACTGACCTGACGAGTACTTCACCAACGACGACTATGACAACGACGCCAACAACGCCGGCAACAACAACGACGCCAACAACATCGAGGAGTAAGCGCGTGACGTCGCTGTTGTAGATGATCCGATGAGTAGGTATCGCCGGTGGAGCTACGTAGATGCTAGGTGAAGTCGGGCGCGACATCATTTTCTGCTAAACTTATGTAGATCTAGATGATCAAAGTCTCGCTTATGATAAATCTAACGCCAATGTGTGATGTTTTTTAAATATATATAATTTAAATTAATGTAGTAGAAATATTTATTTTATCCAGTATTTTTTATACTGCAAATCTGCCGCGTCCGCGTTTTTTAATACCACGGGACGCGGAGATGCTCCGATAACCAAAGGCCAGCATCCAACCTAAAAAAAACCCGGAAAGTCCCGTGCTGATCATGCCACTTGACCCAGGACTGCAGCTCTCTTAGCAACAGGGGATTCCTGCCGGTCCATGGCCATGAGGGTCGACTCGGCGATCCTCGCCGTCGTCGTCGCCTTCCTCTTCCCCCTCCGTCTGCTCTCCCTCGTCGCCCGCCTGAACTCCTCCGGTAGCGCCGGCGACCTCCGCCGATCCTGCACCGCCTTAACCATCGCGGCCGCGCTCCTGGCCGCCATCTTCGCCCTTCCGCGAGACCACGTCGGTGGGGCGGGGCACTGCGGCGCCTCCGTTTTCGACGCTGGGGAGGATGGTATGGGCCGGGAGGTTCGCCTGGAGATCGAGCAGTTGAAGCTCCAGCTCAACCGATTGGGTACGTCAGAGATTAGCGACTCACTCTCCAGCACCAATTGTTCTTGTGTTACTATTGTGGAAATATGTGGTTGATACCTGCCCAGTTGTGATTTGCAATTGAATTATCATGGGGATTTCTTGGTACACGAACTCTTCTGCTTGTGCCTTAAGAAGATTATTATGGTTCTTCTTGGATTTTTTAGGAAAGAATTGTGCATGCAGAATCATTCCAGGAGATCAATTCAAAAGCATCGGATGACAAAGGTCGTGTTTCAGAGGAAGATGGCGAGGTTGTGAAAGCGGTGGGCCTGGAAATTCAGGCTCTGATCAAGGAGCAAGAAAACATCAAGGTATGCATCTGGCGATTGGTAAATTAGGGTGAACAAAGTGAGAGATAGCGATAGAGTATATATATATATATAAAGGTAGTGGTGGATGTGAAATTTTAGCGCTACAGTTAGTTTGACATTTTTTTATTGAACCATAGGCCATACTGGTGAAAATGCATACAGAATGGGAGAACAATTCAAAAGCATCGATTGACAAAGGTCATGTTTCAGAGGAAGATGTCGAGGTTGTGAAAGCAATGGGACTGGACATTCAGACTCTGATCAAGGAACAACAAAACATCAAGGTATGTGTCCAGCGATTGGTAAATTAGGGTGAACACAGTGAGAGAAATAGTAAAATAGTATGTCATAAAGGGAGTAGTGGATGAGAAATCTGAGCAACTCCAGTTAGTTTGACATTTTCTATAGAACCATAGGATATACTAGTGAAAAGAGTATTGTGTGTTTGGTTTTGAGCCTCACTGAGCCTAGCCAAAATTTTGGCATGCATGAAGCAAGGGCAGGACCAAAATTTTGTTTAGTTGTTGTTTGGAACCTTCGATTATAGCTGTTATTATTTCCAAAATTTTGCCAAAATAGGCCTCCATTTGGTATCCAACCAAACTGACTTGACAACTTACATTTGCTCGTGCTTGATTTGGTTCCAATTCGGCCAAAAAAAAATTAGAATGATATGGCTAAGATGGTTTGGACCTCTGCTCACTGGTGTTTTTTATATTAGTGGTAGATGATGGTTCTTTGTCCTTGAGTCCTTGATACATCTAGATCTTTCAAACTGAAACTATCTGTGTCCATAATGTTAGTGGAAAATCTTGCTTCCCGAATATTTGGCACCATTTGATTGAACCTGAAAACAACCTTCATATGTGCTAGAATGTACACTGTCCTCTTCTCGTTTTGCTCTTATTGGACATTTACATTCCAGAGCGAACTGTACAAGTGCACCAAGCTTATCACTATTGTGCATGCTTGCAGTGGTCTGTCCTTGGTCTCACACCAGCACTAATGACGCTTAATTAGGAACCATTGGGGCTAAGAAGGAGCAGCAGAGCATTACTTTTTTGTTCATCTATCTCCATAATGCAAAATAATTGACTTAGTACTAGGTCATCTGATTAGGATTATACAACTCACTTCACCAGAAAATATATATATAGACACACAGACACAACTTTACATTGTCATTTTACAAGGAGAGAAGGGATTAAACCCCCAAGGCTCAAAATTAGATTGGACGCTTCATAGTTTTTGTCAGAATAATCCATCACTTAATATCATGCATTGACTTTTGTGCCTTTATATGTTGTAGGAGTTATTATGGAGTTCTGAAAGTACTATCAAGTCAGTCACAAATGAGGTTCTTTTCTCTCTCCCTCCTTAATTTCCCCACTTATGTACAGGGTCAGCTTTAGAAATATTGTCTCACTCATCAGTAGATTTCTTTTGGGATACAAAAAGTTTACAATGTAATTAAATGATGTGCCTCGGTTGTTGACCAACAGTGATTAGTACGGAATGTTAAATTAAATTTTGATCTTATTTGTATTTTACCTTCTAATTCAATGCTAGTTGCACAAATTACCATCGTTTGCAAATCTATGCATATAATAACCGTGTTCTACTAAATTTGCGCTTCGAGGTTATTAGTTTGATTCGACATGACCATGGAGTAACATGTGTGACACTTCGATTCAAGATACCACCTTGGAAGCAAGGCAGCATCGATTTTTATTAGCTGGCATGATGTCGAGTGGTAGGGTGAAGAACTCCACTAGGAATGCATCGTCGGTGATGTCGAGAGCTCAGCAGGCGTGTGTGTTATTGACATGGTCCGCGTTGGCCAGCGTCACACTGTCACTTAAATACCTGTGCTTGTGTGTGTGTGTGGGGGTGATCAGCCTTCGTAGCCCCAGATTGGATCAACCTCCATGATGCACAATTTTTTGTAGCTATGACTGGGGATGAGCTATTCATCGCAATTTAATCAGATGCCTTGCTCACTACGAGCTGCCATTTCCGACAATATAAGGCTAGGTCGAGGTCGAGCTACCGGCAGAAATGCACGTGTATGGATACCCTGTAATCTGGATACACGGTTGCAAGAGAAGTGTTGAACCTCTTGTTGTATATCGGTACTTTTGCTGTGCGACTTGAGCGAGATGAGTTCGCCTAAAGCGTTGCTGTGTGTCTCGGCAGAACTGAGTGTTGATCAATTCTGTAAACTAGCGGCACATCAGAGGGACCTTGACTATCTTGAATTACTGGCATAGTTGTGCGTTGCCCATCTGGGGAAAGAGGAGATGTGAGCTTTTGTTTATGATGCCCCCCGATGTGTCTTGATGAACTGGTCAAATAGGTTGAGCCAGACAAACGAATCCACCTTACTGTAGTATGTGGGCTAAATCCATCTTGAAGTGGGGGAGATGGTCTTCTGTTGCCTTGGGTGGCCGTGCAGGGAGTGGGATCGCCATTGGTGCAGCTTGATCGTTGACCCTGATGCTTGTCTCTGGCAGCACCCATTTTTTCTAGCTCTGCCATGACCAAGCATGCCCTTGGATTTGCACTCTGCTCCTTGGTATCATGCAGGTTGCCGGTGATGTTGTCCAGATCCTTGTCTGTGGTCACAAACTTCTGGTTGAACCTGTTAAGATGCTTCATGATGGCAAGTGGGGTGGTGTTGATGTTCTTAATGACATCAGATGGGCTACCATGATGAAGGTCTATTGCTGATACCGCAATTTCAGGTGGTGGATGATAATCAGGGTGATGGAGATGGTCCTGGACCTTTGCAGGACAACACTCAGCTAAGATGGCTGCTACACCACGAGTGCATGACTAGGAATTGGGGGAGGATAATTGGGATATTTTTCTTGATTGAAGATGAACCAGGGGTAGGCATTATCGCATTTTTGATAGAATTCATGAAGTGCAGGTCTCGGCAAACTGAACATACCTGGAAATAACTCTTTCTTGGAAGTCAAGTCTACCTCGAAGAGATGTAATCTTGCCTAATTTCGAAATATGGGGGTATATATCCCTTGATTGCAGCAACATACAGTTGCTAGGATGGTTTGTTCAGTGTTTGTCCACTCCAATATTGGCTACTTCTATTGCCCTGTTATTTTTTTAAACCGAAACGAACCATTTGGATTGTTGGAATATCACAGTTTTTTTTTTAAGAAACGATCAAACCTCTTATAATTCCAACGAAAAAAAATCCATTCCAAAAATGCCTGGATGCGACTTGGTTTTAAGTTCTTCTATATATCCATTCTTACTTTGTGTGCATTTGGGAGTTCTTTTTGAAATCTCTCTAGAGGTGTTCATATTCTGGGCATGATGATAATAGGTTCTAATTCTGGCGGCGGAATCAAGAAAGATGAACTCTGATGTTTACAATATATGGTCACTGGCCAACGATACAGAGAAAACCGTTGAAGCTCTACATTTAGATGTCAAAAAGGTATCTACTTTTAAGTTATCTCAGTTATGATAATCTTTACTTGACAGTCACAATTCATTTCACTTCTTTAACTATTCATTTCTGCCTATGATTTATTAGAATCGAATCTTATAGTTATTCTTAAATCTGGATATATTTTTCTGTTAAAAAGAACTGGTCTGTCTTTCAAATATTAGTACATACGAATGTCAGACCATTGTGCTCTCTTATTTAGTGAAGTTCTAATGTTTGGCAGTATTGTAGTGATTAGTGAATGCTCTAATCCCCAACCTCATGTTCTATTTCGATAACTTATGATGATGATTTGACAATGTGAAAAGAAGCATATGCAGTCCCTGTTCCTGAAAGTTCATTTCTTGGGACAAACAAACTGTCATAGAGGTTGCACGTTGTACCTTTTTAGTTATATGCCTTTCCTTCTTCTGGGAAGCAAACAATGTTTTAGTTGCAGGTTCTCCTTTTTTGATGCTTAAGTTCTGTGTGTGCGAGTTTGTTGGGAAATCTGTTTGACTAGTCATCTCATGGGCGGATAACAGGTTCAAGTTCTAACAGATGAATCAAGAAAGTTGGGTTCTAGTATTCGCCAGGTATGGTCATTGGCAAAGGATACTGGAAAGAAGGTCGAAGCTCTGTATGCAGATATAGAAAAGGTAGCTTTGTCTTGGTTAACACCTGTCTTGATTCTGTTAATTAGTCACTGCTGTTACTTTCTGTGTATTATTTATTTCGATTTGTTGTCTGATACTTGAATTTGAAATTCCAGATTTAGATTTGAAGCTAATAATTTTGCACTTGAACATTAGCAAACAAGAATTTTAGGCCACTCCTTATCTTGTTAAGCCAAGATACTTAAACATGGAAAATTTTGAATTGTTAAAAATCACCACTGAATGTTCTATTCCTTACCCTCGTTATTTTTCATTCGCATTTTTCATGATGAGTACACGTTGCGGGTCAAAGAGTTCTTGTGTGCATATTCTAGGGTCTGTGTATGGTTCGTTGGAATCTGCAGGATTTTCGAGAGAACACCGTAGGAATTTGCCCATTTTTTTCTAAATGGTTTGATTTGAAGAACTCTGAAAATGCAGGAATAGAAAAAACGTAGAATTGGATTGTTATGACCGGCTTGTCATATACTAGGAGGGGGCCCAACCATGGGCCCAATTAGGGGCTTAGCCCATTTATTTTATCTATTTTTAGTTTATATATACTTGTTGTAAACGGACGTGAGAAATTAAGCAATAATCATATCATTATTGCCGACTCCCAAAGGAGTCGGCCTCTCCCAGCCCTAGCCGCCACCTCCTCCTTGCGCCGCCGCCACGGTGCCCTGTCGCCGGCGTCCTCCTCCTCTGCCGCGCCAGCTCCCCTCCTTCCCCTACAATCTACGCTCTAGACACGGTAGAACCCCAGCTCCTACCAACTTGGTATCAGATAGCTCTTGTTCGATCATGTCGTCACCACCGCCCGCGTCCACCACGCCGGCCGGCCCGCTGCCCGCCACTACGGCTGCCGTCGCATCGCCTTCGGCCCGTCGCCGACTCCCATCGTCTAAACGCCCGAGCAGATGAGCAGGGCCATCAACGACCTCGTCACCGCCGTCCAGGGGATCCGGCTATTCCTGATCGGCTCCTAGGGACCGCCGACGCATTGCCCGCCACCATCGTTCGGCCGCCATGCTCGATATTTGCGGCCTCGGCGGCAGCACCGCCGCCTCGCCACCGACCGCTCGACGGCGTGCCGCCTCACAATGAGGCCCACCGCCACGAGCGGCGTCCCTATTTAGTAGATCCGCTTTCCCCCGTCGCCATCACCGCTACCGGCTTGGATCACCGAGTCGTCGCCGCCACCACCGGTCTACTTGATAGTCGGGGAGCCACTGATGCCCACCCTCCCGGACGCCACCGCCCGCGGGTTCGCGGCCCACGCCGCCGTGCCGCCATGGCGGCGCTGCCACGACACCGCCACGCTTCGCCAAGATCGACTTCGCCACCTTCGACGGCCGAGGACCCTCAATCGCTCAACCAGAAAGCGATTCTTCCAGACAGCGCTCAAGGCCCGACCGCACCTGGCTGGCCTCCTATCACCTCTGTGGCGCCACACAGACATGGTACTACTCCCTCGAGCAGGACGAGGGCGGCATGCCTCTGTGGGACCGCTTTCGAGAGCTCTGTCTCCTCCGCTTAGGGCCGCCGATTCGCGGGAGCCGATCGGCCGAGCTCACCGCCTTCACTACCACGCGCAGACTTCGCGGCGCTTCGAGCCCTCGCTTGCCATGCCCCGGGCGTGACAGGCCAGCAGCGCGCCGAGCTCTTCATTGGGGGACTTCCGGACCACATTCGGGTCGACGTGGAGCTTCAGGCCCCCCAGGACCTCCAGATGGCGATGCACTATGCCCGTGCATACGAAGGCCACAAGACAAAGCGATGCAAAGACGGACCACCGAGACGTGAGGATGCCCGCCCGCCGCCACCATCACCGCAGACGGCCGAATCCGCCACGCCACGCGTACGGCCGCGACACGTACGTTCCGGCGGCTTACCCTGGCCGAGCAGCTCGAGCGCCGCCGCCTCGGCCTGTGTTTCAACTGCGACGAGCCCTATGCACCCGGTCACATCTGCCCGCGCCTCTTCTACCTGGAGACGGTCGACGACTTCGAGGCGGACACACTCGCCGAGACGCCAGCGCCGACCGAGCCCGTCACCACAACCGCATTGGCCACTGCTTTCGTGGTCTCGCTCCACGCGTTGGCCGGTATCCGCCACGAGCGCACTATGCTCCTGCCGGTGACGATCCGAGGCGAGCACCTGGTGGCCCTCTTGGACACGGGCTCTACGCATAACTTCATGCCGGCAACCACCATGCGTCGCTTAGACCTCCAGCCATCGGGCGGTGATCATCTCCGCGTCACGGTGGCGAACGGGGACCGCCTTCAGTGCCATGGCCTGGCGCAGCACGTGCCTCTCACCATCGGCGACGAGCACTTCACCATCACGTGTGCCGGCATCGACTTGGGCTGTTTCGACTTCATCCTCGGCGTTGACTTCTTGCGGACCCTCGGCCCCATCCTGTGGGACTTCGACACCCTCACGATGACCTTCTGGCGCCAGACGCCGTCAGTCCGTGGGAGGGCATTACCGGAAGCGGTACCCGCCATGACCGACGTCGAGGCCGAGCACCCACTCCTGACACACCTCCTGCAGCAGCACGGCGACCTCTTCGACGCCGCCGCAGGGTCTACCACCTGTCCGGGTGTACGATCACCGTATCCACCTCTTACCGGACACGACACCGGTGGCCGTGCGGCCCTACCGCTATCCACAGCTGCAGAAGGATGAACTGGAGCGACAGTGCACGCTCATGCTCGCCGCGGGTATCATTCGGATCTCCACGTCGCCATTCTCAGCGCCGATCCTCCTCGTCCGCAAGTCAGACGACACGTGGCGTTTCTGCATCGACTACCGCGCCCTCAACGCGCTGACGCTCAAGGACAAGTTCTCTATTTTGATGGTTGACAAGCTCTTCGATGAGCTCCATGGGGCGCGCTTCTTCACCAAGCTCGACTTGCGGTCGGGTTACCACCAGGTGCGCATGCACCCGGAGGATATCACCAAGACGGCGTTCCGGACGCATCACGGCCACTTCGAGTTCTTGGTGATGCCCTTTGGCCTCACCAACGCCCCCGCGACGTTCCAGGCCCTCATGAACGACGTCCTTCGCCCCTACTTGCGCCGGTTTGTACTTGTTTTCTTTGATGACATTCTCATCTACAGCACCTCGTGGGCGGAGCACCTGTAGCACATCGCCATCGTCTTCAACGAGCTTCGAGCGCATCATGTTCACCTTAAGCGACGCCTCCGGGGTGGGGTTCGGCGCACTGCGCATGACGGCCTCGCCTACCGATCGCCATCGCAAGCCGCCATGGCGAGGAGCTCATTGGCTTAGTGCGAGCCGCGCCATCGCGCCCGTATCTTTAAGGCGGTCGTTCCGGGTTCACACGGATCATTACAGCCTCAAGTTCTTATTGGACCGGCGGCTGTCAACGGTGCCGCAACATCAGTGGATCAGCAAGCTCTTTGGCTTCGATTTCGCTGTCGAGTATCGTCCCGGGCGCCTCAACACCGTGGCGGACGCCCTATCCCGCCGCGACACGGACCATGATGAGGCGGACGGTGTCTCCGAGGGGGCGGTGATGTGCCTCCGCTCGGGGCCCTCCTTTGCCTTCTTCGACGCCATTCGCCGGGCGACCGAGGTGGCACACGACGCCCAGCTCCTGCAGCAGCAACTGGAGACGGGCGAGCTGGCTGAGCCATGGCGCTTGGCGGACGGCTTGCTCTTGCATGGGCGCCGCATTTTTGTGCCCGACCACGACGACCTCCGCCATCAGGTGTTGTTGATGGCCCATTCTGCAGGTCACGAGGGCATTCAGAAGACCCTCCACCGTCTCCGCACCGACTTCTATATACCCGGTGATCGGGCCTTGGTCCGGGACTGGGTGCGCTCTTGTGCGACGTGCCAGCGCAACAAGACCGAGACCTTGCGGCCGGCAGGGATGTTGCAGCCGCTGGAGGTGCCTTCCCAGGTCTGGGCCGATATCTCCATGGACTTCATCGAGGGCCTCCCCAAGGTGGGTGGCAAGTCGTTTATCCTCACGGTGGTCGACCGCTTCTCCAAGTATGCACACTTCATCGCGCTCGGCCACCCATACACTGCTGCGTCCGTGGCTCGTGCCTTCTTCGACGGCATCGTCCGCCTCCACGGGTTTCCGGCTTCGATCGTCAGTGATCGCGACCCCGTGTTCACGGGACATGTGTGGCGCGACCTCTTCCGGATGGCGGGGGTGAAACTCGGGTTTAGCACCGCTTTCCACCCTCAGACGGACGGCCAGTCGGAGGTGGTCAACAAGGTGATCGCCATGTACTTGCGCTGTGTCACCGGGGACCGTCCGCGCGCGTGGGTGGATTGGCTTGCATGGGCGGAGTACTGCTACAACACCTCCTATCACTCCGCCCTGCGCACCACGCCATTTGAGGTGGTCTACGGCCGTCCGACACCGTCCATACTACCGGTGGACTCGGCGACGGCTCGGACGGAGGTGGGGGGGAGCTCCTCCGCACCCGCGATGAGGTGTTGGCCGAGGTGCGGCAACGCCTCTTGCAGGCCCAGGAGTTGGCCAAGCATTACTACAACGGACATTATCGCGAGGTGGAATACGCGGTCGGCGATTGGGTGTGGCTGCGTCTCCTGCATCATTCCACTCAGTCACTGGATCCGTGTGCGAAGCTCAAGCTGGGTCCCCGCTACGCTGGACCCTTCATCATCTTGGAGCGCGTGGGGACGCTCGCGTACCGCCTTCAGCTTCCATCCGGTTCCCGCATCCACGATGTCTTCCATGTGGGGTTGTTGAAGCCTTACCATGTGCGCGATGACTTCTGCCTCCATTACCCAGACTACCAGCTCGAGGACGAGCTGTTTGCGCAGGCGGGAAGAGATGTTATGACCGGCTTGTCATATACTAGGAGGGGGCCCAACCATAGGCCCAATTAGGGGCTTAGCCCATTTATTTTATCAATTTTTAGCTCATAAATACTGGTTGTAAACGGACGTGAGAAATTAAGCAATAATCATATCATTATTGCCGACTCCCAAGGGAGTTGGCCTCTCCCAGCCCTAGCCGCCACCGCCTCCTTGCGCCGCCGCCACGGCGCCCTGTCGCCGGCGTCCTCCTCCTCGGCCGCGCCAGCTCCCCTCCTTCCCCTACAACCTACACCCTAGACACGGTAGAACCCCAGCTCCTACCATGGATGTTATGGCATGTTTAAACTTTAAACCTAGAATATGTAATAGAAATGTCTGTTTATAGATTCACCATAAAGTATATTTTCTCAATGCGTTCATCCAATATTGGAGATGCAGATATTTTTTTAATATTTAGTCAAAGTTAGTAGGATTTGACTTTTGATTAATCTTAGACACGCCTTACATTTTGGGACGGAGGGAGTACATGGTTGTCCATGTGATTAGGGCGAGTCCATTGAACTCCTTAAATTTGACTCCCTATATACTCATTTGCAGAGTCTCTAAAAAAACTCCTCTCTATTTGTTTGTGTGGTCTAACAGACACCTCAAATGCTTGCTATCCTTATTACACCAAACTATGTCAAAACATGTCTGAATGCGCAGATATCAGAATTACATATTCTGCAAATAAAGTAAATACATTTTCAATCGGAAAATGCATACATAATGCAAAAGCGTGTTGTATATGTGCTCTGTTCCTCTCTCAGTTTCTGTATGTCTCTCTTATCTCTTGGTTTCTCTCATTCTCTCCTCACAAAATCCCTCCCTTCTCAGTCAGTTCATAGTACCCAACGCCCCCCAGCTCCTCATGCATGCCACCAACCCGTGTGCAGCAGCCAGCTATAGCACCAGCAGTGCGACGGTGGCTGGCTCGGCCACCACGACACCCCCTCTTGTGCCCCTCAAGCTTCCGCTGCTCCCTGTCTGTAGTAGCATGTGTGTGGCAGCAAGGGTCTGCCTCCTCGTTGCTGCATCCTTAGGCTACGCCGACATGCCCACCAGACCCAGCTCTGCCTCCCCTGTTCCTCCAGATCGAGCGGAGCTTGGCAACGAGTGGTGCAGACTGGCTGCGAAGAGGGGAAAAGTGACTAACTGGCCCGTTTCTTGGGGGAAGTTGATCGATGCCGAGTGGGATGACTCCACAGAAGTGCAGACCGGGAGAGATGTTGCTGAGTCTGTATTTATGCGGAACAAGATACCGAGTTTGTTGGATCGGCATTTTTCCGGGGGTTTTGGGCAAACTTAGGGATGGGCCGTGGGCGGATGGCGAGCGACCTGCGAAGTCAGTTGGACTCGTTCTTAAACTGTAGGTTGTTGCATGCTCTTATCTATTCATGCTTATTTTTGTGTACTATTGGAGGAAACTAGAATTTGCAACCAGTTGTGGGTGCAGCCCTTTGCGAAAACTGTTTTCGGCTGGCCATCTCATCATATTATAGTTATTGGTTGAAACTCTAATCGGCGAATCATGATTGTAGGTTCAAATTGTAAGTGATATGTCAAGAAAGATGGAGTCTAATATGCATAAAATGTGGTCTTATGCAAAGCAGACAGAGAAGAGGGTTGAAGACCTATATTCAGATGTCAAAAAGGTAAACTTATGTAGGTTATTTTCTATTTTACTTTACTTGGAAAAATATAGCTTTGCCAACTGTAATACTATGAAATTTGAATGTATTTATAAATTCTAGTTTTCAGCTTTTTCTATCTCTGTTTGGAACACGGGAAATTCGCAGGAATAGTGGAGGAGCACTGTTCACACAGGAAACTGGTAGATAGGAATGTTCAGACCAACTCGCAATTCACTCCATTTCTACTCCGTACATAATTTATTTAGGCGCACACTTGTATTTCAAAAGTCAAGTTTGACCAACATTTATTGATATAGTTTTGGGCTATATTCAATTTTTTGTGATATCAATACTGTTGGTCAAACTTGAATGTTTGAATACCTGCGTGCCTTATGTTTCCGAGTCGAGGGAGCAATGTCATTTCAAGATAAGTCAATTCCATAGTGTTTATCTTTCTAAATGTTACCAAAGTTAGAACCATTGTTCAGTTTTTTTTTTTTAGTTTGAGTTGGCTCTTAAGAACCATTTGTTTGCTACAGCACATTCAGTCATATTTGGAAGCTAAGCACTAGTCTGTGTATGTGGTTGGGATTATGGTCTGTTAATGAAAACAACACGTTACTTGGGTATGCCATGGTTGCAGATTTCTGTGTAGTTATGCAGCCTTTTTAGTACATTGTTGTAAAACAAACGAAGTTCCAAAACATGTGCCTGTGATGGGAGTTTGCCCCCTTTTTCGTACTACTAGAAGAATTTTCCAAAAGGGAGTAGAATTGTGGGGGACGTCACAACTCACAACTGAAAATGTGCGGATGTTCTTCCATATACAGGGGCCATGGGACTAACATCATTCTGTACAGGGCTTCAAGAAGGGAGCGAAACTTCCATTCTGGCAGAACTGATAATGCCATCGACTTTGATGGACTAATAATATGGAAAAAGCTAATGGGCGTTGTTTCAGCGAATATATGTAACGCTCATCTTTGATGTCGTTGGAGGGAGCTTGTCTTTTTTATTGGCATGGCTAGGGATGCAGCGAGATGTAGTCTCGAGTGCAATGTATATAAATGGCCGTCGTATGTTCTCGAGATGTGTGAAATGACATGCTTAGAGATTGTCAAACACTATTCTGCAACTTGACAGTTATAATTGTGTGTTGACCTTGACAACATATTAGTCGTCAAGGTGACTTTACAAGCACTTCGAGTTGGCACGTCCTAATAGGGCCCACTACCAGTTATCAAGTAAATACCAGCTAAGTGCTGCGCTCGTGATGCTTGGGCTAACATCCTGAGGGTGCTAACCTCTTGATATATGATATCAATATGATTTTTGTTTGGTAGAAATTTCAATTTGTACTAGGGTAGCAAACCTGTGCACGACACCGCTTACTAGTGGTAAAGACTATTTATATACTAGTACTCGCCCCGTCTCAAAATAGATGTCTTAGAATTGCCAAAATTTAGATGAACATATATACTCTCTCCGACCCATATTAGTTGACTTGGATTTATCAAAAATTGAATGAACCTATATACTAAATAATGTCTAGATTCAAATCTAGACAAATCCAAGTCAACTAATATAAGTCGGAGGGAGTACTAAATAGTGTAGATTTATTCAAATTTTGACAATCCGAGACATTTATTTTAAGACAAGGGAGTACATGTTTTAGTTCCGTGCATAGCAAATGTTTTACTACTACATGTTTCAAGAAAATCGAAATGTTTTACTACTACTCCCTCCTATCCATATTAATTGACTTGGATTTGTCAAATTTTAAATAAACCTATATACTATTGACTTGGATTTGTCAAAATTTGAATAAATCTAGATACTATTTAGTATATAGGTTCATTTAAAATTTGACAAATCCAAGTCAATTAATATGGGCTGGAGGGAGTACATGTTTCTAGAAAATCAATGCGATTTTCGAGCAATGCAGTTTCCTTTATGATCGGTGGACTGAGCAATTTGGAAGATGGCACACTTAAGGTTGCAATTATTATTCCTCATGTGTACGTAAGCTGCAAAAATGTATTTTTCGTGGTCCAAACAGTGTAATAAGTAGAAGCGTCAGAACTGCAGGGATTCCTGAAACGATCTGGAAAGGGTGAAGTCATCCTCAGCTCGCAACCGATGCTCTACGGCTGTACCGCACAGTTATCCGACGATGGTACCGTCCCTTCCTGATCTCACGATGCTTCACAGATGTGCTGCACTACAGTAGTGCTCCTGCATTTGGTGCGTGTTCTGTGCGTATTTAGAGCATGGCCGTTCGTATTTAGAGCATCTCTACTCGTGGGCAGTTTTTAGCCGAAATTCGGATTAAATTTGACCAGACGAAACACGTTTTAGCCTAAAACGCCGAATTTTTCACTCGCATTCGCAGACCGAGTTCCCAGGACGGTTTTTTTTTTTGCCAAATTTGGCTCAAATTCGACCAGTTTTCGGCATAATATGAATACGGAGCAATGTTCGGCATAAATTTAAACATAGTTCGGCGTAAAATAAAACATAGTTTGGCATACAATGATAATACAACATATTTTGGCCTAGTTTGCCCAGTTCATGATTTGCATGTGCTCTGCATCTTCGGCGGCAGCGGCGTTCTCCTCCTTCAGCAACACGACAAACATCTTCTCATCGTCGGAGTCCATGGCCGAACTAGCAAAATGCGAACACTTGGCGGGCGAGATAGTAGAAGCTCGAAGTTTGGGCGGCGAAAGATGGCCTAGGCCGAGGGGAAAGGGTCGGCGACGGCAGTGAGCCTATCTAGATGTGTGGATACGGCTCGGCACGGTGGAGCTTCGCCGGCGAAGCCATGGCAATAGGGAGAGCTCTTCGCCACAGTGGAGGCGAGTGGGTGTGGGGAAATGGGATTGTCCCGCTGACAGGGTTAGCTTACGCCCGTTTTCGCTTCGTCCGGTATTTTCAGGGCGTCCCGAGATCTTGGGAATGGCCTGAGAACCCTGGACCAAAGTTGACCCAAATCTGGATGAAACCGGGGTCCTGGGAACGTGATTGGGCCAACTTTCAGCGTCCGGACCAAAAAATCGTCATGGGATCGGCGTCCTGAAAACCCAGGTGGAGATGCTCTTACGTTTAGACTTGACTACTTGGTTTGTTGCGTATTTGGCCTACGAGTGATCCTATTGTATTCAAAGGGATCCGGTCGATATTAGTTTTACAACCATCTCTAACCGATTTTCTAAACTTTAGAGAAGTAAATAGACGAGTAAACCTTAGAGGAGTACTCCTATAAAGGTCGACGGTTCTTAACCGAACCCCTAAATTTAGAGGACTAAACATTTTTGTCCCATTTCTTTCTATCACTATACATATGCATTCATACATTTTATATAGAGTTCATACAAACAATTCAAACACAAGCAATAAAACACTTAAACAACATACATAGGCATAGTTCATCGAATCGAACACATCAAAATAAAATATGCATAAAGTTCATTCAAAAGTAGACTCTATCACCACCATCGATCAAGGTCACCAAAAGAAGCTATTGACCTAGTTTGATCCAAAAAAAACACCAACATATCACCTCATATGTTGTGGACCATCTCCGAAGAACTCAAGCATCATCTCCGAAAAAGTCATCTCCTCCACCTCCTACTAGGCCAACACCATCATCACCACCATGAACACCTCCTCGGCCACCACCACCATGAGCACCACCACCATCACCTCCTTGGCCATGAGCATCTCCACCAAAAGATCTTTGAAGGATCTTTGATCGAGTGAGCTCCCAATATTTCCTAGCCATGGCATCCATGTTGCTTGGGTCCATGAACATGATAGTGAAGGGTTTCGCGGCATAGTAAATCAAAATTTTCTACGGATGCGAACAGAGGGAAAGCCAAGATCTAATCTAGGAGATGCAAACAACGAGAGAGATTGGATTAGATCTTCATACCCTTGAAGATTCAAGACAGTGAACGTTCGCCGAACGTGGGTGATGTAGTCGTACTCGCTTCTCCTCCTCGCGATCCGATTTGATCTAGCACCACAAGTGGCGGTGCCTCCGTGAGATGCACACGTGCAACACCTCGACGTCTCCTCCTTCCTCGGTCCAGCAAGTATGGTGAAGAGACGGATTGGATCTACAACACGACGACGTGGTGTATATGGTGGAGAATTTCTGCAGCAGGGCTTCGCCTACAAGCAGTCGGGAGGGAGAGAGGAGGGCAGCAGGGAGGCTAGGGTTGGAGGGGAAGGTGTGGGGGGGGTGGTACGCCCCCAGCCCTCTTTATATATAGGGTGGGCGCAGCCCTAGCCCCTCCCCAAGCCCAAACCGGCGGCCCCAAAGGAGGAGTGGGGGGCAAGGAAACCCCCCCTTCTAGAAGGTCTATCTCGAGTTTAAAACCCCCTTGGCCGGCTGGGCCCTATGGGGCCTTGTGCCCCTGGCCCAATGCGGCCAGGGCACTCCCTCATAGGCCCATTCCCCCTCTCGGAAGGTGTGGCCACGTTGGTCCCCTTCCGGAAGGTTCTAGAAGCTTCCGGTACAATACCGATTAATCCGGAACAATTCCGAACTCCAAAAACTGCACTGCCTTATATGAATCTTATTCTCCGGACCACTCCGAAACCTCTCGTGATGTCTCGGATCCCATCCGAGACTCCGAACAAAAACTCATAAACCAATTATCCAATCTATCCTAGCGTCGAGACACGTTAAGTGTGTGACCCTGCGGGTTCGAGAATATGCAGACATGATCTTCTATCAATAATCAACAGGGTCTGAAACCCATATTGACTCCCACACATTCATCGATGATCATATCGGATGAACCACGATGCCGTGATTCAATCAATCCCATATATATATTCCTTCGTCTCGCGATATTTTACTTGCGAGATTCGATCGTCTTGCATCATACCTAGTTCAATCTCGTTCACAGCAAGTACTTTACTCGTTCCGTAATCCGATATCACTTTGTGATTAACTCCTTAACCACATTCTTGCAAGCGGTGTTGATATCGATTACCGAGTGGGCCCGAAGTATATCTCTCCGACTTGGGAGGGACAAATCCCATCTCGATACATACAACCCAACAGATACTTTCTGATCACCTGAGAGACACCTTTATGATCACCCTCTCATAGGATGACGTTTGATGACCTCAAAGCTTTCTTACGATACCAGGGAGTTGTATTATCTCATGGTCTAAGGAATACAATATTTGACATAAGAAAAGCTTCGCAAAGACGAACACGATGACACGATCTAATTGCTTCGCTTAGTTTGGGTCTGTCCACCATATCATTCTCCCAATGATATGATCTCATTATTAATCGACAACTCATGTCTATGGTTAGGAAACCTTAACCATCATTAATCAATGAGCTAGTCCATAGAGGCATACTAGGGACACGGTGTTGTTCACAAACCACACAAGTATTAAAGTTTCCGCTTAATACAATTCTAGCATGGAATATAAACATTATCATGAACAAGAATTATAATAATAACATCTTTATTATTGCCTCTAGGGCATAATTCCAACAGTCTCCCACTTGCACTAGAGTCAATAATCTAGTTTACATTTGGCAACAATCTCACACCCATGACACTAAGGTGTTGATCATGTTTTGCACGTGGAAGAGGTTTAGTCAATGGATCTGCGGCATTCAGATCTGTATGTACTTTGCTAATCTTCAGATCTCCATCTGCTATATAATCTCGGATTATATGAAACTTGCGTTTGATATGCTTGGTCTTTGGATGATATCTTGGTTCCTTAGCGAGTGTTATGGCGCCAGTGTTGTCACACAATATCTCCAGTGGGTCCAATGCACTTGGAACCACGCCAAGCTCAGTGATGAAGTTCCTGATCCAAACTCCTTCACTTGACGCTTCTGCAGCAGCCATGTATTCCGCTTCTACTGTAGATCCCGCGATCACGCTTTGCTTGCAGCTTCTCCAGCTCACAACTCATCCATTCAAAATATACACGTATCCTGTCTGAGATTTAGAATCATCCTTGTCGGTATCGAAACTAGCATCGACGTAACCTTTTACGACGAGCTGTTTATCACCCCCATAGACTAAGAACATTTCTTTAGTCCTATTTAGGTACTTTAGGATGTTCTTCACGGATGTCAAGTGTTCCACTCCTGGATCACTTTGATATCTGCTCGTCAAACTAAGAGCATTGGACACATCCGGTCTAGTACACAGCATGGCATACATGATAGAACCTATGGCCGAGGTATAAGGCACTTTGCTCTAGCTTCCCTATCATTTACCGTAGCTGGACACTGAGCCTTGCTCAATATCTTACCTGACAACATAGGCACTGAACCTTTCTTTGCCTTATCCATTCTGAACCTTTTCAGAACTTTGTCTAGGTATGTACTCTGGATTAAAGCTATCAGGCGTCTTTGTCTATCTCTATAGATTTTGATGCCCAATATATAAGCAGCTTCACCTAGGTCTTTCATTGAAAAACACTTGTTCAAATAACTCTTCACATCGTTAAGCATGTTAATGTCATTTCCAATAATAAATATGTCATCCACATATAATACCAGAAACATCACCGAGCTCCCACTCACTTTCTTGTAGATGCAAGCTTCGTAGCAATTTGGAACAAATCCAAAGCTCTTGATCACTTGATCAAAACGAAGGTTCCAACTCCGAGATGCTTACTTCAGTCCATAAATAGAACGCTGAAGTTTGCATACTTTATCAGCATCCTTAGGATCGACAAAACCTTCGGGTTGCATCATATACAATTCTTCATCAATGTTGCCCTTGAGGAAAGCAGTCTTGACATCCATCTGCCATATTTCATAATCATGAAACGCAGCAATTGCTAATAAAATCCGAATGGACTTAAACATCGCTACGGGAGAGAAGGTCTCATCGTAGTCAACACCTTGAACTTGTTGAAAACCTTTCGCGACAAGCCGTGCTTTATAGACAGTAACATTACCATCTGCGTCCGTTTTCTTCTTGAAGATCCATTTGCACTCAACGGCCTTTCGGTCGCTAGGAGGGTCCACCAAAGTCCATACTTGGTTTTCGCTCATGGATCCCAATTCGAATTTCATGGCTTCTAGCCATTTCTCAGAGTCTGGGCTCATCATCGCTTCCTCATAGTTCGTAGGTTCACTGTCTTCTACTAACAAGACAGTCAAGACAGGGTTGCCGCACTACTCAGGAGGGGCACGTGACCTTGTCGACATGCGACGTTCAATAGCAGCATCATTCGAAGCTTCATGATCTTTGTCATTAGCTTCCTCTATTGTTGGTGTAGGCGGCACTGGAACAATTTCAGGTGCTGCGCTACTTTCCAATTCAAGAGAAGGTTCAATAACCTCGTCTAGCTCTACTTTCCTCCCACTCACTTCTTTCGAGAGAAACTCCTTCTCAAGAAAGGAACCGTTCTTTGCGACAAACACTTTGCCTTCGGTTCTGTGATAGAAGGTATACTCAATAGTTTCCTTAGGGTATCCTATGAAGACGCATTTCTCCGCTTTGGGTTCGAGCTTGTCCGGCATCAACTTCTTGACGTAAGCTTCGCATCCCCAAACTTTAAGAAACGACAACTTAGGTTTAGTACCAAACCACAATTCATACGGTGTCGTCTCAATGGATTTAGATGGTGCCCTATGTAAAGTGAATGCAGCGGTTTCTAATGCATAACCCCAAAATGATAACGGCAAATCAGTAAGAGACATCATCGATCGAACCATATCTAATAGGGTTCGGTTCCGGCGTTCAGACACACCATTGCGCTGTGGTGTTCCGGGTGGCGTGAGTTGCGAAACGATTCCGCTTGCTTTAAGATGCGTGAGAAAATCATAACTCAAATATTCACCTCCACGATCGGATCGTAGAAACTTAATCTTTCTGTTACGATGGTTCTCCACTTCATTCTGAAATTCCTTGAACTTTTCAAACGTTTCAGATTTATGTTTCATTAAATAGATATACCCATATCTACTTAAGTCATCGGTAAAAGTGAGAAAATAGCGATATCCACCGCGCGTCGAAACACTCATCGGTCCGCATACATCGGTATGTATGATTTCCAACAAGTCCGTTGCTCGCTCCATCATACCGGATAACGGGTTTTGATCATCTTTCCCATGAGGCATGGTTCGCATGTGTCAAATGATTCAAAATCAAGAGACTCCAAAAGTCCATCAGAATGGAGTTTCTTCATGCGCTTTACACCAATATGACCTAGACGACAATGCCACAAATAAGTAGTATTATCACTATCTACTTTGCATCTCTTAGCCTCAATGTTATGGATGTGTGTTTCATCCCTTTCGAGATTTAGAAGAAATAAACCATTCACAATAGGTGCATGACCATAAAAGATGTTACTCATATAAATAGAACAACCATTATTCTCCGATTTAAATGAATAACCGTCTTGCAATAAACAAGATCCAGAAATAATGTTCATGCTCAACGCAGGCACATAATAACACTTATTAAGGTTTAAAACTAATCCCGAAGGTAAAACTAAGGAGAGCGTGCCGACGGCCATCACATCAACTCTTGATCCGTTGCCAACGCGCATCGTCACCTCATCCCTCGCAAGTCGCCGTCTATTCCGTAGCTCCTGTTTCGAGTTACAAATATTAGCAACTGAACCGGTATCAAATACCCAGGCACTACAACGAGGGCTAGTAAGGAAAACATCAATAACATGTATATCAAATATACCTTTGATGGTGCCAGCCTTCTTGTCCGCTAAGTACTTGACAACGGCTTCCACCCTTGTCCTTGCAATAGAAGCACTCGAGGTCCGGCTTAGGACCAGACTTGAGCTTCTTCTCGTTAGGGCAACGCTTGCCGCCTTTCTTGAAGGGCTTCTTTGCACTTACCTTTCTTGAATGTGGGGCTTGTTGACCATCAACACATGATTATTCTTTTGATGTCCACCTCCGCTACTTTCATCTTAGCGAAGATCTCGTGATCATATCGTGGAACCAATCGATCGTGAGCAACTACAAAACTTTTGTAGCTAGGAGGAGTGACTGCGAACTCACAATCTTGAGCTCCTCTGGAATCTTGCAGTCCAGTTGCTCAAGGCGTTGAGTGTAGCCCGACATCTTAATGGCGTGCTCACTAACGGAACTCCCTTCCTCCATCTTGTAGTTAAAGAATTTCTTAGAGATCTCCTATCTCTCAGAACGGGCCTAAGTCTGAAACATGGTTTTCAGCGCCTCGAGAATCTCAAAGGGCCCGGCGAACTCCTGAAAACGATTTTGAAGATCCGATTCCATAGCATACAACATGGCGATCTTAATCAAATCATAATCATCCTTCGCGACTGATAAACATCTTTATCATCAGCCGACGCATCTATAGCAGGGGCGTCACTAGCGCTTTCTCAAGGACATAGTCCTTTTTTCCGCCAGCGAGAATGATTCTCAGAATGCGGAACCATTTGGTGAAGTTAGACCCATTGTTTCTAAGCTTTTCTATCTCAGCAAAAAAGTTGAAGTTGAAGTTGGACTTGGCCATGTGATCTACAGTATTTGCAAGTACAATTTAGACTATGTTCATGATAACTAGGTCAACTTAATCAAATTACTAGATGAACTCCCACTAAATTCAACATCCCTCAAGTTGTTTAGTGAACATGATCCAAATTCACCACACCTAATCCGATCATCACGAGAAGATATGTGGCTTAAATGGTGGACAACGAAGTGTCGATCATATCATTCATATGACTCATGCTTAACCTTTCGGTTGATGTGTTCCGAGGCCATGTATGTACATGCTAGGCTCGTCAAGTTAGACCCAAGTATTTCCGCGTGTGCAAAACTGGCTTGCACCCGTTGTATGTGAGCGTAGAGTCTATAGCACCCGATCATCACGTGATGCTTGGACACGAAGAACTTTCGCAACGGTGCATACTTGGGGAGAACACAGTTTTTATCTTGATCTTTAAATGAGGAATCATCTTATAATGCTACCGTCGCGATCTAAGCATAATAAGATACATAAAAGGATAAACTTGCATATAACTTTATGTGACATGGTATAGCCAATCTTAGCGCAATGATCTCCATCTTGTGCGTGCCGGCATGATCTCCATCACTCCACCATGATTGCCTCCACCACGAATAGTAACTACAACTATTGCTAACTACTTAGCGATAAAGTGAAACTATTACATGGCGTATAAGAAGTTGACACACATGTCATACACAATTATAAAGACAACCATATGGCTCCTGCCGGTTGTGTACTCATCGACATGCAAGTCGTGAAACATTACAAAACATGATCATCGCATACATTATACACATCACATCTTGGGCCATACCATATCACAGAAAACACTCCCTGCAAAAACAAGTTAGACGCCTCTACTTTGTTGTTGCATGTTTTACGTGGCTTATGGGAGTAGATGCTAAGAACGATTCTTACCTACGGAAAGCCACAACGGTGATATTATGGTTGCCAAACTCCGGTGTTAATCCCATGACAACTATAGTGAGAGAAACTGACATCCACCAGCCGCATGTGTGGAACAAGCCACACGTCAAGTGCGGAGCCGGTCTCGCGAACGACGTCGCGTAAGTTTGGCCTGGACCGATTCAATCTCACTATCCCGCGTCATAAGAAGAACACAAACAAGAGGCTTGCAACCGAAAACATCAACGCCCGCAACAACCATGTTGCGTTCTACTCGTGAAACACATCTACGCATAGATCTAGCTCTGATACCACTGAAGGGTTTCGCGGCATAGTAAATCAAAATTTTCTACGGATGCGAACAGAGGAAAGCCAAGATCTAATCTAGGAGATGCAAACAACGAGAGATTGGATTAGATCTTCATACCCTTGAAGATTACCGCAGTTGAACGCGTTAAATCGGGCGTGGGTGATGTAGTCGTACTCGCTTCTCCTCCTCGCGATCCGATCCGATCTAGCACCACAAGTGGCGGTGCCTCCGTGAGATGCACACGTGCAGCACCTCGACGTCTCCTCCTTCCTCGGTCCAGCAAGTATGGTGGAGAGACGGATTGGATCTACAACACGACGGCGTGGTGTATATGGTGGAGAATTTCTGCAGCAGGGCTTCGCCTACAAGCAGTCGGGAGGGAGAGAGGAGGGCAGCAGGGCGGCTAGGGTTGTTGGGGAAGGTGTGGGGGGTGGTGCGTCCCCAGCCCTCTTTATATAGAGGGTGGGGCTCAGCCCTAGCCCCTCCCCCAAGCTCAAACCGGCGGCCCCAAAGGAGAAGGAGTGGGGGGCAAGGAAACCCCCCTTCTAGAAGGTCTATCTCGAGTTTAAAACCCCCTTGGCCGGCTGGGCCCTATGGGGCATTGTGCCCCTAGCCCAATGCGGCCAGGGCACTCCCTCATAGGCCCATGCCCCCTCCCGGAAGGTGTGGCCACGTTGGTCCCCTTCCGGAAGGTTCTAGAAGCTTCCGGTACAATACCGATTAATCCGGAACAATTCCAAACTCCAAAAACTGCACTGCCTTATATGAATCTTATTCTCCGGACCACTCCGGAACCTCTCGTGATGTCCCGGATCCCATCCGAGACTCCGAACAAAAACTCATAAACCAATTATCCAATCTATCCCAAATCGAGACACGTTAAGTGTGTGACCTGCGGGTTCGAGAATATGCGACATGATCTTCTATCAATAATCAATAGCGGGTCCGGAAAACCATATTGACTCCACACATTCATCGATGATCATATCGGATGAACCACGTTGCCGAGATTCAATCAATCCCATATATATATTCCTTCGTCTCGCGATATTTTACTTGCAGAGATTCGATCGTCGGCATCATACCTAGTTCAATCTCGCGTCACAAAGTACTTTACTGCCCGTAATCCGATATCACTTTGTGATTAACTCCTTAACCACATGCTTGCAAGCGGTGTTGATATCGACACGAGTGGGCCCGAAGTATATCTCTCCAACTTGGAGGGACAAATCCCATCTCGATACATACAACCCAACAGATACTTTCCGATCACCTGAGAGACACCTTTATGATCACCCTCTCATAGGATGACGTTTGATGACCTCAAAGCTTTCTTCCGATACCAGGGAGTTGTATTATCTCATGGTCTAAGGAATACAATATTTGACATAAGAAAAGCTTCGCAAAGACGAACACGATGACACGATCTAATTGCTTCGCTTAGTTTGGGTATGTCCATCATATCATTCTCCCAATGATATGATCTCATTATTAATCGACAATTCATGTCTATGGTTAGGAAACCTTAACCATCATTAATCAATGAGCTAGTCCATAGAGGCATACTAGGGACACGGTGTTGTTCACAAACCACACAAGTATTAAAGTTTCCGCATAATACAATTCTAGCATGGAATATAAACATTATCATGAACAAGAATTATAATAATAACATCTTTATTATTGCCTCTAGGGCATAATTCCAACAGATAGCATACGCATCGATCTCTTTCTCTTTTGCTATCCTCTCCTCCTTAAGTGCAACCTCCTCTCCTCGGTGGCCATCTTCTTCTTCCACTTTTCCTCCTCCATGGCCTTGAGCTCGGTCCACCTTGCCGCCTTCTCATCTTTCCTCTCGGCCGCCAAGGCTTTCTTTGTCTCAACCATAGCACAAAGTTCTTCCTTGTATCCTCCTCATTGGTCACCTATCTTTTTCCTCTCCTTTGCAAGATTTTGTCTCTCAAGCCTCTTGTGCGGGTCTTCATCTTCCTTATCGCTGGCCTCGACAGATATGCTCACCCTTGACCTCTTTGGAGTGGTCTCCCAATTCCTCTGAACCCACTTTTCATTGCCAACAAGCTCGTTGTAGCAATGGTGCAAGGTGAAAACTTTTCTACCATTCTTCCTGTTGTGTAGCTTGTAGAGGTCTTGGATGAGTGGCCCATACTCTGTCGCAGGCACCACTGGCGGAGCTCTATTGGGGTTGAACTGGGTCGTGGCCCGCCCAGGTTTTTTGCCAAAAAAAATACCCCTATGCATCTAAGGCCCAGCCCACCACGTGCTCTTTCCCTGTACGTAAGCTGCCTTCAGGGAAGTTTCCCATCGATTCCTTTCTGCCTTACTCGACACAAATAATGGCCATGGAGGCGCCAAGCTAGGTCTTCCAATCAAAGGGAGGCGGTGGAGCAGAGGAGGTCCAGAAGCGCCGCGCTGCCGCCGGAGGCCTAGGGTCGGCCAGGGAGGGAGTCGGCCAGGGAGGGAGTCAGCCGCAGCGGTGCAGCGGGTAGCCTGCAACTGCAAGCACGAGCACGGGACGGGCTGCCGAGCCAGCTGCTCCTCTGATCTGCCTACGAGTCTGCGACCATGAATCGATCCCCTTCTCTTCTGCAGTTCTTCTCCGGTAATCTATTTTCTTTGTCCAAATTAAAGTTTGCCCAGATTAATTGTTCTTTGGAAACGAAATTTGATCTTCAATTCTGCAAATTGCAACAGCCAACACCAATGGAAAAGGTCACTCAACGTAGAATTGATTTTGTATTGAAAAAAAAGATGAGACAAATGAAATTGAAGATCCTGAAACAACAACAAATGATTTATTGCCATTGCTTGAATTGGAACAACAACAGCAAAACCATGATGAAGGAGTAGAGACAAATGAACCTGTTACTTTTCGAAGTATTGAGTACTTCCAGCGAGACCCTGGACTGCGACCTCAGATTTGGCAATATCCAGCAGAGCAAAGAGATTCTATGAGGAGAACATACTTGTTGTTAGGCCCTATGCAGCCCCATCTACAGAATTATAAACTTTCAGGTGAAGAAGGGCATCGACGCCGCTTTCAGTACAGCTGGTTTGGTCTTTTTCCATCGTGGTGGAGTACTCGGAGGACAAAGATCGTGCATATTGTCTATTTTGCTTTGTGTTCAGCAATAATGAGAATGCACGAGGTGGTTCTCACGTATTCGTGGTTGATGGATTTGACAAGTGGAAGAGGGTAAATAGTGGAAAACATTGTGCATTCTTTACTCACATAGGTTCTGGGCCTTGCTCTTCACACAACAATGCAGTCAGTGCTTGTCATGCCTTAATGTTGTCGACTCCTCCTCAAAGCGCCATAATGAGCTTCACCATGCCCAAGTAGTTGAACTAGAAAAGGGAATCGCTAATGCTAGCATTGAGACAGGTCAAGGGGCAAATCAGATTCGCACACTTCAGCGACCGGGAGACACCAGATGGGGTTCTCATTTTGCTTCAGTTTACAGCCTTATGGAGATGTTTGGTGTTGTTTATTCTGTTATTCAAGATATGGCCGCAGATGGATTACTTTGGTCAATACATGCAGATGCAGACACTTCTTTTGGACGCTTATCATCCTTTGAGTTCATATTTATCTTATGCTTGATGAAGGAAGTATTTGAGATCACTGAAGTACTTGGCCAAGCTTTTCAAAAGAAGTCACAAGATATTGTAAATGTTGTTCGCCTAGTATCCACAGCAAAACAGTGTCTTCAAGAGCCAAGATCATATGATGGCTACCAACAATTCATTGACACGGTTATTGAATTTTATGTAAAACACTCAATTGACATTTCCGATTTTCAGGAAGCATACATCCTGCACGGTGGTCGTGCACGTCATCAGCCTAATCAGCTCACCAAGGAGCATTAATTTCGAGTGAAAATTTTCCGTGCAACCTTGGACACTCAACTGTTTGAATTAAACCGAAGGTTCAATGTGAAGGTAATGGATCTTCTATCTACTAGTGCCACTTTGATTTCTAGAAACAAATTTAGAGGATTCAATACAGTGAGATATGTGAGATAGTGAGATATGTGAGATGGTGAAAAAGTACTACCCAGCTGATTTCCCCCAAGATATTTATAGATTACAATAACAATTAAAACATTTTGTATCGGATGCATTGAAAGATAAAGAGTTGAAGAATATATCAACCTTGATTGATCTTTGTCGATGCCTTGTGGAGACGGGAAGGCATAATATCTACAATTTAATTGATAGGTTACTCCGTTTGCTTATTACTCTTCCAGTTTCTACGGCGAGTGCGGAACGAGCATTCTCTAGTATGGAGATTATTAAAACACGGTTGCGCAATAAAATGAAGGATGAAAATCTTGCCAATAAAATGTTGGTTCATATTGAGGGTGATATTTTGAAGGAATACAAGTACGATGATATCATTTCAGATTTTAAAAGCATCAAGTATCGGGCTGCTGACTTATAGTATGTATTTCTCTGTCTATTTTTAGGTTCTCCTCAGGCTTAGCGCCTCTTTTATTGTGTGCCTATGTATTAATATTATATAAATGTATGCTTCTCCTGATTTTATAACCAACAGGAACAAAAGCATTTGATCAATGACTAATATCTACTCTACTTGTGTAGTGAAATGGTGTGTTTCAAAACAAATTTTTTGTGTTTCTTTTAGCTTGGCCCGCCCATGATTTTTTTAAGCTCCGCCACTAGGAGGCACTCCACTTGGTGGGTTAGTGTGCACTTGATCAACACAACCAGACCACGAGTTGCATTGCTCAAGAATGGAACCCCACGGGTGGCCGAGAGAGCCTTGTGTGCGAGTGATCGACATAATGACGGTGTTGTTGTAGTAGTCCTCGATACGAGACCAAAACTTTTCCTTCGATTGGTCGGTGCCAACCGATGCATTGAGTGACACATTCATCCAAGCATATCACAATGCAACGTCTTCTTTATCGCTATAGTTGGTGGCTCTTGTATTCTTTGTGCTTCCTTGTGTCTCCTCCACCTCTTGTTCCTCGGCGGTGACCTCAACCTCCTCCTCCACCTCTCCTTGCTCGTTGGTGACCTCAACCTCTTCATCGTCGAAGTGGAGGTCGTCGATCCTGGCGACATGGCTACCCTCCAATTGTGCCATGAAGTCGGCCACCTCCTCCTTCGCCACACTCCAAATCATCAAAACAATATCACAGTGTGTCTACAAATCGTCAACAGATGAGAGGCGAGGAGAAAACAAAATTTTATACCTTGCCGACGATCCATCGTACACCTCTTTTTCATGAATGTTGACGATGGCTGGACGGGGTGGCCGGCCTCGGGGAGGGTTCGCCGGCGAGGCCTTGCGCGTCGAAGGGGTCGGTGTAGCCTTCGAAAGCGTCGTTGCCGCCTTCTTCCTCTTCTTGTTGGCCGCCGCCTCCGCGAGCGTCACTTTGGCCGGAGTCGGCTTGCTCTGTCGATGTCCGGCCACAGGAGCTAGGAGAGGACGAGGCGCCACCTCGGGAGCCTCCACGCGCTTGCCGCTGGCCTTGTCGGCCGTGGCGGCGGGGCAGACCACATTGTTGGCCCCCAACCTCTTCCTACATGTGGTATCTCTGATTGCGGCGGCGTCGGGGCGTCGGAGACGCCGGAGATGGCCGTAGAAGGTGCGGCGGACACGCCGATTGCGGGCGGAGTCGACGACATCAGCGCCGACGAGGAGGTGGGCGGGCAAGAACGGCGGAGGACGGGAGTCAACGGAGGGGCGACAAGAGTTTTTCTCGAAAGTGGCGGCCGATGAGCAAAATTTAGAAGTCCGTCGTCACTTTTACTCCTCCGATGAGTAAAAGTTTAGTCCTATAACCATTTTATAGATCGGTTAGGTGCGGCACCTACCGAATTTTACTCCTCTAGCCGATTTTAAGGCATCGGTTAGAGATGCCCCAGAATCCAGTGGAGATCAGCTCTTTTGATAAAGGATAATAATCCGTTAATATGAAGAAAATATCCTGTACACCCTGCACTTTGTATTATAGAACTGAGATAGTAGTACCTCGCAAGCTAGAACAAGATGGGACCGAAACGGGCACATGTAAACAACGTGCGGTGAGTTCCGGGAGGACTAATCGTGTACTAGTAATTGACTAGATCACCGTCACAATCCCTGCACATGGGAGGGATGGAATCTCGTAGCGCACACTGATTGCTCTTAATTAAACGCTAATGTAGTTTTTCGAAGACTCGAGTCGGTGGATTAGGTGGCGGTCCGACTCATTTTTGGTTCCGGTCAAAATGGGAACCAATCATCCGGATAGCGTGGTTCACAAAAAAAAAAAAAAATCATCCAGATATCGTGGCTCGGCGGCCGCAGTTGTTTCGTTTGGTTTCGGCCGTATGCTGATGTTGATAGTACTCAACTTGACATGTTGCTCTTGTCGCGTATTTGCCCTCGTGCTACCCATGTTTGCGCCCAGCAAGTTGCACGACTTGGCATTCAGGCTTTGACCTGAAGAAAGAGATGCGTAGAAGGGACAGAGAATCTGCTGCGCCTTTGTCATTAAGCACTACTCCTTTTGGGGCCTGAGTGAATGGGAGGTAGAGCTAGGAAGGGTGAAGGCTACGGTTCCAGCCATGTAGCTTTGCATATGGAATCGAATATTGACTTGTAAATAAATACCAGTTGTAGCCGTACTACTTTGCTAGTACTAGTCAGCTTGGGCGTGCCAGACATACGCAAAGCTTCAGAAAAGCGGTCAACGACAAGTCCCGTGTACTCGTCCAGACCAAGCGAAGATGGAATCTTCGCCGCCCGTCTGTCTACTCGTCTAATCAAGCGAGGCGAACGAAGAGTGGATCTGTGGCTGAAAGAAAATTAACCTCTCTTTTTTTTTCTCACTGAACACTCTAGGTAGTACTCCACGTTGATTCAAAATGTGCTGAGAAATGTCATGACCAGTGCGCGCGCCGGCTAATAGTAATCGCCGATCCAATGCAACGCAGTGTTGGCGCAAATGAAGTGTTTGCTGCGCTGATGATTAATTGCTGATAGTACACTATTGATGTACAGATGGTTACTTAATTGAGCATTAATAGCCTCCGATGCAGTTTTCCATTTTAAGTGCAGATGTGCAACACCGTAACTGATAGTACTAGTAGGCGGGGTTTCGTGTTTTAAGGGCACAAGACCCTACCGACATGATTTCCATTTATTGTCAGGTTTATAGATGCTGAGTGGTGGTTTAGCTTTTTTTATGCATGTCATTTGTCAAGCTTTTGTTGAATGATTCAATAAAGAAGACCGTATGCATATTCTCAATGCAGATGTTAGGGATCTCATCCTTCGTTTCAACAGAAAAAAAAAACACCATAACTGCTATAACAAGAGAATTTTTTTTTTGAAACGGAGGCAAAAGATTTGCCTCGATCTATTAATTAAAAAGAGGAGAATTGCCCAGTTAATTAACGGAAAACTGGGCAAAAACCGTTACAACCAACACCAACCCACAACCAACATAGCAACATCTAGATAACACAACCTCAAGAACCAACAACCACACACAACCTACCACATCCGCAAACCAACGACACATGGAGCACAACGCCTCAAAAAGGCCCACCTAACGGATGACCCAAAAGAAACTTGAAATATTAATCATCAGTTGACACTTTCCTCGATGTCACTTTCCTCGCTGCACCCCTCTTTCTTCTTTTTCCTCTTAGAGAAACCTTTCTAAGTGGCTTCTCCACTCTTCTGATTAAGTCCTCTGAAGCCTTTCCAGCTAAGACGCAGTCAATATCCTTGCCATAACCTGGGCTCGCCGCCTCCAAACTGGCAAGCAACCCGCAAAGCTCTCTAGCAAAAAGAGCCTCGGAGCTATGCGCCAACACCCTACTGCCCACAGAGATGGGCAACGACGGTGGCGAGGGCGTCGTGGCCACCGCCAAGGTCTCAACGAAGGCCATCTCAATAGGCTGCGGCGATGGGCCATGAGGAGAGAGACAATCGTAGAGTTGCTCTTCCTCAACCATAGATGACTTTTGCTCAGACGAGTCAGCGGAGTCGAGCGAAACCAAAGCATTTGCCTCCGTTGGCCCTAAAGAAACACCATCACGAGCCAACAACCGCTTGAGCATTTCCACCTCCTCACGAAGGGGGCGAGACGCCTCCTCGATGCGGACATCAACCAGCTGAAGGAGCTCCAAGCGCATCAATGCAACCTGAGACTGAAAAAGAGAGTCCAAACTGGCATTGACCTTGTAATCCTCGCAACACCCACGAGAGGAACTTGGCGGTACTGCTGCACTCAACGACGAGTGGGACACAACCTCAGCCCAACTCCGAGGCGACGAGGGATGACAAGGCTGAGCGGACGGAGGGTGGCTCCGCTGGCAAGGGGCACGAGTGTCCGGAGCGTCCGAAGAACGAGCACGAGTGTCTGGAGAGAGAGAACGAGCGACAGAAAAGCGCGCATGGCAGAAACGCTCCCGATGACCGGGACGACGATAGCGGATGCATCTAAAGGGCTCACGACATGAGCTGACTTGGCGGCCACACTCGAGGCACCTGAAGCATCTTCCTCGAGCCCATCGCTTGAAGGTGAGGCTACGTTCAAGACCTTCCTTGCGAAGGAACAGCGATGGCTCACGACCGGGACGGTTGCCTCGACCCACCTGCACCCAACCTTTCTCATCACCAAGAGCCGCAACAACAGAGACACCGTCACAGAGAATTGGGTAGTATCCCAGCGAAGTTCGAATTTAGTCCCGGAGAATTTTGGAAATTCTCACCAAGGAGCGTTTCTACCTCAATTAAATTCAGTGTGGCCCATAGTGTAACTGCGAACAAGGCTTTGCCTGATTCAATCTCTTCATTTCCATTTTCTCGAATCTCTACGGTTGTCTCATGTAGTAACTCTATTCCATTTTTATCATGTGTTCCTATTTCATCTTTTAAGAGTTTCTGTGAGGGAATGTCTGATTTTGATTCTCACGGTACTCTGTTATAAGGCTTTATAAAGAGAATGCAAATAGTGGGACTTTTTCCGAACTGTGATGTGGATAGGAGAATATGGTGGAGGCTGTGTCACCAACGTCAAGGCTTTTCTAGGTAACTTCATCAGCTCAACTTGCTCCGCTGCCGTTGGTGGTTGTTGCACTCGTCGGAGAGAAAGTTCTGCTTTTACTGGCCTTTCGGGGCATCTAATTTCAGAACCCAACTACGCATGTATATTTTGATGCTTTCAGATATCTTTGAGGTGCCCACCGCATTCCAGGTAATCTGTGTTTATCATCTGTAAAATCACTATTTCCTTCTTAAAATAGGGTTTCGTCCCGCTTTATAAATAATAAAATATTTATATAAAATTCGCAGGACAAGAAACAATAAAAAAAATTCCGCTGAAGCAACAGCACAAACATGACCAAACTGAGCAAAGATCAGGCTCTCAAAATAAAAAATGGAAGCACAAGGCGCTCAACAACTGGACAAGGTTGAGATCCGGCAAGCTGTCTCCAAAAGGTGTTAAAATAGATCGTCCAACCTCTCTCTATCCCACTGTCTGTAGGGTTCGCAGCATAGAAAACAAAAAAAATTCTACGATGGGAACAACTATGTACCAAGATCTATCTACTAGATACAAACAACGGGCGGATGTAAATCCGTAGAGAACATACCCTTGAAGACCGACAAAGCTTAACGAGTCCAAACTCGTGGTTGATGTAGACGATCTCTTGCCGATCTCAAGATCGAGAGGAAGTCCTAGCACCGCAAAAGCAATGCGCATCCGTTCGCACACGTTCGAGGCACCGAGCAACCTCCGCCTCCTCGCTCCAGCGATGCAGCGAAGCACAACTCTTTCTTGCCGAATAGCCACTGAAATATGTATCTCGCTAGTCGAGACCATGGGGATAAATTCTAGAGGGGAGAGATCCTTCACGAGGAGGTGTGGTGTGAGAGGAGGAGGGAGCCTTTATAGGAGAGGGGAACCCAAGGGGCATGGCGCCCAGCCATGGGCTGCCCCACCTCTTCCACATTCATGTGGGTGGAGCTCCCACTCAAAATGAAAAGCCTCCACTCCCATTAAAAAGCATCCACTCAAAAATCCACTCACATGCATTAAATTTCCACCAAATTTAATGCAAGCTCTCATTTAAATAAAACTCTTTTATTTATTTATTCAGAATTTTGTTAATTACTTTAATTAACAAACATTCACATAAAACCCCTTGCTAGTATTCCATTTCACATGCAGAACCAGTTTCAGCAATTTCAACTGAAACAGTTTCGGTGTCTAGTGAAATAAATTCCTGCGCTTTCCTTTTCTTTTCGGCATGAAACTTTTGCTCCAATTGGAAGTCGGTATCTCTTAAGTGTGTCACCCTACGGTTCGCGAATAATGTGGACATGATCGAGACCCCTCTCAGATCAATAATCAGAAGCGGGATCTGGAGACCCATACTGACTCCCACATATTCAACGATGACTTTCTTGTGATCGTCGGAACCTTTTACGCTAGTATCTTAATCCTTTTGTTTCGCGATATATTACATGTCCAAGATTCGATCATCGGTATCTCCATACCTAGTTTGATCTCGTTACTGACATGCACTCTTTTCTCGTTCCCGTGATATAACATTCTAGTGATCAAATCACTTGCTTGCAAGCTAACCAATGTGATATCACCGAGAGGGCCCAGAGTATATCTATCCGTCATCGGGATGAACAAATTCCACTCTCGATCCATGGGCCTCAACATAACACTTTAGTAGTTATGAATCCATCTTTATAATCACCCATTACGGTGTGACGTTTGATGTTATCAAGAAACTCTTCCGGTGTTAGTGATTGACATGATCTCATGGTCTAAGGATTAGGATCACTTCGTAAGATGTTATAGAAATATAAACTCAATGACTTTGATCGTAATGCTATACTTCGGATGAATGTTCATCACACCATTACACTAATGTTGTGACCTCGTTATTAACAACATCCAATGTCCATGATCAGGAAACCTATGGTCATCCTGTTAATCAACGAGCTAGTTTATAAGAGAGGCATAACTAGGAACTTTCTTTTGTTTATTAAACACACATGTATTAACGTTTCCGTATTAATACAATTATAGCATGTAAAATAAACATTTATCATAAATAGGAATACGATAATAACCACTTTATTATTGCCTCTCGGGCATATTCCCTTCAGTCTCCCACTTGCACTAGAGACAATAATCTAGTTTGAAAACTTTGTGTATTGAACACCTATGGCTTTCTGGTGTTCCAAATCATAATTGCAAGTGGTTAACATAATCTACGGATCCGACGCTTGGTCCGTGTGTATTGCATGTCTTTGCGTCTCCACGCATCACTCATTCTCTCAATGAGATGGCATTGTATAAATTTGGTCTTTTGGTGAGACCTTTAGTTCCTTGGGGTTAAAACACATCGATACTATTGTCATACAATATATCTTTAGTGTTAGCCGTTCGAACCACACCTTAGTTTGATAACAAACTACTTGACACAAATGCCCTCTTTTGCTACTATAGCAGTCATATACTTAGCCTTTTGTTGTAGTATTCGTCACAATGTCTTAACTTTGGAACTCTTCCAAATCCATCATGGAATCTCCTTTCCATTACATTGTGCCACCCATAGTTTAAATTGAGATAAACTTAATTTGTATCTTGTGAAAAAACTAGTATCAATGTAACGCTTTACAATGAACTATTTGTAATTGTTTGTCACCTCTACACAAATATATTCTTAGTTCTTCCAAAAGATCATAAGAATATCCTCACTATCGTCCAATGATCATTTTATGATTCATTCTGGTATATGCTCATAACACTTAGAGCATAGGACATGTCTGGATGTGTACATATCATGGTATGATTGATCAAAACATTCTCGTGATTGCACTCATCAAGTGTCAAAGCACTTGAATCTTGTTTCACTTATCAAGTGTCGATACACTTGAATCTTGATTCAATTCCTTTCCATGCAACAAGAACTGTTTCTTGTCGTTTCAATATTGAACTCCTTCAATATCTCATATATGTACGTTTGGCATAAACATATTAGCGTTACAGTCTATCCACTATAGACATTCATGCTAAATATTCGGGTTTTGCCTAAGTCTTTCATCGAAATGAAATTCGTAACCTTTGTCAATAAAAGATACATCATTTCCAATCAACAAGATGTCCTCCACATAATGTATTAGAAATATGTCTCAGCGCTCCCACTTAATTTCTTGCAAATGCAAGCATCTTCATTGTCTCCTGATGAAAAACTCATTTTCATCATGGTGAAGATTCCAACTCCGATATGCTTACTTCAACCATTAAAGTTTGCATGCCCTTTTAGCATCCTCTGAATTAAAACAAAACCCTTTGGACCGTGTCATGTACACGTCCTAGGTAACCATTCTATTAGAAGAACTTTGTTTTGTTTATTCATCTACCATATATCAAATTATATGTAGTGGTTGCTACTTTAATCCGTTCAGACTAAATATCGCTATGAAAGATCAAATCTTGTCATAGTCAACTCTTTGAACATTGTCATAAAATACTTTACGACATGTCGAATATTTCATAGATGTGAGACATCCATGTATGTTTCTTTATAGATCCAAATACGACCGATAGGTTTTTACACCTTTCCGGAGGGTCTTCAAGTTCAAAACTTGATTTCTCGTATATGGAACTATCACGGATTTTATGGCTTCAAGCCATTTGACGGAGTCAGGGCCCATCATCGCTTCTTTGTATGTATCCGGTTCATCATTGTCAAACAATAATGATTTACTCTCAAATCTTAGCATTTGATTGTTTAACCGACCTTCTTGGTTTAATAGGAACTTTAGACCTCCGTGACCACAACCTTTGAGGCACATAAGCTATGAGCATTATGGCAGCCTCCAGAACGATTTCCGTATTGCGACTCAGCACATTTAGCTAAGGTTCGTTAACCTTATCAAAGTTCTATTGTCCTCCCACTTAACTTTTGCGAAAAATTCCTTTTTCAAGAAACTTCACATTTCAAGCGACAAACCCTTTTGTCCTCGGTGTTATGGAGGAATAACCAATTGTTATTTGGAATAACCTACAAAGACATGCTCATCCGAATTCGGTTGTAAACATCTTACTTATGTTTATCATACCAAAATTTAAGAAATGACAACTTGGGTTTTACCCCAAACCATAACTTCCATGGTGTCATTTCAACGGATCTAGATGGAGCTCTTTTCAGTGTAAAAGCGGTAGTCTCTAAAGCTTTAATCTTTTAAAACATAATGGCAGTTTTATAAATAACACCTTTGATCCAATCATGTCTCACAAGGTTTCATTACAAATCTCAAACACTCCATACTCCTATGGTGTTTCGGGAGATGTAAATCTAGGTGTTTTGCTAAACTTTCAACTCAAATAAATCCCTTTATGATAAAATCATAATTCATTTATTTTCTTGTTACACTTGTAACTCAAATAAATCCCTTTATGATCAAATCATAATTCATTTATTTTTCTTGTTACAATGATTTTCCACTTCATCTTGAAAGTCTTTGAAACATTTTCAAATATTTCATACTTCTTTATCATTAAGTGAACATTCACTCAAAATTCCGGAGAAAGCATATGAAGTTGAAACCCATAAACTACGACTACACATAATGGACTACATACATCGATATGTATAAATTCCAATAATTTAGTCGCTCGTTCTTCTTTGGCCTTTGAACGAAGTTTTAATTATCACGTGGAAAGTCTCACAAGCGTCACTTGATCAAATCAAAGACTCCAAAAAATCCATGAATATGGAGATTCTTCATGTTTTCTTTCCAATATAATTTAAACAACGATGTCACTTCATAAGTGATCTTTCAATCATTTGTCTTGCGACATTTTAGCATTAGGTTTTATGGATGTGATTTCTTCAACTAGATTTGTAAATCATCCATCTTATATGGAATACGGTAATTATTTGAACAACCTTTGTTCTCATAATACCTGATTCAAATAACGATTATTAAAACAAATCTTGAAGTCAAGCCTTGATGTCAAAGAGAAATACAAACAACGGTTTGTTTGTTTTTGATGAACATCATCACATATTCTCTTGCTAGTTACTTAGGCCATTGTGGTTCATGAATTGCATCGTTCCGTATGAAATTGCATACCAACCAATTCGGTATCCAATACCCAAGAACCATATTGTTTAACAAGCAAAGAATACAACCATAACATGTATATCATATATATACCTAAATTGGATATTTCCAATCTTTTCTTTTCTGCCAAGTATATTTTATAGATTCTCTTTCAGCATTTACTTTTCCTTTTTAAAAGAATTTATCAACATCAAAAGTGGCGCCATATACATGACACATAGTCCAAAGCGTGTATATTCAAATAATAATACCTTTGGACTTACACTTTGAAGTAGATCACCATCATCAAAATGATCGGTATTCTTTCAAAATCCATTCTTTAGTAATCTTTTAGTGTAGTAAACACTTTACATACATCTTCTATTCATCCTTATCATGACGACTTTCATGATCAAGCTACTGTAGCTTATAAAGGCGAATCGTGAGTATAACATTACTTTCCAAAACCCTTTTGGATGATTAGGATGTCTAGCATCTCCAACCTTTGTAAATTCTCATCCAATATGAGAATATATATTATACTCTATCATATTGCAACCAAAACATTGTTTCAGATATCGTTATATCTGCCACACATGATGGTTTCTGAAACAATTCTTTCAGCTCCTAGATAAACTTGATATAAAAAAAAAATCAAGTATCATGGAGGCAAATATGATACTTAAGATACTAACACTGGAATTGTTACTCTTGATTTAATACCAACTATTAAATTTCACGGAGTAAATAGAGTTTGCTGAAAGTTTGCAATAGGACTTAAACTTTAGATTGACACTCAACACAATACGTTACCAGTTCATAAAGTATATATCCAGAATTCTATAGTTCTATTATCTCAATTACAACTAAGCATAAGGTGGTGAACGAATGCCAATAACTACAAGAAATTATGCAAATGCACTTTGATTTAATTTATGATAAATTGAGTTCTACTAATCCAAATTAGAAATGAACTCCCACTCAAAAACGACATCCCTCGTGTCTTTTTGGTGATTACATGAACCAAATCCACTACACCAAGTCCGATCATCACGTGAGTCGGTGTAGTTTCAAAGGCAAGCATCCATATGGTCATCATATCAAAAACATATGACTCATGCTTAACCTTTCGGTCCGTGTTCCGAGGCCATGTCTGTACATGCTAGGCTCTCCAAGTAAGAACCTTAGTATTCGCGTGTGTAACTGTCTTACACCCGAGATATGCTCGTGGATTCAAGTACACCCGATCATCACGTGATGTCTTGAAGCGACGAAACATTGTCGATGCATACTTAAGGAAGAACACATTCTTATCTTGATATCTAAATGAGGGATCATCTTATTATGCTAATAAAACGCCAAACAAGCAATATAAGATGCAATCAAACATCACATGTTAATAAGTGAAATGATATGGTTCCGCATGATCTCCATCATGTGCACCATAATATGATCTCTATCATACCTTTATGTGTAAGGCCAAGGTCTATGGAACTTACACGCTATGTGTGTTGTAAGAGTATCATCTCATACTTCTACTTACAACATCACCATATCATAACACTAGCCCAACAACAATCTAAACTAGACGCCTCTAATTTATCCATTGCAAGTTTTACGTGGCTTAGGGCTTTCGAAGATAGAACCGTTCTTACCTATGAACATGAACCACAACGAGGATAACCAAATTGTTGACAACTCGTTACAAATTAGATATTGACTATAGTAGGAGAGACAGACACCCGCTAGCCACTTATACAAAACTAGTTGCATGTCAAGCGTGGAACAGGTCTCATGTGCGAGGACATGTAAAGTTTGTCCGGGCCGCTTCATCCCACTATGCCACCAATATCCAAAGTACAACTAAGAAGCAATAAAATGATCATCATCGCCCACATACTCATATGTGTACTACCCGTGCAAAGTATCTACGCATAGATCCGGCTCTGATACCACTGTAGGGTTCGCAGCATAGAAAACAAAAATTTTCCTACGATGGGAACAACTATGTACCAAGATCTATCTACTAGATACAAACAACGGGCGGATGTAAATCCGTAGAGAACATACCCTTGAAGACCGACAAAGCTTAACGAGTCCAAACTCGTGGTTGATGTAGACGATCTCTTGCCGATCTCAAGATCGAGAGGAAGTCCTAAGCGCCAAAAAAGCGCATCCGTGCTCGCACACACGTTCGAGGCACCGAGCAACCTCTGCCTCCTCGCTCTAGCGATACAGCGGAAGCACAACTCTTTCTTGCCGAATAGCCACCGGGAACATGTATCTCGCTAGTCCGAGACCATGGGGGATAAATTCTAGAGGTGGAGAGAGATCCTTCACGAGGAGGTGTGGTGTGAGAGGAGGAGAGGGGGCCTTTATAGGGAGAGGGGGGGCAAGGGGCATGGCGCCCAGCCATGGGGCTTCCCCCACCTCTTCCACATTCATGTGGGTGGAGCTCCCACTCAAAATGAAAAGCCTCCACTCCCATTAAAAAGCCTCCACTCAAAAATCCACTCACATGCATTAAATTTCCACCAAATTTAATGCAAGCTCTCATTAAATAAAACTCTTTTATTTATTTATTCAGAATTTTGTTAATTACTTTAATTAACAAACATTCACATAAAACCCTTGCTAGTATTCCATTTCACATGTAGAACCAGTTTGACAATTTCAGCAAAAGCAGTTTGGTGTCTAGTGAAATAAATTCTCGCTTTCCTTTTCTTTTCGGCATGAAACTTTTGCTCCAATTGGATGTCGGTGTCTCTTAAGTGTGTCACCCTACGGTTCGCGAATAATGTGGACATGATCGAGACCCCTCTCAGATCAATAATCAGAAGCGGGATCTGGAGACCCATACTGACTCCCACACATTCAACGATGACTTTCTTGTGATCGTCGGAACCTTTTACGCTAGTATCTTAATCCTTTTGTTTCGCGATATATTACATGTGCAAGATTCGATCATCGGTATCTCCATACCTAGTTTGATCTCGTTACTAACATGCACTCTTTTCTCGTTCCCGTGATATAACATTCTAGTGATCAAATCACTTGCTTGCAAGCTAACCAATGTGATATCACCGAGAGGGCCCAGAGTATATCTATCCGCCATCGGGATGAACAAATTCCACTCTCGATCCATGGGCCTCAACATAACACTTTAGTAGTTCTGAATCCATCTTTATAATCACCCTGTTACGGTGTGACGTTTGATGTTATCAAGAAACTCTTAGGTGTTAGTGATTGACATGATCTCATGGTCTAAGGATTAGGATCATTTCGTAAGATGTTATAGCAATATAAACTCAATGACTTTGATCGTAATGCTATACTTCGGATGAATGTTCATCACACCATTACACTAATGTTGTGACCTCGTTATTAACAACATCCAATGTCCATGATCAGGAAACCTATGATCATCTTGTTAATCAACGAGCTAGTTTATAAGAGAGGCATAACTAGGAACTTTCTTTTGTTTATTAAACACACATGTATTAAAGTTTCCGTATTAATACAATTATAGCATGTAAAATAAACATTTATCATAAATAGGAATACGATAATAACCACTTTATTATTGCCTCTCGGGCATATTCCCTTCACTGTCACGGGAGCATGCTCTCAAAATCAAAAATGAAAGCACAAGGCGCTCAACGATTGGACGAGGTGGAGATCCGGCAAGATTTCTCCATAAGGTGTTAAAGTATATCGTCCAACCTCTCTTTGTCCCACTGTCGGGGGTACCACAACTACAAAAAGGCAAGAATTTGAAAACCGGATCAGAGGCATGTCGAAGGAAGATCTTCTCAATCACCATCTTATTGCGTATAGTCTAGAGGGTCTGGGACATTACGGCGAACACCAACCAGAAGAGGTGGTGTTCCTTACCAGTATTGTTAAACTGAGCCTTCAGGAATTCACCGACATCTTGGGTCTGGCAATCAGGACCCAAGGCTTCTTGGATAAGATTCCAAAGAAACGGAGTCGTTGGACAGGCGAACGATATGTGGATTCCTGATTCGCGGACCCCACATAGTGTACATAACCCATCCCCGGGCCCATGTTACTTTGCAACCTCCATCCCAAAAGGGATGCGATCCCGTAGTAGTTGCCACAAAAAGATCTCCGTCTTTAGGGGAATAGGTGCTTTCCACAATGGTTTGGTCCAAGGCAAAACAAACACTCTAAATAGGGCCCGATATGTGGAGCTAACCATGAAAAAACCTCGAGGGAGTTAACCACTAAGAAACACCATCTTCTAAGTCTGAAAAAGAGCTAGGGAGGCATTTCCTAAGTTATTTCCATGTCTTGAATTCTACCGGATGAAGGTTCAATGGAACAAAATGTTCCATGTCCCTCCTAGGCCGCTAGGGCTACGCTTAGCGATGGTTCTGATCAAATTGCAAAGAAGCTAGGATATTCCTCCCAAAGAGGACGCTCCCTAAGCCATGGGTCCATCCAAAACAGGGCACCCTCCCCATTTCCTATGGAGAAGGTAATCCCTAAGAGGAACTCGTGCTTGATATCCTAGATATATCGCCAGAATTTGGAGCCCTCCCAACAATCGCAATCCAAAATTGGGCATACCCATGGATATTTGGCCTTCACAAGCTAAAGACATAGGACCCTATCATCTCTAAAGATGATCCGCCATACCCATTTTAACATCAACACCTTATTGAAGTGGTGAGACGCTAAATTCCTATTACCCCAAGCTCCTTGGGGGTGAAAATATCTTCCCATTTCACCATGTGGTATTTTTACGACCATCGGACTCCTACCAGAAGAAGTGTGATAGCTCATTATTGAAGGCGTCGTGCACTACCTCGTGTAGGAGATATAGACTCATCGCTTACATGGGAAGGTCGAAAGCCGATGAGGATAGTCTTGTTGTCTTTTGAAGTGGACCTGCCATACCATGGTTCAACTTCTGATCTAGCTCACCCACTAAAGGATCCAGGTCCTTGATAAGAATCTTGGTGTCACGGTTTATCATCCTCGGGTAGGTCATAGGCAACGCGGTTAGCAAAAAATTGAGGTTGCCTGCTATCCTATGATGGTCCTCTAGGGAGAACACCAATGTGTCGACCTCGCTTTTATCGAAGCTTATCCTAAGCCCACACATTTCCTAAAAGCAGATGAGGAGGAACTTGAGATTGGCAATGTCTTGGTTTGATCCTTCCACCATGATCATACTATCGTCAACAAATTGGAGGTGAGTAACGACCCTTAACCTCGGGATAAGATGCCCTACAACACTAGATATGTTAACGCGATCTTAGCTTTCTGTAAGAACTCCACATGTAGGGGTTCGTAGCATGGAAAACAAAAAATTTCTACCGCATACAAACAAACAAGCCAAGATCTATGTACTATATTGTAGCAACGAGTCGATAGAAGAACTCACCCTCGAAGATTCCAAAGTGTTTAACGAGAGCAGATTCTCGTGGGTGATGTAGTCGTACTCTTGCCGATCTCAAGATCGTGTAGACAATCCTTCAGGCGCTGCGTTCCGGCAGCGCTTCTGCAGTCGGTCACACTTTCGGTACTCGATGAAGACCTTCATCTCCCTTGTTCCAGCAGGCAGCGGAGGTTTTAGCACTCTCCTCGCGATTACTGGCCTGACGGCGTGGTACCGGAGTAGAGGAGATCTCGCGAGCCGCCTTAAGCCAGAGCGAGTATGTTAGACTATGAGAGAGGCCTTAGCGATCTAGGGTTTAGAGGCACCAAGGGGAGAGAGCTAGGCCGGCGGCTAGGGCTTGGGGAGGGCCCCAACTCGGCGGCTAGGTCAAACCCTAGGGCGGCGACGACTTGGTGGCCGGCGGCTAGGGTTAGGGTTTTGGTGGAGAGAGGTGTGTCTAGAGGGGCACCCCTGCCCCTCCTTTTATAGGTGGGAGGGCACGGCCAAGGGGGAGGGAGTCCTCACCCAAGTCGGCCTCCTTGGCCGGCGGTGGAGGGAGGAGGACTTCCTCCCCAAGTAGGTTTCCTACTCTCCCTCCACCAAGCAAACTTGTCGTTTGACTTTTCAAATTGGCGTTTGACTTTTCAAACTAGGATTTGATTTATCCCTTTATTTTGCTCAGCCATGATACCTAGTACATGATGCAACCATTCCACATTGCCATGACACATTCATGTACCCTTCCCTCCGGTCTTGGGACCTTCCGGAACCTTCTAGAACATTGCCGATGAAAACACCGGAATCATTCCCCAACTCCGAAACAGGACTTTCCTTATATGAATCTTATTCTCCGGACCATTCCTGATCTCCTTGTGATATCCCGGATCCCATCCGAGACTCCAAACAACATTCGGTCTCTTACTCATCATTCCATAACTACTCAACAACATCGAATCCTTAAGTGTGTCTCCCTACGGTTCGTGAATTATGCGGACATGATCGAGACACTTCTCCGAACAATAACCAATAGAGGAATCTGGAAATTCATATGGCTCCCACATATTTCTACGATTACTTTGCGATCGAATGAACCACTTACATACGATACGAATTTCCCTTTGTCTCATGATAGTTTACTTATCTGAGGTTTTGATCGTCGGTATCTCTACATACCTAGTTCAACCTCGTTACCGATAAGTACTATTTTCTCGTTCCCGTGGTATGTGATCCCTTGTTGTCCAGTCACATGCTTGCAAGCTAATTGTATGACATTCCACCGAGAGGCCCAGAGTATATCTATCCGTCATATGGATGGACAAATCCCACTCTTGATCCATGTGTCTCAACCCATACTTTCCGAACACTCAATGCCACCTTTATAGCCACCCAGTTACGGTGTGGTGTTTGATGTCATCAAAGCATCCTTCCGGTGATGGTGATAAGCATGATCTCATGGTCGAAGGAATTAGGTTACTATGTATCAGAAAGCTTATAGCAATTAAACTATTAAAATGACTTGATCTTTATGCTACGCTTATCTATAGGAGTAAGTCCATCATACCATTCTCCTAATGATATGATCTTGTTGTTAGTAACATCTGAATGTTCATGATAGGGAAACCACAATAGTTTATTAACCAACAAGCTAGTATTATGAAGAGGCTTTACTAGGGACTTCAATTTAAGTTTACAAATCACACAAGTATTAATGTTTCCTTGTTAATACTATTATAGCATGAATGTAAACATTTATCATAAACACAAAGATATAATAATAACTACATTTATTATTGCCTCTAGGGCATATCTCCAACATTCTCCCACTTGCACTAGAGTCATCTAATCTAGATTACATGGTAATATACCGAACACCCATGGCAGTTTGGTGCTGGTCATGTTTTGCCCTCGGGAGAGGTTTAGTCAACGGATCCGCCACATTCAGATCTATGTGTACTTTTCAAATCTTTATGTCCCCATCTTGGGCATGTTCTCGAATAGCGTGAAAACGTATCTTGATGTGCTTGAGCTTCTTGTGTTACCTTGGTTCTTGCGCATTGGCTATGGCGCCCATGTTATAACAATAGATAGACATTGGGTCTAGCGCACTAGGAACCACACCCAGCTCTGTAATGAACTCTTTCATACATATCGCTTCTTGTGAAGCCTCCGAAGCAGCCATGTATTCCGATTCAGTTGAAGATCTCGCCATAATGCATTGCTTTGCACTCCTCCAGCTAACTGCTGCACCATTCAAAGTAAATACGTATCCAGATTGTGATTTAGAATCATCCGGATCGGTGTTCCAACTAGCATCGGTGTAACCATTAACAACGAGTTGTTCATCACCTCCATAAGAAAGAACCATATCCTTAGTTCTTCTCAAGTACTTAAGGATGTTTTTGATCGCTGTCCAATGATCCACTCCTGGATCACTTTGATATCTGCTAGTCAAACTAACAGCATATGCAATGTCAGGTCTAGTACATAGCATGGCATACATTAGAGATCCTATGGCTGAGGCATAGGGAGTCTTACTCATCCTTTCTCTATCTTCTGCCGTTGCTGGACTTTGAGTTTTACTCAACGTCGTATTGGGCAACATGGGCAAGAACCCTTTCTTGCTATCTTCCATTCCAAACCTCTTTAGAACTTTGTCCAAATATGTACTTTGTGACAATGATATTAGGCGTCTCGATCTATCTCTATAAATATTTATTCCTAATATGTAAGCTGCTTCGCCAAGATCTTTCATTGAAAAACTATTATTCAAATATTCCTTGACACTATTAAGAAGGTCTACATCATTCCCAATCAACAATATGTCATCTACATATAGTATTAAGAATGCTACAGAGATCCCACTCACTTTATTGTAAATACAAGCTTCTTCATAAGTTTGTATAAAACCAAAACTTTTGATTACCTTATCAAAATGTTGATTCCAACTTCGGGATGGTTGCTTCAACCCATATATGGACCGTCGAAGTTTGCATACCTTGTTAGCGTCTTTAGGATCGAAAAACCTTTGGGTTGCATCATATACAACTCTTCATCAATGTCTCCATTGCGGAATGCTGTTTTGACATCCATCTGCCATATTTCATAATCGTAATATGCAGCGATTGCTAACATAATCCTCACAGACTTTAACTTTGCTACTGGTGAGAAAGTCTCATCGTAGTCAACTCCTTGAATTTGTCGAAACCCTTTTGCGACAAGTCGAGCTTTATAGACAGTAATATTACCATCAACATATGTTTTCTTCTTGAAAATCCATTTGTTCTCGACAGCCTTCCGGCCATCCGGTAAGTCCACCAAAGTCCATACTTGGTTTTCGTACATGGATCCAATTTCGGATTTCATGGCCTCTTGCCATTTATTGGAATCTGGGCTCATCATCGCTTCCTCATATGTCGCAGGGTCATCGGTGTTGTCCACCAACATGACACTCATAACAGGATCATACCAATCAGGAGTGGTACGAGTTCTCGTTGACTTGCGAGGTTCTGTAGCAACTCCAACCGAAGTTTCATGATCATCATCATTAGCTTCCTCTCTTATTGGTGTAGGCGCCACAGGAACTTCTTCCGGTGTTGCTCTACTCGCAAGTTCGAGAGAAGGTTCAACAACCTCGTCGAGTTCTACTTTCCTTCCAGTCACTTCTTTCGAGAGAAATTCTTTCTCTAGAAAGGATCCATTCTTAGCAACAAAGATTTTGCCCTCAGATCTATGATAGAAGGTATACCCAATAGTTTCCTTTGGGTATCCTATGAAGATGCATTTTTCCGCTTTGGGTTCAAGCTTGTCCGGTTGTAACTTTTTTACATAGGCTTCGCAACCCCAAACTTTAAGTAACGACAATTTAGGTTTCTTCACAAACCATAATTCATACGATGTCGTTTCAACGGATTTAGATGGTGCCCTATTTAAGTGAATGCGGTTGTTTCTAATGCATAACCCCAAAATGATAGCGGTAAATCTGTAAGTGACATCATAGAACGAACCATATCTAAGAGAGTTCGATTACGACGTTCGGACACACCATTACGTTGTGGTGTTCCCGGTGGTGTCAATTGTGAAAGTATTCCACATTTCTTCAAATTCTCGCCAAACTCGTAACTTAGATATTCACCTCAACGATCAGAACATAGAAATTTAATCTTCTTGTTACGTTGATTCTCTACCTCACTTTGAAATTCCTTAAACTTCTCGAAAGTTTCGGACCTATGTTTTATGAAATAGATATACCCATATCTACTCAATTCGTCCGTGAAGGTAAGAACATAACGATAACCACCGCGCGATGCTACACTCATTGGACCACACACATCGGTATGTATGATTTCCAATAAGTCCGTATCTCGCTCCATCATACCAGAAAATGGAGTCTTAGTCATTTTACCCATCAGACATGCTTCGCATCTTTCAAGTGATTCAAAATCAAGTGATTCAAGAAGTCCATCGGAATGGAGTTTCTTCATACGCTTCACTCCAATGTGACCAAGACGACAATGCCACATATAGGTCGAGTTATTGCTCAATTTCAAACGTTTAGCTTCAATGTTATTAATATGTGTATTTCCACTATCGAGATTCAATAAGAATAGACCATCTATCAAAGGTGCTTGTGCATAAAATATATTACTCATATAAATCGAACAACCATTATTCTTGGACTTAAACAAGTAACCATCTCGCAATAAACAAGATCCCGATATAATGTTCATGCTTAACGCAGGCACCAAATAACTATTATTTATGTCTAAAACTAATCCCGATGTTAGATGAAGAGGTAGCGTGCCGACCGCGATCACATGAACCTTTGATCCATTTCCTACGCGCATCGTCACCTCGTTCTTCGCTAGCTTCCGTTTATTCTGCAGTACCTATTTCGAGTTACAAATATGAGTAACCGAACCAGTATCAAATACCCACGCACTACTATGAGTACTAGTGAGATATATCAATAACATGTATATCGGATATACCTTTCTTCTTGATGTTGCCGTTCTTCAAATCCGCCAAGTACTTTGGGCAATTCCGCTTCCAGTGACCTTCTCCCTTGCAGTAAAAGCACTCAGTATCAGGCTTAGGTCCAGCCTTGGTCTTCTTCGCCGGTGCGACAACTTTCTTACCGCCCTTCTTGAAGTTTCCCTTTTGCTTAGACTTGCCTTTCTTGAATTTGGTGGTCTTATTGACCATCAACACTTGGTGCTCTTTCTTGATCTCCACTTCTGCAGATTTCAACATGGAGAAGAGTTCTAGCAACTGCTTGTTCATGCTTTGCATATTGTAGTTCATCACAAAGTTCTTGTAACTTGGTGGCAGTGATTGGAGGACACGGTAAATCCCCAAAGAATTAGGAATCACTATACCCAAACTTTGGAGTTTGTTTGCGTGCCCAGACATCTTAAGCACATGCTCACTAACAGAGTTGCCCTCTTCCATCTTGCAGTTAAAGAACTTTTCAGAAGCCTCATAACTCTCAACTGCCGCGTGAGTCTCAAATATCAATTTGAGTTCACGAACAATATCATGTGGGTCATGGTTCTCAAACCTTTTCTGAAGCTCCGATTCAAAACCATACAAGATAGCACACTGAACTGTGGAGTATTGATTCTTCCGAGCGAGGTAAACGTTCTTTACTTCATCGGTAGCATCAGCTGCAGGCGGGTCACCCATCGATGTATCCAGCACATAGGTCAAATTACCAGCATTGAGGACAATCCTCAAATTGCGGAACCAATCCGCGAAGTTGCTTCCATTGTTTTTCAACTTTTCTTTCTCTAGGAACGCATTAAAATTGATGGTAGGGGCCGCCATTGATCTACAACATATTTGCAATAGTTTAGACTAAGTTTATGACAAATTGAGTTTTAATTAATAGTTAAATTAATCTAGGTGAACTCCTACTCAAAACAATATACCTCACATTGTTTTAGTGATCACACGAACCAAATCCACCACATCAAAACCGATCATCACGAGAGTTGATGTAGCTTCAATGGCGAACAATCGACATGTTCATCATATCTACTATATGATTCATGCTTTACCTTTCGGTGATCCGTGTTCCGAGACCATGTTTGTACATGCTAGGCTCGTCAAGATCAAACCTTAGCTTCCGCATGAGAAAATCTGGCTTGCTCACGTTGTATACACTTGCAGAATCTAACACACCTGATCATCACATGGTGCTTCGAAACAACAAGCTTTAGCAACGGTGCTTACTAAGGATGAACACTTTAAAACTTGAAATTAATGTGCATGAGGGATCATCTTATAATGCTACCATCGTTAACTAAGCAATACAAGATGCATAAAGGATTAACATCACATGCAATTCATAATATGTGATATGATATGGCATTTCTTCTTGTGCTTCCGATCTCCATCTTCAAGCACGGACATGATCTCCATCATCACCGGCATGGCGTCAAGGTCAATGGCGCCGCTTCATGGTTGTCGTCCACCAGCTTCAACTATTACAACTACTTTGAATAGACATGCGGGTCTTAACATAATTTAAGGACAACCATATGGCTCCTGCCGGTTGCCAACTTACAATAAGGATCATTGCATACATCAAATATAATCATAATCATGGCCATATCACATCACAGCACACCCCTGCAAAACAAAGTTAGACGCCTCTAACTTTCTTTGCATATTTTACGTGGTTTGGGGCTTTCAATAAGTGTCGATCTAACTTACAAACAAGAACCACAACGTTGATGTTTGAACTATCAAGTGCCCGTTGTAAATTGGATCTATACTATAATGGGAGAGACAGACACCCGCAAAGCCACTTATGCAATACAAGTTGCATGTTGAGCGTGGAGCAAGTCTCATGAACAATGTCATGTAAGGTTAGCCCGGGCCGCTTCATCCCATCATACCGCAAGATGCAAAGTACACAAGAAGAAATTGATAATAAAAGCACCACCGTCCACAATGACCATTGTGTTCTACTCGTGCAACAGATCTACATATAGACACGGCTCTGATACCACTGTAGGGGTTCGTAGCATGGAAAACAAAAAATTTCTACCGCATACAAACAAACAAGCCAAGATCTATATACTAGATTGTAGCAACGAGTCGATAGAAGAACTCACCCTCGAAGATTCCAAAGTGTTTAACGAGAGCAGATTCTCGTGGGTGAAGTAGTCGTACTCTTGCCGATCTCAAGATCGTGTAGACGATCCTTCCGGCGTTCGTGGCGCTTCGATCGGTCACACTTTCGATTTTCGATGAAGACCTTCATCTCCCTTGTTCAATGAGGCGGAGGTTTTAGCACTCTCCTCGCGATTACGGCGGCTGACGGCGTGGTGCGGAAGTTGAGGAGACCTCATGAGGCTTCGCCTTAAGCCGGAGAGAGTATGTTAGACTATGAGAGAGGCCTTGGCGATCTAGGGTTTAGAGGCACCAAGGGGAGAGATCTAGGCCGGCGGCTAGGGCTTGGGGAGGTCCCCAACTCGGCGGCTAGGTCAAACCCTAGGGCGGCGGCGACTTGGTGGCCGGCGGCTAGGGTTAGGGTTTTGGTGGAGAGAGGTGTGTCTAGAGGGGCACCCCTGCCCCTCCTTTTATAGGTGGGAGGGTGTGGCATCCCGCAAAACCACTACTAGAAAATCGCGTTGAATTTGTGCATTGCATCGTCATCATCATGCATTGTTTGCCAAAACTATTTTCGCAAAGCCCGTTTTGTTTTCTAAAACGCCCCATCTTTACTCAAACGCCAAACCCCGGGTCCCCGGAATATTTTGTTTTGCCCGAAATCGGTTTGCAAAAGCCTTGTTTGTAATGAATAAAAATTATAATTATTTTTTAGCAGGGGCAGTCGAACGGGCCAGATCGACCCGAACGACCACCCCCAGGATTTTAAATCGGTCCAACTAGTCTGCCCCTCTAAATCCTATAGCTACCCAGCTATCTACCCCAACCCCTCTCCACCTCACTCCCACCATTCAGAGCCCGCCACCTCACCTCTCTCCCTCTTTTCCCCCAATCATCAGCTGCCACATCAGCCCCCCTTCTCTCTTCTCTCTCTCCCTCCTTTTCTCTCCCAAAGACCCCCACAGGCCACACAACACCTGCCACGCCCGGTCCCCACTCACCTGCTCATGGGACCCACCCCTGACCCCACCTGACCACCGCTTCCACCTCTTTTCCTCCTCCCATCCTCTCCCATGACCTCCCTCGCAGCCGCGCCTCCTCCAGCCCTTGGCTACCCTATCCCCACCTCTGGCCCCTCCCTTCTCCACCCCAACCGCCCTTCCTCCTCCAGCGCCCGCTGCCAGCGAGCTCACATGCCCGCTCTCCCTCCGGCCTGCCGCTCCCCAGCCCGCGCCTTGGCCGCCACGGCCAGCCCCGCCACGAGCGCTTGTCGAGACCCCCTCTCCGCCCTCGGTTCCCCCTCCGCCCGCGCCTCCTCTCCCGTCCTCTGCTCGCTCCCGACAAGCTCTGCGGCCGCTCGGCCGCGGCCCAGCGCCCACGCCCCGTCGCCCGCCTCGACCTCCCGCCGCCCGCCGCCAGAGCGCCGCCGCCCAGCTCCTCCGTCCGTCGCGCCGCGCCTCCGTGCTTCCCTCGCCTCGCGCGCTCCCGTCGCCCGTCGTGGCGCGCCCCGACAACCTCCATCGCCCAGTGGCCTCCTCCATTGCAGCGCCGCCCGCCGCCTCCTGGAACCCCGGACCGCCTTCCTCCGTCGCAGAGCCGCACGCCGACCCGCCGGACGCATCCCTCCTTCTCTCGGGCTCCTCCCCCGCGCCGTAGCGGCGGCTGTCCCGATCTCCTCCTGGCGCCTGGGCTCGTGTCCTCCACCCCGCAGCAGTCATGCGCCCTTGGTGCTACCCCTTCGTCGCTCGGCCTCTCCGGTGCGTGTCCACGACCGCCTCGCGCGTGCGCACAAGAGCAGCGTGTTGGGGATCACCGTCGTTGACACCTGTGGCCATGTGCTACCGCAACATCTACCTTTCACGTGTCGACAAGTTGAAGAGCCATCTGCATGGAAGCTAAAGATCATCTACACCGATCCCCTCGGGTTGACAAGATCTTCATCACCGTACCGATGGCCGTGACCGAAGATCGATCCCGGCGCTCGGAACCCGAACCCCTCGCCAAGATCTTCGCCGGGCCCCGAATCAAGATCGCCACGAACCTGGACATGGAACGCCATAAACTCCTTCACGGCACCGCAACCGGAGACCGAACCCTCGACACGCCAAGATCTACCCTCGGACCCCAAGAACCGAACGGAAGGCGCAAAGATCGCCACGAGCGATAAGCACTTCACCCGGATGCGAGATCGACTCGATGCGCGGGCCCGACAAGACCCTCGCAATGGCAAGATCGACCCAGTGGTACCGACAAGATCTTCGTGACAACAAGATCGGCACCGACCCGGAAGAATCCGACGCACCCCGACACCGACCCAAGACCTGCTTCCGGCGGAACGCCAAGTTCTACACCAGTAGTCCGAGAACGCTTCCCCGAGAACGGACGCGTCGAACCCTGGACCCTGAGACCGACCCCGGAACCCCCGGAACCCCAAGATCGTCGAGAACCCTAAAGTGTGACCCTTATCCGAGAACCCTATTTTAAGACATAATAACAACTTGTTGCATATTGAATTGCCATCCTTGCATGCATATCTGTGGTTTGGGGGCCTTATGCCGATTCACCTAATAATTAAATATGGGGCCCATATGCGGGAAAATCTGGTCTCATATTGGCCTCATTTAAATTGATGTAGCGAACCGGTACCATATTTTGGCCATGTTAAAACAACATTTAATTTGCGGGGTAGATAAATAACATGAACCCTCTAATAATTGTCGGGACCCCTGGTTCCGCTTAATCTTGACCTAATTGCATCGCACCTTTGCCATGCCATGCATCATACATGCATCATGCCGATCTTCTGCCGTTGTATTAAATAGTGCATTCGGTGTTTATTCTAGTGATTTGCTTCTTCGCGGATAAGGCCGTTGAGTTGATGTGAGCTTCGCCCCGTTCTTCGGATGAACCTTCGGCAATGTTTTTCAGGCGAGCATCTCCCCCTTTCTACCTATCTTACTTTTATAGCATTTACTCCCCTCCTGTTGATCTATTGCTATCTGTGTTGCGATGCTTTAGTTTCCGTACCTGTGATATACCGTGCAACCCTATATTGCCTTGGACACACCCTATTACCTGTTGTTTGGTAGATAGTTGGACTTGCGCGTCGTAGTTGCTTGCTCAAGTGCTGATGTGTGTCGTCATATGCCACAGTTGCTGATGTATTGCCGCATGTTGATGTTGGAGATGACTCTAGTTTTATTTATCGTCACTTTAATTTATGTTTAACAACTAAAATTGAAATAAGCAGAGGCATCGGTGGGTGATAGAAAATATTTGGTTTCGAGCGCCCACTTGTGTCCGTAAGACCCCGAGTACTTGATACTGTTCCTTGATTTATCGCGCTATCCACATTCGGGTATGGGATCCCTGAGCGAGCTTGATTCCGTCTTATTTCTTGGGGCCACAACTAGTTTGAGGTGTTTTACGATCATGTACTTATGCCATGCTACTTTACGTATTTAAATTGTGCGAGGAGCACACTGTCTTTAGGATCGGGACACGATTCCGCGGTGTCGACAAGCCCACACTTTCGGGTTCCCGATCGTTCACGTCTACCCAAACCTTGAGCCCGTCTCGAGTCGGTACCGTTCTTGGGATCTACTTAAGGTGGCCCCGAAATATTTCTTAATCTTGTGATTGTTCGATCGTGAAAGCCTCGTTGGGTTTTGATTTGGTTTTCGAGGCTGATCGGCGTGTGTTGCTATTGGTGCACCCGGCGGTAAAACTTTCTAAGCCGTGTCCGGATATGGACGACTTGGAGCATATCTCGATCATAGACAAGCATAACTAAAGTTTATTGTTATAAATTTGACTTATAATGACTAGTAATCAGCTTCACTATAACGGAATGGCTAATAATCGCCCACAATTGCTTGTTTGGTTTGTCGCTTGCGACCATTGTACTGACTAGTAAGTATGGCAACTTCAACGGAATTGGCTGAATAAAAGTACCAACAACTGCTGGGTTTTGGGATTATATCATGCTATCGTATTTGATTAGTAATTGGCCTTAACTATAACGGAATGGTCAACTAAAAGTGCCCTTGTTTACTTTATCGGGATGATTATCTAAACGACTAGTAATTGCTGCAACGATAATCGAATAAATAAAGCGCCAACCGTGTGAGTTCCTCGGTTGACTTCCTCGTTTGGTCTCGAGGGGAAACACGGGATGGGTTTGTTTGGTGTTAGCTTCGGGTTGGATCCGGATATGTCATTCTTACCCCTCTCGATAACCGCCGGTTGTATCGAGTCTCTATAGGTTGTTTAGTGCATCTTTTGCTGCCGCTTGATCCACCATACCTATGTGGCGAGGACCGCAATTCTAGCCTCGCCGTGTCTTGGCCTCGATCTTGGCTCCTCTTTTTCCTTTGCCCTTTGTCGGCACCCCTTTTTATTTAAAGGTTTTGAGATCGGCCCGTTAGCGGGGTTACCTTCCGGCTGGGCAGGGTTATGGACGCCATTGGTTATTCTTCAGGGCTCTTAGCCCCATTTGCATCTTGTCCGTAGCTGGACGCTCTATCGTTTTCAAGGTGATTTGGATCTTTGTATATTATATCTGTATTCTTGACTCTTGGAGTCGTGCTGTATATATATCTGTTCTGTGGGTCCCATAGAGGACTGTTGTGTAATTTTATTACTTTGCTTTCCACCCGCACGAAAGTGCCTGGTGGGCACCTTCGAATCGTTTCTATGCGGGTTTGGCGAGTTTTGCTAAAACTTGCATAGGGCCGATTCTGAGGGTGTTACAGAGTGGTATCAGAGCCAGGTTGCGATACCCCACAAGTCCAGCCTGTAGGATAACCTAGCTAACGGCCGAAGTAGAGTGTCAAAACTATTTTTGAAAATTCGGTTGGATAGTTCTGATTAGGTCCGATTTTACTTCTTACCCCTCTGCTATTCTCCTCTTATCTCGACGTGTTTTGAATCCACTCTCTTCTCTCTCTTCGAGTCCAGGATTTCTCGCGGTTGGGTTTCCGTCGTACCTTCAGGGTTTCGCTCTCTCCCTTTTGTAACGGAGGTGCTACGATCATCAATCTGCAACTTGTCTGTTGTACCCTTCCCCCGATCTCTTGTTCTTGAGCTCTTTATCCATATGTGTTCCTTGCTGGATATCAGTGTCGTTGAAAAACATATGAGAAGGACGAGCTTTGGTGAAGTTGGAGTCGACCTTGAGCATGTGATGTTCATGCCAATGGAACCATCGCGGAACCTAATCATGGTGTCTTTCATACGATTTCTGCTGGCATCATCCCTTTGTTCCGGATACCGCCTATGAAGATCTTCAGTCTAAATCTCGAGAGTTGAGTTGCCTGATTCTCCTACTCATGTATAGAGTTGATGGTGTGGGTACGGGATGGACTGATCACCCTACCCGACTCTTACTGTTCGCTCGGTACATCGAACTGGGGGATCAATGTAACTTTTCCCTCTTCTAATGGAAGTTAGAGGTGGCCTTATCGTTTGATACCTCTATCTTCGTCCTTTGTTTCTCCGGAGTGTTCTCTCGACAATCAGGAACAACGACCCTTTGTTGGTGGTGTCGCCGATTTCTAGATGGAGGACGACCCCTCGTTAGTGGTGTCGCGAGGTTCTACACGAAGCGCGAAGGATCCGATCGCCGGCCTTCCTTCCGGTACCATGAGGCGGATCTCGAGGGCGAGATCCCTTGTTAGTGGTGTCGAATTGTGGCATCCCGCAAAACCACTACTAGAAAATCGCGTTGAATTTGTGCATTGCATCGTCATCATCATGCATTGTTTGCCAAAACTATTTTCGCAAAGCCCGTTTTGTTTTCTAAAACGCCCCATCTTTAATTCAAAACCAAAACCGGGTCGCCGGAATATTTTGTTTTGCCAAATCGGTTTGCAAAAGCCTTGTTTGTAATGAATAAAATTATAATTATTTTTAGCGAGGCGGTCGAGCGGGCAGATCGACCGAACGACCACCCCGGGATTTTAAATCGGTCCAACTAGTACGCCTCTAAATCCTATAGCTACCCAGCTATCTACCCCAACCCTCTCCACCTCACTCCCACCATTGAGCCGCCACCTCACCTCTCTCCTCTTTTCCCCCAATCATCACCGCCACATCAGCCTCTCTCTCTCTCTCCTCCTTTTCTCTCTCCAGCCAACCCCACAGGCCACACAACACACTGCACGCCACGCCCGGTCCACCCCACTCACCTGCTCATGGGACCCACCCCGACCCCTGACCCACTGCTTCCACCTCTCTTCCTCCTCCGCATCCCTCTCCCATGACCTCCTCTCGCAGCCTCCTCCTCCCAGGCCAGCAGCTACCCTATCCCCACCTCACTGGCCCTCCTCTCCACCCCAACCATGGCCTTCCTCCTCCGTGCCGCTGCCGCCCAGTGAGCTCACCAGAGCTCTCCTCGCGGCCGGCGCTCCCAGCCCTTCGCGCTTGCCGCCACAAGTCGCTGGCCACATGCCCGCTTCGTCGTCGAGACCCCTCTCCGTCGCCCTCGGTTCCCCTCCGCCGCCTCCTCTCCCGTCCTGCTCGCTCTCCCACAAGCTCTGCGCCCGCTCGGCCTTGACCCCAGCGCCTGCTGCGCCGTCTCGACCTCCTCTGCCCGTCCGCCTCACGGGCCGCGAGCGCCGCCCGACTCCTCCGTCCGTCGCGGCCGCCTCCCGTGCTTCCTCCGCTCTTGCCCCGTCGCCCGTGCGGCCGCGCCGCAGCCTCCACCGCCAGTGGCCTCCTCCCGGCTGCGCCGCCGCCTCCCTGGAACCCCGGACGCCGCCTTCCCTCCGTCAGAGCCGCCACGCCGACCCCGGACGCATCCCTCCTTCTCGGGCTCCTCCCCCAGCCCGCGGCGCTGTCCCGATCTCCTCTGGCGCTGGGCTCGTGTCCTCCACCCGCAGCGAGCCTGCCTTGGTGCTACCCTTCGTCGCTCGGCCTCTCCGGTGCGTGTCCACGGCGCCTCGCGCGTCGCCTGAAGCGGCGTGTTGAGGATCACCGTCGTTGACACAGGGCCATGTGCTACCGCAACATCGCTTCGCTCGTGTCGACAAGTTGAAGAGCCATCTGCATGGAAGCTAAAAGATCATCTACACGAACCTCGGGTTGACAAGATCTTCATCATCGTCATCGATGGCGTAACGAAAGATCGATCCCGGCGCTCGGAACCCGAACCTCGCCAAGATCTTCGCCGGCCCGAATCAAGATCGCCACACGAACCCTGGACATGGAACGCCATAAACTCCTTCACGGCACCGCAACCGGAGACCGAACCCTCGACACGCCAAGATCTACCCTCGGACCCCAAGAACCGAACCGGAAGGGCGCAAAGATCGCCACGAGAACGATAAGCACTTCACCCCGGATGCCGAGACCGACTCGATGGCGCGGGCCCGACAAGACCCTCGCAATGGCAAGATCGACCCAGTGGTACCGACAAGATCTTCGTGACAACAAGATCGGCACCGACCCGGAAGAATCCGACGCACCCCGACACCGACCCAAGACCTGCTTCCGGCGGAACGCCAAGTTCTACACCAGTAGTCCGAGAACGCTTCCCCGAGAACGGACGCGTCGAACCCTGGACCCTGAGACCGACCCCGGAACCCCCGGAACCCCAAGATCGTCGAGAACCCTAAAGTGTGACCCTTATCCGAGAACCCTATTTTAAGACATAATAACAACTTGTTGCATATTGAATTGCCATCCTTGCATGCATATCTATGGTTTGGGGGCCTTATGCCGATTCACCTAATAATTAAATATGGGGCCCATATGCGGGAAAATCTGGTCTCATATTGGCCTCATTTAAATTGATGTAGCGAACCGGTACCATATTTTGGCCATGTTAAAACAACATTTAATTTGCGGGGTAGATAAATAACATGAACCCTCTAATAATTCGGGACCCGGTTCCGCTTAATCTTGACCTAATTGCATCGCTGCTTTGCCATGCCATGCATCATACATGCATCATGCCGATCTTCTGCCGTTGTATTAAATAGTGCATTCGGTGTTTATTCTAGTGATTTGCTTCTTCATGGATAAGGCCGTTGAGTTGATGTGAGCTTCACCGTTCTTCGGATGAACCTTCGCAATGTTTTTCAAAGTAGCATCTCCCCTTTCTACCTATCTTACTTTTATAGCATTTACTCCTCCTCTGTTGATCTATTGCTATCTGTGTTGCGATGCTTTAGTTTCCGCACTGTGATATACCGTAGCCCTATATTGCCTTGGACACACCCTATTACCTGTTGTTTGGTAGATAGTTGGACTTGCAGCGTCGTAGTTGCTTGCTCAAGTCTTGATGTGTGTCGTCATATGCCATTCTTGATGTATTGCCGCATGTTGATGTTGGAGATGACTCTAGTTTTATTTATCGTCACTTTAATTTATGTTTAACAACTAAAATTGAAATAAGCAGAGGCATCGGTGGGTGATAGAAAATATTTGGTTTCCGAACGCCTACTTGTGTCCCGTAAGACCCCGAGTACTTGATACCTGTTCCTTGATTTATCGCGCTATCCACATTCGGGGAGTATGGGATCCCCTAGCCGAGCTTGATTCCGTCTTATTTCTTGGGGCCACAACTAGTTTGAGGTGTTTTACGATCCTGTACTTATGCCATGCTACTTTCGTATTTAAATTGTGCGGAGCACACTGTCTTGTTAGGATCGGGACACGATTCGCGGTGTCGACAAGCCCAGCACACTTTCGGGTTCCCGATGCTCACCGTCTACCCAAACCTTGAGCCCGTCTCGAGTCGGTGGCTTCGTTGCGGGATCTACTTAAGGTGGCCTGAAATATTTCAATCTTGTGATTGTTCACGTGAAAGCCTCATTGGGTTTTGATTTGGTTTTTCCGAGGCTGATCGGCGTGTGTTGCTATTGGTGCACCCGGCCGGTAAAACTTTTCGAAAGCCGTGTCCATGGATATGGACGACTTGGAGCACAAGATCTCGATCATAGACAAGCATAACTAAAGTTTATTGTTATAAATTTGACTTATAATGACTAGTAATCAGCTTCACTATAACGGAATGGCTAATAATACGCCCACAATTGCTTGTTTGGTTTGTCGCTATGCACCATTGTACCGACTAGTAAGTATGGCAACTACAACGGAATTGGTGAATAAAAGTACCAACAACTGCTGGGTTTTGGGATTATATCATGCTATCTGTATTTGATTAGTAATTGTCGCAACTATAACGGAATGGTCAACTAAAAGTGCCCACTGCTTACTTTATCAGGACGATTATCTAAACCTGACTAGTAATTGCTGCAACGATAACTGAATAGATAAAACTGCCAACTGCGTGAGTTCCTCGGTTGACTTCCTCGACTGGTCTCGAGGGTGAAACACCAGATGGGTTTGTTTGGTGTTAGCTTCAGTTGGATCCGGATATGTCATTCTTACCCTCTCTCGATAACCTCCAGTTGTATCGAGTCTCTATAGGTTGTTTAGTGCATCTTGCCGCCGCTTGATCCACCATACCTATGTAGGCGAGGACCGCCAATTCTAGCCTCGCTGCATCGCCTCAAGATCGACGCTCCTCTTTTTCCTTTGCCCTTTGTCGGCACCCCTTTTGTTAAAGCAGGTTTTGAGATCGACGCCGTTAGCAGGGTTACCTTCCGGCTTGGCCTGGGCAGGGTTATGGACGCCATTGGTTATGCTTCAGGGCTCTTAGCCCCATTTGCATCTTGTCCGTAGCTGGACGCTCTATCGTTTTCAAGGTGATTTGGATCTTTGTATATTATATCTGTATTCTTGACTCTTGGAGTCGTGCTGTATATATATCTGTTCTGTGGGTCCCATCGAGGAATGTTGTGTAATGTTATTACTTTGCTTTCCACCCGCACGAAAGTGCCTGGTGGGCACCTTCGAATCGTTTCTATGCGGGTTTGGCGAGTTTTGCTAAAACTTGCATAGGGCCGATTCTGAGGGTGTTACAGAGGGCACGGCCAAGGGGGAGGGAGTCCTCACCCAAGTCGGCCTCCTTGGCCGGCGGTGGAGGGAGGAGGACTTCCTCCCCAAGTAGGTTTCCTACTCTCCCTCCACCAAGCAAACTTGTCGTTTGACTTTTCAAATTGGCGTTTGACTTTTCAAACTAGGATTTGATTTATCCCTTTATTTTGCTCAGCCATGATACCTAGTACATGATGCAACCATTCCACATTGTCATGACACATTCATGTACCCTTCCCCTCCGGAGTGCCGGACCTTCCGGAACCTTCTAGAACATTGCCGATGAAAACACAGGAATCATTCCCCAACTCCGAAACAGGACTTTCCTTATATGAATCTTATTCTCCGGACCATTCCTGATCTCCTTGTGATATCCCGGATCCCATCCGAGACTCCGTCTCTTACTCATCATTCCATAACTACTCAACAACATCGAATCCTTAAGTGTGTCTCCCTACGGTTCGTGAATTATGCGGACATGATCGAGACACTTCTCCGAACAATAACCAATAGAGGAATCTGGAAATTCATATGGATCCCACATATTTATACGATTACTTTGCGATCGAATGAACCACTTACATACGATACCAATTTCCCTTTGTCTCACGATAGTTTACTTATCCGAGGTTTTGATCGTCGGTATCTCTGCATACCTAGTTCAACCTCGTTACCGATAAGTACTCTTTTCTCGTTCCCGTGGTATGTGATCCCTTGTGATCCAGTCACATGCTTGCAAGCTAATTGGATGACATTCCACCGAGAGGCCCAGAGTATATCTATCCGCCATATTGATGGACAAATCCCACTCTTGATCCATGTGTCTCAACCCATACTTTTCGAACACTCAATGCCACCTTTATAGCCACCCAGTTACGGTGTGATGTTTGATGTCATCAAAGCATCCTTCCGGTGATGGTTATAAGCATGATCTCATGGTCGAAGGAATTAGGTTACTATGTATCAGAAAGCTTATAGCAATTTAACTATTAAAATGACTTGATCTTTATGCTACGCTTATCTATAGGAGTAAGTCCATCATACCATTCTCCTAATGATATGATATTGTTGTTAATAACATCTCAATGTTCATGATAGGGAAACCACAATCATCTATTAACCAACAAGCTAGTATTATGAAGAGGCTTTACTAGGGACTCTAATTTAGTTTACAAATCACACAAGTATTAATGTTTCCTTGTTAATACTGTTATAGCATGAATGTAAACATTTATCATAAACACAAAGATATAATAATAACTACATTTATTATTGCCTCTAGGGCATATCTCCAACACCATAGGCATCCACCGTAGAGTTAGAGTTGGGGTTACATAGGGTCCCACTTCCTTACCCTACATGACGATATAAAGTAGGGGCCCACCTCCCCATTGATGTTGATGACATTGCTACCACTCACCACAAATTTCATGGTCCATGCGATTAGGCAGTAATACAAACCTCTCCTCTGTAGTACGTAGCACAAAAAGTGCTAGTCCATGCGGTCATAAACCATTTGAATGTCTAATTTCAGAAAGACCCCTTTCATCCTCCTAGACTTGTCCTCATGAACGATTTCATGGAGAGCCAACACCCATCATGGATAAGCAATCCTATGAGGAAGGAAATATAAGGGTGAGTCGGTCTATACATAAATAGGTCAATCCATGATGCATACTAATACCTTCGATCCGGATTCACGGATGAAGTATAGTAGATTTTTTCCTAGTATACTTAGGTTTAATCAAACGTTGGGAAACAATGCTAAAAGGAATTAAATAAGGACACGCCTACAAAACTTTGTTTGTTCGTTTTACCTTCATTTACTGGATCTTTCTAGTTTATTTTATATTGTAGGTTGTTTCAATGGATGGAGATACGCCAAAGTTGAAAATTCACCTGTAGCTCCACATCATATGGGATAAAGATAATAATAAGCACAGTCATGTGTAATGTTTGAATAGAGATAAAATTTGTGGGTAGCACATCCCGATATACTAGAGCCCCTATGAGTCATAGGCATAGCAATAGTCTTTCAATTCAACCGTTTGCACCACAAAGTACCGGGCTACAAACAATTATTAAGTGAAAACATAGATCAAAGCCTTAAGAAGTGATGTTGTTGTTGTTGTTGTTCCTGAATGAATCGCTAAGAGAAGACCGTACAACCCATTCTGTCACTGAGTTTGCTATGAGATCGCTGCTAACCAAGTATCTCACCTCAAGCCTTTATCAATCTCAGTGTTGGGGATATGCTATATGGGTATCCTCATAGCATGTCTCTTATCCGACTAACCCGGGTGGCCCATAGTCGTAGCATGTCCTGTGGCCTGCTGGGCTGCCCAGTTAGGTAGATCTAGAAGGGAGGCCCATGCCGGATAAAGGAAGACTACGGTGGAGTCACCAGCGTACCCGGAACCTTGGAGTACAAGATACACAAGACTAGTGATAGACGGTGTAGGGCTCTGTAACCTGTCCGGCTAGGACTTTTCCCTGTAACCCTAGGACCTGACGACTATATAAGTCATGCATATGGGAGCCTTTAGGGCACGATAACTTAGACTCTCTAGTCATCTCCCACAGCGAACCTATCTCTGTAACTCGGCGTATTGCCCTTATAGTGATTTATAGCAGGAGTAGGATTCCGCCACCGTCGTGGGATCTGAACCTGGGTAAGATGTGTTACCTCGTACCCGTCAACCGTCCGCCTTACCCCACGTCTCTAAGCACGCACTGTGAGGACGCCTCCATGGCGTACTCATCGGCAATACCACGACAGTTGGCGCCCACCGTGGGGCAAGAGGCGCTTCAGGCTCTTCAGCGGGCGAGGACCAAGATCTTCGCAGGAATCGGCAAAACCGTTGCCATCGGCCGTGTTCTCTTCTCCGGCAACATTTTGATCGTCCCCCCGACGAGTTCTGGATCCCGGCAAAGACGAACCCTACGCGGTGTTCAATCGTTCCTATCGGAGACATCCACCTCTTCATCGGCGAAACCGACTCGGACACTAGTTCCCTGGGAGTCGGAGGAGCATCAAGACCCGCACGGACCGCCTATGGGCAGGATACGTTCGCGGAAGGATCGATGTCGGATCTCTCCTCGGAGTTTGCCGGCAAAGATCGAAAAGCATCCAGACCCGCACGGACCGCCTACGGGCAGGATACGTTCGCGGAAGGATCGATGTCGGATCTCTCCTCGGAGTTTGCCGGCAAAGATCGAAAAGCATCAAGACCCGCACGGACCGCCTACGGGCAGGATACGTTCGCGGAAGGATCGATGTCGGATCTCTCCTCGGAGTTTGCCGGCAAAGATCGGAAAAATTCAAGACCCACCCAAACCGCCCCTGTGCAGGATATAAAGGTGGAAGATCACTGCAAATCCGCTGGCTTTATCCGCGCGTCTGGACAACAGAGATCCAAGTTCGTCGGCGTGGCTACCATCTTCGATCTGGCGCGCTACGTTCAGAGAGAGGGCGAAAACCCCCGTGATTACCTGGCCAGGTGGCTCCATATATGAGCCGATCTGGACCACTACCCCAATGATGATGCTATCTATCAATTTGTGGAAGGACTGGACCATGGCACGCTTCTCTGACATTCTCTAAGACGGCAACAGGCGTCAGGACGCCTTACCTTCGAAGGCATGGTGAACACCGTCAACAACTACGCGGAGGCTGAAGCGGCAGCTCAAACAGCGCTTGTGCTCATTGATGGAGCCCCTCCGATTCAGCCACCACCACCATCGCCTCCGGCCGCCATCATCGTAGCAGCACCACCACCTCCAGTCATCGTCGAGGCCGTTGCACCTCCACCGCCCGTCATCGAGGAAGTCCTGGCACCCTCCGACTCTGTCATTGACGCGCTTTATGCTGATTTCAGTGCAGATTCAGAGGAAATAGACTTCAGTCCAGAAGAGCTAGACTTCGCTATGCAGGAGATGGAGGAGGAGTACTCGCGCGACGAGCAAGCTAATAACACCGTCATGTCTCGAGGGGTGTTCGTCACCATTGGGACAGCGATGGATGAAGATCAACCCAGGCAAGCTCCGCCTACGGCACTGGAAAAGGGGAAGGGACCACTTATTGCTGCCGATAATGATCGCGCAAAAGTCATGCCTCCTCCACCTAATCCAGTGCAGCAGCCGCAGGAACTCGGCACCGGTCCGAGCAACAACAACACCGCAAACTTGCCACCTCCAGCATCCACGTCGGCAGCAGCCCATGTTACTCCAGCTGATAGAGTGATGTACGGCAATCTCCTCGTCGAGCCACTAACCATTGATCATATCCGGAACATGACTCAGCTGGACGAGAAGCGCCAGCAGCTGCTGGAGGAAGCGCAAGCCATCGCGAAGCAAGGCGCTAAACTAGATCGAGACCTGGTCAATGCGCAGAAGTCCATAGAGAAAGCTAGAGCAATGGAGGCCGAGTATAAGACTCTTCTACAGCAGCAGAAGGCTAAGAAGGCTTCGGCTCGCGTCATCAACGATCCTGGTGTACGGCGCAACCTAGGATGGGCTCCCTCGAAGCCTGCACAGGACAAGCCATACATTGATAGTGAAGGCAAGCAGGTGATGCCCACCCCGCTCCTTAACCTCGCCATAGCCAAGACCCTTCTGGAGAAGGATAGATCGCCTGAGGCAGTAGAACAGGTCTATGACCTAGTGGCCAAGGCGGTAAAGCAGCAGGAAAAGGCCACCTCCCAGAGGCTTGAGTCTGACCCAGCGCTCTGCCAATCTAGCCAGTACAAACCAACAAGGGACATATCTCCTCAGGATGTCGGATCACAGACGGGTTCATCAGAACGAAGAGAGAGGGATGCGCGCAACAGGAAGGATGCTATCCCTATATCCTCCGACCACGGAGAAAAAACCCGACCTCGCCGCCCATCGCCACCGCCCCAATCCCGCCGACGTCAGGAAGATTACAAGGCTCACCATCGTATGGATATGCCCCCTCCAAAGCAGTGTGGCATCGTCATCCGCGACAACGCGGCACAGACCCGTCGGGATGAAGAGCGCCACCAAGGACACAAGAGCAGGTCACACCATGACCCTCCGTGTCCGACAAGCAACCGTGACAGGCATGAGGCATCATGGGAGGGTAACAACAAGAAGGCTAACCCACCGCCACCTCCGCCTCCGTCGTCGCCAAGCAGTCACCATGGCGGAAGAGGCCCGCGTTGTTCACGCAGCCCATCCCCTGTTGACAACAAGAAGAAGAACCCGGAGCCGTACGATGCACGTTCGCGGATCGATAAGATCCACGAGGCCCGGGAAGGACCATACCTGGGACCACGTTGCTTTGGACCTGCAATACTGTTCGCAACTTACCCCAAAGGTTTCCGGATAGACAAAACCATCAATCCCTATGACGGCACCGCCAAGCCCGCCACATGGTTGCAGGACTACGGCAACGTGGTGGAGATTGCCGGAGGCAACCCCAACATCGTCGTTAAGTAACTCTCGTTAATGTTGGCGGGTATGGCCCGTCAATGGATCGATGACTTGTCGGAGAAATGTATCTACAACTTTCTGGATATGCAAGAAGCATTCACCAAGAACTTTGAGGGTACATAAAAGCATCCCTGCACTGTGGGCACAGTCGTGCGTGCAAGAGAAAGACGAGACATCTCGCGCCTATCTCTCCCGCTGGCTGGACATGAAGAATTCCTGTGCATGAGTGCACACTCAGACCGCTATGGCCGCCTTCATTGATGGGTTGGAAAGGGGCACGTTACTCCGACATAAGCTAAAGCGCTTGCAGGACAATCATCAGCTTGACTTGAATCAGATGATTCAGTTAGCTAGTGAGTTCGCAGCTGCCGACGACGATGCTCGTGGCTCTTTGCCGGCAACGGCCATTCCAACCCAATCTCGGAGGAATAGCAGTACAAAGCGGAAAACCGCTCCAGAAGAAAAGCAATCTACCGACATGGTCGCTATGACTTTTTGCGGGGCGAGACAACATGGCCGAGAAGGGAGGCGCAGCGAACGAGGAAGTGAAACCAACTCGGCGCCGCTCCACGTTCCCCAAACGTACGAGGAGTACCGCGATATGTCGTGCCTCGTACACCTCGATGTCAACGGCAAGGCCACCCATACCAATCGACACTGCAAGTTCGTCAACGACCTCAAGGAAGACCCGGAGTCCGGCTACAAGCAAAGTCGGAAGAACAGACCATGAGGCAAGGGCAAGGGGAAGAAGAAGGAGGAGTCCAAGGATTCAAGTGACATGGACGAGGCGTTGACCCCAAGCACGCCGCCAAGAGCGGCGACAAGGCAAGAACCCTTCGCAAAGAAGGCCCGATCTACCACACTTTCCTTGGCACCCCACCGTCCAAACAGAAGACCTCTCTAAGGATCTGATGGCCTCTCCCCAGTTCCCCAATACCGTGCTGGTTGGAGGTTCCAATAACTTGGGACAGACGGACCACCCAAACCTTGTGCCCACGGAGAACCACGATGCGCCATGGTCATCAACCCATTGATTGACGGCGTGGAGTTCGTAAAGTGCATGGTGGATAGTGGATAGTGGAAGCAGCATCAACATCATGTACCTGGATACACTGCAGAAGATGAACTTGACGGAGGCAAACCTAAGGCGGACCAACACCGTGTTCCATGGCGTAGTTCCTGGTCGGGAGGCTCGGTCCCTTGGGTGCATTACGCTTCAGGTAGCCTTTGGCGACGTTAATAATTACCGCCAAGAGCGCATGACCTTTGAGGGGGTCCCCTTCAAGAGCGTGTACCACGTCATATTCAGCCACGACATATTCCACACGTTCATGGCCAAGCCATGCTTCGTCTACAACAAACTCAAGATACCCAGACCAAATGGTGTCATCACCGTATTCGGAAGCTTTACCAAGGCAAGGGACTGCGAGATCAACGAAGCAGCCGTTGTGTAAAGCCCTCTCTACAAATAAGAATTCAAGGAGATCCAGAGCAAGGTCAATGACTCAGAGATGCCCGCATCAAAGAAGCAGATCTCCGACTCCGCTCCTGCGTTCAAGGCCGCCATCGAGACCAAGCCGGTGGAACTTGTGGTAGGAGATGCCTCCAAGACCGTCGCCATTGGGACGAACCTGGATCCCAAATAGGAAAGTGTGCTTGTCGAGTTCCTCCGTGAGAATAGGGACATCTTTGCCTGGCAAACTGCCGACATGAAAGGTGTACCTAGGGAACTTGACGAGCATAGCTTAAACATAGATCCAAAATGTAAACCAGTGAAACAACCTCTACGACGTTTCGGAGTTGAGAAGAGACGCGCCATTGGCAAAGAGATAGCTAGGTTAGTTAAGGCTGGGTTTATCCGAGAAGTCCTTCACACCCGATCCTGTACTTGTCCCCAAAAAGGGAACCAATGAATTAAGAATGTGATTGATTACACCGGCTTGAACAAAGCATGTCCCAAAGATCCGTTTGCTTTGCCTCGCATTGACCAAGTCATTGACTCGATGGCTGGCTCGAAACTTTTGTTTTTTCTCGATGCATACTCAGGATACCACCAGATCAAGATGAGGAAGTCAGACCAATTGGCCACTTCGTTCACTACCCCGTACGCCACGTTTTGCTATGTCATAATGCCCTTTGGGCTAAAAAACGCAGGTGCTACCTACCAGCGGACAATGCAACGTTGCCTTCATGACCAAATTGGTCGGAACGTTCACGCCTATGTGGACGATATCGCGGTGATGTCTAAAAAGTCAAACGACTTAATCTCTGACTTAAAAGAAACCTTTGATAATCTCCGAAAATACAACATGATGCTTAACCCTAAGAAGTGCGTCTTCAGGGTTCCAGCCGGCAAATTGTTGGGTTTCATCGTTTCCCAGCGCGGAATAGAGGTCAACCCGGAGAAAATCAAGGCCATCTTAAACATAAACCGTCTGACATGCCTAAAGGACATTCAATGACTAACAGGTTGCATTGCAGCAGTTAGTCGGTTCGTCAGCCGACTTGGAGAGAAGGCTTTGCCGCTGTACAAGTTGCTGAAGAAGGCGGACAAATTCACATGGATAGATGAAGCAGATGCATCATTTAAGTAGCTCAAGGAGATTCTTTCCTCAGCACCCATCCTTGTAGCACCCGAGCCTGGAGATCCCCTGTTAATTTACATGGCGGCAACCAACCGGGTTATTAGCATCGTCGTCATGGTAGAGCAGAAGGAACCAGGCTACGAGCACGGAGTTCAACAACCAGTTTACTATGTAAGCGAGGTCTTGATGGAGTCCAAGCAGCGTTACCCGCACTACCAAAAAATATCTTATGGAGTATTCCTCACTTCTCGGAAGCTGAGGCATTACTTTCAGGAGCACCCAATCACAGTAGTGAGCAAGACTCCATTGTCCGACATTATCAATAACAGCGACGCTACAGATAGGGTCGCAAAGTGGGGCATTGAGCTTGCCGCCTTCGAGATCACCTACAAAATACGCGACGCTATCAAGTCACAAGCCTTGGCGGATTTTATTGCAGATTGGACGGAGATGCCGGATGCTACTCCGTTGCCAGAACCAGAGTACTGGGTGATGCACTTTGACGGATCAAAGTTGCTCAACGGCTCGGGGGCTGGTGTACTTCTACAGTCACCAAAAGTAGATAATTTGCACTACGTTCTGCAGATCCACTTCGAGGGTACAAACAACATGGCGGAGTATGAAGCACTCATTCACGGACTACGTGTAGCCAAGGATATTGGCATCAAGCGCATAGTTTGCTGTGGAGATTCCGACTTGGTTGCCCAGCAGGTGGCTGGCACCTGGAATGCGTGGAACCCTATGATGGCGGCATATCGCGACAAAGTGGACGAGATAGCCAAGATATTCTTGGGCTACGACGTCAAGTATGTACCTAGGGAGCAAAACGAGGCGGCTGATCTACTATCTAAGCTTGGATCAGGGTGCAAGCAAATCCCGCTAGGAGTTTTCCTAGAGCATCTACGCACACCATCCGTGAAGGGCGCCGACATCGACAACCCGAGTAGAGCTGACTCTTTCGTCAACATGGTGACAAAGATCCCTCCGGCTTGGACAAAACCGTTCATGGAGTATCTCGATCACAGAACTTTGCCCGACGACGAGGTCGAAAGACGGCAAATAGTACGGCGAGCAAAGGGTTATACCATAATCAATGGGCAACTCTATAAAAGGAGCACTACTTGTGTATACCTAAACTGCGTTTCCCAGCTAGAAGGTATGGAAATCCTGCACGAGATCCATCTCGTAGATTGCGGGCATCACTCCGCTCCTCGATCATTGGTCGCGAAAGCCTTCCGGCAAGGATTCTACTGGCTGACCACGAAGGCGGACGCCGACAAGCTGGTTGAGACATGCACGGGATGCCAATATTATGCCCGACAACCACATGTTCCTGCTGAAGAATTGCGAACAATACCAATAACTTGGCCGTTTGCGGTCTGGGGGCTAGACATGGTGTGACCGTTACAGACGGCACCGTGTGGATTTACGCATCTGCTTGTAGCAGTTGACAAATTCACCAAATGGATAGAAGCTAAACCCATTAGAAAGCTTGATGGGGCAACTGCCCTCAGGTTTGTCCGAGATCTAGTGGTGAGATTTGGTCTCCCACATAGCATCATCACCGACAACGGAAGCAACTTGTCACTCGGAGAAGTGGAGGCCTATTGCTGGGACAAAGGCATCCGACTTGACCTTTCATCTGTGGCACACCCACAATCCAATGGTCAGGTTGAGCGAGCCAATGGGTTAATTCTGCATGGAATCAAGCCATGTCTTGAGGCACCGCTACATAGAGCAGCTGGAGCCTGGGCGGAAGAATTACCATCTGTGCTGTCGAGTTTATGAACTACACCCAACAGATCCACCGGCTACACCCCTTATTTCATGGTATATGGAGCAGAAGCAATCCTACCTTCCGACATCCTCCACGATGCACCAAGAGTTGCCGCCTACAACGAAGATGACGCTGAAGAATCTAGACGTCTAGATGTGGACCTTCTCGAGGAGGAGCGCGTTTTGGCATGCCAAAGATCCGCCATCTACCAGCAGAAGCTACGCAGCTACCATAGTCGCCGAGTTCGGCATCGCTCGTTTAAACAGGGGGATTTAGTGCTCCGACTTAAGCAAAAGAAGTCACAGAAATTATCCCCGCCATGGGAAGGACCGTTCATCATAAGCAAGGCGCTGCTCAATGGGTCTTACTACCTTGTTGACAATCGTGAACTCAAGGATATACCCAACAAGGATGATAAGCGTAAGCGACGTGATCCGGATGATGACTACCCGGAGCTTGATCGGCCATGGAACATAGCACAACTACGTCCTTTCTACACTTAGCATTTTTTATCTAATTGTGTAATTCTTATATGATCAATGAAATAAAGCTCTTTGGTTCACTCATATTGCTTAGTCTTTTACCTCCTTTAGTGTTCATTTTTGGATCATATAAAACCTTTATGCACAAGTCTTGCGATTGCACTTGTGAAGTTCCGCCTACGGGTGTTAGCTTAAGTTTTCTGGTCTACACATTCTTTGTCGTTTTTATGTGGATTCTGGAGTAGTGACTTTCGGCACTTATTGTCGGCGATTTTGCGCTCAGGTTATTGACGGTGCCATTGGGCATTATCACCTAAGCGCATGGTTCCGAAAACGAGTCTTCAGACTCACGAAAAGTCAAGCATAAGAACCAGAGTAATGGATAAGCCAGCACTTGCTTAAAAAATATATACATGCTGAAACTTAATTCTTAAGTAGCAGGATACGACAACCATTGTTTTCCGCCTTAAGATTACATCAACAAGTTTTTTCCCGCGCACACTCCATAGGTGAAACAGAAATTACAAAGTGTTTTTCATTCTTTGGGCGCAGGAGACTTGGAGGCCGCATCATCACCAGCCGGAGAATCACCCTCAACGTCGGCGCTGTGATGAGACTCGGAGGAGTCCTGGTTGATGTTGTCAAGAAGTTCCTGGGCACGAAGACGTCAACGTCCACCAACTCGGCAACCCTGGTGTCATAACCCACGAGTGATGACAGGATGGCTTCATGATCGATCTCCTTGCCATCATCATCCACGTCGGGGATACCAGACGTCACCGTGTCGATGTCGGCATCTTCATAGTGTGCCTTCACCATAGACAGCGCCATCCTTGCGCCAGCCCGTGCGCATGAAGCTTTCCAGCTTGCAACACGCTCGGGGGCTCGGCGGAGAATCTCTGAGTACTTCGTCATGGAGTCCGAGGCCTTGATATAAATCTGGAGCGGCTTGGCAATCTCTTTGGCTTGGGCGATGGCGGTATTGATGAATTTGCCGGCAAGAACCATGCATTCCTTGTCCGAAGGAGGCGAGCGGGTTAAACCCATGGGCGCTGAAAATTCCGACAAGGCTCGCATGAGTTCAATAAACTCTAAGTATCCAGACTACAGAAATACAAGGCGGAGGACACTAACTGAAGATGCTGGCCTTAGCCTGCCAGACGGTGTCCGCCAAGGATTCCTTCTCTTGTTGGAGGAGCTTAAACGCCTCGCTATGGCGAAGGTTTTGCTCATCAGCAGCTTGCTTCTGATCCTTTAGGATCATAAGCTCCTCCTTCAAGCGATTGATCTCCGCGGAGGCGGAATCCTGCAGGGCTTTCATGGAATCCTCGTGCATCTTCAGCATCTCCTTCCTCTCCTCCTTTAGGATCTTGTTCTCGCTGTCCAGCTGCTGGATATGCTTGGACTGCTCGACAATGTCCTTGGCCTTGGCAAAATGTTCTGCAAGTCGGAGAAAACCACGTATATAGTGAGTACTCGTAGAGTATGGGCACAAAAGAAAGACGGAAATGCGCAAAAAGAAAACAGACTCTTGTTTTTGATGATCTGTTCCTTCAAGATGGCAGTTTTACCCTTTTCGGCTTCAAGATCTGCGCGCATCTTCTGGTACTTGTCGTTGGCCATGCCTCGCTGAGCATTCTCATTCTGTGGAAACAAATACAAAGTTAAGTTGTTGTGCGGTCTCCTGGGAGCCCCTAGTCGGAGATTTTCCATCTAGGCGCTCGGGGGCTACAACGAAAGTTTTTTAACTTAGCAATATGCTTAGATTTTCTTTAAAGCATCTAGTCGGAGCTACTTCAGTTATCGATTAAAATCTTGGGGGCTACAATATAAAATTTTAGCTTGGAAAATGCTTATCTTTTCTTTAAGCATCTAGTCGGAACTAAATCAGTTACAACTAGAGGCTTGGGGGCTGCAGCATTGAAAATTATGAACACTGTGTATGCTACTCTTAAAGCATCTAGTCGGAATAATTCATTCCATCTAAATGCTTGGGGGCTACAGTGAGAGTTTTTTCTAACTTAGTCACTCTTAGAGCATATAGATGCAAAACCTATGGTTTTCCGTCTACATCCTCGGGGGCTACAGTGGGATAATCATACGAAATGCAAAAGGTAAAGTAAAACTTACAAGTGCAATGATCTTGAGGTTTGTAGCGCTCTCGGCTAGCAGCTTGCCAAAGGAAATGATATTTCCTCGCAAGATGTCTGCTTGTTGGAGTAGCTCCTCAAGACCGCACGTCGGAGATGACGGCACTCCTCCAGGAACCAGAGTTGTGTTACTCGGCGTGAGCGCCGGGTAAACTACCTTCGGAAACTCAAAGGGTTTCTGGGGATCAGAGGTGCCACCTTCGGCAGAGGTACCAGCTCCCACCACCGCCTTGCCGCTACCAATGGAATCCTTAGCCGGAGCTTCAGCCATTTGAAGAGCAGCGCTCTCCTGCGTCGCCTGCTCACCAACAACAGCTAGTTCGGTAGAGGCGCCAGAATCCACTTCCATGGCGGAAGGGCCTGGTGCCTCCTGGACTTGGGAGCTTGTCGGAGCGGAGGAGGGCTTGACGGCAGGAGTAGCAGGGGTGATGGCGGGGGAGGAGTCGCGATGCAGCATATCTTTGATATTTCTAGAAGCCCCAAGAGTCTTGGAGGACTTCTTGAGGCTGGTTGTGGCTTTCTTCCTGAAACGTGCAAAATGCGTAAGTACAGGAATAAGACAGATAAATAGGACAATGTTGGAGAATGAGAGTCTTACACTAGGGGGGCGCTTTGGCAAACATCCCGGTGGCTTTCTTCTTTTCCTCCTCCATGGTGGGAGTACTCTTTTTGGAGGCTCCACCCTCCGTCTTCTTTTTCTTGCCTCCATCGGCAGCGTCAGAGGTGGAGATCTTCCGCTTTCGCGCTAACGGGGCATCGTCGTCGGACACGACCGTGAATTCCTTCATCTTTGGATCATAGATTTGGGCAGCCAGGTTGTCCTCATCTAGGTCGCTAAGCTGTTAAGTAAGAAATCACCGTGTTAGATAAGATGGCACTGGCAAGACGGAGAAACTGGAGCAATGTCATACACAGAAAATAAATACCTACCTTTGGGCACTTGCCGTCTACGTACATAAAGCGGGTGATGGTGAAGCCACGCTTCTTATCCTTCACCTTGACGATGTCCTTCAGACGGAGCTTGACGGAGTCGCTCGAGAAGTTATCCACGGAGATCCGAAGGGAATCATTTCGATCACCCGTGTACTCGTGCATGAACTTCACGCGGTGCTGCAGGGGTTGGATTCGCCTGATGAACCAGCACATGGCTAGGTCCAAGCCGGTCAAACCCGCCTCTATGAACCACTCGATCCGCCTTATTGCGCGAGAAGCGTTGAGGTCGGAGGGAAGGGAGGCATGGGATCTCCATGTGGAAACTTCAGCAGGGGCTCCATCCACGAAGTCCGGGTACGTCACTTCTCGGCCCGCCAAAGGAATGTCGGGGACGTAGAAGTACGTCCGCTGCCAGTTTTTGCACGACTCGTGGCCGACGATGTCGGGGAACCGCCGGCCAGGTCGGATCTTGAAGCTTATGGTGCCGCAGTTCCTAAGCTCCTCCCTACTATGTCTGGCTTCATGTTTGACAGTGAAGAAGTACACGAACAAGTCTAGCCTAGGCTTAATTCCTAGGTAACCCTCACAAAGTGCCGCGAAGTTGCTAAGCACTAAGATACTATTGGGGGAGAGGTTATGGGGTTGGACTTTGAAGTGGTTCAAGACAGGAGAAGAAGTGGGGATGGGCGAGAACGCCAAGATACCGGTGAGCCTTGAGGTACACCTTTTCTCCGGCTTGGGGAGAAGGTGTCACCTCGCCGGCCGGCCCCGCCCGCCAGGAAAGCCCCTCCGTCGCGGGAAGGTAGCCTTCGGCGACCATCTCTTGGATGTCGCGACCGGTGATGTCCGAGCCGTGCCAGTCTCCCTTGTGCGAGTCTGGTTCCTCTTCCAGAGGCTCCAGCGCCGCCAGATTGTGGTCACCGCCGGTGGTTTCAATCACCGCCGATGCGGGGATGACCAGGCCCTCTGGGGGCACGGCGACGGAGCTCACCGGCTTCGCCTTGGCTTCGCTCGGTGCCGCCATCGACGGGAAGGAGCTGCTGCTGGCCATGGAGGACTGGCATGATGAGATTGGTTCAGAGAGAGGCTAGGGTTTCTTCGAGGTTTTCCGTGGAGACCTCGAGGAGGTGTGCGGCTGGAGTAAGAATATGATGACGCGAGAGAATGGGGTGAAAAAGTGGTAAGTGTATCACGGTTACTATTTATCTTACTCTGCGTCAAGATTCGTGCAGCTAATCGGACGGTTGCCGCGTAGACGACGTGTTCGTGAACGTGCGCGGTAATTTTGTCACGTCTCCAACCGTCGCCGCCAATGGTTCGTATCGCTCGCGCGGGAAAATCAGATATGATTGTGTTCTCTGCATGTGTGAGTTACGAGGCGTTGCTGATCTACAGCCTACGTCGTCATAACTGACATGGTAGATGAGTCGTCCCATCGAAGATTCCGGCGTGGACGGATTTAATCCGACTACGGAAGCGTACGATGGAAGATTCAACATTTCTCCGACTTACTCATAGAAGATGGAGAAACCTTTGCAGGGTTCTTTGGGAGGACTACAAGATATTGCTTGACGATTTGCCGACATCCATCTAGACGGAGCATTCCACGAGAAGAGGAAAGACGGCGCAAGATCTCGGAGTTCTCCGGGGGCTACTGTTGGGGATATGCTATATGGGTATCCTCATAGCATGTCTCTTATCCGACTAACCCGGGTGGCCCATAGTCGAGCATGTGGCATGGCCTGTGGCGGCCAATTAGGTGGATCCGGAAGGAGGCCCATGGGATAAAGGAAGGCTACGGTGGAGTCACCAAGACCTTGAGCCTTGGAGTACAAGATACACAAGACTAGTGATAGCGGTGTAGGACTCAGAACTGTCGGCTAGGACTTTTCCCTGTAACCCTAGGACCTGGCGACTATATAAGTCGGGCCTATGGGAGCCTTTAGGGCACGATAACTTAGACTCTCTAGTCATCTCGCACAGCGAACCTATCTCTGTAACTCGGCGTATTGCCCTTATACTGATTTATAGCAGGAGTAGGATTCCGCCACCGTCGTGGGATCTGAACCTGGGTAAGCTGTGTTACCTCGTACCTGTCAACCGTCCGCCTTACCCCACATCTCTAAACACGCACTGTGAGGACCCCTCCATGGCGTACTCGTCAGCAATACCACGACACTTAGGGGCCTTGGGTACCTACAAGTCCAAATATCGAGACAAGAGACAGAGAAACAAAGATACAAATATCTTATTCAAACATTACACAATACTCCCATATATTAGATGCACATAATCGTTGCAAGGTTTCACCCCAACCCACAGACCGTGAGGACTACTCACTCATAACAATAAGATGAAGGATAGAAAACAGTGTGCAAAATACTTAGACTGAAACCAAATATTCTTACAATGGTCTCCGAATCACAAGGAGATCTCAAGTACAAGATAATGGCCATGTCTATGGAGAGGATGAACTATGGTGGTGGATCTCCTTTGGTGGTGTTGTGATACAATATGAGAATGACGGCTGACATGGTTATACCCTATGGGTACACGACATTAGCATACCTGGTCTAGTCCAAGGAAGGCCCACATTAACATACGCGGCCTATGGATATTTTCGGGTGGCCTAAGCCCATGACATCTTCGGATCCTTGGAGATCAAGACTAGAACAAATAGAATATTCGAAGGGGCAAACCCTAAACTTGTAACCGACTCGATCTGTGCCCGAGACCTGCCTAACTCTATATAAAGGCTAGGAGGGCACGACGAGGAGGGCCAATCCTTTTTCCACCGCATACACACCTCCACGCCAGATTGCATTTGCGCACTCCTGTAACCTTCGGTTCCGCCGTAATCAAGAGCACACAAGAAGGAGTAGGGTTTTCCCTCCGGGGGCATGAACCTGGTTAAATCTCGTGTCCCCTGGTTGCTTATCTCTTAATCGTTCCGCGATCTCCAGCACCCCCATCTTCTCCAAAACCCAAGCTCATAACAATGGGCATTGACGAGTCGAAACCTCGTCAATTGGCGCCGTCTGTGGGAATCAGGGGCGCTGATTGTGCGATCATGACGGTCCCGACCAAAGCGATCTACAACTCCCCGTCAACAGAGATTCATCTCCTCTTCGGCAATTTCGACTTCACCGCCCACTCGCCAGCCACCATGAAGGACATCGAGCCCGTAGGCGATGGGCTCGAGATTCTGTTCGGGAGCTTCTGCTTCCAGGTGGGACAGACCGTCACTCTCTGCCTCCCGGAGGGTGCCACTGCCATCGATCAGGACCACCTCGTGGGCCCCGCATCCTAGCGTGCTACGCATGTCAACATCGACAGATGAGTCATACGACAGCAGCAGCTGCAACTCAGATCTGTGCGACCCTCCGTCGGGTGAAGGAACCTACGGTTCCGGATCCGAAAGCTGCGGAAGCAGCGATCCAATCCACGAGCTACCAGTGCGCCGTGGTCATCCAAAGCAACGTGGATCAACCAGCAGGTTCGAGTTCCCAAGTGCCACCACCCAACCCACAGGGTAGGAACGGGGGAAATAGGAGGCAACCATCCCCCCACCCAACGAGGATGATCCCGATGCCCATCGAAAAATTCACCTCAGCGAGGAAGGATGGCACCAGGCACGCGAAGCCGTGGCGGGCAACAAGATCCTGCCCGTGGACGCTTTACGGGACCTGTTGATGGCATACCACCTGCTCCTCATCGAAGAGCATAAAAAGCAGGTGAAGATGTAAGAGGTACTCGACAAACGCAAGCAAGCGGCCTTGGAGTCTAGTGCACGGAGAGTTGCGCTCTCTGCCGCTGGGGGATCCAGCTCACATGGTAACAACGCCAACAAGCATCATTCTCGCATAGAGCACATGGATCCCGATGCACATCACGAGGTCACTCAAACCCTCAACACGTCCTTCATGGAGATGGACGCCAACGACAACGTCATCCCGAAGACGTCGCAGGCTGAGATCGTGGAAGCCACTACATATCTTGCGTCCCATCCACCTCCGGTGGGGGACCCGAAGAGAGCTATGCACAAGTCCGCACTAGTCGAACTCGGACTCGTTGGAGCTGCGCTCCACGAGGAGGCTCCTATGGAGCCAAAGAAGAAGGCTACGGACAAATTCAACTGTAGCCCCACACCCTCATTTGACGAGGACGAGCACGATCTGCCTCAACGATGCAAGATCCCAAGACATCGCAGCCGTGACTATGACGCTCGAAGCGACCTCACTTAGCGCAAGGTCGACAAAGCACGTGCCAAACACGCATGCTCATCCGAATCCGAAGAGGATGATGATGGAGAACTCTGCAGAGCTCGATGCTTCAGCAGATCTGTTCGGCGAACACGGATGCCGAGAAACTTCAAGCTTCCTTCGGACACTCCGAAGTTTGACAGCACGCAGGACCCTAAGACATAGCTCAGCGACCACCTATCGTCCTTCAAGCTGCACGGCGGAAACAAAAACACTGCCCTGCAGTGCCTTCAGCTGCAGCTGACAGGCGCAGCCCGGATCTAGCTCAGGATCCTGTCCTCGGGTTCCATCCGAAGCTAGGAGGAACTGGCATACAGTTTCATCTGAAACTTTAAGGGTACCAGCAAGAGGCCAGCCTCGATCGAGGAGCTGTGGGTCTGCACTCAACGAAAGGGCGAATCCTTTCGCTCGTACATACTATGATGGTCCAACATCAAGAACTCTACGACACACATCTCCAAGGAGAGAACGATCGATGCCTTCTAAGATGGCGTCAAACGCCAGGACTTCATGGAAGAACTTGGGCGAGTCAAGCCCAAAACACTCGACCACCTCATGGACATGGCCAACAGGTGGGCAGATGGCGAAGATTTCGTCCACCGAGCACATTCGGACAAGAAAGATGACTAGGTCGTAGACTTGAGCGCCGTAGCAAGCGAAGATCGCGTGTCTACGACGATCGCGACAAACCCGACATGGTTGCGGCTGGCTACACCAAGCGCCGCAACAAAAACAACCGTAGCAGCGGCGGATACCGTGGAAACAACTTCCGCGATGGAGGACGCCCAACGCAAACGTGGCAGCGCCGCGGTCGTGACGACGAACCCTCGGCATACAAAAATTGTCGGGCCCATGCACCATCCACTTCTACATCTACAAGAAGGATGACAAAAAGAAGGCCAACCACATGCTCAAGGACTACCGCGAGTTCCAGAAACTCGGCGAGGGCTTCGCCCAGGTGAGACAGCAGATCCCGAACCCTGGGTTCGGACACGCACCCGCACCAGGCAACATCGCCAACAGAGCTCCTCCACCACCACCCGTGGGACCTTTGAATCACGCGATCACGCTCGTGCAAAACAACAACGTAAACGGGTACCCCGTGCCAAAAGGGTCCCTGATGATCCAAAAGGGACGCCCAACAAACAGGGTGCAAAATAAGATCACCCGCCAAGTCAACCTGGCTATGACCGCCCTACCCGCAATACCTGAGTACCTCAGCGGTTCGGAGTCCTGCATCACATTCAGTCGTTTGGATCACCCCCGCCAGATCCCACGCCCAGGTCATGCTGCCCTGGTGCTCAAGGCGCAAATTAGAGGGTTTGAGATGAGCCGCGTCTTCATGGACGGCGGTTACGGCATCAACCTAATGTTCGCTAGCACCCTAGCAGCAATGCGGATCCCGCTGTGCAATCTGGAACAATCCGACACAACATTCCACTGTATAGTCCCATGGAAGGGCATATTTCCCCTGGGAAAAATATGGCTCGATGTCATCTTCGGCAAACCCGACAACTTTCGGTGTAAGCGGCTCGAGTTCGAAGTGGTGGACTGGCCATCACAATACCATGCCATCCTCGGGCGCGTGGCAGATTCCTGGCAGTACTGCACTATGCGTACCTGCTACTCAAGATGCTTGGACCTAGGGGCGTCATCATGGTCCAGGGCAGCTTCACCCGATCCGACCATTGCGACAGGGACTTCAATAGAATCTCCCAGTCGTTCGGCATGCAGGAGGATCTCACAAGGCTTCGAGAGGTGACAAACAACGGATCACCCCTAGTCTCCAGGCAAAACGCACCAACCATGTCATTCGACTCAACAGTCAACACGAAAAAGGTGCAAGTCTACCCGACGGACGCCTCCAAGACGGCGTTGATCGCTAATGACCTCAGCCCCGCATAGGACAGCGCGCTCGTCGAATTCCTCCGTGAGCGCTGGGAAATCTTCGCCTGGTGTCCTGCGGACATTCCAGGAGTTCCCAAGGAATTCGCCGAGCACGCACTCAATGTGTTTCCAGATGCCAAGCCCATCAAACAGTCCATCCAACGATTGTCCGAGCCATGGGCCGAAGCCGTCGGAGTCGAAGTCAACAGAATGCTTGACGCCGATTTCATCCGGGAGATCAAGGAGAGCGAGTGGCTGGCAAACACTCTGTTGGTCCCTAAAAAGGACATGGACATCCTGCGGATGTGCGTGGACTTCACATCGCTCAACAAGCACTGCCCGAAGGATCACTTCCCTCTCCCTCGGATCGATCAGATCATCGATTTGACTGCAAGATGCGAGAAACTCTCCTTCCTCGACGCCTACTCAGGCTACAATCATATTCGACTGAAGGTCGAAGATCAGGAGAAAACGGCGTTCATCACACCATTCAGAGTATTCTGCTACAACACAATGCCTTTCGGGCTGAAGAACGCAGGTGCCACGTACCAGTGGTTCATGCAGGCATGCCTGAAGAGCCAGATCGGCTGCAACATACAGGTCTGTGTCGACGACATAGTAGTCAAGACAAGGGAGGCTAAGACATTGATCAACAATCTCCACGAGACGTTTGACAACCTCGATCACTATAAGATCAAGCTGAACCCAAAAAAGTGCGCCTTCGGCGTCCCATCTGGCCAACTGCTTGGCTACTTCATCTCTCAGCGAGGGATTGAGGCTAACCCGAAGAAAATCCGGGCCATACTGGCCATGGAGAAGTCGAAGAACCTCAAAGGTGTCCAACAACTAGCTGGGCGCATCGCGGCGTTGAGCAGATTCATCAGCCGCATGGGTGAGAAGGCCCTGCCTTTCTACCAGCTGCTACACAAAGCAGAAAAATTCGAGTGGACGCCTGAAGTAGACGACGCATTCCAGGATCTGAAGCGGCTGCTCTCCACCTCGCCCGTCCTGGTCACACCAAAGGAACGTGAGCCTCTGCTGCTATACATAGCAGCCACGCATCAGGTGGTCAGCACCGTGCTCGTGGTCGATCGACCCGAAGATGGCAAGACCCATGGGGTTCAACGCCCAATCTACTACCTCAGCGAGGTACTGACACCAACAAAACAGAGGTACCCTCACTACCAGAAACTCGCCTACGGCGTGTTCATGATGGCTCGTCGGCCGAGCCACTACTTCCAGGAGCATCAGGTGATGGTCGTCAATGAGGCGCCACTGAACAACATCCTTAACAACCCCGAAGCCACTGGACGCGTAGCCCTATGGGGCATCGAGCTGTCCCCTCTCGACATAGTCTACGAGAAGCGCCATGCAATCAAATCTCAGGTCCTCCCGGATTTCCTCGTCCACTGGATGGAGCTACGGCTGCTGGACACCCCAGATATGACACAATCATGGACGATGCACTTTGACGGCTCCAAGCGCGAGGCTAGAGCAGGAGCCGGTGTCATACTGATGTCCCCACAAGGCAACAAGATGAAATACGTCCTCCGGATGAAATTTTGGGCCTCCAACAACGAAGCTGAATACGAGGCCCTCATCCACGGCATGAAGATGGCCAAGATCTATGGCACAACGCGCCTAGTCATCTACAGTGACTCGAACCTCTTCGTCCAATAGATGATGAACGAGTGCGATGCACACGCCGCTAACATAATCGCGTACCGCGCGCTCTACAACTCACTCGAAGGAGACTTTGACGGCTCTGAGCTTCGGCATGTTGGAAGAGAAAGCAACGAAGAAGCCGATAGACTCGCCAACATCGGCTCCACCTGCGCACGGGTACCGCCAGGTGTGTTCCCTGAACAAATCTGCGTGCCTTCCATCAAAAGGAATTTCCCCAAGGGATCACCTGAACAGGCAGAGCACTCGGGGGATGCGCTACCCGAAGGACAAGAAGGACCCGAAAAGCTCGACACGGAGGTCACGTTGGTTAACCTGATGCAGGTCATGGCAATCGAAGAAACGTAGACGCAACCATACCTTCGGTACGTAATAAACAGAGAATTGCCTGATGACCCGACAGACGCCCGACGCATATCCTGCCGATCCAAGGCCTTCACCATCATCAATGGCGAGCTGTACAAGCACAACATTTCGGGTGTACTCCAAAGGTGTGTCACCATCGGTGACGGAAAAACCATCCTCCAAGACATCCATGAGGGCATCTGCGGCCATCACGCGGGCAGCCGCGCCCTCGTCGCCAAAGCTCTACGAGCTGGGTTCTACTGGCCAACAGCCATGAACAATGCCAAGGACATCGTCCAAAGGTGCAACGGCTGCCATAAGTTTGTAGATAAACAACACGCACCAGGATCAGATCTCAGGCCCATACCCCTGGCCTGGCCCTTCGCCCAATGGGGCCTCGACTTGATCAGAAAACTGCCGAAATCCTCGAAAGGAGGCCACGTCTACCTCCTGGTCGCATTCGACAAGTTCACCAAGTGGATCGAAGCAATGCACGTTACCAACCAAAAGGGCAAAACGGCCGTGAATTTCTTCGAGTCCATAATCCACAGGTTCGGCGTGCCGCACAGTATCATCACGGACAACGGGTCGAACTTCATCTCCAAATAATTTCAGGACTTCTGCGAAGGCCTTGGGATCAACATATCATACGCCTCCGTGGCGCACCCGCAAACCAAGGGGCAGGTCGAAAAGGCCAACGGCCTCGTAGGCGGCGGCATCAAGAAACACCTACTCAGCCTACTCGAACGCCTCGCGGGAGCCTGGGCAAAAGAGATACCCTCCTTCCTCTGGAGCTTGCGCACGACACCAAATAGCTCAACGGGCTACACACCATTCTTCATGGTACACGGAGCCGAAGCCGTGTTACCTGCAGAAGTACGCCATAAGGCCCCACGGGTCATCGCCTACAGCGAAGCCGAATTGACGGCCGCACTCGAAGACGCCATCAACACACTCGACGAGGCACATGGCATCGCCGTGGCTCGCTTGGCGGTCTACCAGAAAAGCCTCCGCAACTATCACAGCCGCCGGCTGCGCCCAAGGTCCTTCGTCGAAGGAGACCTCGTCCTGCGACTAAAGCAAGAGCGTCCGAAGAAGCTCGAGTCACCCTTGGAAGGACCCTACGTCATCACCGAAGTCATCCCAGGTGGCGCCTACTGCCTCAAGCACGTGGAGTCTGGAGTCGCATACTCCAACCCATGGAACATCGCACAATTGCGATGCTTCTACCCCTAGCTATCCCTCTTTACTTTCAATAAGGCTACTCAGCCGAACAATGTACCTCTTCATTACGATATGAATAAAGCTAAGTGTATCGCCCGAAAATTTGTCCCATTTTCTCACACTACTTTCTGTTGCAACACACTCAGGGGCTCTGCCTCACCTCACGACTTCGTCGACTGAGCATAACGCATGTAAACATGAGTAGCTGACCACGTCAGGCTAACGAAAAGGGCATGCATACAACCAAGCACCATGTGCTAATACAAATAACCTTTACAACAAAGGGCACAACAAGCCCACTCGAAATATATACAAGTTTTACATCTATCCTTTTTACAGGGCCTACCTATTCTGAAGGATCACCTGCGCCCGATGCTCAAAAAGATCTACAACCTCTTCGGCATACTGCCTAACAGCCGCGTAATGAGGGCGCATGTCCCATAGGCCACCCTCTGGACGAGGGGGCGGCCCAGACGCAAGATCAACATCATGACGATGCAGCTGAACAAGGGAAAGGGCGGCTTTCACCCCTGCAACCAGCTAGTACCGCACCAACTCCCTGATGTGACCCACGTCTCGAAACTTAGCCAGAAAACCCCATAGAGTCGAAGGCTCCTCATCAAGGGGGATCATGACATGCAGAATTGATGCCAGGGAAGTCTTCACCCGCCACAGCACTCATGACACTTGGTGAGCACGATCCTGCACAGTCGCAAGGACAGTGGCCCGGTCGCGGTCCATCCAGAGAAAGCCTCCAGCTTCCATATCCTGCTGGGTCAAGCAGTTGATCCGAACTGCAACGCGCTCCTTCTCCTCCCTTGGAACAATGTTGGCACCTGTAGAAAATACAGAGTAAGACGACTCGCAAACCGGGCGCATCCGAAAACGATCAGCATCTCAATGCAACTTACACTGCAGCTGCTCGGCCAATTGTCGCAGCTCCCCCATTAGATACTCCTCCCTGGTGGTAGCCCGCTCCGCCTTCGATTTACACACATCCGCATGGCCTCGGACGCCAAGTATCTCCTTATCAAGACCGCGGACATGGTCACGAAGAAAAACAAGCTACGACGCATCATCCAAAGATGGTTGCGGCTGCGGAACAGACGAAGTATTGACGGGATCCTCACCCAAAGGTCCCTAAAGGAAAACAGGCAAGAGTATGAACAACACATGACTGAGCAATAGCTCGAAGCATCATTTATATACAACAAAAGGCCACTTCATGGCACAAGGAAACTATTCGACAAATATTACAACAAAACAAGAAGACAACTATCCTAAAACTACAACGATGATGCCTAAGCAGTCGCATCCGGAGTGGCCTCGGAGCCAGAATGCCTGCTCTTGACCTCCTCCTGCTGCTTCGCCGCATACTCCGCTAGAAGGTCAATGAGCTTCGGCCCATAGCACTTACAGTGAGAAGCGTAGAGAGCAAAGGCTACCTCGGAACCGTTGGCATCTGGGAGGTGACCTGATGAAGATCCAGCTCCACCTCGGACGCCATGGCCATAGCCAACCCCATGGAAGCGCCGATGCCCTTCTGCTTGCGCTTGTAGGCCGCATGCGCATCCACTGACAGCGCATCCGCCAAAGAATCCACATACTCAAGGGCAGCGCCCTTGCGAACGATCTCCTTATAGAAGCGCCCGAGGATCTCCTTGGCCTTGGCAAGGGAGCCAGCAGTAGTATCGCAGCGGTCTTCGACCGCCGCGGCGGCATCATCCAGAGCGCTCCCATGCTCCAAGGCATTGCGATTGAATTCAATGCCCGAGGCATCTGGAGCAAAATAAAGACAAAGTAGTAATCGAATAAGGGCATGGAGACAAAGCAACCAAAAAAACCAAAGACAGACAAAAGAACCTACCGGAAACGGCCTTCGCAGCAGCCATTAGCTTCTCGGCCACCTCGTTCTCGCGCGTAGCCGCAACAGTAGCGAGTTGTTCCTCGCGATCCGAAGCTTCCCGCTGCAGGCGCTCCTTGGCCGCGGCTGCATCAGCCATCCTGCTCAAGGCGCTCCTTCGCCCTAATGGCATCCTCCGCCTTCTTCTCCGCTCGCCCAAGGCTCTTTTTGAGAGCATCAAGCTCGCGAAGGGTAGTGTTATTTTCATCTGCAAAAAACACCAAGAACATACATAAGAAACACAAGCTACGGACAAGCGAGCAGCCAAAAAAGGACAAGATCAATTCAGCAAGTACCTTGAAGTTGCCGCATGCTGGCCTCCAACGCCAGATGCTGCTGCACAAGGAGGTTTGCACTATGCACAAAGGGCCGCAGAAGGAAGCAAAAGAAAACAATCAAAGAAATAATCAAGAAAAGGGCTCGGGGGCTGTGCCCCACAACGAGCACAACGTCGAGCAAAAACGACCCAACAAATGCTCGGGGGCTCCCCCCCCCCCCGGACAAAAGGGGAAAATCACTCACATGCTCAGACGGAGCCTCATGCGGAGAGGGCTTCGGAGCATCACCCCCAGAGGTGGCCACCGTCTGAGAGGGAGGAGGCGTCAGTTTCGACTCCCCTACTGCCTCCTGAGTGGCCTTCACTAAAAGAGCCCTCAGAGGAGTGGCTGCAAGGAAAACACCAATCAAAAGAAAGAAGACAAGACAGTAACGAATAGCATTTGAAGGTACTTACGAGTCCATGTCGCTCAAGTCAAAAACGCGCAACGCCCTCTTCTCTTCCTTCTTCCTCTTGGCTGGCGGCTGCGACGCTATAGCCCGCACAGGCACGACCGGTATAGGTGAGGAAGAAGCACCATCACCTCCGCTGTGGTGGACAAGGAACGGCGGGTCCCTAGGAGTCGGTGTAGTTGAGGCATACAAAGATTCACTCGAGCTCCGTGCGCTGGTTCCGCCTCGCCTCGGGGCTTCCTCGGTTAATGCATCGCGGAAGCTCGGACTCGGAGTCCACAACTTCGTTGTTCGTCACATTCGGAAACCTTTCGGGTAGTGGAGGCACCATGCCAGCACCTTGAGGTCCTGCACAATGAAGACATAAACGTTCAGTACAGGTAATCATAAGCAAAAGCACTCGAAAAAAGGCGCTACACGCACGTCACAAATCTACACCTGCGGAACTAGTCTCGCGGCACTGAACGGGGGCGTCAGCGACTTCCCCAGAAGGTCCTCATCGGACTTTTACTTCAGCAATGGACGAAGAACTCTATCGAGGTCCCTCCTGGAGCGCTCCTCGGCCGAAACTCTCGTCGTGTCGTGGCGGCCAGAGTAAAGGAACATCGGATGCGCCCTAGCCTGGAGTGGCTGCACCCGACGTTTGAGGAAGGTGGGTATGATGTCCACACCATTTACCTCCTTCTCCGCAACCACCTGGAGGGCCTCCACCCGACGGTAGAGCTCCTCTACCTCCTCCACCTCGCCCTCCAGGATATCGTTCTTCCAGGATCTCTTCTTCAAGATCTCCTGGGTGGAGTCGAAAGGGGCAAGGCCAAAGTTTTTCCCGTCCACTGTGGAGTCGCGGATATAAAAACACTTCCTCTGCCAGTATTGGACGGACTCAGACATAGAGAAAGAGAAGAAAAGAACAGTAGATCAAAGAGAAATGATGCAGCCGCCAATTAGATAGACTCCGTCGGAGGCGGATTGCCTCTTCACGGAATAGAGCTTCCGGAAGAGGCCAAAGTGCAGCTCGATACCGAGCCAGCACTCACAAAAAGCAATGAAGCAGGCGATGTGGAGAAGAGAATTGGGAGAAATAAGATGGATATGGATGCCATAGAAGAACAACAGTCCACGAAGAAAATCGTGGACTGGGAGCGAGAGTCCGCGAAGAACAAAAGCGACAAACATCACCCGAAACCTTGCGGGTGGACAGGGAGTTACCTCATCGCCGAGGATCTTGACGGCCTCCTTGTCCTGTGGGATTAAACCCGCTTCATGAAGCTTGCACAGGTCACCCTCGCGCGTCTCCGAGCGCCGCCATACACCTTCAGTGATACAAGCGGCGGTGGTGCCCTTCTTGCCGCCGGCAGCAGCACTGGTGCCTGCTCTGGTGGGGGCCTTCTTCGATTTCCCCATCCCGGCGCATCGACAACGACGGTGTGCGTGCAAGAATGAGGAAGGAAACGATCGGAGAATGTCCAGCGCGCAAAGGGAAAAGCTCAAGAAATGGAGGCAGTGAAAAGCAAATGGCTAAGGGTGAAAACAAACTACAATTTTCCCCACAGTTATAAGGACGAAGACGATGAACAGGGACCATTCATCTAGAAGCCCTAACGCCAGGATCAGATCCAACCGTCCACGTGTCAACACAGTAGCGAACCATCGCTCGCATGACATCCACTACACACGAAAACCGAGGAGACGCCGTAATTCTTGCCACGTCGCGCATGACCAGTCAACTCCAAGTCAGAAACACCGCAGACGGTTGAGGTCACCGATCGTCAGCACTGACGTCATCAAAACCATACTATCAACGTTTACAAAACTGCGGCTGACAGCCAAAAGTACTCACTCGAATCTACGATTCGAACAACTACTCGAGGGCTACTGCTATCAGGAGCGCTGGCCGCACACCCGAGGCATGATTAAGGTAGCACACCAATGTTGATTCTTCGAGTCCTACGTTGAGTCTACGACTCCGCTACGGGCTCGGGGGATACTCCCATAGGGAGGATTGATTCAAGCATCCGAAAAAATTGTGTCCTACAGACCTGAAGCCAACAATAGCTAAATTGAAGTCTCTGCTCGAGTCTACGACTCAAACAGACACTCGGGGGCTACTCCCATAGGGAGCGCTGGTCGCGCACCCAATGAATTCTTTGACTGCGATCCTTCGGATCAAAATGCAAAAAACTTTTCGGCAACTTTGCCCCAATCAATGCTAAGTGAGTAACATCCTCCTTGGCCACCCAAAACACCTCCGCGGTGATAGAAATTCGGATGATGTGTCTGCGACGCAAAGATAAGACCTACATATACCATATGATGGCCTGGTAACGCACCTGACTGCGCTCTAATAGTAAATATCCGTGCCAACATGTGCGATGAAAATCCCGACGGACGCGTTGGGTACATCATTCGAAAACTACTGGGATTCGACTCCTATAAGACCTCAATGGCCTAAGTCGACTTACGCCATCATCTGTTCCAGGTTCGAGTCTAGGGACTCGAGTCTGAAGAAGATGGTGTTGTTTTGTCGTAAGACAGTTAACTGACCCTGATCCGTCAGGAGAGTAAGGCACATGCATCAACAATCCCTACACACTAAAATCATTCTTTTCTCTGATGAACAGAAACAGCTGCACCCAAAAGATTGAAGAGTCCTCAGTCGAATCTGCGATTCAACTGAACACTCGGGGGCTACTGACATGGTTATACCCTACGGGTACACGACATTAGCATACCTAGTCCAGCCCAAGGAAGGCCCACATTAACATACGCGGCCTGTGGAGATTTTCGGTTGGACTAAGCCCATGACATCTTCGGATCCTTGGAGAGCAAGACTAGAACAAATAGAATATTCGAAGGTACAAACCCTAAACTTGTAACCGACTCGATCTGTGCCCGAGACATGCCTAACTCTATATAAAGGCTAGGAGGGCACGACGAGGAGGGCCAATCCTTTTTCCACCGCAAACACACCTCCACGCCAGATTGCATCTACGCACCCCTGTAACCTTTGGTTCCGCCGTAATCAAGAGAAGACAAGCATGAGTAGGGTTTTCCCTCCGGGGGCCTAAACCTGGGTAAATCTCGTGTCCCCTGGTTGCTTGTCTGTTAACCGTTCTGCGATCTCCAACACCCCCATCTTCTCCAAAACCCAAGCTCGTAACAATGGGCATTGACGAGTCGAAACCTCGTCAACGGCCCTCTGCGCGGCGGCTAGGACCTCGAAATATATAGGCTCCTTCACAAAATTTGTAGTTTTGATGAGACAAAGTCGCTGCCACCTGGTACGGGCAGACCGTATGGGATGGCCCTGCCCGTACCTATGGTCATTATGGCCTCTGGCGCCTGGTGTTGATTTCAAGATTGCTTGGCCATGTAGACTGATACGCCCAATTTGCATCACCATTCTATATCATAATTTACCTCTATTCATTGATATTTGTCTTATTATGAGGTATTACTTATGGATTTTCATCTGTTTATGCATGTTGGATGATTCCTGGAGGATGGATTGCCGGAGTCTAGATTCTGGTGGAAAAGAAGGCATTTCGGTGCAATTCCGCAAAGATCAGAAAAATACCAGAAAAATATGGAAACATATTATTTTACCAGAAGATGAAGGAAGCCAGAAGGAGGGACGAAGTGGGGCATCAGGGGGCCCACACCCCTAGGCGCGGGCCCACCTGACCCTGCGCCTAGGGCAGGTGTGGCCCACCTGCCCAGCCTTCGACTCTGCCCCTTCGCCTATATCTTCCCTCAGAAATCCTAAGGCTCGGGGGGTGACCACAGATAGATTTCCGCTGTCTCTGGGGGCGGAAAACACCGAGAGAGAAAGATATCTTTGGCAGACAGATTTTTGCCGGGGGAATTCCATCCCGGAGAGGGTAGACCATCGCCATCAACACCGTCATCAAGCTAGGCTTTATCAGGATCATCATCATCATCCACACCATCATCTCCACCAGCACCATCACCACCACTCCGTTCCGCTGTAAAAATTGTGTTGGATATTGCTTTAGTTCTTAGGGGGAACTTTCCCGGTGTTGATTACTATTATAGTTGATGCTTGTGAGTGGAACCATTGGATTATTGTTTATGTTTAGATTATTATCCATCATCATATCATCTTTGATCTTGATCCATATGATGTTTGGTGAGTAGTTCGTTTAGTTCTTGATGACATGGGAGAAGTCATGTTGTTAGTAGTGAATCTGTGATGAGTTATTATTCAATGGTTTAGTATTTAAGTTGTGGTGCTATTCTTCTAGTGGTGTCATGTGAACGTCGACTACATGATACTTCACCATTTATGGGCCTAGGGGAATGCATTGTGTATTTGGCTACTAATAGTGGGGTTGCTGAGATGTAACCTGAACCCCCGTTAGGACACCTTTGCACAAGGGAGCGTAGGATCTCAGAGTTTAAGGCTATGGTTAGATTTATATCTTAATTACTTTCCTGTAGTTACGAATGTTTGCAGGGGGTTTAATCACATGTATTCGTCCTAGGAAGGGCAGTATGTTAGCACAGGTTCACCCACACAACACTTACAAACACCACAGAAGAGTACTCAGCTATTTGAAGCGAAAGCACTTGACAGAATTCCCATGTGTCCTCAAGAACGTTTGGTCCTTATAAGTATTTCCACCGGTTGTCCTTTACTAAGAAAGGATTGGTACACTTGCTCCGTTTGTTCGTTACTTCTGTTACTTGCTCTTTGTTTTGTTGCCTTGTCATAAAACCACTAAAAATCCGTTTGCTAAGTATTCACAGGGATTTCCTGCTCCATACCACTGTTCAGCACCTTCTGCTCCTCGTTGGGATCGACACTCCTATTTATCAGAAGTACTACGATACACCCCCTATACTTGTGGGTCATCATAGAATTTCTCAAAATCTTTATTTATGATTCCTGATTTAGCCTTAAATGCGTGATTTCTTGCATAACACCATTCAAAGTAATGGCTTGCATATGTTTGCAATAATTAGTCATTAGTGGCAAAGCTAGAGAGATTCTTGTCAATTGCTTGACTAAAAATGAAGTTTAAACATGGATAAAGATGGCTATTTTCACAATCATCACATACTTTAGTGAATATGCGTTGGATGACATTAATCACTATGATCGGTCAAAACTGGTGGATGTCCGTGGCCCGTGCTACTTTTGGGATTAGAGTGATCATGCCCAAATTTAGGCGGGACATGAGTAGTGTTATAGTGTACAACTCATAGAAAATTGACATGATTACTACCCGGATCTCCTCCCAGAAGGTCTAGAAGAAATAGACCAGAAGGCCATCCATCCTAGGGACGGAGTTGGCCTTCATAGTTTTAACTCCATATTCTACCTCCTCTGGCAAGAATGGGAGAGTGAGTTGCATTCTCGTCACTACTTACCCTGAACTTAGTTGGCTAGAAGTCTTCCACTAACATGACCTCAGTGGGGGGGATTCTGCCGAGAAGAGCTCCTTATATAAGACATATTCGTGGGATGAGAGCTCCCCGGGATCCTATAGGAGCCCCTCATTATACCATATCCATGTGATACAGCATTTTCTATGATGTCCATTGGCGATAACATGGAAGTATGTTGTGTTAGGATATCCCTTCAAAATTCAATTCTAGTGGCTTCTTTGCCTCCAAAAGGTCTCATCACCCTTATGAATATCCACCAGGGAGGTCTCAAGGGCGTAGCACCAATACCAAGAATATCCATGGAACCCATTTGAGTCGGCTAATAGGTCTAAGTCTTGTATCTCCTCAAGGAGAGAGCCCTTTTAGAGACCAAGGGCCTCTCCAAGATTAGCCCTAGCCTGCTTGAATAGATGGTGCATCTTAGCACAGTGGTGCCAAACATACACCATACTAAACTTGTGGGCAGGCATATCGCTGATGCAATCCACTTTGATTGGACTACTTCCATGAACCCTGGTTGTGCAAGCTAGAAGTTCTCAAAATGGAAGAGGTTCAGTGGTGGTGGATATCCCCCTCCCTAGGGGAGTAGGAGGGGATCATGATCTAAACCTAACCCAGTGCGCTCCCTCAAGGAGCACTCTTGGAAATATGAGACGTCGACAAGAGCGGTTGAGTCATGGTCAGAGTGTGTGAGGAGTCACCGTTCATACGAGGTAGACGGGGGACATTGTCGGTGCCTGGAACATCATTGTTCTGGGACTCCTCTCCCGAGGAGGCTCCATGTCCTCCCAAAGTGGCCATCAGATGGAGGGTACACAAGGTGTGGCGGAGAACTGCCTCTATCCCAGTCCCCTTCCAGCTCTAGAACCAAGATCCTGCCTCCTCGAAGTAGAACAGTGGTAGCAGGCCAGGAATGAAGTAGGGTCGAATTGAGGCACATGACCCTAGGACAGATCGGTCCACTCCCTATGAGTGATGGGTCGTCTACCTCGACAAGCTTAACGAAAGCCTAGGAGATGAGTTCCAGTATTGGTAGCATCTAAAGCTCAGCCTCATACGGGAAGCCAAGGATCCAGACCCACATGGTGGAGAGGGTGGAGGTCGTCATGGGATGTGAGTTGAAGGCTCAATGGAGGTCTGCACCTTGCTTACTGGCAGAGTGAGAGTGGTGCTACAAGCATTGAAGTGTAAGATCTCCATTTAAGGGAAGGCTACCACAAACTCAGTAAGGGAAATCTCATGCATACCCCTAGGCATGTCCTAACATATTCTAAGAGAGATCGTCCCGGATGAGTGTTGCAGAAATCACCGCCGAGTCAGGGAGTCATGCCCCAGAACAAGAGCGAAAACTGCCAAGTTCTCGGGTACAGTCATCTTCACTCCACCGACATCAATGTAGTAGAACCCTCTTGTAATCAATTGTGCAGGATACTCCAACAGTTGGGAGGCATGATAAGGAGGAGAACCACTATGACTCATCCCCCATGAGTCATTGGAGGAAATCCACCGGTGAGTCCCTCTGCACCCTCTGTAGTGACCTTCTCCATCTTCTTATTTATCTTCAGAGATGCTGCATCCTCTGCTGCCATCAAACACAGTTAACGATGAGAATACTGCATGTACATGGCGCCACATGTCGCCATGTCTCCATGATCCCTGCATGTCCCTAGCATCATGCTCGCGCACAAGGGGCATTGGGGGAGCTCCTACGTGAGAGGCACCTCCATGTGGAGAGTTGTCGGGGAAGGCCCACAGTAGGGAGACACATGCCCATGGGCATCACCGGGATGTGGGTTAGATGGAGGGTAGCACGAATCTCGTGCAGGAGGTGGGGCTCAGTCCCGCCCGTGAGGTTGGCTAGGGTTCCTACCTAGGAAGTAACAATGGTGGGAGAGGCGGGTAAGTACGACCCAATAGATGGAAAGGCTGGGCCAAGTCTAGAGCAAGCGAGGATGTCATCGGGTAGGTGCATGGTTCCAAAGAGGGGGGCGATGTGGGGCGGAGGTGGCAGGCTCCGCGGCCATTTCCTTGAGAGGGCGTCAAGGTACAACATGGTGAGCACAACCGGCAGTGACGTGGTCGTGACCATGCAGGCGTGTGAGGTGTGGTGGCGACGGGTTCATTTTGGTGCTCGAGAACCCTAGGAGAGACGCTAGTACCCTTGTGCATCCAGAACCAGGCCTCCATGGGACGGATTTGTCTAACCGCCACCCACATGGATGATAAGTGACCACTACCGCAAACCCTTCTTTGATCCAACTAGCGAGCCGGAGTCCCATCCATCGCCATGATGTCTTGGCTATGCTAGCCTAAGATAGGGAGAGGTCCCGTGATGCTGGCCCCCAACCAGGGCACAACCAATCTTGTCGACTCCCACCTTAGTGCATGGTGCCACTAGGAAAGGACAAACCTCCCTGCAGGTAGCGACCATATTCGGCACCGATGGGGGAGATGACCTCGAGCTCATGCGTAGGATTTCTCCCATGGCCAGGCCAGTTAGAACACCAATGACCGACCGCTTCCTATCTGCCATGGGAAGGAAGTGTCACAAGCGCGGCGAAGCCTACCACCCACCCAAAGATGCTGGCAATGGCCTCGGCTTACGACGGGCAGAAACCACCCATGTGTGCCACCTAGAGGAAGTCTGCGAGCGTCTATGCCGGTGAGGAGCACCGGACAGACATCAAGCCGCTTCCTAGGCTGTAGAATCTTCTTTGTTAGTGACATTCGGCTAAATCTGTTCTCGCAAGTCGACCTGAGCCGCTTCCGAGAGCTCCATCATAGATCCAGTGGGTCGTGACGCCCCCTCCCCTGTCGACATCATGAGGGGGATAATCCTCGTCAGAGGGGAGGCGTGGGTATCATTGCGTGGCCATCAACAGGAGAATGCCATGGTGATGCCAAATCTCTCCACTTTACCTCTCAAAAATTAAAAATGCGAAACTATATCCTTCCACGTAAGATTCATGCATCCAAGTAGGCCACTCATATATCCTTGGCAAACGAAAATTGTCATGCATCCCATCTCCATTTTCCAAACATGAAACTAGGAAGATCATTTTACCTTGTTTTGGTAGAACTGATTTAGTTCCATAATACTAGGCAGAGCACCAGAGCAACTCATAGTATCACATTATCAAATGCAACATGCATCAATTCATCTCATAGGGGCACATTTGGTAGACGGATGACAAATTTCGGCATCGCCAGGCGTGCCCATGTGGGCAAGGCTAGGAAAAATAGGGTTTGGGCTACGTTGTGAGCCCATTTGGATGTATCCATGAGTGGTGCTTGTATGGGTTAGGATACTATTACCCACTTTGTGTTGGTTACCTCTGCATCAAACTTTTGGCCCTTCTAATGCACAAGGGGCTTGTTAGGCCCATTATGGTCACTGATGGCGCCTGGTCAACGTGGAGCGCTTCGTCGGGAAACCCCAAGAGCAAGGTGTGATGCAGCACAGCAGCAAGCCTTCCCTCAGTAAGAAACCAAGGTTATCGAACCAGTAGGAGGAAGGAAACGTCTCAAAGGTGTTGCAAGCAACATGGAAACCTGCACAACACAAACTCAAGACTTTTCCCCAACGAACAGTGAGGTTGTCAATCTCACCGGTTGTTGTAACAAAGGATTAACTGTATGGTGTGGAAGGTAATGATGGTTTGCAGCAAGTAAACAGTAACAGTGGAAGATATATCAATGGTAAAGATTGGACCGGGGTCCATAGTTCACTAGAGGTGTTCTCCTTAGATAAACAAACATGGCATGCTGGGTAAACAAATTACAGCAGGGCAATTGACAGGACTGAGCAAGGCATAACATTGCAATACTATACATAAAGATCCTATGAGATTCGATTGGGCAATACAACAATATACATAGACCCCCATCCAACTGCATCTATGACTAGAAGTCCACCTTCAGGTTATCATCCGAACCCCCTCCTGTATTAATTTGCAAGCAACAGACAACTGCTTTAAGCAAAGTGTGTAAGGTAAACAATCCACTTGTTTCATGAAAAAGAGACCGTTGTTTTCTCCCTAGTGGCAACAGCACATCCACAACTTTAGATATTTCTGTCACTTCCCTTGATTAAGTAGAGGCATGAACCCACTATCGAGCATAAATACCCCCTCTTGGAGTCACTAGCAACTACTTGGCCAAGATAGCTACTAACAATGGAGAGCATGCAAGATCACAAACAACACAGACATGATAGAATCAATAAGACAAAACCATTAATCAATCTGACATAGTAATCTCAATATCCATCGGATCTCCGAAAACACAACATGCATGATTACAAATAGATGAGATCTTGATCATGAACGGAGCTCACAAGATCTAGACATGAAAGCACAATGAGGAGATACAACCATCTAGCTACTACCTGGACCCGTAGTCCAAGGTGTAACTACTCATGATTCATACCGGAGGCTGGCATGATGAAGAAGAAGGCCTCCGGGATGATCTCCCCTCTGGCAGGGTGCCGGGAAGAGCTCCAGATCCCCCCGATCTAGGGAATATGGTGGCGGCAGCTACAGATGGTTTCGTGGAATTTTGATCGGGTACTTAGGGTTTAGGCGTCGGGGGCTTCTTATAGGCGAAGAGGCGAGGCTGGAGGGCCACCAGGGCGGCTACACGCCCCCCCCCCAGGCGCAGGATGGGCCCACCCGCGCGGCCAGGGGGTGTGGCCCCCTGGTGGGTCTCCTCCGTCTCGTACTCTGGCTTCGTGTTCCCCACGGCAAAATATTGACTTTGGCTTTTCTCCCGTCCAATTCCGAGAATATTGATTTTCTGCCTTTCTGGAACCAAAAACAGAAGAAAACAGGCAACTGGCACTAAACAAGCATGGAACATCAAAAACTATAGATACATTTACGACATATCAAGCATCCCCAAGCTTAACTCCTGCTCGTCCTCGAGTAGGTAAGTGATAAAAGAATAATTTTTAAGGTAACATGCACCATAAAAACCAAGATCAAACCATTTGCAAGCATTGAAAGCTATGATCAAAGAACTCTAAACATGTGCATGAAAGATGGAGTTCTAACAATAAGATAAAGTAACTATGCATGCAACATGAAAGGCTACAAACAAAGAATCATGAATAACATGCATTGAAAAACGTTTGTTTGTTTCACATACAGAAAACATGGCATAGTGGCATTTAGCTTGTCCCTCATAGAGTAGCAAACAGATGCATATGCCACCTTGAAAGTTCATAAGAGTCAGGGGCGGATTTAGGCCCAGGGCAACCAGGGCCATGGCCCGGGGCGCAGTCAAATTCCGGCCTACCATCTGTGAAAAAATGTTTGGCCTGGAGCGCAGCCCAGGTCTGGCCCAAGTCGTTGGCCTCCCCTTGCTCGACAGTTCACATCCTGTCGCTTTCGTCCAGTTCCTCTTGTTCGTTGAGCCAGGAGTAGCGCTCCAGCGCCGCCACGCCCATACGGCCAAACCAGCAGGCCACTCCCATCCCGCGACCTCCCAGTCCTCGTCTCTTCCTTCCTGTCCGCCGCCGCTCGCCCTACTTGGCCGCTTCCTCTGGCTCATGGCCTCTAAAGTTCCTGGCCGACGAACGATTGTTGTGGGCGCGTGCGGGTATGTCTCCCCTACTCCAAATTTTCTTTGCTTATGACGTGCTGAATTGCTTGAGTCCTAGCTCAGATGCAGATCCCCTCGGGTCTCAGCTAAGTAATATCTTCATGGGTTCAATTGGATAGTTGAATTTATTTCTAAGTGAATTGATTTGTTTACTGAACAATTGTTTCTAATCAGTTTCATGGTTAGGATCAAAAGATTAAGAGATTTTATTTATGTTCTCTACGATCTGTGATATTATCCTGTAAAACATCTAACAATTGGTTTAAAAAATGGAATTATCTTGGATAAAAGGTTTTTTCGCACAAAATCATGTGCATTCCATGAATTACGATCATGTTTTTCAAATTACAAGTTATTGCATGTCAATAAAAATCTTCACACTACCCCTATACATGGTTAGGAAAATGGATTTGAAAAGAGTATATGTTCATCATTGCGACTGCACCAATATTTTTTACTATTACAAGAGGTTTTTTCATAAATTTTCTGCACTTAGTTTTTTTTGGCCCTGGGCTTACCCCAATCCTGGATCCGCCACTGATAAGAGTGACTAGATACAAATAGCACAAGAACAAGCAATATCAACAATATGCATCAATCAATAAGTTTTGGGACACTGCACATAGAACTAAGAATGCTAACTATGCTCTCTTAACTGGTGCCTAAAGGTAGAAGGTGGAGACTCAATAAAATAGTGGAAGAAAGGCCCTTCATAAAGGGAAGCAGGGATTTCAAGTTTCAAAAAGAGCTTCCAAAATTATGGTACTTGTTAGCTTTCATCCCTCGTTGCCCCTATCATAAGCATCTTGAAGTGATTAAGGTTAAAGTGATCGAGCTATGGAGTATATGCTTGACAAAATATAATTTGTCAATCTCATGTCCCTTGAATACGAGGGTCGAACCTCATGCTACCCAACTTTGGTCACCTATAAGTTCTTGTCATAGTAAGTATATGTATATCATAGAGAACCGCCAACGGGGTACCCCTTGCACATGGTACAAGAGCTATCTCATAACCAAAATTACAAGGCAAGCAGACAATGAGAATCTCACCGATCTTTTTGTTTGCTATTTTCATAGATTTTTATTGAGGATGCTTCACAGATTGCTCATTATGGTGATGCTGCAAGCTTCCACCATGATTAGGCATGGCTTAGGCTAGCGGCCCAGGTGTTTATCTAACACAAAATACATAACTCCATGGACTTACAAGATCTCTTTTTATTTCACACCAGCGACATCCATAGACAAAAGAGCATGATATCAACTTTGTACAAAGTACAAGTGCAATGTTGAAAACATTACCCATGAAAACATGGTTCTACTAATTCCAACGTATAAGTGCAAGCACATACAACGTAGATGACACAATGGTTCAAGTTTATTAGTGGAAAGTAATATAAAGTGTTCCATCAAGTTTGTGGGGGCTTTAATCACTAAGTTTTCACATAATAAAAAACTTTTTAATTGGAAGATAGATGAAAACAAGAATATACTTGGAATGGTGTAACACACCATGCATAGGAATTTATAGTGGACACTTTGGAATAACTTGGTTTCTTGGGAATTGGAAGCGTGAGTAGAGCTTACTCACACAAGTGGAGGCTATCAAAAGACTAGGAGCAACCAACTGAGAGAGCAATAATGGCCATAATCATGCAGAGCGACAAACCATTACTAATCAAAGAATAGAGTGGTACTACAAGTCAAGGACTAAATGATCATAGAGGCTATGGTGACTTGTTCATAGTCGTAACATGGTGTGATCATGTGCCAAGTCAACCCAAACAAAGCATCAAAGGTAAATACCGCAATACTATGCTTTTGTATGCTAATACAACGCATGATTCTTTCAAGGCACACTAAGCAATCCCAATTGTTTGAAACGAGTCATGCTACAGCAATTATCACTAATCATAAGGTTAAAACAACACCTAGCATGTCATGCTAAAGTCTAAGTCACAGTCAATGCAAGCTCCTCTTGCACTTTCAAGCAAGAAATTTCTACTCCTTTCCAACACCAATCGACTTATTTGAAACAACACAACGAGAACGGGGATCCAAACTACTTAATTCAAGCAAACTAAACAAACTAAGCAAATCAAACGAAAACTAAGACGCTCCAAGAACAACACAACAATGCATGAAATAATAAAACCGAAGTGTCTAGAAAGACCTGAGCTTTTTATTGATGAAGAAGGGGATGCCTTGGGCATCCCCAAGCTTTGAAGCTTGTACCTCTTCGATATTTATTGGGGTGACACCGGGGTGGCATCCCCAAGCTTGATCTTTTATCCATTCTTCATCTCATTACATCATTCTCTCTCTACACATGAAATTTTTCCTTCATACAAAACTTCACACAATCTTCATTAGCAACATTAGTGTATTCAAAAGATAATAGACCCTTAGGTTTAGCTTTAGAACAGCAAAACTTTTCACTAAAAACACAAGCTACTGTAGCATTTCCTTCAAAAAGCTCAATTTCACAAAAAGAACCCAAAAAGGAATCAATAAGAAGCAAATGCAAATAATGGCAGAAATCTATCAAAACAGACCAGCAGGTAGAAACCGATTTTTTCGAAGACCTTATGTTGCTCAAATCAAAAAGTGTTGAACTAACGAAAGTTAGCTAACATACTGGGAGATTTATTTGTAAATTTTCAGCTCAATCTGACTTACAGAGGCTCCTCACGAATATTTATGGTGGAGGATATAAATCTGTTTCGGGACAGCAACTCCCCAAATCTTACTTCCCTCTCATTAGAGGTCATTCTTGGCACAAAAGGCAAACAAAAAGGATAAGTAGAGGTAATTACTGAAGTAATAACTTCCAAGACTCAAGAAAACTCTTGGGTTATCTCCCAACAAGTACTTTTATTTAACACCTTCAAGTTAGGCACAAGAAGCAAGAAATCAAATATTTTGAAATGAAGAAGCATTAACATCAAACCTTGATTTCAAAGGAGGAGAAAAAAGCAACTTATCTCTCCTCATATGGAAATGTTCAATACCTTTATCGAATGTAAATTAATATTTAATGGTGCCTTCTTTCATATCAATGATGGCACCAACAGTTCTGAGAAAAGGTCTTCCCAAAGTAATAGGACAAGAAGCATTGTATTCAACATCCAAAACATAGAAATCAACAGGGACATAAGCATTGTTAACCATAATGAGAACATCATTAATACTCCCCGTGAGTTTCTTCTTAGCATTGTCATTGAGTGGGACATCCAAATAACAATCTTCCAAAGGTGGCAATTCAAGCATTTCATAAATCTTTCTAGGCATAATAGAGACACTAGAACCAAGATCACATGAATCTTTGAGATCAAAGTCATTCACTTGCATATTAATAATGGGTTCCCAACTATCTTCTACTTTCCTAGGAATATAAGCTTTTTATTTTAACTTCTCTTCCTTAATATTAACAAGAGTATCTGTAATGTGTTTGGTGAAAGCAACATGCATATCACTAGCATCAGGACTTCTAGCAAGTTTTTGCAGGAACAGAATCACTTCGGAAATATTGCAACCATCAAGATCAAAATCAAACTTAGCATTACTAGTGGTAGACTCATTAGGCTTAGGCATTGTAGGAGGAGGAATAGGGACTTCTTGTAGTTTAGTGACATCCATATTGGTGGTGATGGTGCACACACTATTGTTTCTAGCAAAGAAGTCCCTAATGTGTCCATGCTTGTTTGGTATCTACTTTGCTTTGCTTTGTCCACACTTTGAGGTGTTTTTATATGTTTTATGGTACTAACCTATTAACAAGTTGTCATAGTTCCAGTTGCCTGTTTTCTGTTGTTTTTGGTTCTAGAAAAGCTAGTAAGGAAATATTCTCGGAATTGGACGGGACAAAGGACAAAGTCAATATTTCTCCGAGGAGAACATGGAGTCCAGAGGAGATACGGAGGGGAGCCACAGGGCGGCCGCACCCCCCCAGGCGTGGGCCCACCCTAGGCCACGCCTGGGCAGGGTGTGCCCCCCTGGCCGCCCTCCTGCCTCGCCTCTTCGCCTATAAGAAGCCTCTGATGCCTAAACCCTAAACACCCAATCAATATTCCACGAAACCGTCTGTATCCGCCGCCACCATCGTCCCTAGATCGGGGGGATCTGAAGCTCTTGTCGGCACCCTACCGGAGGGGAGATCATCCCGGAGGCCTTCTTCTTCATCATGCCAGCCTCCGGTATGAAGCGTGAGTAGTTCCACCTTGGACTACGGGTCCATGTAGTATCTAGATGGTTGTATCTCATAAATATTTATCATGAAGAGAAAGCCTTGCATAAAAGTTATTAATAATAATATTGTTAGGGAGTTCATGAATAGGACATTTAAGCATTAGTAACTTCAATCTCCCTCAAGCTTGGGCTGCATTCTCTCCATCACGAGGCCAAAAGTTATAAATTAGATTCCTATCCTTATGAATATCACTGGGAAGATAGAATTTAGAATAAAAGAGAGGTACTATTTATTCCCATTCCATAGATTGTCCATTCTTCAGCAACTTATACCATTCTTCAGCTCTTCCTTTCAATGATATAGAGAGTAACTTCTTCTTAACCTGTTCAGTTGTGATATCGGCACACTTAAACAACCCGCATAATCCATGTATAAAAAGCAAGTGATCACCAGGATGGACAGTTCCATCCCCAAAATAATAATTATCCATAAAACGATCAACAATTCTTGTAGGTATCTTAAAAGGGTCTATCTCAACAAGCGGTGGTTCATCTACTATCCTAGCAGTGGTAGTAGCTTTCCCAAACAGGAAACCAAGTGGATTATCCATATTAGAAACAAAGTAGCAAACTGAAACAAAAAGCAATACTCACAGTAGAAGTTTCCTTTACCAGTTCCACTCTTTAATAGCGCTTCACTCCCCGCCAACGATGCCAGAAAATAGTCTTGATGACCCACAAGCATAGGGGGGTATCGTAGTACTTTTGATAAATAGGAGTGTCGATCCCAACGAGGAGCAGAAGGTGTTGACTAGTGGTTTGGAGCAGGAAATCTCTGTAAATACTTAGCAAACGGATTTTTAGGTTTTTTTGATAAAGCAAGGAAACAAAGTGCAAGTAAATAAAGACAGCAAATAATTGCAGCAAGTGTCCCAATCCTTTCTTATCAAAGGAGAAGCCGGTGGTAATACTTATGAGGACCAAACATTCTCGAGGACACATGAGAATACTGCCAAGTGCTTTCGTTTCATATAGTTGATTAATCTTCTTTAGTTTGATAAGTGTTGTGTGGGTGAACCTGTGCTAATGTACTGACCTTAATTGGACTAATACATACTTGTGATTAAACCTCTTGCAAACATCCGCAACTATAAGAAAGTAATTAAGATAAAAACCTAACCACAACCTTAAACTGTGAGATCCTACACTCCCTTGTGCAAAGGTTTCCTAATGGGGTTCAGCTTTCTGTCACTCTGGCAACCCCACAATTAGTAGCCAAATACATAATGCATTCCCCTAGGCCCATAAATGGTGAAGTATCATGTAGTCGACGTTCACATGAAACCACTAGAAGAATATCACTACAACTTAAATATTAACCATTGAATAATACCTCAACACAATTCCACTACTAACAACATGACTTCTCCCATTGTCCTCAAGAACTAAATGAAATACTCATGAGACATCATATGGATCAAGATCAGAGATGATATGATGATGGATAATAATCTGAACATAAACAATAATTCGATGGTTCCACTCACAAGCATCAACTACAATAGTAATCAACACCAAGAAAGTTTCCCCTAAGAACTATGCAAGATTCAACTCAATTGTTATAGCGGGATGGAGTGGTGATGATGGTGCTGGTGGAGATGGTGGAGGGGATGATGATGATTATCCCGATGAAGTCTAGCTTGATGACGGTGTTGATGGCGATGATCTCCCTTCTCCGGGAAGGAATTTCCTCGACAAAAATCTGTCTGCCAGAGAGCACTTTCTCTCTCTGTAGTTTCCGCCCCGCAGAGGCGGCGGAATCTTTCTATGGTCGCTCCCCGAACTTTAGGGTTTCGGGAGGATGATATAGGCGAAGGGGCGGAGCCAAAGGTGGGCCAGGGTGGCCACACACCCTAGTGGCGTGGCCCAGGGTGTTCCGCGCCTGGGGTGTGTGGGCCTCCTGTGGCCCAACTTCGCCTCCCCTTCTGGCATTCTTCGTCTTCTGGAAAAATATGAATTTCCATAGTTTTCTGGTATTTTTCTGATCTTCGCGAAAATTGCATCTAGACACCACTTTTTCCATCAGAATCCTGACTCCGGCAGTTCATCCTCCAAGAATCATCCAACATGCAAAAATAGATGAAATAACATAAGTATCACCTCTTAATATGAAATATATCAATGAATAGAAGCAAATTATGATATAGAATGGTGATGCAAATTGGACGTATCACACTCGCTTTGTGGTCCTTAATCATGGCAAAGTTCTCCTCCACGATCCTTTCTCAGCTTCATCCATGAATGTCTTCACACTAACTAAGAGACTTGAATGCTTCTTCTCAATCTTGTTCTTCTCATTAGCTAGCTCCTTCACCAACTTTGCATTCTCAATCCACTCATTCATTCTTCCACTGTTGTTGTCATGATACATTTCCCATAGTCTTTCTAATGCATGTTTGATGTTCCTGACCATACTTGATCTAACCAAGCCACAAGTCCACAATTTGTTACTTGTTGCAAAATACAACATCATATTGTTGCTACAAATTACCAGTAGTAACTATAACTATGTTGAACAAAGCACAAGTTAAGTTTAACCTTGAATGAGGTAATAAGTGACAAACCACAAGCATAGACTCACATTCTGCACATAACAAAGGTAGAATATGTGGCCGTTGTTGTTTCCTTTAAATGCATTACACTTTACAAACTCAAGCTTGTGGACACAACACATCTTAGGACAATCCACTGCTATGCAACAGTGTGGGGTCTTCCATGCAGTATGGAGCATAGTCAATATTTGTGATGTCCTAAAAGACAAGAAATTACAAATAATTCGAGTCAAATCGAGGCCGAATCGGAAACATAAGAAATCGTAACCCTAAGGGGAACGAAGAAATTTGAACTTACCCCTAGTCTCGATATCTCACCGTCATTCTAGCTCGGCATGACGATTCTGGCAGCCGCATAGACAGCTCTACGGGCCTGTTTGGTTGGGCTTAAATCTAGCTTTTAGAGTTTGGCTTATAAGGCACAAAAGCACCAAAATAGGTGCTTTCGGCTTTGGCTTTTGGCTTTTAACTGAACATAGTAGTATGATGGTATAAGCCAAAATCCAAAATAAAAGGCACCTATTTAGGTGCTTTTGTGGCTTATAAGCCAAAAGAGAAAAGCCATAAATAGTCTTGACGCGAACGCCGCCGCCGATGACCAAAGATGAGGGAGTTGACTATCGCGGGACACCGAGAAAGAGAGCTCGATGGATGGAGGAGAATGATGATTTTGGTTTCCATTGTGAACGGGATGGTAAAAATTGGAGGGTTGTGGCAGGATGTGACTGAATATCTCTCACCCCTTTACGCTATAGGCCAAAAGCTCTCCATGATCGGAGATGCTAGTGCACGAAACAATGCTTTTTTGCATCAGGTGAGTACACGATAACATTGGATCCGTAGCAAATCAAGTATTATCGTTTGACCTATCTACGGACAACTTTTCTAGCGCAACTGAACCATTCATGCGGACATCAAAACGTTTTTGGCTCATTGGCTAGGGTTAATAGCCTAAAACTACCACCGAAAAGATATACAAACTGGTATCATTTTATGTTTTGACAACAATAAAATGGTATGCTCGATATCTAATAAGTATCGCTGATTTTGTAAAAAGTTATACTAATTCAACAATATTATGAATGGAAGAGAGTACTACTATATTTATCATAGATTTAGATTTAGGCTATTAATTCAGCTGGCTCGCTCCGCAGTCCCCACCGCAGCAGCAAAGCAGCCAGGGGCAATAAAAGGGAACGAGACGAGGCAACAGCAGAATTTTCTTTTTCTTTCCTTTCCTTCCTCTCCCCCGACGCAGCCTCGCTCCGCGCCACGCCGGCCTCGCGATGGCCGCCGCCGACTACGACCGCGCGTACCGCCCCTACGCGCCGCCCTCCTCTGCCGCCGACTACGACCGCCCCTACCGCAACGAGATCGTGCCCTACGGCGACCGCCGCATCGACCTCGTCGTCAAGCCTCCCCCCTCCAGGTCCCCGCCGCCGCCGCTGCCGGTCACCAAGAGCTCGGGTGGGGGCGGGGGCGGCATCGGGTCCGCCTGGTGCTTCAGCGACCCGGAGGTGAAGAGGCGGCGGCGGGTGGCCAGCTACAAGGCCTACTCGGTCGAGGGGAAAGTCAAGGCCTCCTTCCGCAGGGGGGTCCGCTGGATCAAGGACAAGTGCACCGGCTTCATCCATGGCTGGTACGGATCACCTCCATCTTTTTTTTTTACTTGGATTATATGCTTCCGTTCCATCTTCAGTGTTCTTCTCTCTTGGTATGGGGCCCGATCATACTCTCCCCATCCATGTGGAATGCGTTACATCCGAAAACTAACTCAATTTCCTCGCAAGTCCAATACGTTAGAACGGATTCCATTTCTGGTAGAAAATTCCTCTACTTTTCTCCGGTTCATATGTGTGCAATTCTATTCCATCCTCCATTAGGTAGTTTTAAGGACCACATATGACAAATCGATCACATGTTTTGATCATCTTGCCTCTCCTTTTCAAGTACTAACAACATGATACTAGTAGCCATTAATATCTGATAGTGCTAGTATTTCAGTCTCTCCTCTAATTTATATATATTCCCTTTGTTCTATCTTCCAGAGTCCGGGATCTCAGATGGAGTCATATTGTGAAGGAAGACGCTGCAACAACGTGCGAGGAAACGGATGCTGGATGCCTTTGCTAATTTTGCTCCCAGCCTGAGGATGTGAGGGTGAACTTTTGGAGTCAGGTTTATAGGAAACAAGAAATAGCTAGCAGATGCTGTTTACTGCCTGCTAATTAGCCTAGTGATTTTAAGGATGTTTCACCAGGAGTTGGTTCTTTCGAAAGGAAGTAAGGAACTGATTGATTTGCTCATGTTACATTCTGCATCTGTATTTCGACCTGTTATGGTTTGGATTTTTATGCCCCAACTATGATTAACTGAATCATCGGAGGAAAAGGAAACCGTTTCATTTGCATCTCAAATTAAGCTACCTGTTCTTTCACTTTAATTATTACTCCGAACGGTGCTTATTATGGTTTGATCACAACTGGACGCCAAGTGCTAGCAGAAGCCCGAGCTTAAATGTGCTGTCTGGTTGACTTATGAAGTATATAGTGTTGTCGCTCATGCTCCTACCGTGTCACTAAAATCTGTCAATCTCCCGTGAACTGTTTTCCTTGAAACAGGCTCTATATCCCACTATATTGATATAGCAACCATGATATAATGTTTCGAACAAAGCATCTGATACAATGTTCCGAACAAAGCTGGAACCAAACGGCACAAGCCAAGCCCGACATTCGCAGGGCGACAAAAACGGAGAAAGAAGTACCACCACAGCGCTAGCAATCCAAAGCGTCGTGTACCAACAATTCAAAGCTTCGCGTACCAAGCAACACCTTCAAGAAGGAAAGTGGCAATGACGACACTGTTGCCTAGACTGGTCCTAGGGTTTCTTCCGGTACGCCACGGGAGGTGGGGAGGAGAGATGCCTCCAGTGCCCTTCAGAAAGGACGGCGATACCCGCAGGCGTCACCGTGTCGGTGTCAAAGTGACAAGGATATCTCCCGACCTCTCCAACGAATCACACTTCCGGACACTTTGAAATGCTACACCAAGCTCGCCACCCATGTGCACGCGCTAGCACGGTCTTGAAGTCGCCACCATCGTCACACCTTGAGCCACGGAACGAGGTCGGTAAGGCCAAGAGAGTGGGAACATCAGTGAGGGTTGGCATGAAATCAACACATGGGAGAAAACTACCACCACCACCAGAAGGTGATAGCCGACCGGATGCAGCAGCAAGACAAAAAGCAGGCCCTCTTGGTCCGGCCGAGCCCGGGCAGGCTCGTGAAGTCCCACCGCTGCACTGCAACAAGGATGCCACCGTACACGCCAACCCCAGCACCATACCCTACTCCTCCGTCCACCAGGGGGATCCGCACCCTCGGCACATCCCTACTGCCAAGTAGCAACTCTGTCGCCATCGAGCTCACCCAGGCTTGCCGAACCGCCGTCGGTCTGAGGATCAACGCCCGTTCCTCGCCACCCACATGGCCGAAGAAAGGAACCACCACCACCGCGACGTTGCTCGCCGAAGAGACGCCCGAAAAGTGCACCTTCCGGGGCCACCGCCCCGGCTTCCACGAACTCGAGGCAAAGGCTCCAGCCATCGCCACCACGCACAACCGCCGATAAGGATGGTGAAGGTCAAAACTCAGACTTGCAGTCATCAAGCCGCACGATAGCCTAGGGGAGGGGATCTGCCCTCTGTCACCTTGCGGCGAGTGCCATCCGAATGAGCAGCAGTGCCAACAAGGCCGAGATTAGGCCCGGCTAGGCCCAGATTAGGCCCATATCGGGTCCTGTCGGTTCCACTGACATGTTGCTACAGCCAGGCCACCACGCCGTCGACAAGCTGCACCTCGAGTCGCTCCTGCCACCGTCATCACCGTAGAGGCCGTGCCGCCATGCCCCGCCGCTGGAAGCTCTCACCTATGCCGCCGCAGCAGCACCTCCCAAGCCCATCGTCGACAACGACCCATGCCATCGCCTAGGGAGCCCCGCCCACGCCGTCGCCGGTCGAGCAAGCCTTCACCTGCAAAGGGCACCGCCGCCAGCCACTCCCTCTCGCGAAGAGGCATCGACGCCGCATCAGACACCATGCAGACTTTGTTGGGCGGCGCTCGCCGGCGGAGGCAGTGAGAGGAGGGGTGGGGGTTAGGGTTCCTTCTCGGTCACCCACGGGGGAGGGGGGACGCGAGACGTGCCTCCATTTTTTGTGCCTCCGAGGTGCACTGCAGCAAGGGTGCCACCATACACGTCGACCCCAGCACCAGGCCTTACTCCTCTGTCCACTAGATGATCCACCCCCTCGGCAAATCCCTATTGCCAAGCAGCAACTCCGTCACCGCCGAGCTCACCTGGGCCTGCCGAACCACCGCCGGTCTGAGGATCAACATCCGTTCCTCGCCACCCACATGGCCAAAGAAAGGAACCACCACCATGTTGCTCGCCAAAGAGACGCCCAAGCAGTGCACCTTCCGGGACCACTGCCCCAGGTTCCACGAACTCGTGGTAAAGGCTCCGGCCATCGCCACCACACACAACCACCGAGAAGGACGGTGAAGGTCAAAACTCAGACTTGCAGTCATCGAGCCGCACGATAGCCTAGTGGAGGGGATCCGCCCTCCGTTACCTTGTGGCGAGTGCCGTCTGAACAAGCAGCAATGCCAACAAGGGCGAGATCAGGCCCAGATCGGGTCCCGTCGGTTCCACTGCCATGTTGCTGCAGCCAGGCCACCACGCCACCTGGCAAGCTGCGCCCCAAGTTGCTCCCGCCAACGTCGTTGCTGTAGAGGCCGTGTCCGGAAAGCTCACCCGTGCCACATACGGCCCAAGCCAGCGACAACGCCCATGCTACCGCCGAAGAGCCCCGCGCCACGGTTGAGCCTGCCTTCAACCGCAGAGGGCACCGCCTCCAGCCGGTCCCTCCCGCGAAGAAGCATCGACGCCGCATCAGACACCACATGGACTTAGTCGGCGACGGAGGAGGGGAGGGGGCGTAGGGGTTAGGGTTCTGTCTTGGTCGCCCACGTGGGGGGCGACGCGAGACGCGCCTCCGTGTTTTGCGTCGTCCCCGTGACCTGTTTTACCACTACTGTCAGAGACTGGCGATCCACTTATGTGTCGTCTTCGCTTCCCCCAGCGATGCTCTCGGATTTTAATAGTGTTCATCAGCCAATTTCGTCTGTCAGTAAAACCAGATGAGGTCCGGTGACGAATTTGAGAGCACGCTGCTTTTCCATTTGGATCAAATACACACGTCGAAGATTCCTGATGCACGGGCAAGTCTGGCTGCTCACATGACAAGATGCCGCAGAAAGGGACGATGCTTCTGGCACCTCTGGCCGTCAATCCTCGTGGCGTCGCATCTGGAATGAGTTGTCCCTGCCCCGGAGTTGGTAGCGACGATGCCTTTCTCTGCGTCCTGCCTGCTGGAAATTAAGCCCGGAACCTGGTGGAGATTCGACCAGTGCTGGTAAACCTGATACAGTACAGAAGCATGTTACGGGAGCACTTATACTCAAACTGTACAATCCTACAGTACAAGGTTGCATCTACAACTTCGCATTGTTTTCATATCTTATACTCCCAAATAATCAAATAAACAAAACGATTTTCTTTTGTTTTCCAAACCACTAAAACAGAACTTTAGAATTAGAATTGATGGGGTCCCCTCAAAGAGGAGACACCCTCCAAAAATTAGCGTATGCTGCTTATTGTGGCGTGCACACGGTATTCTTTAGTAAAAGGCGAAAGAATAGTTCGCTTTGTGCTCACCACGCAGCTGCGTGCCTTCTTCCGCTGCACCCTCGCTCCTTTATGTAGCCAGCTGCCTCGGCGCTTCTTTCTTCCGCGAGCAAGGTGGGACTATTGTCTCGAACCCTCGCCTCACCAGTCACTCGTCAGTTCGGCTAGGCCTTAAGTTTGGCCCAGATTCAGTGCCGCGGGCCGCTTAGATGAGTTGAGGCCCATCCTTTACGCACCCCTTTGAGTCTTTGACCCTTCGTCTCACGTCTCACACACACACATACACACACACAGAGACCCGAGCGACTAGGAGGCGAGGCAGGCAACGACGACGGCAAGTCGGCGGCGGCCTACGACCCGCGGGCACCTCCTCCATTGCTCCCGTCGAGGTACGCTGTCGCTGTATCTTAACCCTAATTACTGCCGAAACCCAAATAAAAAAATTGCCGGCGGCCTCGGCCACTGTAAAATCCCTAAGCCATCCTAACCCCAAAATTGAGCGTGTGTCGGCCTCTGAATGCGACATGGATCATGGGATACCTCGGCCACTGAAGGCGCTGATGCGTGGCGTTCTTCTTACGCCCGACATGACATGAATCATGGGATACCTCGGCCCACTGAAGGCGCCGCTGCGTGGCGTTTTTCTTACGGACGACATCAGTACGCACATGGAGTTGACGGGGCATAAGGTGTTCGAGGAAATGCCCTGCTCAAGAAACGGGCCTCCTCTCCTCCCTACGATGCTTCAAGTAACGGAGAAGAAGCTGGTTCTGGGGATTCTCCTTATTTTCCCTGCTATTGTGCTGGGATTTCATTATTCGCTGTGTGTCCTCCCCGTATGGAGATGGTGAAGAGGCAATTGGCTCGGTTGAGCTAGGTTAGAGAAGATCTAGTAAGATCAATTAAAGGAAGATATTGAATGCAGAGGGTTAAGTTTGAGCTGTTGCTCCATTCGTTCTCGCCTGACCAGGCAACCACTGCCACTGCCACTGCCACTGCCACCACCACCCATCACTGCTCCATTCCTTCAGTTATTCATGCTTTCGTTGTTACTTTTGCTTCCAGGTTAGTTACGGTGTCCCCTTTGAACTTCCCTCGGTTTGTAGCTGAATGGGACCAGTATTGAATCATTCTACCCAAATATTTGGGTTTGTAGCAATACAGACACGACATAGACAGTCATACAGATATGGAGAATAGAGTTCGTCCTCTTCTTGCAAAATTTTCCCCTACTCTGTCAATCCTATCTCTCTTGATTCAAGGTCAATGCATTCTGGATCGAACACAACGTTGTCCTCAGGGGCAGAGCTAGGGCCTGGTTAGCCTGGGCAGTATCCCAGGCTCCCAGGCACTCTCCGGTTAGCTGCTTTGTCACGTTTGTGTCTTCTCAAGCCGACTTGTGCCCCTGTGAAACAATCTGCGCCCGGGCAAGTCTTCAAATCAACCTGTTGGGCTTCACTCCGCAGGTTTAATTGAGGCATCATCAGGCCAATACACCAGTTGATATGAGATGCATGCGTGCACGGGGAGATGGGCTGCACGTGCTTATACAGGCACACTATCAATCCAACTCCTAATCAACTCCATCAAACCAATAATTCATGATTGAACTAGTTCACATCCATTCCAAATTCTTCTCAGTGCCAAATTATGATTTTCCAAATTTTGGATTTGCTACTCCTTTGTAAATAGTTATTTCTAAGTCAACTAAGTTGCACAAAATCAAAATTGTACTGTGAAATATATGTGCGTAATTTTAGGTCTAGAAAGACTAGAAACATGTAACTACCTACTTGTCTATTTCTTACCATACCCGGTTACACATTTCTGAACATAAAATCCCACACAAATCCAAAATGTTCAATTGTCTAGTTTCCATTTTCAATGAAGGTCTAACTTTTTTTCTTTACTCTATCAAGGTCCAAAATTTCCTTTGATCATAAATATTTTTTCTGCTAACCATTAGACCGAGATCAATTTTTGGAACTAGAAATAAGAAAGTTTTAGTACACCAGATAGAGGGTCCCTTCAAAATTTAGATGGAATTGTGAGATTTTGAATACAATTTGGCAGCATAAAGCAGGAACTATAAGAAGTTGAAATAAAGAAATTGGGATTCACAAGTTTGGTATTTGTATACAATATAGTTATTGAAATATCCAAATATAGTTTTAAAATTTGATGCTTAGGTTGCCCACTGGCTGTTCACCTTGGACCATTGAAATTTATCCACCAATATATGGATCCATTAGGTTCTTCTCTGGTATACAAGATTGATCTCAGTTGGACCCATAGGATTTCCTGTCCAGGTGTTAAGCACAACTAAATTTCCATAAAATCTGGGGCTCTACTGTACTCCTGTACCGTGCTAAGCCTGCCCCTGCATATCGCGAGGAAATTTTCTGAGCATATCTGCTTTCTGAATGCTTCTAATTGCGACTTTTAGCCGTTTGGATGGTGTAGTCTGTTATTGAGCTGTATCCACTTAGGTACCGATATTCGCCTGCAACTTTAGCCATCAAACTGAAGACAAAACTAATATATTTGTCCTTATAGACTAATTGATTTAGGGAATTTGTTTTCTCCTGGCTTCCTTATTCCCTCTTGATAGCTATCTGATAAGCGGCAATTAGCACATGTTTTCATGACTCTTCATTGCATCGTATTTTTATACCAGGTAACAGAAATGAAGGTCAAGATTCTTCAGTGGCATGCGGTGGCTTCTTGGACATGGGACGCACAAGATGAGACATGTGGCATATGCAGGATGGCATTTGACGGCTGCTGCCCTGATTGTAAGTTCCCTGGTGATGATTGCCCACTCATTTGGGGTGCCTGCAACCATGCTTTCCATCTTCACTGCATACTCAAGTGGGTGAACTCTCAAACATCGACCCCGCTTTGCCCCATGTGCCGCAGGGAGTGGCAGTTCAAGGGCTAATGAGGAATCTCAAATTATGTCAGCACCAATTGTGTTCTTAGCTCGTAGAAAACTAGAATGAATTTTTAGCTGGAATGTAGTTATGTTGTCTTGTATGTGCCCTGTAATACTTTCTGGAAATCAGGATGGTCGGCATTTTTAAGTGAAACTATGAGACCATGAGCCACAGCTGTTGTGTCTTTCCAAGTCTGTGACCGAGCAAATGCAATGATAAACTGAAAGGTCTGGGCAGCCTAAGATCGTGACAGTTTTCTTATCCATGCTGTTTACTAATTTGATGCTGGCTAGATAGTATATACTGTAGATATAACAATTAGCAGATATAGAAAATAGCTTGGTCTGTTGTACTTCTATTCATTTTAACAATGACACATATATTAGCACGTTTTAAGTTATCATCTTACTAGGCTATAACTTGAAATGTATCGCATATGAGCAAGTTACACTGGGTGATTATATCTTGTGCTGATTATGCTAGCAGATATTATCAACGACTTGGACTGTCATGCATTTTGAGGCAAACAAGTAATGAGCTTAGTTCATGTAATTTATTTTACTATACGCAGGTCATATGAACAAATCATTAGGAACTTGTTAAATTATTTGTGATGCGGGTTGTAAGCGGGCCTGTTCTGTAAAGGGTGTTGTTTCCCTCTCCTCAAAGAAGTAAATCTAGCATCCAATACAAATGGGCACATTGGTGTATCCTCTGTTTTTTCACTTTTGTGCATATGATCCAGTTTCAGAACTTTGAGGTACTCAAAAAACATCTTCTTTATTTATATCTGTATGTTGGATGAATGGGGACTTGATCATTGGAGCCTGTAGTGATTTGAATTGGCAGGTGAACTCTATTACAAGCATTTGACCTTTAGTTACTAGTGTGTGTATGGGTGATAGTTAGTGGCATAGTGCAATATGGTAATAAAAGAAAAGTTGTGGCCATATTCTTAACATCTGAGAAATAGCATCTACTCATGGCAATAGTTTATTTTGTTATTCTTAAAGGCAAGCAGTGTACTATATTTTAATTTGTTCGTCACTATACAATAAATCGACAATTGGGGTATTGCTTTTTGAAGATCTTTTACTAGGAGTTTGCTTTGCTCTTTTTTGATCAATTATTATTTAGCCAGATATGCCCTAGTTCCTACTTATAGGCAATATGTCATAATAAAAATATTGAATTATTCAATCTAAGAGTCGGTTCCAAGTCTGCCACCTTCCTCGCCACTCTACATGGGCATTATACTTAGTGAAGGTATACCATTGAATAATAAGACGATAGAAGAAACTTTAAAACTTTGCTTTTCATGAGTTAAATAAATAACTTAGAACTACCCCCCCCCCCCTCCACACACACACACACACCCCACCACCACCACCCACACACAGACACCTTTCTTTGTTATCTAGCTTTAATTTGCACATATTGCCCTTTGCATACTTACATACTGTAACTTCTAGCATTATTGGAGAGGCTATTTACAGTCATATGTTTACGTGTCATAAGTTGATTCCTTTAGGAGATTGGGGGGGGGGGGGGGTTCTTGTCTTATGCTTTAGGCAAAAACTCAGTCAACAAGCACTAGCACCTGTGATATTTTTATTTAGAAGAACAGGCGTGAGCATTGTGGGAGATCAGGACTAAGACCCAGCCACCCAGGTGTCATTCTTTGTTTCTGAAAGGAGCGAGTTCTGACCTTTTTGGAGGGATCTGTTCTCTATGCTAGGTAAGTAACAAGTACTAGCATGCAAGATGCTGTTGGAATTTCGTCCTGTGCAAACTAAACATCATTTATATTTATAAAGAAACCATGTGATTTATATAAAAAAGCAGGACGATGTTGAAAAATACCAGCGTCTCGCATGTTTAGTAATTCGGTTAATGTTACATTGAAATTATTATTTCAATCATACCTTCTGTGTGTGCTGTTAATTGGGAACATCCAGACTGGGTGTTCTTGACTTTCCAGAGGGTCCTTCGGCCTGAATCTGTTTCCTCTGTCTATGCTGTGCTGTCCAATTCTTTTTGGCAGGTGGGCAATCTAGTCCTGCTATTTCGTGGCCGCCACTTCTTCACTCATTCATGCTAAGCAGGTAATGCTTTGTCGGGCTAATGGCATGACACCCTTCTGCTTCAAACGGATTGGAGATATTAGATTCTCCTCGGGTGACGAATGACAGCAGGGACCTTAAGTATACCAGGGTTACCGTTAGCTCGTTTGGTTCTGATTGCAGGTGTTCCATGCTGCATGAGTCCAAAAGTTCAGGCCAAGTTTTGTTATGAGTGGAGGCTTAGCACAGAAGCAACGTGGGATTCTTGAGGCTGCAGCTATATGACAGCGAGGCTATGGGTTTGTTTGTGGGGAGCAGTTTGGTAGTACCTGCGTAGTTGCATGACAGGCTTGGGTTTTCCAGCTTTGTGACCACTGTTTCTAGTTGTCACCCTGGATTGGTGGGGATGCCATGTGACCCCGAAATCAGAGTCGTATAATATTTTTGTTTGCTTTTGGCACTTAAGTTTTGTGCATATGATCTAGTTTCAGAACTTTGAGGTACTCAAAAAGTATGTTCTTTAGATATCTATATTTTGGATGAATGGTGACCTGAACATTGGAGTCTGTAGTGATTTGAATTGGCAGGTGAACTATATTACAAGCATTTGACCTTTAGTTGCTAGTGTGTGTATGGGTGATAGTTAGTGACATAGTGCAATATGGTAATAAAAGAAAAGTTGTGGCCATACTCTTAACATCTGAGAAATAGCATCAACTCATGGCAATAGTTTATTTTGTTATTCCTAAAGGCTGGCAGTGTATATTTTAATTTGTTCCTCACTATACAATAGATCGACAATTGGTATTCTTAAAGATCTTTGACTAGGAGTTTGTTTTGCTCTTTTCTGATCAATTATTATTTAGCCAGATATGCCCTAGTTCCTACTTATAGGCAAGATGTCATCATAATAAAAATAATGAATTGTCCAATCTAAGAGTCGGTTCCAAGTCTGCCACCTTCCATCTAAAAAACAAAAGTCTGCCACCTTCCTCGCTGCTCTACATGGACATTGTACTTACTGAAGGTATACCATTGAATAATATGACCATAAAAGAAGCTTTAAAACTTTGCTATTCATGAATAAATAACAAAATAAAGCCAAAGAAGCAAATTAAATGTTTGAAGGCTACTATGGTAAATAATGTTTTGGTTAGTGCTTAGAAATACCCTACCTTTCTTTGTCATCTAGCTTTAATTTGCACATGCATACTTACATACTGGATAACTTCTAGCATTATTGGAGAGGCTATTTACACTCCTCATATGTACTCCCTCCGTCCGCAAATAAGTGTACTTCTAGCTTTTGCCTAAGTCAAACATTATCAAATTTGACCAATTTTATAGATAAATATAACAACATATATTATATCAAATTGACATATTATGAAACTAAATTTAAAAACATATCTACTAGTACCAATTTAGAGTCATAAATATTGCTACGTTTTCCTATAAAGTTAGTCAAACTTTACTAACGTTGACTTAAGACAAGCCTAGAAGTACACTTATTTGCGGACGGAAGGAGTATGTGTGTCATAAGTTGATTCCTTTAGGAAATTGGGGGGTTCTTAGATTACAGAAACAGCCCACATTGTATACATGTTACTCTTTGGGGGGTCTTGTCTTGTGCTTTAGGAAAAAAAACTCAGTCAGCAAGCACCAGCACCTGTGACATCTTTATAGAAGAAGATCCGTGAGCATTGTGGGAGATCAGGACTAATAAGGCCACCAGGCGCACAAGGTGAGAGCGGAGACGCCTCTAGCCAACTGAGCAATGTTTAGTTTTGAATCTGAAGGTCATTCTTTTTTTCTAAAAGGAGCTGAGTTCTGACCTTTTTGGAGGGATCTGTTCTCTATGCTTGATAAGTAACAAGAACTAGCATGCAAGATGCTCTTGGAGTTTCTTGCCCATCCCTTCTTCCTGTGCAAACTAAACATCTTTTATTATAAAGAAACCAGAAGGTTTATATAAAAAAAGAAAGACGATGTTGAAAAATACCTGTTTAGTACTCAATTCGGTTAGTGTTACACTAAAATTATTGTTTCAAACATGCCTTCTGTGTGTGCTGCTAATTGGGAACATCCAGACTGGATCTTCTTGACTCTCCGCCCGGGGTCCTTGGGCCTGAATCTGTTTGTCTGTGTAGACCATGTTGTGCTGTCCAATTCTTTTTGGCAGGTGGGCAATCTAGTCCTGCTATTTCGTGGCCGCTACCTCTTCATTCATTCATGCTAAGAAGGTAATGCAAGATGCTGTTGGAATTTCTTCCTATACAAACTAAACATCATTTATTATAAAAAAACCAGGAGATTGTTCGGTAATTCAGTTTGTGTTACATTAAAAATATTATTTCAAACATGCCTTCTGTGTGTGCTGTTAATTGGGAACATCCAGCCTGGGGTCTTCTTGACTTTCCAGAGGGTCCTTGGGTCTGAATCTGTTTCGTCTGTCTAGACCATGCTGTGCTGTCCAATTCTGTTTGGCAGGTGGGCAATCTAGTCCTGCTATTTCGTGGCCGCCACCTTTTTTTTCATTCATTCATTCATGCTAAGCAGGTAATGCTTTGTCGGGCTAATGGCACAACACCCTTCTGTTTCGAACGTAATGGAGATATTAGATTCTCCTCGGGTGACGAATGACAGCAGGGACCTTAAGTACTAGGGTTACCGACGGTTAGCTCGTTTGGTTCTGATTGCATGACTCCAAAAATTCAGGCCAAGTGTGGTTAGCAGTTGAGGCTTAGCACAGAAGCAACGTGGGATTCTTGAGGCTGCAGCTATATTTGACAGCGAGGCCATGGGGTTTGTTTGTGGTGAGCAGTTTGGTAGTACCTGCGTAGTTGCATGACAGGCTTGGGTTTTCCAGCTTTGTGACCACTGTTTCTAGTTGTCACCCTGGATTGGTGGGGATGCCATGTGACCCCCCTGAATCAGAGCGTATAATAATTTTGTTTGTTTTAGGCACTTGTAGGTTTGGTGAAATTTCATAGGAAGCTTCGGGTCAGCACCTAGACTGGTTGTCCTTCTTACAATGGCCACCCTGCAAGAAGTTACAGATCTTCCTTGCATCTTCAGTTTATTGAACTCTTGCAGGGCGTGCAGTGGTTTTTGACAGTTAATTTTGTAGTCTAGCCGCTGATGTATCTCTGAAGGTTTTATATTCGCTGAGTTGTGTTGTCTCGAACTGAAGTTATCCATTTGCTAGAAGTTACAGATATTTACATCTGAAGCCTATTAAACCCTTACAACGAGGCTAGCTGTGCAGTGATATTGGACGGTTGGTCTCCTAGTCGAGCCACTGATAAACCTGTGCAGTTCTCATACTTGCCGAGTTGTGTTATCTCCGAATTGAGGTTCTCCATTTTCTAGTCTAGCACTGAAAACAGAAACATAATCTTACACCAATAGTCCAGAAAACATCAGGTAAAATCTCGGGCTTCAGACTGTCTTTTTTATAACAGTCTTCATGCTTTTTTCGCATTAGATGCTTTGCGTTCACTTGTGCGGCATGATACTCTGGAGCTCTCGCCTGCGCCTCTCTGCCTGGCTGACTGCCTCGCATGTGAGAATGGGGAAGACGTGGAGTTGGAGTGCAACCGCGGAGTTTACGCTGCTAGTTAGTTGGGTTTAATTCCTTGGTACGGTCCTAGAACGCGTCTACGCGGTTCACATCTTAATTAAGCATTAAGCAAGCCATGTTCCCCGTTGACGAACAGGGAAAAAGGGAAGTGAGAAACGCGTAGGTGTAGCTATAATTTTGTCCGAGTAATAAGATAATCAAAGAGAGAGTGTGTCATGTGAGGAGCAAGATTAAAAAAAACTGGTGGTAGAGGAACAAGTGCAGTAAAACAAACCGTTTTCTGACGTCGTAGCTAGCGTGCCTTCGCCGGGAAAAGAGCACAACAGACAGATCAAGGAAAGCACAAGCAAATTTCGTCCTAGACTCTTCAGTCTTCACGGTCGGCTGTCAGGCCATCGATACGTACATGGACTCGCAGCCTAGTGTAGTACTGTAGGACTTGAAAGAGACGACGAACTTGCCAGGCAGAACAAAACGCCCTGGGGTAAACCATGTGGGGAAAACCATGGACCGGAACACGCTGGACGATGATGCGGCGGCGAGCGACAGAGGAGACGGCCAGACGGGCCCCACGTTTCAGAGACGCGACGCGCGTTCGCGTGCCCTAGCAGACGTCCATCCGGCCGTTCAGGCGCCGCACGTCGCGCGCCCAGATCTGCGGCTCCCCTCCTGGCGGCCGGGCCCCACACGCCACGGCCGCAATCATCGACTGCTGATGCTGCTGCTCGTCCAGCATATGCCAACTGCCACGCAAGTAACGAACGCGCTCGCTTCTCTTCGCTCGCGCCTCACGACACAAGCAGAGCATCCCCCCTATATATGCAGCACTCTCCCTGCCCCACTCATCTCATCATCACCAACTCTCTTAGCGAACACACATCCTCAGCAGAAGCGAAAGAGCAGAGCAAGCAAGCAATCAGTCGAGCAGCTACGTCGACGCCGGCTTCCCGCCGTCCGTGTTGCTCGCTCGCTGCATTCATCCCGGTGGACATTACCACTGACAACAATGGCGACGCCTAAGGCGACGAGAAAGGCGTCGGTCGGCGGGAAGGCGTGGCGGCTGCTGCGGCTGGCGGTGCTCTGGGCGCGGAAGGGGAGCTCCGTACACAGCCTCCGCCTACTCAAGACCCTGCGCCACGGCGGCCAAGTGGGCCTCCGCTGGGGCCGCAAGGACCAGCTGCGGTACGGCGAGCGCGAGTTCTCCATCGACGACACGCCCGCGTTCAGGTTCCGTACCCCCTCCGCGCGCGTGCTACGCTTCATCCCCTGCATCGCCCCTGCCGTCCCGGACACTCCTTGCGACTACGACGACGGCCGATACTTCTTCCGCGAGAGGGACGACGAGGGCTGCGTCGGGGACTACTATGGCGACGATGACGGCGAGCCGAGCGAGTGCGGCGTCGAGAGCGTTGAGGACGAGCAGCTGCTCGAGCGGGCGTTGGTTGAGGCGGCGGCGGAGGGCGGCGAGGACGCCGGGGTGGACGTGAAGGCGGATGAGTTCATTGCCAAGTTCCACGCGCAGATGAAGCTGCAGCGCCAGATCTCCTGGCTGCAGTACAACGAGATGATGCAGAGGAGTGTCTGCTAGTTAGTATATTTGCGTGCTGATTAGTGTAGTACTCCTACATACCTGTGTCATTGTGTGAGCAGATACTGAGTTTTGCTAGTACATCGATACGTACAGAGTTTATTTCCACAGCATTGTGCACGGATATCTTGCTCTTGATTCCTCAATTCGTGTTGGATTTCGTGATTGTCAACGTGGTGCTCGTTTGTGGATCCGATTTTCTCAGCATGCCTCTCATCGTATTATAAAAAGAAATATCGACCAGTTCGGTAGTTCCTACTATCTCCCTCCATCTTTTAACTAAATTCGGCAAATATTAACGGTCTAACAGAAACAAAGGCCAGATTTTGGAAATCAATTCCATAACCTATATTTGGAATTTCCACAATTTTTAACCATCTGAATCACATTTTTAATAACCAACTCAAAACCCCATCAAATTTCTAGGCAACTTTTATAGTACCTTTTACTAGTCCTAAAATATGACTAGTAATCTGACGGTTAAGAGAGATTTGGCCCAGCAGGCCTAACTTGTAATTCTGTGGGAAAAGAAAAATGAGGATGCCACGTCTTGACCAACAAGAACCGGTCGAGCCGAACAGAACGCCACGAACAGAAGCCCGAGCGAGCCGCTTCTACCCAGCACTTGCGCAACCGCTGCCACCATCCGGCACTCGCGCGGCTGCCTTCATTGAAGCTGCTCGACGCCACCGAACCCCTTACAACCCTTACAACCAAAATCCACCAATAGGAAGCATGTTCCTATCACTTCTGTGAGCTAAACCCAAAGGATCAGACCATGTGGATTCCTAATTGCTCAAACATAAGCTTCAATGGCATCTATTATCAAACTCATAGTGTAGAAACTGTAGCTAAATTAATAGAACACGGTCATGGCTCAATGGTTGCGATTAGGAGTCGAAGTAGAGTAGTGGTTACCACTGCATTGCATGATTGCATCGTGGCGAACTATGGAGCATTTCTTGAAATATGTAGCACATATGATTACTATGAGGCTACTAGGAAAGCAACACGAATCGACACTAATCAGGTTCTTTCAGCATAATGTGGGGTTGCCATCCATGCTTCGAGCAAAATTATGCAACGCACTGCAGCTTTTGACCTGATCCCATGAGATAGCTTGACCACAAAATTATAGTGTTGTTGTATTATTCCATTTAATTGACATCCCTTGATTTCCATTGCTAGTGGATCACCAGACGCAGTTGGTTCATCAACTTTGCTACCTACAATCAAGTAAAGAGACAATAAAATTAAGAACCAAGATAGAGCAAATACAGCTAGTTTAATGGACTTACAAACAACAATAATGAAGTGATTATCAACAATGAATTAGTACCACTGGCAATATTAATAAGTTTCATTTTACAGCAGAGCACAAGTGAAGGCTAAATAGACAGTAAGACATCTATGGCACAGTAACATAGGGTAAGTTAAAAAAAAGACAAGTTAACATGCCCCACAGCAACATAAATTAATCCAATTGAAATAATAAAATACCAACATTATATGTATTAGAATTATAATTCTCCTGCACCGATGTGCTTAATGACCTACCTAACTTAAACATAATACGGTTATCCAAAAAATCTATCAATGACACAACTACATTCTACTGTGGCTTCTTGCAATATATATAACTGAATTTGCGTAGCATCTTACAAAACTAAAATTATGTCCCTTACAATAACATTATTGCTTCAAAACATATCATTCAAAAAACTTTGGGAGGCCAATGTTCAATACTGCATCATACCTAGCAATCTATTTACTTTCTTTGCCATACTTGACTAGTTTCGGTTTTAGTAGTGGATAGTGGGAAATGTCAAGTTCATGTGAGAAATCAATATAAGAGGTTCAGACCATCGCAGATCAAGGTCGAGCTTGGTGACGGTGTCGTACTTCTCGTCAATGAATTGCACCGTCGGGTCGAGACGGAGGCCCAGGCGCTCGGTGACCGAGAGAGGGACGGTGTTGACGAGAGGCTGCGCCAAGAATGGGACCAGAGGGCTAACGGTGTTGGAGGACCGAGCGACAGAGGTAGGATGGACGACCGACGCTCCTGGCGATGGAGGTGCGGAAGGCGTCGCCGGACCCTCGGCGGAGTCTCCGTCGTGCGCAACAAAGGGAGCGGTTACCGCGACTGAGTAGGGAGAGCCGTCGCTGCCGGAGCTTGTCCAGGCGGGGCCCATGCATCGGGCGGTGGACTTCGAGGTCGAGCATACGGAGAAGGCGGCGCTCGCTCGGTGGACGCCGAGAGCGAGAGGAGGCTGGCCGAGTTGGCCTGTTGCTCAGCGGCGGCGCGGTTGTACACGACAGCGGGTGCGGACTGCAGTGGCGTCATCAAAGCTAGGGTTAGAAATGTTCTTTCTGAACCATACACATCGATGGGCTCTACTGGACCGGGCCTCTGTTGTGAACGTGCAAAGATTTTTCCATCGGTAGACCACTAGTACAATTTGTACTAGTCATCGTTTTGCCAGTAGTATGAAAACTGTAGGGGTTCGTAGCATGGAAAACAAAAAAATTCTACCGCATGCACACAAACAAGCCAAGATCTATCTACTAGATTGTAGCAACGAGTTGATTAGACTACTCACCCTTGAAGATTCCAAAGCGTTTAACGAGAGCAGATTCTCGTGAATGATGTAGTCGTACACTTGCCGATCTTAAGATCACGTAGACGATCCTTCCGGCGCTGCGTTCCGGCAGCGCTTCCGTAGTCGGTCACACGTTCAGTATTCAATGAGGACCTTCCTCTCCCTTGTTCCAGCAGGCAACGGAGGTTGTAGTTCTCCCCTCACGATTCCGGCAGCACGACGGCGTGGTGTCGGAAGTAGAGGGAAGATCTCGCAGGGCTTCGCCTAAGCCGGTGCGAGTTATGGTGGATCTAGGGTTTTCCGGCGATCTAGGTTTAGAAGGCCGGGAGGAGGAGGTGTCGGCGGCGGCTAGGGCGACGGTGACGCAGGCTGGCCGGGTTAGCGGCGCGACAATGAAGAAGCGGCGCAAGACGCAGGGGAGGGCTGGCTCTTGTGTTGTTTGGGGCAGCCCTCCCCCTCTATTTATGAGAGGGAGGGAAGCCTTGGAAGGGGAGAATTTGAATCCAAACTCAAACCCAAGTTGGATTGAAGGAAGGACTCTTTCCTTCTTCCACTAGGAAACCATTGTTCCAGTTTGACTTTTCAAACCTCCCGTTTGACTTTCAATTTAGAGCTTTAATTCTCTATTGCAAATGCCCAAACCAAGTGACCTAGGATATGATCCAATCATTCCACTTACCATGACATATTCATGGACCACTCCCCTTCCGGTCTGGTGTACCTTCTAGAACCTTCTAGAACCTCTCTGATGAAAACATCGAAATCATTTCTGAACTCCGGAATCAGACTTTCCTTATATGAATCTTATTCTCCGGACCATTCCAGATCTCCTCGTGATATCCCGGATCCTATTTGAGACTCCGAACAACATTCAGTATCCCTACTTACATTCCATATCTACTAAACAACATCGAATCCTTAAGCGCGTCTCCCTACGATTCGTGAATTATGCGGACATGACCGAGACACTTCTCCGATCAATAACCAATAAAGGAATCTAGAAATTCATATGGCTCCCACATATTTCAACGATTACTTTGCGATCGAATGAACCACTTACATACGATACCAATTTCCCTTTGTCTCGCGATAGTTTACTTATCCGAGGTTTGATCGTCGGTATCTCTGCATACCTAGTTCAACCTCGTTACTGATAAGTACTCTTTTCTCGTTCCCGTGATATGTGATCCAGTCACATGCTTGCAAGCCAATTGGATGACATTCCACTCGAGAGGGCCCAGAGTATATCTATCCGTCATATGGATGGACAAATCCCACTCTTGATCCATGTGCCTCAACACATACTTTCCGAACACTCAATGCCACCTTTATAGCCACCCAGTTACGGTGTGGTGTTTGATGTCATCAAAGCATCCTTTAGGTGATGGTGATTAGCATGATCTCATGGTCGAAGGAATCAGGTTACCATGTATCAGAAAGCTTATAGCAAATGAACTAGTGAAATGAATTGATCTTAATGCTACGCTTATCTATAGGAGTATGTCCATCATACCATTCTCCTAATGATATGATCTTGTTAATAACATCTCAATGTTCATGATCAAGAAACCACGATCATCTATTAACCAACAAGCTATTATTATAAAGAGGCTTTACTAGGGACTCTAATTTAGTTTACAAATCACACAAGTATTAATGTTTCTGGTTAATACTATTATAGCATGAATGTAAACATTTATCATAAACACAAAGATATAATAATAACCACTTTTATTATTGCCTCTAGGGAATATCTCCAACAGTCTCCCACTTGCACTAGAGTCAACTAATCTAGATTACATGGTAATATACCGAACACCCATGGCGGTTTGGTGCTGGTCATGTTTTGCCCCCGGGAGAGGTTTAGTCAACAGATCCTCCACATTCAGATCTGTGTGTACTTTGCAAATCTTTATGTCACCATCTTGGACATGCTCTCGAATAGCGTGAAAACATAGCTTGATGTGCTTCAGCTTCTTGTGTGACCTTGGTTCTTGCGCATTATCTATGGCGCCCATGTTATCACAGTAGATAGACATTGGGTCCAACGCACTTTGAACCACACCGAGCTCTGTAATGAACTCCTTCATCCATATCGCCTCTTGTGAAGCCTCTGAAGCAACTATGTATTCCGATTCAGTTGAAGATCTTGCCACAATACTTTGTTTTGCACTCCTCCAGCTAACTGCTGCACCATTCAAAGTAAATACGTATCCAGATTGAGATTTAGAATCATCCGGATTGGTGTTCCAACTAGCATCGGTGTAACCATTAACAACGAGTTATTCATCACCTCCATAAGAAAGAACCATATCCTTAGTTCTTCTCAAGTACTTAAGGATGTTTTTGACCGCTGTCCAATGATTCACTCCTGGATCACTTTGATATCTGCTAGTCAAACTAACAGCATATGCAATGTCGGATCTAGTATATAGCATGGCATGCATAAGAGATCCTATGGTTGAGGCATAGGGAGTCTTACTCATCCTTTCTCTATCTTCTGCCGTTGCAGGACTTTGAGTTTTACTCAAGGTCGTGTTGGGAAATATGGGCAAGAACCCTTTCTTGCTATCTTCCATTCCAAACCTCTTTAGAACTTTGTCCAAATATCTACTCTGTGACAATGATATTAGGCCTAGTATGTAAGCTGCTTCACCAAGATCTTTCATTGAAAAACTATTATTCAAATAATCCTTGACACTATTAAGAAGGTCTATATCATTCCCAATCAACAATATGTCATCCACATATAGTATTAAGAATGCTACAGAGCTCCCACTCACTTTCTTGTAAATACAAGCTTCTCCATAAATTTGTATAAAACCAAAGCTTTTGATTACCTTATCAAAACATTGATTCCAACTTCGTGATGCTTGCTTCATTCCATAAATGGACCGTTGAAGTTTGCATACCTTGGTAGAATCTTTAGGATCGACAAAACCTTTGGGTTGCATCATATACAACTCTTCATCAATGTCTCCATTGAGGAATGTTGTTTTGACATCCATCTGTCATATCTCATAATCATAATATGCAGCGATTGCTAATAAAATCCTCACAGACTTTAGCTTCGCTGCCGGTGAGAAAGTCTCATCGTAGTCAACTCCTTGAATTTGTCAAAACCCTTTTGCGACAAGTCGAGCTTTATAGACAGTAACATTTCCATCAGCATCTGTCTTCTTCTTGAAAATCCATTTGTTCTTGACAGCCTTCCGGCCATCCGGTAAGTCCACCAAAGTCCATACTTGGTTTTCGTAGATGGATCCAATCTCGGATTTCATGGCTTCTTGCCATTTATTGGAATCTGGGCTCATCATTGCTTCCTCATATGTCGCAGGGTCATTGGTGTTGTCCACCAACATGACACTCATAACGGGATCATACCAATCAGGAGTGGTACGAGTTCTCATTGACATGCGAGGTTACGTAGTAACTTCAACCGAAGTTTAATGATCAATATCATTAGCTTCCTCTCTTATTGGTGTAGGCGCCACAGGAACTACTTCCGGTGCTGCGCTACTCTCAAGTTTGAGAGAAGGTTCAATAACCTCATCGAGTTCTACTTTCCCTCCAGTCACATCTTTCGAGAGAAACTCCTTCTCTAGAAAGGATACATTCTTGGCAACGAAGATTTTGCCCTCTGATCTATGATAGAAGGTATACCCAATAGTTTCCTTCAGGTATCCTATGAAGACGCATTTCCCCCTTTGGGTTCAAGCTTGTCGGGCTGTAACTTCTTTACATAAGCTTCGCAACCCCAAACTTTAAGGAACGACAATTTAGATTTCTTTCCAAACCATAATTCATACGGTGTCGTTTCAACGGATTTAGATGGTGCCCTATTTAAAGTGAATGCGGTTATTTCTAATGCATAACACCAAAATGATAGTGGTAAATCTGTAAATGATATCATAGAACGAACCATATCTAAGAGAGTTCGATTACAACGTTCGGACACACCATTACGTTGTGGTGTTCCCGGCGGTGTCAATTGTGAAAGTATTCCGCATTTCTTCAAATGCTCGCCAAACTCGTAACTTAGATATTCACCTCCACGATCAGATTGTATAAATTTAATCTTCTTGTTACGTTGATTCTCTACCTCACTTTGAAATTCCTTAAACTTCTCGAAAGTCTCGGACTTATGTTTCATGAAATAAATATACCCATATCTACTCAAATCATCTGTGAAGGTAAGAACATAACGATAATCACCGCGCGATGCTACACTCATTGGGCCACACACACATCGGTATGTATGATTTCCAATAAGTCTGTAGCTCGCTCCATCATACCAGAAAATGGAGTCTTAGTCATTTTACCCATCAGACATGCTTCGCATCTTTCAAGTGATTCGAAATCAAGTGATTCAAGAAGTCCATCGAAATGGAGTTTCTTCATACGCTTCACTCCAATATGACCAAGAAGACAGTGCCATATATAGGTCGAGTTATCGCTCAATTTCAAACGTTTAGCTTCAATGTTATTAATGTGTGTATTTCTACAATCAAGATTCAATAAGAATAAACCATCTATCAAAGGTGCATGTGTATAAAACATATTACTCATATAAATCGAACAACCATTATTCTCGGACTTAAACAAGTAATCGTCTCGCAATAAACATGATCCAGATATAATGTTCATGCTCAACGCAGGCACCAAATAACAATTATTTAAGTATAAAACTAATCCCGATGGTAGATTAAGAGGTAGCGTTCCGACCGCGATCACATCAACCTTTGATCCATTTCCAACGCGCATCGTCACCTCGTTCTTCGCTAGTTTCCGTCTATTCTGCAGCACCTGTTTCGAGTTACAAATGTGAGCAACCGAACCAGTATCAAATACCCACGCACTACTATGAGTACTAGTGAGATACACATCAATAACATGTATATCAGATATACCTTTCTTTTTTATGTTGCCGTTCTTCAAATCCGCCAAGTACTTAGGGCAATTCCGCTTCTAGTGATCTTCTCCCTTGCAGTAAAAACACTCAGTATCAGGCGTAGGCCCAGCCTTGGTCTTCTTCGCCGGCGCGGTAACTTTCTTACTGCCCTTCTTGAAGTTTCCATTTTTATTAGACTTGCCTTGCTTCTTGAATTTGGTGGTCTTATTGACCAACAACACTTAGTGCGCTTTCTTGATCTCCACTTCCGCAGACTTTAACATGGAGAAGAGTTCATGCAACGACTTGTCCATGTTTTGCATATTGTAGTTCATCACAAAGTTCTTGTAACTTGGTGGTAGTGATTGGAGGACACGGTGAATCCCCAAAGCATTAGGAATCACTATACCCAAACTTTGAAGCTTGATTGTGTGCCCAGACATGTTAAGCACATGCTCACTGACGGAGCTGCCCTCTTCCATCTTGCAGTTAAACAACTTTTCAGAAGCCTCATAACTCTCAACTACCGCATGAGCCTCAAATATCATTTTGAGTTCACAGACAATATCATGTGGGTCATGGTTCTCAAACCTTTTCTAAAGCTCTGATTCCAAACCATACAAGATAGCACACTCAACTGTGGAGTACTGATTCTTCTGAGCAAGGAAAACATTCTTTACCTCATCGGTAGCATCAGCTGTAGGTGGGTCACCCAGCGGTGTATCCAGCACATAGGTCAAATTACCAGCATTAAGGACAATCCTCAAATTGCGGAACCAATCCGCGAAGTTGCTTCCATTGTTTTTCAACTTTTCTTTCTCTAGGAACGCATTAAAATTGATGGTAGGGGCCGTCATTGATCTACAACATATTTGCCATAGTTTAGACTAAGTTTATGACAAATTGAGTTCTAATTAATAGTTAAATTAATCTAGGTGAACTCCCACTCAAAACAATATCCCTCACCTTGTTTTAGTGATCACACAAACCAAATCCACCACATCAAAACCGATCATCACGAGAGTTGATGTAGCTTCAATGGCGAACAATCAACATGTTCATCATATCTACTATATGACTCATGCTTTACCTTTCGGTGATCTGTGTTCCGAGACCATGTCTGTACATGCTAGGCTCGTCAAGATCAAACCTTAGCTTCCGCATGAGCAAATCTGGCTTGCTCACGTTGTATACACTCACAGAATTTAACACACCCGATCATCACGTGGTGCTTCGAAACAACGAGTTTAGCAATGGTGCTTACTAAGGATGAACACTTTATAACTTGAAATTTTTGTGCTTGACGGATCATCTTATAATGCTACCGTCGCGAACTAAGCAATACAAGATGCATAAAAGGATTAACATCACATGCAATTCATAATATGTGATATGATATGGCCTTTCTTCTTGTGCCTCCGATCTCCATCTTCAAGCACGAACATGATCTCCATCATCACCGGCATGGCGTCAAGGTAAATGACGCCGCTTCATGGTTGTCGTCCACCAGCATCAACTATTACAACTACTTTGAATAATAGACACGCAGGTCTTAACGAAATTAAAAGACAACCATATGGCTCCTGCCGGTTGCCGACTTACAATAAGGAACATTGCATACATCATATATAATCACAATCATGGTCATATCACATCACATCACACCCCTGCAAAACAAAGTTAGACGCCTCTAATTTTCTTTGCATGTTTTACGTGGTTTGGGGCTTTCAATAAGTGTCGTTCTAACTTACGAACAAGAACCACAACGTTGATACTAGTATTGTCAATCACTCGTTGTAAATTGAATCTTAACTATGTTGGGAGAAACAGGCACCCGCAAAGCCACTTATGCAATACAAGTTGCATGTCAAGCGTGAAGGAAGTCTCATGAACGATGTCATGAAAGGTTAGCCCGGGCCGCTTCATCCCACCATCCCGCAAGATGCAAAGTACACAAGAATCAATCGACAACAAAAGCATCAACGCCCACAATGACCATTGTGTTCTACTCGTGCAACAGATCTATATAGAGACACGGCTCTGATACCACTGTAGGGGTTCGTAGCATGGAAAACAAAAAAATTCTACCGCATGCACACAAACAAGCCAAGATCTGTCTACTAGATTGTAGCAACGAGTTGATTAGAGTACTCACCCTTGAAGATTCCAAAGCGGTTAATGAGAGCAGATTCTCGTGGGTGATGTAGTCGTACACTTTCCGATCTCAAGATCGCGTAGACGATCCTTCTGGCGCTGCGTTTCGGCAGCGCTTCCGCAGTCGGTCACACGTTCGGTACTCGATGAAGACCTTCCTCTTCCTTGTTCCAGCAGGCAGCGTAGGTTGTAGTTCTCCCCTCGCGATTCCGGCAGCACGATGGCGTGGTGTCGGAAGTAGAGGGAAGATCTCGCAGGGCTTCGCCTAAGCCGGTGCAAGTTATGGTGGATCGAGGGTTTTCCGGTGATCTAGGTTTAGAAGGCCGGGAGGAGGAGGAGGTTTCGATATCGGCTAGGGCGACGGCGGCGCTAGGCGGCGACGCGGCGGCGGCGCATGGGATGGTGAGGGCTGGCTCTTGTGTTGTTTGGGGAAGCCCTCCCCCTCTATTTATGAGAGGGGCCTGCCTTGGGAGGGGAGAGTTTGAATCCAAACCCAAACCCAAGTTGTATTGAAGGAAGGACTCTTTCCTTCTTCTACTAGGAAACCATTGTTCCAGTTTGACTTTTCAAACCTCTCGTTTGACTTTTAATTTAGAGCTTTAATTCTCTCTTGCAAATGCCCAAACCAAGTGACCTAGGATATGATCCAATCATTCCACTTACCCATGACATATTCATGGACCATTCCCCTTTCGGTACGGTGAACCTTCTAGAACCTCTCTGATGAAAACATCAAAATCATTCCCGAACTCCGAAATCGGACTTTCCTTATATGAATATTATTCTCCGGACCATTACGGATCTCCTCGTGATATCCTGGATCCCATCCGAGACTCCGAACAATATTTAGTATCCCTATTTACATTCCATATCTACTAAACAACATCAAATCCTTAAGTGTGTCTCCCTACGGTTCGTGAATTATGCGGACATGACCGAGACACTTCTCCGATCAATAACCAATAGAGGAATCTAGAAATTCATATGGCTCCCACATATTTCAACGATTACTTTGCGATCAAATAAACCACTTACATACGATACCAATTTCCCTTTGTCTCGTGATAGTTTACTTATCCGAGGTTTGATCGTCGGTATCTCTGCATACCTAGTTCAACCTCGTTACCGATAAGTAATCTTTTCTTGTTCTCGTGATATGTGATCCCTTGTGAGCCAGTCACATGCTTGCAAGCCAATTGGATGACATTCACTGAGAGGGCCCAGAGTATATCTATCCGTCATATGGATGGATAAATTCCACTCTTGATCCATGTGCCTCAACACATACTTTCCGAACACTCAATGCCACCTTTATAGCCACCCAGTTACGGTGTGGTGTTTGATGTCATCAAAGCATACTTCCGGTGATGGTGATTAGCATGATCTCATGGTCGAAGGAATCAGGTTACTATGTATCAGAAAGATTATAGCAAATAAACTATTGAAATAACTTGATCTTAATGCTACGCTTATATATAGGAGTATGTCCATCATACCATTATCCTAATGATATGATCTTATTGTTAATAACATCTCAATGTTCATTCGATAAACCATGATCATCTATTAACCAACAAGCTAGTATTATAAAGAGGCTTTACAAGAGACTCTAATTTAGTTTACAAATCACACAAGTATTAATGTTTCCGGTTAATACTATTATAGCATGAATGTAAACATTTATCATAAACACAAAGATATAATAATAACCACTTTTATTATTGCCTATAGGGCATATCTCCAACAAAAACATGCACGCCATTGGATCACCCCAAAATAGATGGCTATTATTTACTTGAGGGTACCATAAAACACCTCAATTTTTAGGAATCCCTGGCACCTTTAAACAAATATTTTTGCAACTTTGAATTACACACTGAAGCTGAAGTTGTCATTCCTCCTCCGAGGCATCCTCCTAGTAATCTACGAACTTGATGGCACGTTTCTCCTAGACAGCCATGGCATACTTGATTGCCTTCAAATCAAACTTCTCGGGGTTGACAAGGTTGTATGGGGAAAGCGGCTTAGTCCGCTACTCCACCATGGCTAACGCTTGCGCTATGGTGGCCAGTACCACCTTACCAGCATTCTGGGCGACACTTGGGAACTGCTTTCTCTAAGTGTCCATCTTCTTGATAGCAACAAGTATACACTCACTAGAAGAATAGTCCGAGTTAGCTAGCGGTAGAAAGTCCCATGACCTCATGATTGACATTGTGACCTTGTAGATAAAAGAATAAGTTGCCTTCTCCACCACTTCCAAGTACTCCTAGGAAGCCACATGATATGCTTGTAACATTTTCAACCCGATATTGGAGTTCCTTGGCCTCCTTAAGACCCTCAGTTTGGGATATCGCTAAGATCTATACTTAGGATTAGGTGTAGAATTTGATTCAGTGTGTCAGGGGCACTATAGTACGACTCATCTGTACACCACTACTAATATCCACACGTTTAGAGTGAAACTTCGGGTGGTGGAAGATAGCTTGATCCATTCACACGACTCTTGAGATAGTGGTGACTAGGGCTTGCAACTCTTGGAATTATGATGTACACTTTTGGTCATGGTGCCACCGACTTATATATGCATCCGCATGGACGCACAACACCTGCAGCCCCATCAGGTCCTAAACCTAGTACTACATGAATCCATCTTGTGTAGGACTGTTTGTCCTGGTGTGACTCGGATCCAACCCGACTGACCTATTTTAGTAAGATATTATCTGTCTGATTCTATCCCCGTAAGTGTCTAACAATATAGGTTCATGATCACTCGTACACGAGTTAACTCACAGGTGAACACTTCACTCTTAACTTGGTAGTTGGTAGCGGCTCCTATCAGAGTGTCCTAAGTCTAGAGTAATGTAAAATCATCTCGACAAACCTTGAAAATTTGTTAGATGTCTCATTCCTTCTTTGTGTTACGATATACTTTGTCAAGTTATAGGTGAGTACCTGTAATCCTTTAATAGCTTTTTAATCTCACGATGTAGATTCATTAAAATAACTCTTAGTATGAGTCCTTCATTAACTCTTAATCCAGTCACGTGGTCATGCTTCTTTAATCGAATTACTCGAGAAGGCCTAGAGAATATCTATTTGAGTGGAGGGGAAATTTCATCTTGACCAATCACCCAACACAACATGTTGCATGGCTAATACGAAATCTAGCTATCCACCTAGTAGTGTTTGATAAACCCGAAATAAGTCGATTCATAATTAGGGTAATGTGAGAACCTCGGGTCTAAAGACATGGAGTATACATTTTTAAGACTAACAAAAGGCTCACTAATTGTGTCTCAAAGTGGTTATGTATGATTCAATAGACTCCTTTACCAAGTTAGTACTATCGGGTTGGCATCACTATTTCCCATGACTCAGCCGAGGGTACACTATTAAAACATAAAGGGTTATAACTAATCCGTACGGTGTTAGTTTGATTTAAGTCCTTGGTACCAACGCGTCTACGCGGTTCACATCTTAATTAAGCAAAAACCATGTTCCTTGACGAACAGGGAAACGGGGAGTGAGAAACGCGTAGGTGTAGCCATAATTTTATCCGATTGATTGTTTACAACAAGAGAATGTGTCATATGAGAAGCAAGATAAATAAATTGGAGGAAAAAGTAGTAGTAAAACAAACCGTTTTCTGACGTTGTAGGCGCACGCGATCTTCAGGTCGACCTCATCACTACTCACGAGTAGGCTGCCTTAGCCCGTTCGCCATGAAAAGAGCACAAAAAACAGATCAAGGATTGCCAGTCCTACATGCGCTCGCTCTAGAAAAATGATCTGGAGGCGATCGCATTTGTTCCCATCTACATCGCAAGCCGCTGGTCCATGCGTCCTCTGTCGCCCGTTCTGGCGACGAGAGGGGGTGGGGACCTTGGTGATTTGGCTTCATCCTCTAGTTAGGGTTAGTCTCGTGCTTCCTTGGGGCGTTGCTTTTATGGAGAAGATGATGTCGTGTTAAAATAATTTTTATCTTCTATTTCTTCATGCATCACTCCAACAGGTGGCGTCGAGGGGCCGGTGACCTGGTCGTCTCGTCGATCTGTAGATCCGACGAGATTCGTGTTTGGTGGTCGGCGATCGACACTTTTGCGGGTGATGGTCGTGTTGACTATCGTAGGTCTGTTTGTTGTCTTGCGGTTGGGCGCGTGAATGACGATATGCGATGATGTATCTTTTCTTCAACTGCGTTGTATGAAGTTAACGACGTCGGGATCTGGTGACCACGGGGAAAATTCTCGGTAGACGTGCCACAAAGTTCCGGTCTCGTCGCTGGTGACGGTCCTATTCATCGGCTCGAAAAGCATCGTTGTATTTGAAGGTGCTCCCCCATATCTCGGTATGACGGTTGTCCGTCTCTTTTTTCGGCGCTGCCATGCTGGCGGCGGAGGACGATGGTGGATGATGTTCCGGTAAGGCACACGTTTCTCTACGGATGGAACTGTAATTTTTCTAGAGGTATATGCACCTTTCATCCCACGACTTGTTCTTGATGTGCAATTTAGTCCCATAAGTAGCAAACAGGGAACCCGCCATCCCATATGTTGCAACCTCCGAACTAATCACTCAGATCGTGCAAAAGCTAGCCACGCAGGCAGTCAGTCACGTCTCCACGTCAAATTCGTTTTGCACAAATGTTGAATGGAAAATTGGAAATCACGTTTGGGTCCTTCCACGCGTCTCGCGAGGGGGTCATCTTCCAGTCGGTTAACTTAGCGGTTTTCTCGCGCGGCCACCTCTATTTCCGCCTGGAGGATTCATCCTTCCTTTTTCCTCGCAAGGAAGCAGCAGCAGGGCGATCTCGGAGAAGGCCGATCTCGCAGCAGTAGGGCACGGCACCAGCCAGATGCCGCTGGACTTGCGATACCGTGGATGGAACGATGATGCGCTCGAGTATGGTAAGATCGCAATTTCTCTCCAGAGCTTTGGGTGGTCGTTCTTATTTTCGTCTGCTAGGGTTCACGAGGCGGCAGTGATCAGACTAGATTTAGGGTTCTCCGATGGTTCAATTTCTAGGTGGAATCGTACGAATTTTCGATTAGTAAGCATTGTTGGTACGTCTAGTATGAACCTGATCAGTACAGTTTCAGAGTTGGGCAAATTTGTTCAGTTTGAGTGTTGTCTCTAAAACCAGATCAGTACAGTTTCAGAGTTGGGCAAATTTGTTCAGTTTGAGTGTTGTCCCTGAACCTGATCAGAGTGTTGTCTCTGAACCTGATCAGTACAGTTTGAGAGTATAGATGCAGAGTTGGGCAAGTTGGTTCAGTTTTAGTGTTGTGCCTGAACCTGATTAGTACAGTTTCAGAGTATATATTCGGAGTTGGGCAAGTTGGTTCAGTTGGCCAAATAGAGTGGCTAAATTCAGCGCACAGTTTTGGAACAGTTTCAGTATAGATTCAGAGTTTGGCCAAGTTGGTTCAGTTTTTAGTATAGTTTCAGAGTTCGGTGTAGAGTGTAAAATCTAAATGTTTTGGTACTGTTTGAGTTGTTGTTTCTAATGTCTGATTTTTTTTCAACAGTTTACAATGCAGGAATGAATTGTGATTTATTCTCAGTAGAAGTAGTTCACAATGGGTTTTTCTGTGGTCTAGTGGGGAAGAACTTGTCTTATGTATCAGCATCTACAACTCATATTGACAACTGCAGTGCTGGGAATTGGTCCATTTCAGTTGTTGATCAGATTATGGACATGCTTGGTTATGAAAGAGGAGGAAGGGTCAATGTTTACTGGTGCATGCCAGATAAGGATATCATTGATGGACTAACCCCTGTAGATTCAAGTCAGTGCATTGCTGATATGATCATATCTAGTCAGACAAATAAAACACTTGTAGTGTACATTGATCGTACCAATTTTCTCAGGGGTTTGAGATCAGATGTAATCATCAATGACTGTCCAATAGTTACACCAACAACACATAGATCAGTTGCTGCTCAAGCTTCTAGTTCAGGCAATGTTATGTCAGCAGAAAATGAATCATCGTCAGGCAATTCTGTATTAGCAGAAAATGAACTTTTATCAGAGGATAGACTAGTGGATGATAGTGACACTGATAGTGACTATGAATGTGATTTCTATGATAGTGACTTCGATGCATAAGATGGAGATGATGACTTGTTTTCTAAGAATGTTGACACCGAGGTACAAGATAACAATGAGATGGAACTGGTTGATGAACATGAAGATGAGGAAGCATTAGAGGATGATGATCTTAATATGGAAGGAGAAGAAAGAAACAGGTTGAAGCAGAAGTTCAGGACATTTAATCCTGAGGTTGATATGCAAAACCCTATTTTCAAGGTTGGCATGGTGTTTAGTGGTGTGGAAGAGGCAAGGAAAGCATTGGCGGCCTATCATGTCAGAAATAGAGTGAAAATAAGAAAGACAAGGAATGATAGAAGAAGATTGGAAGCCATCTGTGATGAAGGATGTCCTTGGTTGTTCAAAGCATCAAATGACAGCAGGTATGGTGGTTTCACAATCACAGCATATGAAGGGCGTCACACATGTGAGGATGTGTGGGAAATGAGGTCACTGACTGCTAAACTGCTCACAGAAAAGTTCTTGCATGAATTTAAGGACAATCAGAAGCTTGACTTACAAGGATTTGGTGCAAAAGTTAGAAGGGAGTTCAAGATGTGCCCTGATCGGTGGAAGTTGAGTAGAGCAAGGAAAGCAGCTCTTCTGCAGATACATGGAGATGAGGTGGCACAATTCAACCAGCTTCTGGACTATGGCCAAGAATTGAGAAGGAGTAACCCAGGATCCAAATTCTTTGTTTCAACAAATTCTGCAATTGATATTGTTAGTGGACAGCAAAAGGAACACTTGGCAACAGTCTACTAGAGTTATGATGGTTGCAAAATAGGATTTTTAGAAGGATGCAGGCCTCTGATATGTATTGATGGTTGCCACATTAAAACCAAATATAACGTAATTCTACTTACAGCTATTGGAATTGACCCCAATGAATGTATTTATCCTATTGCATTTGGTTTAGTTGAAGTGGAGTGTACAAGTAGCCGGGAATGGTTTCTCAATAATCTTAAAGAGTATTTGAACATCACCAACACATCACCTTGTACCATAATGAGTGATAAACAGAAGGGTTTAATTAATGTTGTTGAAAAAATCTGGCCAGATGCAGAACACAGGTTTTGTGTCAGGCATATGCTTCAAAACTTCCAGAGAGCAGGGAACAAAGGTGAGATACTGAAAAATGATTTATGGTCCATTGCCAGATCAACAAATGTTCCTAAATGGGAGAAGAGCATGGAGAAAATGAAGGTAGATAGTGCTGAAGCTTATGCATGGGTTGAGCAGCTTAAGCCAAACACATGGGTGAAAGCTAGATTCTCATAATTTCCCAAGTGTGACATGTTGTTGAACAACCACAGTGAAGCTTTTAACAGGTAATTTGCTATTCCTTCTAATTCTACTTATTATTCTCACTACAATGCCATATTAGTAATTCTAGATGCCATAGAACTAACACAGTGTTGTCCTATTTTCATGATCAGCTACATTCTAGATGCCGGAGAAGTCCCATTCTTGTCCATGCTAGAGACAATGTTCTAGAAGATACTGAAAAGGGGTGTAACTAAGCTCAAGGAGGTTGATACATGGACATGAAGGATATTTCCTAGAATAAAGAAGAAACTTGATAAATTTACTGAATGGAGCAAACAGTGCTCAGTTCAACCTGCTACCAACTATCAGTATTCAGTGAGCTCACTGGAGATGGAAAGGACATATTCTGTGGACTTTAATACAAGGACCTGTGATTGCAAAAGATGGCAATTATCTGGCATTCCTTGCCATCATGCCATAGCCTGTTGTAGACATGATAGAATAAATCCTGAAAACCTAGTGCATAGCTGCTATACTATTGATACATATATGAAGGCATATGCACACACCTTGGTTCCACTAAGAGGCAGAGTTTTCTGGGGGAAAATGAATGGAGCTGTCATTCATCCTCCTCTATAAACCAAGGTTATGGGTAGACCAAAGAAGAACAGAAAAAAGGCACCTGAGGAGCTACAAAAGAAGGGAGTTAAAATATTTACCAAAGCCGGAGTTACTATGCATTGTTCTGTTTGTGGCAAAGCTGACCACAACAAGAGAGGCCAACAGAAATTTGTTGAAAAGCAAGCTGAACAGCAAAGAGAAATTCATGGAGATGAAGAAGGAGACATTCCATATATTCTGTAGGTACATAATCTGCTTAATATTGACATGATTGCTTATTTCTTTAGGTGCTCAATTAGTACTTGTGCTTAAAATATTGAGATCCTAACTTATTTCTTGATGTGCAGCATGTCCCACACATTCCAGACCCTGCTAGTGATCCTATGCATCAACTTGATAGCATGGTATACATAATGGGGCAGGAGGTATCATACCAGTGATTTATTCCCTTCTAGTGATCCTATAATTATTCAGAACTATCCATATTAATACACTTCAATTTTCAGGAGAGGGAGCATGTGCCTGTTGCTAGGGTTATTGGTCCTCTCCCAGAGAATGCTTTCATTGCTGCAGCTAGAGACAGTATTCCTGAATCTAGAGCTAGAGTGACAACTGCATCAACCAGAGGCACCTTGAGGGGAAGAGGAAGAAGTACTGCAACAAGGGAACAATCAAATCCAACAGGGAGCACCAGAGCAAACAATAACAATAGAGCAAGAGGAAAAGGGAAGAAAAGAGCAACAGATGCTAATTCTAGTGCACTTGGTCAAGCTCAACAGACAACTGAAAGGACAAGAGCTAAAAAAAGAGGATATGCAACTGGTCCTGGTAGTGCTCACTACCTTATTTTTGGTGATACTGAAAGATCAACACAAATTCCAGATCTAAATGCTGATGTTTTTGCTGATGTCCAGGAGGTTAATGTGAGCCAGAGTGCACCAGTAACAGATGAGATTTAGTGAAATTTAGTTAAATTTTAAAACATTTCGTGACATTGTCCAGGATATGTACTGAATCTTGTGTTATTACTTTAGTTATCTCAGCTTTTTATTATTTCATATACATTCAGTGACATTGTGTATTCTAGGAAGTTATTATGAATTTGGATGTGCCTCATTCATTCACAATATATCTTAGCTTTTTATTACTGAATTTGGATGTGCCTCATTCATTCACAATATGTTTCACAGACACAACTTCTTTATTCAAGTACCATTGACAATCTTACAAGAGGTTTCACAAACAGAACAATACACATATCACTACTCAGAGCTACTCAGAGCTTGCAAACTCTAACAAGCATCCATTCTAGAAACCAAGCTTCACATGTACCACTGCCTACACAAAACCTCTAATTACCACTGCTAGACATGCATAGAGCACTACACAGGCTGCTATTGCAATGCACCATCTGAATTCCTTCTGATTTCTCATTCCCAGCTCTAGGATATGATTTCTCTTTAGTTCTTTATTCTCTGTCTTTAGTATATTTATCTGAATTTGAAGTTCAGATACAGTCCTCAATAGCTTCTCTCTATCTTCTTACAAATCTGCAATTGCCTTATCTTTCTTGTCTGTGATTCTTCTTCCTGGATACTGGTACTGCAAATTCAGTTGTACATATATTATCAACATGCTTTCAAATGCAGATGCACTAACACATGAAATGCTTGCAAATTCAGTTGTAGATGCCTCATATTTCAACATGCTTTCTACTTCGTGGATACAACATGCTTTCAAATGCAGATGCTTTCAAATTATAAACTGATGAAGAGAAAGTATATGTAAATCAGAAATTGGACCCGTGGAGCAGCAATTGTTCCTGTCGTCGCCGTCTCTGTCGCCCACCCGTCCCTCTCCTTCCAGTAGTACTCGCCGGTCAACGTCGCCCAACCATCGCCCTCCTTCCAGATTCTACCGCCACCAGCATCGAGCTCTGATTTGACCATCACTGGTGTTGAGAGGGTGGCGGCGGGGACGGTTGTGCCAATGCGTCGACCCGCGCCTGCAGCATACGCACCTGTGTCTCCAAGATTATGTTGAGAGGAAGCGGTGGCCTCCAGCCAATGGGCTCCGCCATGGCGGCCCTCTCCTCCTCCGACGCGAGGACGGCGTAGAGCACTACGAACTTGCGGTACGGCTTCTCTTGTCGCGCCCTCGCCCTTGCCTCCACCTCCGTCTCCTGAACCACCGCCTCCGCCTCCACCGACACCAGCCATGTGCCCCGTCCGCGAGATTGGGACACAGGTCTGCCTCTCCACCACGCCCGTCCGCGAGCAGGTGCCGGGGAGCGGCCGGTACTCTCTAGGGAGCCCTCCGACGATGCGCGCTCCGCCATCCTTGTTGATCTCCGACGATTTCGCCAGTGTTGCCGCGAGTTAGGAAGGCGTGCAGAAATGGGGAATTTGGTCGCGGCGGCGGCAAGGCTCACAGGTGCGCCAGGGTGTAGGTGCGCCAGGGTGTTTTTGCAAAATAACACTTTGTCCGCGTGGCTCACAGGTGCCAGCGTGGACACACGTGTCGTCGCCCGATTCGCTGTGGACTAAAATGCACCTAAAATGCAACTTCTGGGATGACGGGTTCCCTGTTTGCTACTTATGGGACTAAATTGCACATCAAGGACAACTTGTGGGATGAAAGGTGCATATACCTCATTTTTCTACTTACAAGATACTTTGTGCAAAGTTGTGTGACACAAAAAATTTTCTTTTTTGGTGACTATTGTAATCTTTATAATCGGATTGTCTAATGAAATATATGTTTATGTAAAAAAACACAGACAGATCAAAGGAAAGCAGAAGCAAATTTCGGCCAAGACTCTTCACGGTCGGCTGTCAGGTGCTCGGTACATGGACTCGCAGCGTACTGTGTCTGTATGTAGGACTTGAAAGAGACGACGAACTTGCCATTGCCAGGCGGAACAAAACAAAACGCCCTGGAGTAAACCGTGTTGGGAAAAACCATGGACTGCTGGACGATGATGCGGCGGCGAGCGACAGAGGAGACGGACCCCACGTTTCAGAGAGGCAATGCGCGTTGGCGTGCCCTAGCAGCCGTCCATCCGGCCGCTCAGGCGCTGCACGTCGCGCGCCCAGATCTGCTCGCGGCTCCCCTCCTGGCGGCCGGGCCCCACACGCCACGGCCGCAATCATCGACTGCTGCTCCAGGCTCCAGCTTATGCCAACTGCCACGCAAGTAACCTACGCGCTCGCTTCCCTTCGCTCGCGCCTCACGACACAAGCAAAGCAAATCATCCCCCCCTATTTATGCAGCACTCTCTCTGCCCCACTCATCATCACCAACTCTCCTAATAACCGAACAGGCCTCCTCAGCAGAAGCGAAAGAGCAGAGCAAGCAACCAGTCGAGCAGCCAGGCTTCCCGCGGTCTGTGTTGCTCGCTCGCTGCATTCCGGTGGACATTCCCACTGGCTACAATGGCGACGCCTAAGGCGACGAGAAAGGCGTCGGTCGGCGGGAAGGCGTGGCGGCTGCTGCGGCTGGCGGTGCTCTGGGCGCGGAAGGGGAGCTCCGTACACAGCCTCCGCCTGCTCAAGACCCTGCGCCACGGCGGCGGCGTCGGGGGGCTCCGCTGGGGGCGCAAGGACCAGCTGCGGTACGGCGAGCGCGAGTTCTCCATCGACGAGACGCCCGCGTTCCGGTTCCGCACCCCCTCCGCGCGGGTGCTACGCTTCATCCCCTGCATCTCCCCCGCCGTCCCGGACATCCCCTGCGACTACGACGACGGCCGATACTTCTTCCGCGAGAGGGACGACGAGGGCTGCGTCGGGGACTACTACGGCGATGATGGCGAGCCGAGCGAGTGCGGCTGCAGCATCCAGAGCGTTGAGGACGAGCAGCTGCTCGAGCGTTTGATGGTGGAGGCGGCGGCCGAGGGAGGCGAGGACGCCGGGGTGGACGTCAAGGCGGACGAGTTCATCGCCAAGTTCTACGCGCAGATGAAACTGCAGAGGCAGATCTCTTGGCTGCAGTATAACGAGATGATGCAGAGGAGTCTCTGCTAGAGTGCTAGTTATATTTGCGTGATAATTAGTGGAGTGCATATCTGTGTCATTAGGTGAGTAGATACTGAGTTTTGCTACATCACATCGATACATAAACAGTTTATTTCCACAGCATTGTGCACCGATACATTCATTGCTCTTACTCTTGATTCCTGAATTTGTGTTGGATTTCGTGGCTGCCAACGCGGTGCTCGTTTTGTGGATCCGATTTTCTCTTTGGAGAAACAGCATGCCTTTCCGGGGACCGCCAAAGCTTGTGAAGAATGAGTTTTAACGGAAAGAAATATCGACAAGTTCCTATCTACCTCTAACTAAATTCGGTAAACATGGATCTAGTCTAGCCGGGCGTCCTGCGCTGGATGGCCGAGCGCCTTACCTTTTTAGAAAATTTTCTATCCCCTCGTCCATCTGGCGCATCCTGCTCACCCCACCCGAGCAACTCGTCGTCCCCGGCCGTCCCTGCCACCGGCAACCCACCGCGTCATACCACCTCCGTCGGGATGCCCGTGGCCGCCTCGGTCGTCCTCCCCTTCGCCCCAATACTCCGCCGCCATTCCTGATCCTCAACGTGCCATCGAGTGCCGTGCTGCTCACTGATTCCTCTAGCACCGCTAGCGCTGTAGAGGACCTTCCAGGTCAGCGTCCATTGTGGTCACTGCTCCCGTGTCCTCCACGGTCCATCATGCGGGAGACCATGCAAAAGAGATTCTTCGGCGGATAGGCCATGTCATACTCTCTTCCACGCCGCACGCACGGGAGATCGCATCGCGTTGCCCGTTGCCAGGCGCATAAGCCGCACACGGGAGAGAGAGGCTCTCACACGATGCCTGCTTTGGGGATTTTTACTGGTCAAACATTGGAAGTTGTGTACTGGGCATTTTTTTGCCTATTCAACACTACTCGAGCTTTTTTTTACAATAAATACGGTTACATTTGCATATCATTGTGAATAAGTTGCCTATAATACTTGAAAAGATATTTATTGTCTTAATCAGTTTTGGTGTTTATTAACAACTTGAGTATCATTTTATTTGTGTTGATGTTTACAAGTTGATATACCGAAGAGAAAAAAATCCATAACACTGAGGAAAAATTCCTGGAAGAAACAACATTTTCATGGAGTTTTTAGACCGGAGTCTCCGCTGTGCATACACCGGAGTCTCCGGTGTGAACCGGAGTTTTCCCCCAAGTCTCTAGAGGAACTTCCAGAAGGTTGCCAAGGACAGTATGTATGGGGGTCCGAAGATGGGCCAAAGACGAACCGGATTCTCCGGTGCACTGGGTCAGACCGGAGTCTCTAGTGTGAAAACACCGGAGTCTCCGGTGTACCACAGGCCGAAAACTTTGAAGAGTCCCCAGAGGGAGCATCTACACCAGGGCTGGGACAGTTTGTATGGTGGTCCGGAGATTGGCCGAAGTCTCCGGTGTGGGACAAAGTCAGACCAGAGTTTCTGGTCTCCAGACCGGAATCTCCGGTGTGGAAATTCCTCCAACGGTCAGAAAACGCTTGAGAGCAGTGGGCATATAAATAGGGGATCTCATCCCCTTCTTCCAGCTGCTCGTTTCAGAAAAGAAGAAACCTAACCCTAGAGCCACCAAATCAACAAGATCTCCCTATCCAACCATCTAAAGGCATTGATCTTTGGAGAATTAAAGGAGGAGGCCTTGATCTAAAGCTTCACCAAGAGAGATCTTCATTCCCCTCATTCACTTGAGGGCCCCTTGCTCTAGTGTTTCATTGGAAACCCTAGTTCTTGATTTGGTTCTTATAAGCTTTTTGCGAAAACGCAAAATCCTTGCGTTTCGATTCATTGATAGGAAAAGAAGTTTGTACATATATGTACAAGGCTCAGTAGAGCCACCAACCCATACAACACAACCCACTAGACCTATGGAACCACGGGGATCAAGGCGTGGAGGCCAATCGCACCGGCAGTCCCCCAGGAGTGTGCGTCGGTTTGAATGGTGGTGAGAAGGCGACCCATGTCAGGCGACACATGATCGAACACGACCGCATTGCGATGCTTCCAGATCCACCATGCCGTCAACATGATCAGCGAAGATGTCTGTAACACCCTCAGAATCGGCCCTATGCAAGTTTTAGCGAAACTCGCCAAACCCGCATAGAAACGATTCAAAGGTGCCCACCAGGCACTTTCGTGCGGGTGGAAAACGAAGTAATAACATTACACAACAGTCCTCGATGGGACCCACAGAACAGATATATATATACAACAGCGACTCAATGAGTCAAGAATACAGATATAATATACAAAGATCCAAATCACCTTGAAATTGATAGAGCATCCGACTACGGACAAGATGCAAATGGGGCTAAGAACCCTGAAGAATAACCAATGGCGTCCATAACCCTGCCCAGGCCAAGCCGGAAGGGTAACCCTGCTAACGACATCGATCTCAAAACCTGCTTAAACAAAGGGGTGCCGACAAAGGGCAAAGGGAAAAGAGGAGCGGTCAGTACTGAGGCCAGTACACGGCGAGGCTAGAATTCGTCGGTCCTCGCCTACATAGGTATGGTGGACTGAGCGGCAGCGCAGCATGCACTAAACAACCTATAGAGACTCGGTACAACTGGCGGCTATCAGAGAGGGGTAAGAAAGACCTATTCGGAACCATCCTGAGACCACCATCAATCAAACCCATCCTGGTATTTCCCCCTCGAGACCTAACGAGGAAGTCAACCGAGGAACTCACACAGTTGGCAGTTTTATTTATTCAGTTATCGTTGCACCAATTACTAGTCAGGTATAGATAATCGTCCTGATATAATAAGCAGTGGGCAATTTTAGTTAACCATTCCGTTGTAGTTGCGACACTTACTAGTCAAATACAATTAGCATGAGGTAACCCAAAAACCCAGCAGTTGTTGGTACTTTTATTTAGCCATTCCGTTGTAGTTGCAATACTTACTAGTCAGGTACAATGGTCGCAAGCGACAACCCCAAACAAGCAATTGTTGGCAGTTTTATTTAGCCATTCCATTATAGTGAAGTTGATCACTAGTCATTATAAAGTCAAATTTATAGCACTACTTTAGTTATAGTTGTCTATGATCGAGATACTGTGCTCCAAGTCGTCCATAACCGCGGACACGGCTTTCAGAAAGTTTTACCCTGCAGGGGTGCACAAATAGCAACACACACTCGATCAACCTCGGAAAAACCAAATCAAAACCCAACGAGGCCTTCACGACAAAGCAATCACAGGATTCAGAAATATTTCAGGGGGCCACCCCATTAAGTATACCCGCAACGAAGTTAGCTGACTTCGAGACGAACTCAAGGTTTGTGGGGCCGGCTGTAAACGACTGGGAACCCAAAACTGGGCTTGTCGATACCGCGAAAACGGGTCACAATTCCTAAACAGTACAGTGTGATCCTCGCACAATCGTAAATAAAGCAGTATCATGGCATAAGTACAGGATAGTAAATAAAACCTCCAACTAGTTTGTGGCCCCAAGAAATAAGAATGAATCAAGCTCTGGCTCAGGGGGGTCCCATAATCCTCCCGGATGTGGATAGCGCGAATATTCAAGGAACAGATATCAAGTACTCGGGGTCCTACGGGACACAAGTGGACGGGTAACAACCAAATAACATCTATTGCCCACCTGTGCCTCTGCTTACCTACTTCAATTTTAGTTGTTAAACAGTAATTAAAGTGAACGATAGTGAAAACCATGATCATCTCCAACCTTAAACATGCGGCAACACTCCAACAACTGTGGTACGATTTACACGCAACAGCACTTGAGCAAGCGACTACGACGCGCAAGTCCAACTATCTACCAAACAACAGGTGATAGGATGTGTCCAAGGCAATATAAGGCTGCAAGGGATATCACGGGTACGAAAACTAGAGCAACGCAACACAGATAGCAATAGATCAACAGGAGGGAATAAATACTATAAAAGTAAGATAGGTAGAAAGGGGGAGATGCTCGCCTGAAAACATTGCCGAAGGTTCAACCGAAGATCGGGGCGAAGCTCACATCAACTCAACGGCCTTATCCGCGAAGAGGCAAAACACTAGAATAAACACCGGATGCAATATTTAATACTACGGCAAAAGATCGGGCATGATGCATGTATGATGTATGACATGGCAAAGGTGCGGTGCAATTAGGCAGATTAAGCGGAACCGGGGTCCCGACATTTAAATATATGGTTCAAGTTATTTAGATACCCGCCAATTAAAATGTTGTCTTAACAAGGCAAGATTATATCATCGGTTCGCTACACAAATTTAGATGGGACCAATATAAGACTGGATTTGCCCGCATATGGGCCCCATATTTAATTATATGGTGAATCGGCATAAGGCCCCCAAACCCACAGACAAGTATGCATGCATGAACAATTTAATATGCAACAAGTTTATTTTACATTTATAAAAATAGGGTTCGAGAAAGGGGTCACACATTAGGGCTCGGCGATCTTGGGCTCCGAGGGTTCGGGGTCGGTCTCAGGGTTCAGGGTTCGACGGGATCGGTCTCGGACAACAGGAAGTCGAACTTGTCGCATCCTAAAAGGGGGACTTGGTTGGCGTCGGGGTCACATCGGATTCGCCCTGGTCGGTGCCGATCTTGTCGTCGATGGCGAACTTGAGTGGGTCGGGTACCGGGGTCTTCGGATCTGGGGAGTAGATCTTGTCGCACGAGCGTCAATGCTTCCGGGAAGAAGAACTTGTCGTTCAGGGTCTCGGTGTCCGGGGTGAAGTGCTCGACGCCCTTTGGTTCCATGTCGACGGCCTTGGTTTCCTCGATGGAGAGCTCGGTGTATCCGTGTCGTGGTTCTTGTCGGGGTCCTCGGCTTCGGGCGCCGGGAAGGAGAACTTGTCGCATCCGGGGAGATCTTGATTCGGCTTCGATCGCAGTGTTCGAAAGCAGATCTTGGTGTAGGGACGGTCCTTGCCGGCGATTCTTCGGGTTCGACACTTCTTCGGGGTCAATCTTCGGCAACAGGGGTCTTCGGTTCTTCGGCACCCCCGATGCATCCGTGAAGGAGGTCTTGATGTTACTGGTCGGCGACCTTGGGCCCGCTTTTCCAATGTCGATCGTGAATGGATCGAGCACCGATGGCCTTGTGTTGTTCGTCGGGTCCGTGTAGGAGATCTCATATCCGCTGGGCGGCTCAGGAGGGTAGACCGAGGAGGGTCCCTAGCGACGCGCAGGCGAGGAAGGTCGATGGCGGTTTGGCAGCGACTCCGGCGCCGGCGGCCAGCACGCAGGGGAAGAGGGGGACGACGACCCGACAGAGGCGTCGGGACGAGCCGAGGCAGGCGAAGCGGCGAGACGGGAAGGAGGCTCACGGGCGGCCCGACAGAGACGGTGGGGAGGCGCAGGATGGTGGAGGGGCCTGGCGGCGCTGAGCGCGGGCCGACGAGGCGGCTGCTCGAGGGTGGCAGAGGAGGAGCTCATGGCGGGACGGCAGCGCCGGGCGAGAAGCGGGCCGGGCGGTTGGTGCTGCCAGAGCAAGGCGGCCGAGAGCCGAGGAGGAAGTGGCGGTTACTTGTAGAGGGCGGCGGGGCGGAGGACCGCAGAGGGCGGCGGCCTGGACGCCGGCGACGAGGCGGGGCCGCGGGGCAGAACGGAGAAGGAGTGAGGCGGCGAGCTCCGTGGCGACGGCGGAGGGACGACGAGGTCCGTGGCGGAAGGGCAAGGGGTGGGAGACGAGGCGGCCGGAGGAGCTCCGGGCGAGGGAGGGAAGATGGGGAGGAAGCGCCGGGGAGACTGGAGGCCAGGCGGGAGAGGAAGACGAGGGAGAGAGAGGCGTGGGGGGAGAGACGCGGGGAGGAGGGAGCGCGTCGGTGGGGGTGGGGCCAGGGAGAGAGTGGGGCCTGGGGGGTGTGGTGTGGGCAGGTGGGGCCGGCTGGGTCGGTGGGACCGGGTGGCAGAGAGAGAGAGAGGGTTGGGGGGGTGGCGTGTGTGCTGGTGGGTGTGACCAGGGGAGAGAGAGGTGGGGGCAACGTGGGACCTGGGGAAGGTGGGGAGGCTGGTGGATTGGTGAGGTGGCGGTGGGTGTGATGAGGTGGAGGGAAGGTGAGGTGGCAGGCTAGGATAGGTGGGTAGGATAGGTTTGGGTAGGTTAGGGATTTTGGGTGGACCGTTTTATTCTAGGGGTGGCCGACTGGGTCGGATCGGCCCGGTTGGCTGCCCCCACTAAAATAATGAAATATTTTATTTGTTTAAACAGGTTTTTGCAAACCGTTGGCCGACAAAACAAATTAATCCGGAGACCCGGTTTTGTGTTTGACAAAGACGGGGCGTTTAGAAAACAAAAATAGGTTTTTCCGAAAATAGTTTTATGCAAGCAAATGCAAGATAATGACGATGCTCAAATGCAATGTGGCATGATGACATGAGCATGCGGTCATGATGATGCAATGCACAAAAAAAACAACGCGATTTTCTAGTAGTGGTTTTGCGGGATGCCACAATTCGACACCACTAACAATGGATCTCGCCCTCGAGATCCGCCTCATGGTACCGGGAAGAAAGGTCGGTGATCTGCATCTTATCGCTTCGTGTAGATCCTCGCGACACCACTAACAAGAGGTCGTTGTCCGTGATCGTCGAGGGAACACTCCGGGAACAAAAGGTCGAAGGTAGAGGTATCAACAAATAAAGCCACCTCTAGCTTCCGTGGACGGAGTAAAATTGCTGGATCCACTGATTCGATGTACAAGAGCGAATGATAAGAGTAGTCGGATGGTGATCAGTCCATCGCGCACCCAAACCATTACTCTGCACACAAATAGGCGGATTATGCAACCAACTCTCGAAATTCAGATTGTAGATCTCGACAAGCGAGGTTCAAAAACAAAGGAGTGATGCAGACTCTGCATCGGATCTGGCGTAGATGATGTCGTCGCGTCGGAAAACACCGGAAGGCACAAACAAGGAACAAAGAATGATACCACAGTAGACGGATTCCTCAGACAACATGAACACCGGATGGTAGAACACCGTTATCAAAGGAGGAAGCGAAACCCTGAAGGTACGATGGAACCCAACCACGAGAAATCCTGGACTCGAAGAGAGCGGATTCAAAACACGCAGAGGTGAGAGGAAAGCAGCAGAGGGGTAAGGAGTAAAATCAGACCTAATCAGAACTATCCAACCGATTTTGCAAAAATAGTTTTGACACTCTACTTCGGCCGTTAGCTAGGTTATCCTACAGGCTGGACTTGTGGGGTATCGTAACTGCTGAGATCTGATACCACTCTGTAACACCCTCAGAATCGGCCCTATGCAAGTTTTAGCGAAACTCGCCAAACCCGCATAGAAACGATTCAAAGGTGCTCACCAGGCACTTTCGTGCGGGTGGAAAACGAAGTAATAACATTACACAACAGTCCTCGATGGGACCCATGCAGATATATATACAAATGACTCAATGAGTCAAGAATAGATATAATATACAAAGATCCAAATCACCTTGAAATTGATAGAGTCCGACTACGGACAAGATGCAAATGGGGCTAAGAACCACGAAGAATAACCAATGGCGTCCATAACCCTGCCAAGCCGGAAGGGTAACCTCGCTAACGACGCCGATCTCAAAACCTGCTTAAACAAAGGGTGCCGACAAAGGGCAAAGGAAAAGAGGAGCCTCAAGATCTTGAAGCCAAGACACGGCGAGGCTAGAATTCGGTCCTCGCCTACATAGGTATGGTGGATCGAGCAAGCAGATGCACTAAACAACCTATAGAGACTCGACAACGGCGGCTATCGAGAGGGTAAGAAAGACCTATTCGAACCATCCCGAGACCACCATCAATCAAACCCATCCCAGTATTTCCCTCGAGACCTAACGAGGAAGTCAACCGAGGAACTCACAGCTGGCTTTTATTTATTCAGTTATCGTTGCACCAATTACTAGTCAGGTATAGATAATCGTCCTGATATAATAAGCAGTGGGCAATTTTAGTTAACCATTCCGTTGTAGTTGCGACACTTACTAGTCAAATACAATTAGCATGAGGTAACCCAAAAACCCAGCAGTTGTTGGTACTTTTATTTAGCCATTCCGTTGTAGTTGCAATACTTACTAGTCAGGTACAATGGTCGCAAGCGACAACCCCAAACAAGCAATTGTTGGCAGTTTTATTTAGCCATTCCATTATAGTGAAGTTGATTACTAGTCATTATAAAGTCAAATTTATAGCACTACTTTAGTTATAGTTGTCTATGATCGAGATCGTGCTCCAAGTCGTCCATAACCATGGACACGACTTCGAAAGTTTTACCTGCAGGTGCACAAATAGCAACACACACTCGATCAACCTCGGAAAAACCAAATCAAAACCCAACGAGGCCTTCACGACAAAGCAATCACAGGATTCAGAAATATTTTTCGGGGCCACCCCATTAAGTATACCATAGAAGTTAGCTGACTTAGACGGACTCAAGGTTTGTGGGGTCAGAACGATCGGGAACCCAAACTGGGCTTGTCGATACCGCTAAAACGGGTCACAATTCCTAAACAAGCAGTGTGCCTCGCACAATCGTAAATAAAGCGAGAGTATGGCATAAGTACAGGATAGTAAATAAAACCTCAAACTAGTTTGTGGCCCCAAGAAATAAGAATGAATCAAGCTCTGGCTCAGGGGGGTCCCATAATCCTCCCGGATGTGGATAGCGCGAATATTCAAGGAACAGGTATCAAGTAATTGGGGTCCTACGGGACACAAGTGGACGGGTAACAACCAAATAACATCTATTGCCCACCTGTGCCTCTGCTTACCTACTTCAATTTTAGTTGTTAAACAGTAATTAAAGTGAACGATAGTGAAAACCATGATCATATCCAACCTTAAACATGCGGCAACACTCCAACAACTGTGGTACTGGATGACACGCAACAGCACTTGAGCAAGCGACTACGACGCGCAAGTCCAACTATCTACCAAACAACAGGTGATAGGATGTGTCCAAGGCAATATAAGGCTGCAAGGGATATCACGGGTACGAAAACTAGAGCAACGCAACACAGATAGCAATAGATCAACAGGAGGGAATAAATACTATAAAAGTAAGATAGGTAGAAAGGGGGAGATGCTCTTTGAAAACATTGCCGAAGGTTCAATCAAGATCGAAGCTCACATCAACTCAACGGCCTTATCCGCGAAGAAGCAAAACACTAGAATAAACACCGGATGCAATATTTAATACTATGGCAAAAGATCGGGCATGATGCATGTATGATGTATGACATGGCAAAGGTGCGGTGCAATTAGGCAGATTAAGCGGAACCGGGGTCCCGACATTTAAATATATGGTTCAAGTTATTTAGATACCCGCCAATTAAAATGTTGTCTTAACAAGGCAAGATTATATCATTGGTTCGCTACACAAATTTAGATGGGACCAATATAAGACTGGATTTGCCCGCATATGGGCCCCATATTTAATTATATGGTGAATCGGCATAAGGCCCCCAAACCCACAGACAAGTATGCATGCATGAACAATTTAATATGCAACAAGTTTATATTACATTTATAAAAATAGGGTTCGAGAAAGGGGTCACACATTAGGTCTCGGCGATCTTGGGCTCCGAGGGTTCGGGGTCGGTCTCAGGGTTCAGGGTTCGACGGGATCGGTCTCGGACAACGGGAAGTCGAACTTGTCGCATCCTAAAAGGGGGACTTGGTTGGCGTCGGGGTCACATCGGATTCGCCCTGGTCGGTGCCGATCTTGTCGTCGATGGCGAACTTGAGTGGGTCGAGTACCGGGGTCTTCGGATCTGGGGAGTAGATCTTGTCGCACGAGCGTTAATGCTTCCGGGAAGAAGAACTTGTCGTTCAGGGTCTCGGTGTCCGGGGTGAAGTTCTCGACGCCCTTTGGTTCCATGTCGACGGCCTTGGTTTCCTCGATGGAGAGCTCGGTGTATCCGTGTCGTGGTTCTTGTCGGGGTCCTCGGCTTCGGGCGCCGGGAAGGAGAACTTGTCGCATCCGGGGAGATCTTGATTCGGCTTCGATCGCAATGTTCGAAAGCAGATCTTGGTGTAGGGACGGTCCTTGCCGGCGATTCTTCGGGTTCGACACTTCTTCGGGGTCAATCTTCGGCAACAGGGGTCTTCGGTTCTTCGGCACCCCCGATGCATCCGTGAAGGAGGTCTTGATGTTCTGTGTCGACGACCTTCGGGCCCGGCTTTTTCCAATGTCGATCTTGAATGGATCGAGCACCGATGGCCTTGTGTTGTTCGTCGGGTCCGTGTAGGAGATCTCATATCAGCTGGGCGGCTCAGGAGGGTAGACCGAGGAGGGTCCCTAGCGACGCGCAGGCGAGGAAGGTCGATGGCGGTTTGGCAGCGACTCCGGCGCCGATGGCCAGCACGCGGGGGAAGAGGGGGACGACGACCCGGCAGAGGCGTCGGGGACGAGCCCGAGGCAGGGGCGAGCGGCGGTGCCGAGACGGGGAAGGAGGGGCTCTGGCCGGCGGCGGCCCGAGAGGAGACGACGGGCAGGTGGTGAAGGAGGGCCTGGCAGCGCTGAGGCCTGGGCGAGCGGCCTGGCTCGGGAAGGGCGGCAGGAGGAGGAGCTCATGGCGGGACGGCAGCGCCGGGCGAAAGCAGGCGACGGCCGAGTTGGTCTTGTCGGAGAAAGCGGTCAGGACGGAGCCGAGGAGGAAGCGGCGGTTACTTGTAGAGGGCGGCGGGGCGGAAGACCGCAGAGGGCGGCGGCCTGGACGCCGGCGAGGAGGCGGGGCCGCGGGGCAGAACGGAGAAGGAGTGAGGCGGCGAGCTCCGTGGCGGACGGCGAGGAGGACGACGGAGGTCCGGTGGCGGGGAGGAAGGGGCCGGCGGGGTGGGAGCGAGGCGGCCGGAGGAGCTCCGGGCGAGGGAGGGAGACGGAGGAAGCGGGAGGAGACTGGCAGGCCAGGGAGGAAGACGAGGGAGAGAGGAGTCGCTGGGAGAGAGAGACGCGGGGAGGAGGGAGCGCGTCGGTGGGGGTGGGGCCAGGGAGAGAGTGGGGCCTGGGGGGTGTGGTGTGGGAGGTGGGGCCGGCTGGGTCGGTGGGACCGGGTGGTAGAGAGAAAGGGTTGGGGGGTGGCGTGTGTGCTGGTGGGTGTGACCAGGGGAGAGAGAGGTGGGGGCAAGGTGGGACCTGGGGAAGGTGGGGAGGCTGGTGGATTGGTGAGGTGGCGGTGGGTGTGATGAGGTGGAGGGAAAGGTGAGATGGCAGGCTAGGATAGGTGGGTAGGATAGGTTTGGGCAGGTTAGGGATTTTGGGTGGACCGTTTTATTCTGGGGGTGGCCGACTGGGTCGGATCGGCCCGGTTGGCTGCCCCCACTAAAATAATTAAATATTTTATTTGTTTAAACAGGTTTTTGCAAACCGTTGGCCGACAAAACAAATTAATCTGGAGACCCGGTTTTGTGTTTGACAAAGACGGGGCGTTTAGAAAACAAAAATAGGTTTTTCCGAAAATAGTTTTATGCAAGCAAATGCAAGATAATGACGATGCTCAAATGCAATGTGGCATGATGACATGAGCATGCGGTCATGATGATGCAATGCACAAAAAAAACGCGATTTTCTAGTAGTGGTTTTGCGGGATGCCACAATGTCCCCTTGCGCATGGCGCGGGGGGTAGAAAGCACAGCGTGTTGCCACCAGTCCACGCAGTCGTCTTCTCCATCCGGAGGCAGGGTCGTCGAACGTATCCAAGATAGGACCTCATGCCAAAGCGCCCGAGAGAAGGGGCAGCCAACCAGGAGGTGAGACATTGTCTCGACCTCCTGGTCACACAGGGGACAGCTTGGCGGGTGCGCGAGCCCTCTTCACGAGCCGCCAAATTCAACATGATCCTGACAGCAAGCCAAATGAAGAATTTCACCCGTGGGGTGCCCAAGTGCCAGTTAAGTTTCCAAGATCTCGAACTAATCGAACCTGAACAGAATTCGTAGCAAGACTTGGAAGAGTATCGCGCTCGGCCCACCTCCAAAGGAGGGTGTCACCGACTGCAAGCTCGACATCACACACTCGGATCCATAATCGACATACCGCCGGAGGGAAAGCGGCTCATCGCGCCTCGGATGTCAAGAATCCAACGCGCCCACAAGCGCCTCACAAAGGCGGCGCTTCCTAGCGCGGCCGGGAATCAGCGCGAAAAACTCTGGTGCTATCTCTCCAATGGTCTTTCCGTCTAACCACCGGTACATCCAAAAGAGGGCCGTGGCTCCGTCACCTAACACCATCGTGGTAGAGGTGTCGAATGCCTGTAACTCTGCCTTGGAGAAGTGCATGTCTAGACCTCTCCAAGGTCGTAACGGATCCGTACGCATCCTCCAAATCCAGCGCATCCGAAGGCTGATCGCCAAGCGGGAGAGGTTGGGGACCCCAAGGCCGCCGAGGCACTTGGGTCTACAAACCTTGTCCCAACTCACATGGCAGTGTCCTCCCTCGGCTTCCGCTCTCCCGGCCCATAGGAAGCTCTGAGCAATCCGTTGGATTTGTTTAAGTGTCTTCTTGTGGAGGCCCAACACAATGATGTGGTGGAGGGGGATCCCAGGAGCACCGACTTGACTAGGGTAAGGCGCCCAGCCTTCGCCATCATTGCCGCCTTCCAGGTAGGCAGGCGGCCCGTAATGCTGTCGACCGGTCAAGCGCCCGCCACGCATAAAGCGCCGCAACGAGAGAGGGATCCCAAGGTATCTTACGGGGAAGGGTGCCACCTGGCACTCCATTGTTGCTGCAGCCATCTGGATCACTTCATCAGTGCAGGAAATAGGTGAGACCGAGCACTTGGTGAAGTTGGTATGCAGCCCCGATGCTTCCCCAAAGAGATCCAACAGAGCGCGCACGGCGAGCAGCTCGTGCCCATCGGGATGGCAGAAGATCACCACATAGTCCGCGTAGAGCGATACGGTCGTCACCAACTCTCGGGAGGCAACACACTTCAGCACCCGAATTCCAGGGCTCGGTACAACAGTTTGTTCAGTGTGTTGATAAACAACACGAACAACATTGGTGACAGAGGATCTCCCTGTCTCAGGCCCCTCCTATGCCAAATGGGAGGGCCCAACTCGCCGTTGAGCATCACCCGGGTGCTCGCAGTCGACAGAAGGATGGACACCAGTTCACGGAATCTAGGGCCAAACCCAGCCTTCTACAGAACCTCGAACAACATCGCCCAAGAGACGGAGTCAAAGGCCTTGGCTATGTCTAGCTTTAGCATGACTCGCGGTTCCCCGGTATGCAAAGAAGCGTCTTTCTCACGAACCAACATGAAGTTATCATGGATGCAGCGCTTCCTGATGAAAGCGCATTGGTTTACGTCCACCAAGGCTCCAAGGTGGGGGGCAAGCCTTGATGCCAACACCTTCGCGCCCAGCTTAGCAAAGATGTGGATCAGGCTAATCGGCCGGTAGTCACCCAAAGAAGCCGCATCCGCATGTTTGGGCAACAGATACTGTGGCCGATTGAGGCCCCGGAACCCGCGCATTCATGGAGTACAGGTCAAGGCGGCCATAAAGTCCGCTTTTGACCACCCCCGCAATTCGCAGAATTGGCGGAAGTCGTCCGACCTGGCGCCTACCACGTGGCCCGGAGATGACCTCCCATACCTCCTCTTTCGAGAAGGCGCCAAGGCTCGATAGGTCCTCCGAAGAGCCCAAGGAATTCAGTCAAGCGAGAGTTGTCGGCCGGTCGAACCCAGCCTGGAAGTGGTGATATGTAGCCTCAGCCATGGCAGCATGGTTTACAACAACCGCGCCGTCGACCTGAAGCCTGTGGATCACGTTCTTCTGTCTGCGATAAGATGCGTGTTGGTGGAAGAATGTCGTGTTGGCGTCCCCATCAGCCAGCCAACGGATCTTAGCGCCGACGCGCCATCGCGCCGAGCGGGCGAGGCCAAGGTAGGTGCGTTTCAGCATTGCGCGGAGGGCGCGCTCATCCGGGGAGAGGGGGCGGTGTTCCATGGTGACATCAAGACGGTAGAATATCACCCGCGCTGTCATGAGCTGCAGTTTGACCGAACCTACCTTCTTATCCGCCCAACTCATCAACCTACGGGCTGTCCGCTTGAGCTTGGCGACCAATCTCTTGAACGGGTCGGGATCTCCGTCGACCATCGTCCAGGCCTCGGTAACCACCTCACTAAACCCCTCCAGCTTCATCCAAAAATGCTCAAACTGGAACCTTCCACGCCTTGCGGTGACCGGAGTACAGTCCAGGAGCAGAGGGCAATGATCCGAGATGACCGACGAGAGGCAGCACAGGGAACAGGATCCATGCAGCTCATCCCAGTCCGACGTGCAGAACACCCTATCAAGTCTGACCAGCGTCGGGGATTCACGCTCGTTGGACCAAGTAAAACGCCTCCCGTGGAGATAGATCTCCTTCAACAGGCAGTCATTCAGGAACCTCCTAAAGCGGCCCATCATACGACGGTTAAGCTTGTCTTTGATTGTTGTGACAACTTGCTTACATTCGGGAGCCTCCAATTCAGTTGTGGATGTGTGCCTCAAATTTGTTGTAAAGGTGTTGGCTTCCACCTCGAAGGTTGCCGGTATAGTGAAAGAAGTGAATTGAACCATTTGGGGTGAGGTTCATCGGAGAACAAGTGAGGCCTCTTGTGGCGTTGGTGGTTTGAAACCACCCCCTCTCCAAACGCAGACATACTTCCCCTCAAAAGGAAGGAACCGTGGGAAATAATCCTTTTGTCTCCGTGTGCTCCACTTTGGTTACTTCTATCCTTTACCGCACTTTATTTATCTAGTTCTTACTTAGTTATTTAAGGTTGTGTGGCATATAGACAAATTCACTTTAGTTGCATAATCTAGAGAATTTACCTTTTTTGTATCAAACCGTAAATTGAAAAAGAGTAAAATTTGAAGTAGCACATATTCTCCCCCCTCTAGGTGCCCATATGACATGGTTATACCCTACGGGTACGTAACTTCAGCATACCTAGTCTAGCCCAAAGAAGGCCCACGGCAGACATACGCTGGCCCATGAAGATTTTCGGGTGGCCAAGGCCCATGACGTCTTCGGATCCTTGGAGAGCAAGACTAGAGGAGATAGGAAATTCAAAGGGGTAAAACCCTAGAACTTGTAACCGACTAGGACTACGCCCGGGACTTGCCTAAGTCTATATAAAGGCCAGGAGGGCACGTCCTAGGGCAACTCGACTCATACTTTCGCACACGCATCCACGCCAGATCGAATTTATGACCAGAACCTTCGCCCGCCGTAATCAAAGAGCGTATAAGCGAGTAGGGTTTTTCCTCCGGGGGCCTGAACCTGGGTAAATCTCGTGTCCCCTGGTTGCTTGTCTGTTAACCGTGCCACGATCTCCAGCATCCCCATCTTCTCCAAAACCCAAGTCCATAACAATGGGCATTGACGAGATTAAACCTCGTCAATTGGCGCCGTATGTGGGAATTGGGGCTGCTGATTGTGCGGTCGTGACGGTTCCGACCCGATCGATCTACAAATCCGCGGCGACGGAGAATCACCTCCTCTTTGGCGCTTTTGACTTCACCGTCCACTCGCCGGATACCATGAAGGATTTCGAGCCCGTCGCCTACGGGCTCGAAATCTTGTTCGGGAGCTTCGCCTGTGGGACAACCGCACCTCCGCCTCCTGAAGGGTGCCCGTGTCAATCAGGCCCGCGTGGGCCACACCCTGCTACGCACGCCACCATCAACAGATGAGTTCTGACAGCAGAACTCCGATCTGTGCGATCCACCTGAATGAAGGGACCTACGGCCGGATCCGAAGCCGTGGCGCAGCCAACCAATCACAGCGCCATCTCGTGCCCGCATCATCCAAATCGACGAGGAACGCCTAACCCGCCGCCCAACCCCAACCCGCAGATGTAAACGGCGAAACGGGAAAATGGCCACCTCATCCAACTTAGCAAAGAAGGATGGGTCGGCACGCTACCGTCATGCAGCGAATAGTCCTACCTCTGGACTTCCCACGTGATCTGCCGAGGCATACCACTACCTCCTCATCGAGGAGCACAAGAAGCAAGTCAAGATGCAGAGACGCCGACAAACGCAAGCAAGCTCTCGAGTCCGGCGCGACGAGCCGCGCTCCGCCATGGGACCCGGCTCTAGCACAAACGGATATCGGGAAACGAGCACCACTCGGTGCAAAACATGGACCCCAAGGAGCGGCGTGGACGTGACCCGAACTCTCCATACATCGCTCATGGATATGGACCGACGGCAACATCATCCCGAAGACGCCACAAGCTGCGATCATGGCAGCCATCACAGATCTCGCGGCTCACCCACCTCCGGAGGGGACCCAAAGGGCCATGCATAGGTCCGCACTCACCGGACTAGGACTAATTGAGCTGCGCCCACGAAGACGCCCCGCGAACCGAAGAAAGCTCCGCCAGCGCGACGAGTCCCACCACCTCATCCGAAGAGGAAGAGGAGCACGATCTTCCTCGAAGGAAGAAGAGCTCAGACCGCCATAAAAGCGACTACGACGCCAGAGACAAGCTTACAACAGAAGATCGATAAAGCACGCTAAACGCATGCTCGTCAATCGAGATGGATGAAGACGAAGGAGAACTCATGGGCTCGATTTCAGCAGATCCGTCCGTGAACACGTATGCCACGCAACTCAAGCTTCCTTCGGATACGCCAACTTCAACGCAGACGAAGATCCAAAGTCCTGGCTCGTGACCATCCGTCATCCGCAAGCTTCACGGAGGCAACAAAGAAACCGCCATGCAATGCCTTCAACCGCAGCTAACAAAGTAGTCTGCCGCTTAGCGCCTATCATCAGGATCCATCTGAAGCCGGGAGCTCGCTTACGCCTTCATCGAAACTTCAAAGGCACCAGCAAGAGGCCCGCCTCAATCGAAGAATTGCGAGCCTGCCCACAGAGAACGGGTGAATCTATTCGCTCGTACATACTACGCTGGTCTACAACCAAGAACTCCGCAACACACATCTCCGAAGAGCGGGCCATCAACGCCTTCAGGGACGGCGTCAAACGCCCAGACTTCAAGGAGAAACTTGGACGTGTAAAGCCCAAGACACTCGACCAGCTCATGGAAATCGCCAGCTTGGGCGGCGAAGATTACATCCGGCGCGTCAGATGAAGAGGACGACTACGCCTAAGACGCGAACGCCGCAAAGAAGAGGTGATCGCGTCTCACGAGGACGCGACAGAACCGACATGGTCGCAGCGGCACGCCGACCGCCGTAACGACAACAACAATAGCGGAGGATACCGCGGAAACTTCGCGACAACGGACGACCAACACGATGTGGCAACGCGCGACGCGACAACGGACCCTCGGCATTCGACAAACTTTCGGTCCATGCACCATCCACTTCTACATCGACAAACAAGATGGCAAAAGAAAGCTAGCCACATGCTCAAGGACCGCCATGAGTTCCGTAAACTCGAAGGCATGGTGCGATGAGGCAACAAGCTCCAATCCTGCGTTCGAAATGCACTGCGCCAGTGAAATAGCACACGGAGCTCCTCCACCGCCACTTATTGGAGGCCCAAATCAACCAGTCGCGCAGTATCAAAACAACGCCGGTCGCATACCCCCACCAAAAGGAGCACTCAATATGATACGTAAGGGCGCCCCACAAATAGGGTGCGAAGAAAATCACCCGACAAATCAACTTTGCCGGCAACTCCGCCGCAATCCCCGAGTACCTCAGCGGATCGAGTCTGCATCACATTCACTCGCGCGGATCACGCTTGCGGATCCCTCGCCCAGTCATGCCGCCACAGTCTTTGGCGCAGACGGAGGCTTCGAGATGAGTCGCGTCTTCATGGACGGCGGCGGCATCAACCTAATGTTCGCAGCACTCTAGCAGCTATGCGGATCCCGCAATGCACCGGAACAATCGAACACAACGTTCCACGCCATTGTTCCGTGGAAGGGCATCTTCCCCAGGCAAAAGAGGGCTCGGCGTCATCTTGAAGCCGGACAACTTTCGGCGAGCGCCTAGAATTGAAGTGGTGGGTGGCGTCGCAATACCATGCCATCTGGGACGTGTAGCATTCGCAAGGTTCTGGCCGTCCCACTACGCATACCTACTACTCAAGATGCGGGACCAAGGCGTCATCACGGTGCAGGAGCTTCACCCGATCGGACCAATGCGGCGATTTCAACAAAATCTCGATCCTTCGGCATGCAAGACGAGCTCGTATAGGCTCGCGAGGTGACGGACAATGGGCTACCCCAGTACAAGGCGTAACGCACCGACATGTCCTTCGACTCCACCGTCAACACCAAGAAAGTGCAGGTCCATCCGACAGACGCCTCCAAGACGGCGCTGATCGCCAACGACCTCAGCACCGCATAGGAAGGCGCGCTCGTAGAATTCCTCCGTGAGCGCTGGGAAATCTTCGCCTAGTGTCCTGCGGACATGCCAGGAGTTCCCAGGGAATTCGCCGAGCACGCACTCAATGTCTTCCGCACACCAAGCGCCAATCGGTCTATCCGAAGACCGCCGAGCCCTGAGCGAAGCTATCGGCAATGAGATCAACAGTTACTTGTGCAATGACTTCATCCGGAAATCAAGGAAAGCGAGTGGTGGCAATACGGTGATGGTCCCGAAGGACACGGACATCCTGCGGATGTGCGTGGACTTCACGTCACTAAATAAACACGCCCAAGGACCACTTCCTCTTCCTCGGATCGACCGGATCATCGATTCGACCGCAGTTGTGAGAAGCTCTCCTTCCTCGACACCTACTCAAAGTTATAACGATTCGACTCAAGGTCGAATATCAAGAAAAACGGCGCTCATCACACCGTTCAAGTATTCTCGCTACAACACAATGCCCTTCGGGCTAAAGAACGCGTGCCACGTACCAGCGATGCATGCAGCTGCCTCAAGGACCGGATCGGTCATAACGCCCAAGTCTATGCCAACGACATAGTCATAAAAACCAAGGAGGCAAGAACACTTATCGACGATCTCCGCGAGACGTTCGACAACCTTGATCGCCACAGATCAAGCTCAATCGAAAAGTGCGCCTTGGCGTCCCCTCGGTCACCTTCGGGTACTTCATCTCTCAACGAGGGATCGGCGAACCAAGAAAATCAAAGCTATCATGACAATGGAGAAGCCAAAAACCTCAAGGCGTTCATCAGCAGTCCAGTGGCGAGTAGCGGCACTAAGCAGGTTCATCAGCCGCATGGGCGAGAAGGCCCTACCATTTTACCAGCTGCTGCGCAAGGCAGACAAGTTCGAGTGGACACCAGAAGCCAAACGACGCATTCGAAAGCCTCAAGCGGCTCCTCTCCACCTCGCCCATTTGGTCACGCCAAAGAGCGCGAGCCTGTTCTCGTTGTACATAGCAGCCACACACCGTGGTCGACCAAGACTCGTGGTCGAACGACCGAAGAAGGCAAGACCCACGGTACAACGCCCAATTTACTACCTCGGAGGTTCTCACTCCAACAAAACAGCGGTACCCGCACTACCGTGTCGGCCTCGACGTGTTCATGACGGCTCGACGACTGAGCCACTACTTCCAGGAGCATCAGGTGATGGTCGTCAACGAGGCACCCTTGAATAGCATCCTGAATAACCCAGAGGCCATAGGACGCGTGGCCCTGTGGGGCATTGAACTATCACCCCTGGACATCGTCAACGAGAAGCGACACGCAATCAAATCTCAAGTCCTTCGCACTTCTGGTACCGGATGGAGCTGCGGTACCGCGACACCCAGATATGTCGATCTGGACAATGCATTTCCACGGCTCCAAGCGCGAAGGAGGAGCAGGGGCAGGAGTCATACTGACCTCCCCGCAAGGTGACAAAATGAAATCGTTCTTGGATGAAATTGAGCCTCCAACAACGAGGCGAATCTGAAGCCCTCATCCATGGCATAAAGATGGCAAAATATGTGGCGCAGCGCTGGTCATCTACGGTGACTCCAACCTTGTCGCATGCCAGACGATGAATGAGTGCGGCCACGCACGCCGAAACATGATCGCGTACCGCGCGCTATACAACGCACTCGAAGGAGAATTCGACGGCTGCGAACTTCGGCACGTTGGAAGAGAGAGCAACGAGGAGGCCGATAGACTTGCCAACATCGGCTCCACTTGTGCAAAGGTGCCACCAGGTGTGTTCCTCGAACAGATCTGCGTGCCATCCATCAAGCGGAAATTCCCCAAGGGATCACCCTAAGAAGCAGAACACTCGGGGGCTACGCTACCCGAAGGTCATGCAGGACCCGAAAAGTTGGATACCGAAGTTGCCATGATCAACCTGATGCAGGTCATGGCAGTCGAAGAAACTTGTACGCAACCATACCTCCAGTTCCTGATAAACGGAGAACTACCTGATAGCCCAACAGATGCCCGGCGCATATCTCGTCGGTCAAAAGCCTTCACCATCATCAACGGCGAGCTGTACAAACGCAGCATTACGAGTGTATTGCAACGGTGCGTCACCATCAACGACGGCAAGGCCATACTCCAAGATATCCATGAAGGAATCTGCGGCCACCACGCAGGAAGTCGCTCCCTCGTCGCCAAAGCTCTGCGAGTAGGATTCTACTGGCCAACGGCCATGAGCGACGTGAAGGACGTCGTCCGAAGATGCAACGGGTGCCAACGGTTCGCCGACAAACCGCACGCACCTGGGTCCGAACTTCGACCCATACCGATAGCCTGGACTTTTGCCCAATGGGGCCTCGACATGATCGGCAAACTGCCAAAATCTTCGAAAGGAGGACACGTCTTCCTCCTGGTCGCAGTCGACAAATTCACCAAGTGGATCGAGGCCATGCCAGTAACCAACCAGAAGGGCAAAACCGCCGTCAAGTTCTTCGAATCCATTGTCTAGAGGTTTGGCGTACCGCACAGCATCATCACCGACAACGGATCAAACTTCATCTCCGAAGAATTCCAGGACTTCTGCGAAGGCCTCGGGATCAATATCACGTATGCCTCAGTGGCACACCCGCAAACAAACGGGCAAGTGGAAAACGCCAACGGCCTAATCGGTGCTGGCATCAAGAAGCGCCTCATGAGCTCACTGGAGCACAAAGCTGGAAACTAGACGAAAGAGCTACCGTCTGTCCTGTGGAGCTTACGTACTACGCCAAACAGCTCCACCGGCTACACCGTTCTTCATGGTGCACGGAGATGAGGCCGTGCTACCAAGTAGCACGCCACCAGATCCACGAGTCGCTACGGCGGCCGAGTCCACGGCTGCACTCGAAGACGCATCGACACACTCGGCAAGCACGGATATAGCAAAGGCTCGATCACGGTGTACCAGCCAGTCTCGCAACTATCACAGGCCACGGTGCGCCAAGGTCCTTCGTCGAAGGAGACCTCGTCTTGCGACTCAAGAAAAAGCGACCGAACAAACTCGATTCACCATGGGAAGGACCCTATGTCATCACCGAAGTCATCCCAGGTTGCGCCTCTCGCCTCAAGCACGTGGAGTCTGGAGTCGCATACTCCAACCCATGGAACGTCTCGCACCTGCGACGATTCTACCCGTAGCAACCTACCCCCATTTTTACTTTCAATAAGGCTTTCAGCCAAGGCTACTCAGCCTAACCATGTACCTTCTCCATTACGATATAAATAAAGCTAAGTGTCTCGCCCCCAAACTTCGGTTCACTATTTTTCTGCAACTTTACTACATGCTACATACGCACTTGGGGGCTCCCCCCACCTCACGATTTCATCGACTGAGGGCCAAACGTGTACACCTGAGTAGCTGACCACGTCAGGCAAACGAAAAGGACACGTGATTAATCAAAGCATCGCGTGCTCACAAACAAGCAAACCTTTACAACAAAGGGCACAAACGACCAGCCGCATATACAAATTTTACATCTATCTGCTTATTTTCAGGTCCTACCTATTACGAAGAATAACCGAACGCTGCTCAAACAAATCTACAACTGCTCGCATATCGCCTCACGGCAGCGTAATGCGATGCATGTTCCACTCGCCACCATCGGTCAAGAGGTGGCCCAGCCATAGCAGCCAAATCTCGTCGGCGGTGCACCCTCACAAGAGACAAGGCAGCCTTCACCCTGCGACGATCTGCAGCTCCTTGACATTGCCGCACTCGAAACCTTGAAAGAAGACCGCGAGGGTCGCTTGACGACGCATCCAAAGGAAACATGAGGTGCAAGACCGAGGAAAGTGATGTTCGCACTGGCGGAGCACCGCGAAACCTGATAGACACGATCCGCACCGTCGCGTAACCATGGCGCGATCTCGATCCATCCAGAAGAAGCCGCCGGCCTCCATGTCCTGTTGAGTCAAGCAATTGACTCGAACAGCGATACGCTCCTTTTCTTGCCTCGGTGCAAGATTGGTACCTGCGACAACCGCACAAAACAAGAATAAGGCCAGCAGGCTCACCCGAAGAACTGAGCTACAGCCCGAAAGAAGGATCAACTTACATTGCAGTTGACGGCCCGACCCAGCTCCGCCATCAAATACTCCTCTCTGGCTGCACCACGTTCTGCCTTGGATTTCCAAACGTCGGCGCGACCGTGTAACCCAAGCAAATCTCTCTCCAAGCTGCGCACGCGATCTCGAAGAAAAGCGAGATACGAGGAATCATCCAATGATGGTCGCAAGGGCCTTCCGGATGAAGTGTCACCTGGGTCAGCACCCGAAGGATCCTATAGCAGCAGAAAAAAAGAAGGCACACCGACATTCAGCCAAGGATAGAGCACAACACGGAGGAATTCATTAAAATATATAAGGCCACTACGTGGCATAAGGATGGTACTACAAAAGATATTTACAACAAAAGTAGACTACAAACTACCCTACGTCTACTATGCCTAAGGCGGAGGACACTGAGTCGCCTCAGAACCAGACTGCCTAGCTTTGGCCTCGCCCTGCTGCCGCAATGCATACTCAGACAACAAGTCAATGAGCTTTGGCCCATATCGTCTGCAGCGAGCGGAGTAGGCGGCGAAGGCTACCTCGAATCCATCCGCAGCCGTAGGCATCCGAGAAGTAATCTGGGGAAGGTCCAGCTCCGCCCCAGCCGCCATGGCCATCTCCAGCCCGACGGACGCGCCGATGCCCTTCTGCTTGCGCTTATACGCTGCAGGCGCTTCGGCTGACAGAGCCTCTGCCAGGGCATCCACATCTTCAAGGGATGCGCCCTTCGGGAAGATCTCCTGGTAGAAGCGACCAAGGACCTCTTTCGCCTTGGCAAGGGAGTTGACGCAGCGGTCTTGCGGTCTTCGACCGCTACAGTGGCATCATCTAGAGCACTCCCGTGCTCCAGAGCACCGTGGTCGAACTCGATGCCTGCGGCATCTGAGACAAAAAAGAAGAAAACATGAAGAAAGGCAACATAGAAGAAGATCCGTAGAAAAAGAAGCAAGTACAAAAGCTAACGCTCACCCGAAATAGCCTTGGCGTGAGCCATGAGCTTCTCGCCACCCTTTTTCACGAAAGCAACAGGTGGCGGCTGCTCCTCACGATCTGCGCCTCTGCTGCAGACGCTCTTTCGGCTGCCTTCGCTCGCTCAAGGCGCTCTCGCACCAGCGACCGGCCTTCATCCGATTGGCCAAGGCTCTTCTTGAGCGTCGACCTCACGGAGAGTCGTTATGCTCCTCGCATTTACAACAAGCAAATGTCAAAGAACAGGACCAGATAAGCAAGAGAAGTACTACAAGGCCGAATACCTTGAAGCTGCCGCAGCTTCGCCCAGTCAGCGTTCCTCCAGCCGCTTGGCCTCTTGGACAAAAGGCTGCAGCAAAAGGCAATAGCAGTAAGAACAGGACTTGCGGGCTATGCCCAACACAAAGAAGCATAAACAACATCAGCATACGAAGACACTCGGGGGCTCCCCCCGTAACATCAAGCAGAAAAATTTACGTGCTCCGAAGGCGAACCCGCAGGCCCGCCTGCGAAATTCTGAGGCGCAACCACCAGCCTCTCCTGCACAGGAGGAACTGGCGCAGCGTCACTAGAAGTCGCCACCGTCTGAGGAGGAGGCGACGCAATGTTCGAGTCCCCCATCATCTCGCGCGCACCATCACAAGAGCTGTCGGAGGATTGCCTGCATACGAACCAATCAACACAGGTGCAAAAATAACAAGGGAACAAAGGACAACAGTGGCAACAAGAAAACTTACGAGCCCAACGCGCTCAGGTCGAAGATAGGAGAAGCCCTTCGGGCCCTCTTCTCCTCCTTCTTTTCTTCCTTCTTCTCCTCCTTCTTTTCTTCCTTCTTCCGCTTTCTTTGGCGGGTGGAGCAACAACCCGCAGAATGGCGTGAAGGGAGAGGAAGAACCCCATGAACATCATCATGACGCTCAAGGCCCGGAGGATTTCGGGAGTCGAGGAGTCGAGGCATCGACAACTCGCTAGAGCTCCGTGATCGCTTACGCGAATGGTCCTCACTCGATTCGTCGCATCCTCCGCGGGATCGCGACGGTAGCTCGGACACGGAATCCACCACTTCATTATCCGGGGCATTCGGATACCTTTGAACAGCAGTGGTGCCATGGCTGGCACTTTGAAGCTCGCAAAGGAAAAGGAACTTTGTTAGCAAACAAAGGAAAAAGTACATAAATGACAAAACAAAGGGAGCACTACGTGCAAATCTACACCTTGATGCGACCAACGTCGAAGAAAAGGGAGTCGACTTCCGGATTTCTTCGTCGGCCTTGAACTTCAACAAGCGCCGAAGAGCCTTGTCAAGTTTCATCTCGGAGATTTTCTCACCAAACCCTCGTCGGATCACGGCGCCCGAGTAAAGAAACATTGGATGCGCCTGCTTGGAGAGGCTGCACCGACGCCAAGAAACGTCCGGATGATGTCGACCGCTCACCTCCTTCTCGTGAATCTTGGAGATCCTCCACCCGATGGTACAGGCCTCTATCTCCTCTACCTCACCGCCTAAGATTTGGTTTTCCAGATCTTTTCTTCTCAATCAATTGGGAGGGGTCAAAGGAACGAGACCAAAATCTTGCCCGAGCGACGGAGTCATGGATGTAAAACCATTTCCTCCAAGATCGGACAGATTCGGACATGGAAAAGGAAAAGAATTGCACATTGGGACCGAGGAGATGATGAAACCCCAATGGGATACACACCATCGAACAGACTACCTCTTCACGGAATAAAGCTTAGGAAGAGGCCAAAGTGCGACTCAATGCCAAGCCTTTTCAAAGCGTGATAAAACACGCAATGTGGAGAAGGGAGTTGGGAGACAGATGATGGAGTTGAACCCCATAGAAAAGAGCGTCCACGAAGGAAGTCATGGACGGAAGAAAACCCGCGAATCATGAAGGCAACAAACATAACCCGATACCCGGATGGGGCGGGGATTACCTCATTGCGGGAGTCTCACGGCCGTCGTGTCTTGCGGGATCAGCTCCGCTCAGCTTTCGGAGATCGCCGCCAGCGTTCGATCGCCGCCACCACCGCTTTGACCGGCGATGGTGGTGCCCTTATTGCCTCCGGCGCTGGTCCCAACCGCAGATGAGGATTTCTTTGTTTTCCCCATGGCGCTATAGCGGTGGCGCTACAACGAAGAAAGACAAAGGAAATGTGGAGGAAACTCTCAGCGCGCAGCTCAAGAACGAGGAGGCAGTGAATAGATGAACTGCTGCGGTGAAAAACAAACCACGATTTCACCAGGGATTATAATAGCGAAGACGACGCACGTTGGCCGTCCATCGAGAAGACCTAACGACAACGGTAGATCTGGTCGTACACGTGTCAGCACCAAAACGAACAGTCGTTACCACGCCATCCATTACGCGCGGAAATCGAGGAGACGCCGTAATCATCTCCACACCGTGCGTGACCGGTCAATTCAAAGTCAGCAAGTGGGACCCACGCTTCGTCCAGTCAAGTCATCTCTGGCATAGCAGATGCTTGAGGTTATCGATCGTAAGCACTTACGTCATCAAAAGCTATACTAGCACCACTTCGGCTTCATAGCTAAAAGTACTCACTCGAATCTATGATTCGACTAAATACTTGGGGGCTACTCCTATCAGGAGCGCTGGCCGCGCACCCGACAGACAAATGAGGACAAAATTACTTATCTGAGTCCTACGTAGAGTCTACGACTCCACTACGGACTCGGGGGCTACTCCCATAGGGAGGATGGATTTAAGCATCCGAAAATTTTCGAGTCTTGCGGACCTAATGATTGAAACAATGCTTGAACTGAAAGTCTCCGTTCGAGTCTACGACTGGAACAGACACTTGGGGGCTACTCCCATAGGGAGCGCTGGTCACGCACCCTATGAAATCTTCGACTGCGATCTTCCGGATCCGCATGCAAAAACTTTTTTGGCAACTCTGCCCCAACAAAACGCTAAGTGAGCAACAATCTCCTTGGCCACCCGAAGCACCTCCGAGGTGATAAATGTTCGGATGCTGCGTCTGCGACGCAAAGATAAGACCTACAGATATCATCTGATGGCCTGGCAACGCACTGATGCGCTCGCTAGTATGAATCCGTGCCAGTGCGATGAAAAATCGATGGACGCGTTGGGTACACCAATTAAAATCACCGAATTCCACTCCTATAAGTCCTCCATGGTGAGTTGAATTACACCAAGATATGTTCCAGCCCGTGTTAAGGGACCCGAACTCAAGAAGATCATGTTGTTTCGTCCTAAGACTTAATCGACCACGATCCGTCGGGTGAGTCGACACGCATAAACAATCCCTACACACATATACTATTAACATATAGTCTCCCGAAGGATGGAAGAGTCCTCACCAAATCTACGATTCACCGATCACCGGGGCTCTTGACATGGTTATACCCTCGGCACGTAACTTCAAAGATACCTAGTCCAGCCCAAAGAAGGCCCACGGCAGACATACGCTGGCCCATGAAGATTTTCGGGTGGCCAAGGCCCATGACGTCTTCGGATCCTTGGAGAGCAAGACTAGAGGAGATAGGAAATTCAAAGGGGTAAAACCCTAGAACTTGTAACCGACTAGTACTACACCTGGGACCTTCCTAAGTCTATATAAAGGCCAGGAGGGCACGTCCTAGGGCAACTCGACTCATACTTTTGCACACGCATCCACGCCAGATCGAATCTGCGCACCCTATAACCTTCTTGCCCAGAATCAAAGAGCGCATAAGCGAGTAGGGTTTTCCCTCGGGATCGAACAGGTAAATCTCGTGTCCCTGGTTGTCTTGCATAACGTGCCACGATCTCCAGCATCCCCATCTTCTCCAAAACCCAAGTCCATAACAATGGGCATTGATGAGATTAAACCTCGTCACCATATGATCATTTCAATTGGTATCAGAGCATCGGCTCATTATTCGGGATTTACCGCCTAAGAGTATATGGGTAGCCAACATGGAGAAGGAGGGAGTGAGGCTAGTAACACGGTCTCCATGGAGGATCTCAAGAAATTGGAATCAAGTTTGAGCTCCTCCTTGGGCAATAAAATCAAACAGTTGCGCGACTTAGTTGAGCAACTTGTTAAGGAGAAAACTGCCTCACCTCCTCCTCCTCCTCTAGAGGAACCTTCCTCACTTCCAAAGGTGAACGCTTCCGCATCACCCATGGTTGTTGTGGTGGGGGATGATCATGATAACACTAATCCCTCTACCAAAAGGGGAGATGGGAAGGAAGAGCACCATATGGTTCCCAGATGGTACTCTCTCGACCCACCTATACCTCACCCACATATAAATAATAGAGGTGACCCACCTAAGCTAGCTGCACATACTTTTGCTCAATGGCAAGTGTCAATGAAATCTCATGTGCGCATCTCTTGCATTGAATTGTGGAACATCATTGAAGAGGGACTCAGAATTGTGGATCCAACCAACTTGACAAGAAGAGAAGTTGTCAATAGTAAACTCAATGCCACCGCATTGCACATGATTCAACAAGGTTTAGGTACAAAAGATTTCCCTCACATTGAGCACCTCAACACCTCCAAGTAAGCTTGGGATGCTCTCAGTGAGTTATTTGTTGGAAATGAGAGCATGAGAATAAATATGATGCATTGATCAATGAAGCCAAAGGCTCTATATGAAGGATGGTGAGGATCATGAAGACATGTATCGAAGGCTCAAATCCACTGCCACCGCCTTTATAAATGTTGGTGCCTCACATGTGGATGATGCTTGGATAAAAAGGAAGTATGTGAGTGCGCTCATGCCCTTCGAGCGCACCGACTGAAGACCCTCCAAGGATGACACAACTACCATCTCATGAGCTCCAATAAAGTTATTCAAGAGATGGTTGCTTTCAAGGTTGCTGCCAAGAATGCCAAAGATGCTCGTGATCGAGCCCTCGGAATGAGCAATGGTGTCAACCTTGCCTTGAAGGCCAAAGTGCTGGAGTATGAGGAAGAAGAAGGAAGTGACGAATCTCCAACCATGGGCTACCTCGAAGATGTCAAGGTTTCTCATGGTGAATACATGGCCTTCTATGCCAGGAAATTTTGGAAAGATCCCACCAAGGCCAAGATGGAGATGCATTGAAGAAGCGACCCAAGTGGTAGAAAAGAAACCAGTTCAAAACTGAGAACTTGCTTTAACCGTGGTGACCGCTACCATTTTGTTGCCGGATGTCCCTATGAGAAGAGAGAAGATAATGGTGGTCAAGTTGTATTAAAGAAAAGTCAAAAGCCCCCTTCAAGAAGCCCTTCATCAAGAAGTATGTCAACAGTAAGAAGTCGGGTGATATTGTCTTGATGGCACATCAAGAATTCTCCCCTGATGATGAAGAAGAATAAGAAACATCAAATGGTGTGGCGGCAATCGCCACCACCTCTACATCCACATTCTCTCTCTTCAACTCTCCAAATGAGAATATCTCCAACAAGAACATCACTTGTCTTATGGCAAGAGGATCAGAGAACTATGCTTCCGACAGGTTAAAGTGGGTGCTTGATAGTGGATGCACAAGTCATATGACCTGAAGCAAGGTGATAATGTCGGAGATAAGACCAAATCATGATCAAATAACTGTCACATATGCCGATAAGTCAAGGTCTAAGGTAATGGGTCTTGGCAAGGTTGTGGTTGCACACGGTACTACTCTTGTGGATGTCATGCTTGTTGAGACCCTTGGATATAGCTTATTTTCAGTTCGTGCTCTTGGAAATATGGGCTTTGCCGTCTTTATTGATAATGATATTGTGGTCCTCTTGTGGAGCAAGACTCTAAAGGTCGCTTTTGTTGGGTATGTCAAAAATGACTTGTATGTGGTAGAATTTTTGAGGAAAAACACTGCAAGTGCGATGTGCTTATTCAGAAAGGCTGATGTGGGTTGGTTATGGCATCGCCATCTAGCCCATATCAATATGATAACTTTGCAAAGTCTCCACAAGGGTGGCCATATTGTTGGACTAAAAAAATGTTTGTTTTGCCAAAGATAATGTGTGCAGGTCATGTGTTGAAGGAAATATGCATGATTCTCCCCACAAGCCTACGAACATCATCAAGTCCAAGAGGATCTTGGATCTCCTTCACGTGGATCTCTTTGGTCCTAAATCTCATGCTAGTCTTGGTGGGAAGAAATATTGCTCGGTGATTGTTGATGACTACTCAAGATATACATGGGTATACTTCTTCAAGTTAAAAAGTGAGACCCAAGAAAACTTCATTGACTTCATCAACATGGTTCAACGTCAATACAATGTCCCCGTGATGGTGATAAGGAGTGAAAATGGCACCGAGTTCAAGAATTATACCTTGAATGGATTTCTTAGTGATGAGGGGATAAAACACCAATATTCCACTGCATATACCCCTCAACAAAATGGTGTAGCTGAGAGGAAAAACCGGACTCTAATGGATATGGCAAGGTCCATGTTAGCGGAATTTAAGTCTCCATACAACTTTTGGGCTGAAGTAATCTCCACCACGTGACATGCATCAAACCGGCTCTACCTCCGCAAATAATTGATCAAGACTCCATATAAAATACTTACCGGTAACAAGCCCAACGTTTCATGCTTCTGGGTGTTCGGTTGTAAGTGTTTCTATTGCATAAAAGGTGTTCGTTTGTCCAAATTTGATTCCAAAGCTTTAGAGGGTATTTTTGTTGGCTATGGTCTGAAGTCCCACACTTATAGAATCTATGATAAACTCTCCGGAGTTGTCATAGAATCTTGTAGTGTGGTTTTCGAAGAATATGATGGTCCCTAAGGGGGCGTGTTGATGTTTGTGATGTAGATGATGAAATACCTCAAGATGCCATAAGAAGAATGAGTGCATGATTCATTCGCCCTGTTGAGGAACCCCTTGTGGCGGATCGAGTAAAACTATGCTCTACTCAAGTGGATTCCTCATCTTAACAACATCAACAAGCTCCTAATACTGAGGCAAATGATGACCCAAGCCAAAGACAAGCTGAGAACCCTCAACAAGTTGATTAGGCAAAAAGCTCTAGGCAGGATGAACCGGCCTCTCCACTAACCGGATTATCTAGCCCTGCTGAGTCAATTGCTCAAGGCAGAATCATACAATCTTCAACAAGATCATCTCAATGCCTTTCTAGGACTGTGCCTGATCAATACCAAGGTCAATTTATATCTCATGATGATGAGAATTATCCCATTGATGATCAAGGTCAAGTTGATGGTCAAGACGAGGACCAAAATGATTAGGAGATCCCCACAAGAAACAACAAGGAGATCAAAACCTGTCGCAAAGCTAGAGTAGATAGAATGTTGGAAATAAGAGACCACACTCTTTAGAATGTTATTGGTGATCTAAGGAGTGTAATGTCCACTCGAGCTCAATTGAAGCATTTTGGTGAGCATCAAGCTCACATATCCATTGTGGATCCAAAGAAAGTGTGGGAAACTCTTGAAGATCTAGATTGGTTGGAAGCAATGCATAAAGAGCTCAACAACTATGAGAGAAACAAGGTATGGAAGTTAGTTGAAAAGCCTAAAGATTGACGCAATGTTATTGGAACTAGGTAGAATTCAAAAAAAGCAAGATGAACATGGAATTGTTGTAAGGAAAAAGGAAAGATTGGTTGCTCAAGGGTTCTCTCAAATTGAATGCATTGATTATGGAGAGACATATGCTCTCGTGGCTTGCCTTGAGCCCATCTGTATCCTTCTTGCTTATGCGGCACATCATAACTTTAAATTGCAACAAATGGATGTAGAAAGTGCTTTTCTAAATGGTTGGTTTATGTAAAGCAACCCTCGGGGTTCGAGGATCCCAACTTCCCAAACCATGTCTACACACTTGATAAGGCGCTCTTTGGGCTTAAACAAGCTCCACGCATGTGGTATGAGAACCTTAGAGAGTTGTTGTTAGACCGTGGGTTTAAGGTTGGGAAAATTGATCCCACTCTTTTTACTAAGAAGGTTAATGGGGAGATTTTCGTATGCTAAATATATGTTGATGATATTATATTTGGATCATGTAACAAAGCTTTTAATGATGAATTCTCAAAGATTATGACTAACAGGTTCAAGATGTATATGATTGGAAAGTTAAGGGTATTCCTTGGTTTTGAGATCAAGCAAGTAAGAGGAGGAACCTTCTTCAATCAAGCCAAGTATACCCAAGACCTGCTCAAGAGGTTCAACATGAAATATCTAAATGGATATCCTACTCCCATGGCAACCAAAACTCAACTTGAACTAAATCCTAAAGGTAAAGATGTGGATCAAAAGGTATACTGGTCTATGATTGGTTATTTGCTTTACCTTTGTGCATCTAGACCCTATATTGTGTTAAGTGTAGAGTGTGTGCAAGGTATTAAGTGGATCCTAAAGAAAGCCACTTGATTGTGGTCAAAATAATCTTTCGATATTTGGTTCATACCCCAAAATATGGTATATGGTATCCTAGGGGCTCAACATTCTCTCTTTGTGGGTACACGGATTCGGATTGGGCTGGTGACAAGGATGATAGGTAATCAACCTCCGGGGCTTGCCAATTCCTTGGTAGGTCCTTGGTGTGTTGGTCCTCTAAGATGCAAAATTGTATATCTCTCTCCACCACCGAAGCCGAATATGTGGCCGCTGCTAGTGCATGCACTCAATTGTTATGGATGAGATAAACTTTAAAGGAATATGGTGTCCATTGTGACAAAGTGCCTCTTTTATGTGACAGTGAAAGTGCTATCAATATTTCCTACAACCCAGTGGATCATACAAGGACAAAGCATATTATCGAAAGATTATTGAGATCATGTTGCCCGAGGAGATATTGAGCTATCTTATGTGTCAACCAAAGACCAACTTGCCGATATATTCACAAAGCCACTTGATGAAGCAAGGTTTTGCTATTTGAGAAATGAGCTAAATATCATAGATTCAAGGAGATTGACTTGATCACCTTGCATACTCACCTATATATTGATCCTTATTTAGGTTAGGTGTAGGCATGGAGATAGGGGGAGTGCGGTCCTAATACATTGGGCTATCCCTCCCCCCATAATGCCGACATTAAGAAGATAAAATCTCTTAATATCATTTTGTGATATGTGAGCTTCATTGATGAGTAGTGGCTATGAACCCAAGGATAATTCTTTGTGGTGTCATGCCTCAAACTCTTACATGGTGGCCTCATCCACTGCCCTCTTCTTTATGAAGAGTTCGTTCTTGGTTCGGTATATTTGGAGCTTCATTTGACATTTTTCTTTGATTTTACTGTTTCTTGGTTTTTCACAGTACATCATCTAATACCAAGCCTTATTCCCTTCCTAAAAACCATGCTCTCTATCATATATATTCCCACAATATTGAAATTGGCTATTTTGGTCGAAGAGGGCCAGAGATTCCAGTGTGCAACACCGGAGTATCCGGTCAGTTCGGAGTCTCCGGTTTGCAGGACCAGAATCTCCGTCTGGGTTGGTTCCGGGCTTTCACTTAAGGGAGGCCGGGGTGAAAGAGGCACACAACTATTTCTTCCACCACTCGACCTCCCCACACATACCCGACGCCTCCTCCTCCAAAACCGATGCCCTGGGGTCCTTGAAGCCACCGGGATCTGTCGTGCCGCTGGCCAACTCCACCCTCTCCACCTTTGGGCCCTTCCCAGCGGTGGAATCTCTGCAATGGAAAAATCTGGTGCCTCTTCTCTCCTCATAAACTTTGGGTTCATCCCCTTCATGTATTTTGGAGTTTTATTGTACCGATTTTGCCCATTGGAAACACTTGTATGTGTGAACTCTATCACATTAGTCTTGAATCCTTGCCCGATCTATTAGATGTAATGCCACCCGAAGCCTCCATGTGCAACCCGAGTCTCCTGACCGAAGATTCCGGTCCTTCCGGCCGGAGAATCCGGTCCAGGGAAGTTTCCGGCCCGTCAGGCCGGAGATTCCGGTCCAGACCAGAGACTCCGGGTTGCACACCGCAGACTCCGGTGAGGATCATCTCTAACACATCCTGCAAAGTTTTGAGGGTATTGTTTTTATCTTCGGGACATATATGCTTACCTCCATGCTATTCCCCCGTCTAACCGAAGGCAACATGCCAGAGATGCTGAATATATGAGGAGGGAGCATGAGCGCATTGAGGAAGAAAGTCAGGGAAAAAGGGCAAAGTATGACAATCTGCAGTCCTTGGCTCGTATGTTCAAGAAGGAATACCGAGAGCTGCGCAAAATGCAGTTCTATGACATGCCTAGAACCATCGAGGATCCATGTTATTGGCGGAAGGAGCAACAAGTATTCATGCAAGATATTTACCGCAAGCTCACCAAGTCCCCACTTTGTCCTCAAAAGTATATGGATCTCGAGTATATGCGTGCCAACTCATACTTTGCTGATGTGATATGGATTACTGAGAAGCTTGGACTGCATGGGCTCATGGATCTCCGTGAGGACTACAGTGTCCCACTTGTGCAGCAATTATATGCCACTATGGTGTTTAGGTCTGATTAGGCTAGGACCATGACTTGGATGACTGGCAATTTCTGCTGCACTGCAACCTTCTTTGATTTTGCCAATGTCATTCAGGAGACCTTCCAGGGTGTTGCTATTCATATTGGGCACCATATTCATGATGCGTCACTTGGGGAGAACAAGAATAAGCTGGCACCACTTTATGGCAGCAAGGGGATCATTGGTGAGTCCAAGGGTCTCAAGTCCCTCTACAACCTGCTGTGGAGGATCTTTCTCCAAACCATTTCCCCTAGTGGTAGGAATGATGATGCCATTAGGTGTGGCCTAGTAAACTTACTTCACCATGCTCACAAGGTATACTATGCTGGTCCCGATGCTGAAGGATATGGTACAGACATCATGGATTTCATCTTTGAAGAAATGTATCATGCCATTCTCTACAAGAAGTCTCCCTCATATGCACCACTAGTGATGAGATTCACCAACACACAGCCACACGGTTCACCGCTTTCCATGCCTCCTAACCTTGTGGAGCATGCCCTTGTGTCTCTCCAAAATAAAGGGAATATGGGGCCAGCTCCTAGGCGGTTGTATGCAAATGAGGAGGATGAGATTTCTGAGACTGAGCGAGCTCCCACTCCTCCAAGACGTGACGAGGTTTAATCTCGTCAATGCCCATTGTTATGGACTTGGGTTTGGGAGAAGATGGGGATGCTAGAGATCGTGGCACAGTTAACAGACAAGCAACCAGGGGACACGAGATTTACACAGGTTCAGGCCCCCGGAGGGAAAACCCTACTCCTGCTTGTCTACTCTTGATTACGGCGGAACCGAAGGTTACAGGGTGCGTAGATTCGATATGGCGTGGATGCATGTGCGAGAGTATGAGTCGAGAGATCTAGGGCGTGCCTTCCTGGCCTTTATATAGACTTAGGCAGGTCCCGGGCATAGTCCTAGTCGGTTACAAGTTCTAGGGTTTTACCCCTTTGAATTTCCTATCGCCTCTAGTCTTGCTTTCCAAGGATCCGAAGGCGTCATGGGCCTTGGCCACCCGAAATCTCCATGGGCCAGCGCATGTCTGCTGTGGGCCTTCCTTGGGCTGGACCAGGTATGCTGAAGTCACATACCCGTAGGGTATAACCATGTCAGTAACCCCCGAGTGATCAGTCGAATCGTAGATTCGGCTGAGGACTCTTCCATCCTTCGGGAGCAGCTATATGTTAATAGTATATGTGTGTACGGATTGTTGATGCGTGTGCACTCACCGACGGATCGTGGTCGCTTAACTCTTAGGACGAAACAACACGATCTTCTTCAGGTTCGGGTCCCTTAACCCGGACCTGGAACATATGCTGGCGTAATTCGACTCAGGCCGCGGAATTACAGTGATTTTAATTGGTGTACCCAACGCGTCCGTCGGGATTTTTCATCGTACCTGCTGGCACGGATTCATACTAGCAGAGCGCAGTCAGGTGCGTTGCCAGGCCATCAGATGATATCTGTAGGTCTTATCTTTGCGTCGCAGACGCAGCATCCGAACATTTATCACCTCGGAGGTGCTTCGGGTGGCCTAGGAGATTGACGCTCACTCGGCCGTTTTGTTGGGGCAAAGTTGCCAAAAGGTTTTTGCGTGCTGATCCGAAATATCGCAGTCGAAGATTTCATAGGGTGCGCGACCAGCGCTCCCTATGGGAGTAGCCCCCAAGTGTCTGTTCGAGTCGTAGACTCGAACGGAGACTTTAGTTCAAGCATTGTTTCTGTCGTTAAGTCCGCAGGACTCGAAAATTTTCGGATGCTTAAATCCATCCTCCCTATGGGAGTAGCCCCCAAGTCCATAGTGGAGTCATAGACTCGACGTAGGACTCAGATAAGTAATTTGTCCTCATTTGTCTATCGGGTGCGCGGCCAGCGCTCCTGATAGGAGTAGCCCCCGAGTATTTAGTCGAATCGAAGATTCGAGTGAGTACTCTTAGCTGTGGAGCCGAAGTTGGTGCTAGTATAGCTTTTGATGACGTCAGTGCTGACGATTGATGACCTCAAGCGCCTGCTACGCCAGAGATGACTTGACTGGACGAAGCGTGGGTCCCACTTTCTGACTTTGAATTGACCAGTCACGCGCGGCGTGGAGATGATTACGGCGTCTCCTTGATTTCCGCGCGTAGTGGACGGCGTGGTAACGACGGTTCGTTGTGGTGTTGACACGTGTACGACCAGATCTACCGTTGGCGTTAGGTCTTCTCGATGGACGGCCAGCGTGCGTCGTCTTCGCTGTTATAATCCTTGGTGAAATCGTGGTTTGTTTTTCACCGCACCAATTCATCTGTTCACTGCCTCCTTGTTCTTGAGCGATTATTGTTGCGCGTTGAGATTTCCTTCCACATTTCCTTCGTTCTTTCTGCGTTGTCATCGCCACCACCGCGTAGTGCCATGGGGAAAACAAAGAAGTCCTCATCTACGGTTGGGACCAGCGCCGCCGCAGGCAAGAAGGGCACCGCCGCTGCTCGCGTCACCGATGGCGGCTGGCGGCGATCAGAGACGCGGGAGAGCGATCTCCGCAAGCTGCGCGAGCGGGGCTTGATCCCGGAGGACAGGGAGGCCGTTAAACTCCCCGGCAATGAGGTAATCCCGTCCCCATCCGGTACCGGGTTCTTGCCGCCTTGTTTTGCGGGTTTCGTATCACCCATGACTTCCTTCGTGGACTGCTCTTCTTCTATGGGGTTTAGCTGCATCATCTGTCTCCCAATTCTCTTCTCCACATTGCTTGTTTTATCACGTTTTGCGAGTGCTGGCTTGGCATTGAGCCGCACTTTGGCCTCTTCCGGAAGCTCTATTCCGCGAAGAGGCAATCTGGTTCAGATGGTGTGTATCCCATTGGGGGTTTCATCATTTCCCTTAGTCCCAATCTGCAATTCTTTTCCTTTTCCATGTCCGAATCTGTCCAGTACTGGCGGAGGCGGTGGTTTTATATCCGTGACTCCGTAGTACCCGGGCAAGATTTTGGTCTTGTTCCCTTTGACCCCTCCCAATTGATTGAGAAGAAAAGATCCTGGAAAAACCAAATCTTAGACGGTGAGGTGGCGGAGATAGAGGCCCTCAGATCGGGTGGAGGATCTCCAACTGATTCCTGAGAAGGAGGTGAACGGTGTGGACATCATCCGGACGTTTCTTGAGCGTCGGGTGCAGCCTCTCCAAGCGAGGGAGCACCCGATGTTTCTTTATTCTGGGCGCCGTGATCCAACGAGGGTTTTGAGTGAGAAAATCTCCGAGGTGGAACTTGACAAGGCTCTTCGCGCGCTGTTGAAGTTCAACGCCGACGAAGAAATCCCGGGGAAGTCGCTGACTCCTCCCTTTTCTTCGACGTTGGTCGTACCGAAGGTGTAGATTTGCGCACATAGTGCTCCCCCATTGTTTTTGTCGGCTGTGTATTTTTTCCTTTGTTTGCTAACAAAGTTCCTTTTCATCTTGCAGAGCTTCAAAGTGCCGGGCATGGTACCACCGTTGCCCGAAAGGTATCCGAATGCCCCGGATAATGAAGTGCTGGATTCCATGTCCGAGCTACCGTCGGCGCGATCTCCAGCGGAGGATGCCGACGAGTCGAGTGAGGACCATTCGCGCAAGCGATCACGGAGCTCCAGCGAGTCTTCGGATGCCTCGACTCCTCCGACTCCCAGAAACCCTCTGGGCCTTGAGCGTCATAGTGGTGGCCATGGAGGTTCTTCCTCTCCCCTTCCTGCCATTCCTGTGCGGGTTGTTGCACCGCACCCGCCAGCAAAGCGGAAGAAGGAAGAAAAGAAGGAGGAGAAGAAGGAAGAGAAGAAAGAGGAGAAGAGGGCCCGAAGGGCTTCTCCTATCTTCGACCTGAGCGCATTGGGCTCGTAAGTTTTCTTGTTGCACCGTTGTCCTTTTCCCTTCATGATTTTTGCACCTGTGTTGATTGGTTCGTATGCAGGCAATCCTCCGACGGCTCTAGTGATGGTGCGCGGGAGATGATGGGGGAGTCGAACATTGCGTCGCCTCCTCGACGGTGGCGACTTGGTGGCCGCTCCAGTTCCTCTGTGCGGGAGGGGCTGGTGGTTGCCTCGAATATCGCAGTGGCCTTGGTCGCCATTGGAGCATGTAAGTTTTTCTGCTTCATGTCACGGGGGGAGCCCCCGAGTGTCTTCGTGTACTGATTTTGTTTTTGCTTCTTTGTGTTGGGTGTAGCCCCCAAGTCCTGTTCTTACTGCTATTGCCTTTTTCTGCAGCCTTTTGTCCAAGAGGCCAAGCGGCTGGTGGAGGAGCGCCTGACACTGGAGGCGAAGCTGCGGCAGCTTCAAGGTATCCGTCTGCCTTTTAGTACCTCTCTTGTTTATCCTGGTCCTGTTCTTTGACACTTGCTTGTCTTAAATGTAGAGGAGCATAACGACTCTCTTCGTGAATTCGACGCTCTTAAAAAGAGCCTTGGCCAATTGGAGCAGAAGGCCGTCACCAGCGAAGAGCGCCTTGAGTGGAGCCGACGAAGGCAACCGGGCGAAGGAGTATGCGAGGAGGTCGCAGATCGTGAGGAGCAGGCCACCACCGGCTGCTCGTGAAAGAGGGGTGGCGGAGAAGCTCATGGCTGCTGCCAAGGCTATTTCGGGTGAGTACAAGCTTTTGTACTTGTTTCTTTTTCTACGGATTTTCTTCTATGCTGCCTTTCTTCATGTTTTCTTCGTTTTTGTCTCAGATGCCGCAGGCATCAGGTTCGACCGCGGTGCTCTGGAGCACGGGAGTGCTCTAGATGATGCCACTGTGGCGGTCGAAGACCGCTGCAGCACCGTCGTCAACTCCCTTGCCAAGGCGAAGGAGGTCCTTGGTCGCTTCTACCAGGAGCTCTTCCCGAAGGGCGCAACCCTGGATGATGTGGATGCCCTGGCAGAGGCTCTGTCAGCCGAAGCGCCTGCGGCATACAAGCGCAAGCAGAAGGGCATCGGCGCGTCCGTCGGGCTGGCGATGGCCATGGAGGCTGGGGCATACAAGCGCAAGCAGAAGCCGAAGCGCCTGAGGCTCGCAGGGGTGAAGGTTGCCTTGTCTCTTGTGAGGGTGCACCACAGCGTGATTTGGTCATTGTGTAACCGGGCCACCTCACCGACGGATGGTGGCGAGTGGAACATGCGTCCGCATTACGCCGGTGAGGCAAGATATCGAACAAATTGTAGATTTGTTTGAGTAGCGTGCTCGTGTTATTCTTCGAATAGGTAGGACCGAAAATAAGCAGATAGATGTAAAATTTGTATATTGCGGTGGTTTTGTGCCCTTTGTTGTAAAGGTTTGCTTGTTTGTGAGCACGCAGTGCTTTGATTGAATCGTGTCCTTTTCGCTTGCTGACGTGGTCACTACTCAGTGTACACGTTTGGCCTCACCGATGAAATCGTGAGGTGGGGAGCCCCAGTGTGTATGTAGCATGTAGTAAAGTTGCAGAAAAATAGTCAACAAGGTTGGGGTAGACACTTAGCTTTATTTATATCGTAATGGAGAAGGTACATGGTTACTGAGTAGCCTTGGTGGAAGCCTTATTGAAAGTAAAGTGGGTAGGTTGCTACGGGTAGAATCGTCAGCAGTAGATGTTCCATGGGTTGGAGTATGCGACTCCAGACTCCACGTGTTTGAGGCGATAGGCGCCACCTGGGATGACTTCGGTGACATAGGGTCCTTCCCATGGTGACTCGAATTTATTCGGTCGCTTTTGCTTGAGTCGCAAGATGAGGTATCCTTCGACGAAGGACCTTGGTAGCCGGCGGCGGTATGGTAGTTGGAGACTCTTTGGTACACCGATCGAGCCGCTGCTATATCCGTGCTTTGTCGAGTGTGTCGACGGCATCTTCGAGTGCAGCCGTGGATTCGTCTTGTGCGACGACTGTGGAGCCTGGTGGCGATTGCCGGTGTAACGGCCTCGACTCCGCACCATGAAGAATGGTGTGTAGCCGGTGGAGCTGTTTGGCGTAGTACGTAAGCTCCACAGGACATACGGTAGCTCTTTCGTCCAGTTTCCAGCTTTGTGCTCGAGTGAGCTCATGAGGCGCTTCTTGATGCCGGCGCCGATTAGGCCATTGGCCTTTTCCACTTGCCCGTTTGTTTGCGGGTGTGCCACTGAGGCATACGTGATATTGATCCCGAGGCCTTCGCAGAAGTCCTAGAATTCTTCGGAGATGAAGTTCGATCCGTTGTCGGTGATGATGATGTGCGGTACGCCGAACCTGTAGACAATGTATTCGAAGAATTTGACGGCGGTTTTTCCCTTCTAGTTGGTGACTGGCATGGCCTCGATCCACTTGGTGAATTTGTCGACTGCGACCAGGAGGAAGACGTGTTCCCCTTTCGAGGACTTTGGCAGTTTGCCGATCATGTCGAGGCCCCATTGGGCAAAAGGCCAAGCTATGGGTATGGGTCGGTTCGACCCAGTGCGTCGGTTTGTCGGCGAACCGTTGGCACCGTTGCATCTTCGGACGATGTCCTTCGTCGCTCATGGCCATTGGCCAAGAGAATCTGCGCAGAGCTTTGGCGACAAGGGCGGCTACCGCGTGGTGCCGCAGATGCCCTCATGGATGTCTTGGAGTATGGCCTTGCGTCGTCAATGGTGACGCACCGCTGTAGCACACCCGTATCTGCGTTTGTACTTCGCCGATGATGGTTAAGGCTTTGACCGACGAGATATGCGCCGGCATCCGCTGTCGGGTAGTTCTCCGCTTATCGAGGCGAGGTATGGTTGCGTCCAAGTTTCTTCGACTTCCATGACCTGCATCAGGTTGATCATGGAAACTTCGGTATCCAACTTTTCGGGTCCTGCATGACCTTCGGGTAGCGTAGCCCCCCGAGTGTTCTGCTTCTTAGGGTGATCCCTTGGGAAATTTCCGCTTGATGGATGGCACGCAGATCTGTTCGAGGAACACACCTGGTGGCACCTTTGCACAAGTGGAGCCGATGTTGGCGAGTCTATCGGCTTCCTCGTCGCTCTCTCTTCCAACGTGCCGAAGTTCGCAGCCGTCGAGTTCTCCTTCGAGTGCGTTGTAGAGCGCGCGGTACGCGATCATGTTTTCGGCGTGTGCGTCGCACTCATTCATCGTCTGCTGGACGACGAGGTTGGAGTCGCCGTAGATGACCAGGCGCGTTGCGCCGCATATTTTTGCCATCCTCATGCCATGGATGAGGGCTTCGTATTCAGCTTCGTTGGAGGCTCTGAATTTCATCCGAAGAACGTACTTCATCTTGTCACCTTGCGAGGAGGCGGTATGACTCCCTGCTCGCCCGGCGCTTGGAGCCGTCGAAGTGCATTGTCCAGATTGCGACATGTCTGGGGTGTCCGCAGCTCCATCCAAGGTATTGCCAGAAGTCCTGAAGGACTTGAGATTTGATTGCGTGTCGCTTCTCGTAGACGATGTCCAAGGGTGATAGTTCGATTCCCCACAGGGCCACCCGTCCTGTGGCCTCGGGGTTATTTAGGATGCTGTTCAGGGGTGCCTCGTTGACGACCATCACCTGATGCTCCTGGAAGTAGTGGCTCAGTCGTCGAGCCGTCATGAACACGCCGTAGGCTAGCTTCTGGTAGTGCGGGTACCGCTGTTTTGTTGGAGTAAGAACCTCGCTAAGGTAGTAAATTGGGCGCTGGACCCCGTGGGTCTTGCCTTCTTCGGGTCGTTCGACCACGAGTACGGTGCTGACCACCTGGTGTGTGGCTGCTATGTACAGCAGCAGGGGTTCGCGCTCCTTTGGCATGACCAAAACTGGCGAGGTGGAGAGTAGCCGCTTGAGGCTTTCGAATGCGTCGTCGGCTTCTGGTGTCCACTCGAACTTGTCTGCCTTGCGCAGTAGCTGGTAAAATGGTAGGGCCTTTTCGCCCATGCGGCTGATGAACCTGCTTAGTGCCGCTACTCGTCCTGCGAGCTGCTGGACGCCCTTGAGGTTTTTCGGCTTCTCCATGGTCATGATGGATCTGATTTTCTTCGGGTTCGCCTCTATCCCTCGTTGAGAGATGAAGTACCGGAGCAGCTGACCCGAGGGGACGCCGAAGGCGCACTTTTCTGGATTGAGCTTGATCCTGTAGCGATCAAGGTTGTCAAACGTCTCGCAGAGATCGTCGATAAGTGTCCTTGCCTCCTTGGTTTTTATTACTATGTCGTCAACATAAACTTGGACGTTGCGACCAATCTGGTCCTTGAGGCAGGCCTGCATGCATCGTTGGTACGTGGCACCCGCGTTCTTTAGCCCGAAGGGCATTGTGTTGTAACAGAATACTCCGAACGGTGTGATAAACGCCGCTTTCTCCTGATCTTCGACCTTGAGCCGAATCTGGTTATAGCCTGAGTAGGCGTCGAGGAAGGAGATTTTCTCGCAACCTGCAGTCGAATCGATTATCTGGTCGATCCGTGGAAGAGGGAAGTGGTCCTTTGGGCAATGCTTATTTAGTGACGTGAAGTCCACACACATCCGCAGGATGTCCGTGTCCTTCTTCGGGACCATCACCGTGTTCGCAAGCCACTCGCTTTCTTTGATTTCCCTGATGAAGTCTGGAGCGAGCAGTCTATTGATTTCCTTGCCGATAGCTTCGGCTCGTGGCTCTGACAGTCTTCGGATGGACTGCTTGACCGGCTTGGTGTCTGGAAAGACATTGAGTGCATGCTCGGCGAATTCCCTAGGAATTCCTGGCATGTCCGCAGGACACCAGACGAAGATTTCCCAGCGCTCACGGAGGAATTCGACGAGCGTGCCTTCCTATGTGGTGCTGAGGTCATTGGCGATGAGGGCCGTCTTGGAGGCATCCGTCGGATGGACCTGCACTTTCTTGGTGTTGACGGTGGAGTCGAAGGACATGTCGGGTGCGTTCTGCCTTGTGACTGGGGGTAGCCCATTGTCCGTCACCTCGCAGAGCCTTACAAGCTCGTCTTGCATGCCGAAAGACTGGGAGATTTTGTTGAAATCCCTGTCGCATTGGTCCGATCGGGTGAAGCTCCCGTGGACTGTGATGACGCCCCTTGGTCCTGGCATCTTGAGTAGTAGGTATGCGTGGTGTGGGACGGCAGAATCTTCGAATGCTACACGCCCCAGGATGGCGTGGTATTGCGACGGCCAGTCCACCACTTCGAATTCTAGGCGCTCCTGCCGAAAGTTGTCCGGCTTCCCGAAGATGACGTCGAGCCCTATTTTGCCCAGGGGGAATATGCCCTTCCCTGGGACAATGCCGTGGAACGTTGTGTCTGATTGTTCCAGGCTGCATTGCGGGATCCGCATAGCCGCTAGAGTGCTTGCGAACATTAGGTTGATGCCGCTGCCGCTGTCCATGAAGACGCGACTCATCTTGAAGCCTCCGATCTGCGCCTCCAGCACCAGGGCAACATGACCTGGGCGAGGGATCTGGCAAGGGTGATCCGCTCGAGTGAATGTGATGCAGGACTTCGATCAGCTGAGGTACTCAGGGATTGCAGGCGGAGTTGCCACGGCCAAGTTGATTTGTCGGGTGATTTTCTTCGCACCTGCTTGTGGGCGCCCTTCCGGATCATATTTAGTGCTCCTTTGGTGGGGTATGCGACCGGCGTTGTTTTCTTGTTGGTCTGGTTGATTTGGGCCTCCAATAGGCGGCGGTGGAGGAGCTCCATGTGCTATTTCACCTGGCGCAGGATCGTTTCCGAACGCAGGAATTGGAGCTTGTTGCCTCATCTGCACCATGCCTTCGTTGAGTTTCTGGAACTCGCGGCAGTCCTTGAGCATGTGGCTAGCTTTCTTTTTTCCATCCTGTTTGTCGATGTAGAAGTGGATGGTACATGGACCCGAAAGTTTGTCGAATGCTGAGGGTCCGTTGTCGCGGTCGCGGCGTTGCCACGACTGCGTTGGTCGTCCGTTGTCGCGGAAGTTTCCGCTGCGGTATCCTCCACTGTTGCGGCTGTTATCGTTACGGCGGTCTTCGTAGCCGGCCGCGACCATGTTGGGTCCGTCGCGGTCCTCGTAGACGCACGATCTCCTTTTGCTGCGGCGTTCGCGTCTTCGGCCGTAGTCGTCCTCTTCATCTGATTGCGCTTGCTGGATGCAATCTTCGCCGTCTGCCCAACTGTTGGCGATTTCCATGAGGTGGTCGAGTGTCTTGGCCTTTACACGCCCAAGTTCCTCCTTGAAGTCTGGGCGCTTGACGCTGTCCCTGAAGGCGTCGATGTCCCGCTCTTCGGAGATGTGTGTTGTGGAGTTCTTGGTTGTAGACCAGCGTAGTATGTACGAGCGAATAGATTCACCCGTTCTCTGAGTGCATGCTCGCAACTCTTCGATTGAGGCGGGCCTCTTGCTGGTGCCTTTGAAATTTCGGATGAAGCTGTAAGCGAGCTCCTCCCAGCTTCGGATGGATCCTTATGATAGGCTGCTAAGCGGACCAGCGTCGCCTTTGCGGTGAAGGCATTGCATGGCGGTTTCTTTGTTGCCTCCGTGAAGCTTGACGGATGACAGATGGTCACTGAGCCAGGATTTTGGATCTTGCGTGCCGTTGAACTTCGGAGTATCCGAAGGAAGCTTGAAGTTGCGTGGCATCTGTGTTCGCCGAACGGATCTGCTGAAGCATCGAGCTCCGCAGAGTTCTCCTTCGTCTTCATCCATCTCAGATTCGGACGAGCATGCGCGTTTAGCGCGTGCTTTGTCGATCTTGCGCTGTGTAAGCTTGTCTCTGGCGTCGTAGTCGCGTTTATGGCGGTGCGAGCTCTTCTTCCTTCGAGGAAGATCGTGCTCCTCTTCCTCTTCGGATGAGGGGGTGGGGCTCCGGTCGCGCCTGGCCGGAGCTTTCTTCTTCGGCTCCGCAGGAGCGTCTTCGTGGAGCGCAGCTCCGATTAGTCCTAGTCCGGTGAGTGCGGACCTATGCATGGCCCTTTTCGGGTCCCCCTCTGGAGGTGGGTGAGCCGCGAGATACGCAGTGGCTGCCATGATCGCATCTTGTGGCGTCTTCAGGATGATGTTGCCGTCGGCATCCATATCCATGAACGATGTGTGGAGAGTTCGGGTCACGTCGCGCCGCTCCTTGGGATCCATGTTTTCCACCCGTGAGCGGTGCTTGTTTCCCTGGTTTCCGTTTGTGCTAGAGCCGGGTGCGATGGCGGAGAGCGCAGCTCGTCGCGCGCTGGACTCGGAGGCTGCTTGCTTGCGTTTGTCGAGCGTCTCCTGCATCTTGACTTGTTTCTTGTGCTCCTTGATGAGGAGGTAGTGGTATGCCATCAGTAGGTCACGTGAGGCGTCTGCAGGTAAGACGATGTCGCCTGCGACGGCACGGCGAGCCTGGACCCATCCTTCTTTGCTAAGTTGGATGATGTGGCCGTTGCTTTCCCTGTTGGGTGGGGGGGGACTGGCTTCTTCTGTTTTCGCCGTTTCGATTGGGCGGCGGGTTAGGCGTTTCCTCGTCGCTTTGGATGACTGCGGCGCACAGATAGCGCTTGCAGATTGGTCGGCTGCTCCCGCAGCTTTCGGATCCGGAACCATAGGTCCCTTCATCCGAAGGTGGATCGCACAGATTGGAGTTGCAGCTGCTGCTGCTGTAGAACTCATTTGTCGATGGTGACGTGCGTAGCACGGGGTGTGGAGCCCATGAAGCGGGCCTGATTGACGGCACGGGCACCCGCTCAGGGAGGCGGAGGGTGCCAGTTTGTCCCACCTGGAAGCAGAAGCTCCAGAACAAAATTTCGAGTCCGTTGCCTACGGGCTCAAAATCCTTCATGGTGGCTGGCGAGTGGGCGGTGAAGTCGAAAGCGCCGAAGAGGAGGTGATTCTCCGTCGCCGCGGAGTTGTAGATCGATCGGGTTGGAACCGTCACGACCGCGTCAGCAGCCCGCTTCCACAGACGGCGCCAATTGACGAGGTTTAATCTCGTCAATGCCCATTGTTATGGACTTGGGTTTTGGAGAAGATGGGGATGCTGGAGATCGTGGCACGGTTAACAGACAAGCAACCAGGGGACACGAGATTTACCAGTTCAGCCCGGAGAAAACCCCCACTCGCTTGCGCTCTTGATTACGGCGGAACCGAAGGTTACAGGGTGCGCAGATTCGATCTGGCGTGGATGCGTGTGCGAGAGTATGAGTCGAGAGATCTAGGGCGTGCCCTCCTGGCCTTTATATAGACTTAGGCAGGTACCGGGCATAGTCCTAGTCGGTTACAAGTTCTAGGGTTTTACCCCTTTGAATTTCCTATCGCCTCTAGTCTTGCTCTCCAAGGATCCGAAGGCGTCATGGGCCTTGGCCACCCGAAAATCTCCATGGGCCAGCGCATGTCTGCTGTGGGCCTTCCTTGGGCTGGACCAGGTATGCTGAAGTCACGTACCCATAGGGTATAACCATGTCAAGAGGCTCTCGAAGGAAGAATGCCTCCAATGCTCCCATGCCACCCGTCTCCCGTGACTATGTCCAGGAAAAGGTCATGAAGGCCTCATTTTGGGAGAGGACTCTCTGCTGCATGAATGCCAACATCCGCAAGGAACGACATGCCTCTTACAAGAGCAGCCGCAGGATTGAGAAACTCATCAAGGAGATCAAGGCTCAGGGTGAGGAGGAAGAAGAGGATGGAGAGGGAGAGTACACAAATGACCATGGAGCTCAACCATCTACAGATTCTGACCACACTCTCTCGTTTGGGGCATGGAATGCCCAGCAGGACAGCCTTGTGGATTGGAAGACCTTCTCAAAGGTCACTTCAGGGTTTGCCTCTCAGGATACTTCATCTTCTTGCCCTCATGGAAAAGGGCCCACTACTTCATGTGATGATGATGATGATTATGAGGAAGCTAAGGACGAGGATGAGGATATGGATGAGGACAACGATGACTACGAGTGATCCCTTGGGGTGCTAGCTTTGGTATTTTCCCTTTTTGGCGTCTCGATGCTAAAGGGGGAGAAGATATCTATATATCATCGGGATTTGCATGGGCTGGGAAAAGACTCGGGCTTTTCGTATTGCCCGTTATCTTTAAAATTCGAACATTTGCTTCTATTTGGTTCTTAAACTATCTATTGTATGTGGACATGATATTCCCATGTGTTATTGTAATGGTTAAAACTCTCTATGTTTAAAGTCTCTATTACCTGACCTGCATGTATTACTTGATTATCTTGCTGAACATCGTCAGGGGGAGCATAGTTATGTCTCATATTAAAATTTCCATGCAAAACCTCTTGTTGTCATCGAACACCAAAAAGAGGGAGATTGAAAGGACATTTATTGTCTTAATTAGTTTTGGTGTTTGTTAACAACTTGAGGATCATTTTACAGTGTGCTGATGTTTACATGTTGATATACTAAAAAGAGAAAAGTCCATATCACTGAGGAAAAGTCCCTGGAAGTCTCTGATGTGCATACACCAGAGTCCCCGGTGTGAACCAGAGTTTCTGCCAAGTCTCCGAAGGAACTTCCAAAAGGTTGCCAGGGACAGTCTATATGGGGGTTCCGAGATGGGACGGAGACGGACCGGATTCTCTGGTGCACTCGATCATACCGGAGTCTCCGGTGTACCGCATGCCGGAAACCTAGAAGAGTCCCCAGAGGGAGAATCTACACCAAGGCTGGGACAATCTATATGGTGGTCTAGAGATTGGCCGGAGACTATCCGGAGTCTCCGGTGTGGGACAAAGTCATATCGGAGTTTCCGGTGTGGAAATTCCTCCAACGGCTAGAAAACGGTTGAGAGCAGTGGGCCTATAAATAGGGGTCCTCATCCCCTTCCTCCAGCTGCTCGTTTCAAAAAAGAAGAACCCTAACCCTAGAGCCACCAAATCAACAAGATCTCCCTATCCAACCATCTAAAGGCATTAATCTTTGGAGAATCGAAGGAGGAGGCCTTGATCTAATGCTTCACCAAGATAGATCTTCATTTCCCCCTCATTCACTTGAGGGCCCCTTGCTCTAGTGTTTTATTGGAAACCCTAGTTCTTGATTTGGTTCTTACAAGCTTTTCTTTGATTTTTGTGATAGCTTGCTTGCATTCGTGAGCCTCCAATTCGGTGTTGGATGTGTGCCTCTAACTTGTTGTAAAGGTGTCAACTTCCACCTCGAAGGTTGCCAATATAGTAGAATAAGTGAATCAAACCCTTTGGGGTGAGGTTCACCGGAGAATAAGGGAGGCCTATCGTGGCGTTGGTTGTTTGAAACCACCCCCTCTCCAAACACATACGTACTTCCCGTCAAAAGGAAGGAACTGCGGGAAATAATCCTTGTGTCTCCGCGTGCTCCAGTTTGGTTACTTCTAGCCTTTACCACACTTTACATATCTAGTAATTACTTAGTTATCTGAGGTTGTGTGTCATATAGGTAAATTCACTTTAGTTGCATAATCTAGAGAATTTACCTTTTTTTGTGTCAAACCCTAAATTGAAAAAGAGTAAAATTTGAAGTAGCACCTATTCACCTCCCTCTAGGTGCCCATATGATCCTTTCAATACTTCTAATTTGCGTCCCACAATGATAAAATTGCCTACAATATTTTTTAGCGAGTAAGGGTGTATAACTTAATCAGATCTCGTAGGGGATAATTCGAGGCAACTTCGGTGCCCAACTAGGCAACTTGTGCTCCACTGAGCAATGCTGGTGCTCGACAAGGCATCTTTTATGTCAGATGAGGCCACATGGTGCCTGACGTGGCAATTTTTGTTCCCGACGACAAGGCTACTTCGGTTCCCGGCGAGTCAGGCAACTATTGCCAAACTGAGCAATATTGGCACTCGACGAGACAACTTGGGTGCCCGACCATGAAATTTTTGCTCCAGTGGACAATGTTGTTGTTATACGAGGTAACTGCGGTGGCTGACCAGGCAATTTGTGCCCCACCGAGTAATGTTGGTGCTCGACAAAGCAACTTTGGTGCCCGACAAGACAACTTTGGAGCCCGATGAGGAAACATCGGAGCCTGAAGAGGCAACTTCGGTAAGCCCTACATGTCAACTTCGGAGCCCGGTGAGACAACTTCAGTAGGCGATTAGGACAGTGCTACCGCGGTGGGTGAGGATGACCCTTCTTTAGGCAAGCCTCTGCCGATGAGACAACATTGGAGCCTGAAGAGGCAACTTCTGTAAGCCTGACAAGGCAACTTTTGAGCCCGATGAGGCAACTTTGTTAGGCCATTAGGACAACGCTACCACGGTGGGTGAGGACGAACCTTCTTCAAGCAAGCCGCTATCGATGAGGCAACATTAGAGCCCGACGAGACAACTTTGGATCCCGGCAAGGAAACTTTGGTAAGCCATTAGGACGATGCTACCGCGGTGGGTGAGGGCGACCCTTCTTTAGGCAAGTCACTGCTCAACGAGGAAACTTTGGAGCCCGACATGGCAATGCCAGTAGGCCATTAATACGACATTGCCGTGGTGGGTGAGGACGGCCCTTCTTCATGCAAGCCGCTGCTAAACGAGGCAACATCGGAACCCGACGAGGCAACTTCAAAGCCCCACAAAGAAACTTGTGTCATACTGAGCAACTTTGGTGCCTAACGAGACAACTTCTGTGCCAAACAAGGCAACTTCGGTAGGCCATTAGAATGGCACTATGGTGATGGGTGGGGACGTCCCTTCTTCAAGCAAGCCGTTGCCCTACGGGCAACATCGGAGCCCGGGGAGGCAACTTCGGTACCCGGTGAGGCAATTTCGAAACCCAACAAGACAACTTGTAACCTATTGAGCAACTTTGGTTCCCGACGAGTAGTGGCAAATCCAGGACAAAAATAAAGGGTAGGCTCATAACTTAAAGCAAAGAACTAAATAAAGGGAATGATAAATACGGTGCCCTGAATTCAAATTCAAATAGTACAAAACTATCGAAACTTCATATAGATCGCTGCATGTGTCCGGCAAACCCGTCTCTATGTGATACATCTCGCTTGTGTCATAAGATTCCTAGCGAGTGGCACTGGCAACACGGACACGGCATGCCAGCCACCGACCACAGGATTGCATTCATGTGTTTCCATGTTTGACTTCTCGATAATTTTTCCAACTCCCCAATGGGCCGGCTTCCACCATAGAACAAAATTAGGTAGTTGGGCCGAGGCAGAAATTCTATTTGGTCCCTGTTGTACACCATATGTCGTTGTTGAACATGCAAACACACTAGAACTATGAAAATGTAAGTCTCTCTCAATCTTCCACGAACTAGAGCATGTATACTCAACATTATTTGATAAAATTGGAGGGTAGGCTTCAGCCTATTGAAGCCTAGCCCATAGATTTGCCCCCGTCGACGAGTCAACTTCAGTGCTTGACAAGACAACTTTCAATCCTCTTTGTTTTTATAATAAGGTGACGCTGACCCTTAGAGGTACGACACAAAACCAATCGATCCTCTCTGTTTTTATACATGGCAGACTTGATTGCCTTTCGATCGACTTCTCGAGGTTGGAAAGGATGTATCGGGAAGCGCCTTAGTCTGCTACTCCATGGCAAATGCTTGCGCTATGGTGGCCAGGGCCACCTTACAAGCATCATGGACGACACTTGGAAATTGTTTTCTATCAGTGTCCATCTTCTCTATACCAGCAAATATACGCTTAAAGTCAACTGGCGGCAGAAACTCCCATGGTTTCATGATCGTAAGTAAACCGTGAGTGTGATAAGGTAGCGTATAATTAGGCAAGGTTTTTCGTGTAGAGTTTTACATAATTCAGCACCGACATGTGGGTCGACTCTGATCGCGAATGATTGTAATGATCTTGCGGTTTTCTCTAAATAAATCATCCGAGTAGTCTAATTGCTTAAGATAATCAAAGAGAGAATAGTCATGTCAGAAGCAAGATAAATAAACTGGTGGTAGAGGAACAAGTGCACGCGATCTTCAGGTCGTCCATCTCATCACAACTCACGAGCAAGCTTGCCTTCGCCGGGAAAAGAGCACAACAGAGTGACAGACAGATCGAGGAAAGCACAAGCAAATTTCGGCCTACACTCTTCACGGTCGGCTATCAGGTGCTCGGTACATGGACTCGCAGCGGCAGCCTAGTGTAGTAGTGTAGGACTTGAAAGAGACGACGAACTTGCCAGAATGCCAGGCAAAACAAAACGCCCTGGGGTAAACCGTGTTGGGAAAACCATGGACCGGGAACCCGCTGGACGATGATGCGGCGGCGACGGACCCCACGTTTCAGAGACGCGACGCGCGTTCGCGTGCCCTACCAGACGTCCACCCGGCCGCTCAGGCGCCGCACGTCGCGCGCCCAGATCTGCGTCTCCACACGCCATGGCCGCAATCATCGACTGCTGCTGCTGCTGCTCCAGGCTCCAGCTTATGCCAACTGCCACGCAAGTAACCAACGCGCTCGCTTCTCTTCGCGACACAAGCAAAGCATCCCCCTATTTATGCAGCACTCTCCCTGCCCCACTCATCATCACCAACTCTCTCAACCCAACAAACCTCCTCAGCAGAAGCGAAAGAGCAGAGCAAGCAATCAGTAGAGCAGCCAGGCTTCCCGCGGTCTGTGTCGCTCTCTCGCCGTATTCATTCCGGTGGGCATTACCACTGGCTACAATGGCGACGCCTAAGGCGACGAGAAAGGCGTCGGTCGGAGGGAAGGCGTGGCGGCTGCTGCGGCTGGCGGTGCTCTGGGCCCGGAAGGGGAGCTCCGTACACAGCCTCCGCCTGATCAAGGCCCTGCGCCAGCGCCACGGCGTCGGCGGGCTCCGCTGGGGGCGCAAGGACCAGCTGCGGTACGGCGAGCGCGAGTTCTCCATCGACGAGACGCCCGCGTTCCGGTTCCGCACCCCGTCCGCGCGCGTGCTCCGCTTCATCCCCTGCATCGCCCCCGCCGTCCCGGACACCCCCTGCGACTACGACGACGGCCGCTACTTCTTCCGTGAGAGGGACGACGAGGGCTGCGTCGGGGACTACTACGGCGATGAGGGCGAGCCGAGCGAGTGCGGCTGCAGCATCCAGAGCGTTGAGGACGAGCAGCTGCTCGACAGTTTGATGGTGGAGGCGGCGGCGGAGGGCGGCGAGGACGCCGGGGTGGACGTGAAGGCGGACGAGTTCATCGCCAAGTTCCACGCGCAGATGAAGCTGCAGCGCCAGATCTCCTGGCTGCAGTACAACGAGATGATGCAGAGGAGTGTCTGCTAGTTAGTATATTTGCGAGCTATAATTAGTGGAGTAGATATTTGTGTCAATTGTGTGAGCAGATACAGAGTTTTGCTACATCGATAGATACGTACAGAGTTTATTTCGACCGCATTGTGCACGGATATCTTGCTCTTGATTCCTGAATTCGTGTTGGATTTCGTGGCAGTTATATGTTGATCCAAATTCTATAAAGTATAGGCCAACTTCTGACGAGTGGAGCGAGACCCGTCGCCGGAGGCTCGAGCCGCCTGTGTGGGTGCGGGGACGACAGCCACCCGCGGTACGGTACGAATCGTTAAAGACCTAGGTTTTCACCGATATATAAACCCCTTATATGCCGCCGTTTGGGATGAGTTGCATTTGTGAAATCCTCGGCGTTTGTAAACACTCTTCGATACAGTGAAGTTTCGCTGGCTGGCGTTCGTGGTTTTTTTCCTCTCTTTGTTGGAGAGGTTTTTACACGTTAAATCTGTATCTCCTTGCTGTGTATTTTGTTTTTGTTCTTCGTTATCTTCTTGTCGCAATTGTTACATTGGCTGCCAACGCTGTGCTCGTTTGTGGATCCGATTTTCTCTTTGGAAAAACAGCATGCCTCTCATCTTATTATACTAGAAAAGCAATATCGATCAGTTCGGCAGTTCCTATCTCACTCCATCTTTTAACTAAATACGGCAAACCTTAACCGTCTAATAGAAAAAAGACCAGATTTTGGAAATCAATTTCATAACCTTCATTTGGACTTTCCACAATTTTCAACCATCTGAATCATCACATTTTTAATAATTACAACTCAAAACCCCATCAAATTTCTAGGAATCCCTCGCACCTTTAAACAAATATTTTTGCAACTTTCAATTACACACCGAAGCTGGTCATTCCTCCTCGAAGGCATCCTCAAAGTAATCTACGAACTTGATGGCACGTTTCTCCCGGACAACCATGGCAGACTTGATTGCCTTCAGAACGACTTCTCGGGGTTGGCAAGGATGTACCAGGGAAGCGACTTAGTCCGCTACTCCGCCATGGCTAACGCTTGCGTTACGGTGGCCAGTGCCACCTTACAAGCATCCTGGGCGACACTCGGGAACTGCTTTCTCTCAGTGTTGATCTCGATAAACGCTCACCAGAAGAATAGTCCAAGTCAGCTAGCGGTAGAAACTCCCTTGACTTCATGATCGACATTGTGACCTTGCAGATAAAATAAGCTGCCTTCTCCACCAATTCCAAGTCCTCCTCCCAGGAAACCATATGCTCTTTGAGGTCAGGACACTCTCGTTACATTTTCAACCCGATCCTCAAGTTTCTTGGCCTTCTTAAGACCCCCTTTTGGGATACGCCGAACTTTGCATACAATATAATTCCTACAACACATCTCTAAGATCTATACTTAGGATTAGGTCATGAGTTTACCACTAGACCCGGAGATGCAGAATTCGATGTAGTGTGTCGGGGCACTATAGTACGACTCATTTGATCCCTCGAACAACTCCTCATGAATCCCACGACCTCATTTGTCTCGCACGTTACACATGATACACCACTACTACTATCCACATGTTTCGGGTGGAACGTCGGGTGGCAGATAGCTTGATCTGTTCACATGACTCCTGAGACAGTGGTGAGTAGGGTTTCCAACTCTTGAAATTGCGATGTACAATTTTGCTCGTGGTGTCGCCACCTTATATAGGCATTTGCATGGACGCACAACACTTGGAGCCCCATCAGATCCTAAACCTAGTACTACATAAATCCATTTTATGTAGGATTTTTTGTCCGAGTGCAACTCGGATCCAACCCGACTGGCCTATTTTAGTTAGATATTATCCGACTGGTTCTATCCCCGTAAGTGTCTGACCATATAGGTTCATGATCACTCAAATACAACTTATCTTACAGGTGAACACTTCACTCTTAAGTTGGTAGTTGGCAGCGGCTCCTATCGGAGTGTGCCAAGTCTAGAGTGACATAAAGTCAACTCGACAAATCTTGACAATTTGTAATACTCCTATGTCTCATTCTCTCTTTGTGTTACAATATACCTTGTCCAATTATACGTGAGTACTTATCATACATTTAATAGCTTGCCAACCTCGCGATGTAGATTTATTGGACTAATAACTCTTAGTATGAGTCCTCGATTGACTCGATGAACCGAATCACTCGAGGGGGCCTAGAGAATATCTATTTGAGTGGAGGAAATTTTTCATCTTGACCAACCACACAACGCAATATGTTGCATGGCTAATAAGAAACCTTACCCACTTACATAGTAGCGTTTGATAAAACCAAAATAATTCGATTCATAATTAGGGTCCCGTGAAAACCTCATGTCTAAAGACATGGAGTATATATTTTTAAGACCAATAAAATACTCACTAATTGTGTCTCAAAGTGGTTATGTATGACTCACTAAACTTCTTTACCAAGTTAGTACTATTGGGTTGGCATCACCGTTTCCCATGACCCAGCCGAGTCATATTACTCCTATACCTTGGCATAGCCTACCCGGCCTCTCCGAGCTCCCTCGCGCCGCACATCCTGCGCCATCCGATCCAGGCTGTTCTCTCTGATTTCCCTCCCGCAGCAAATAACCACCGTCCGTTTTGCCTTTTGCCTTGTTTACGTTGCCACTTCAATGAAAAGCCTATGACGCTTAGTCCCTCTTGCTGGTGGGGTTGTATGCAAACTGTAAATTGCATAAGATGGGAGTACCCCATTCACCGGTAGCATCTTGTCCTTCTTATTCTTCTTCATGGATGATAATTTTGTCTTCTTCACCGGTTGGAGTTAGGTATAGGTCCAGGAGAACCATCTTGATCCCAGCGATCTGCTGCTGCCGGGGAGCAAAGAAGGAGCAAGTAAGGAGAAGCCTGGACTATGCCTGGAGGTGTCCCTAGTCTGAAGCACTCTCGATGGACTTCTCCCATGGTCTATGCTTTGCTCCTGATCGGCGGGGGCGGTGGGAAGGTGAGCTTCCGGCGATCAATTCCGTCGAGCTGTTGGATGAAGGTGGGTTGGTCGCGACCTGGGCGACTTGCCAATGATCGATTTTGGCGACCTGTGCAAGCTACCAGCCATCGATTCCGGCGCGAAATGGCGATCGATCCCGCGAGCCTCTGGTGGGGTGCGCTACCAGAGACCTGGGCGAGCTGCCATCGATCGATTCCGACGAGCTGCTGGGTGGGGCGGGCGGCCGGCGATCTAGGTGAGCTGCTGTCGATCTGGGCAATTGATTCCAGGAGACAGCGAGCGCTTTTTCGGCCACAAGCAAGGGCGCAAATTTGTCTATGATTGATTCTGCTCGCGCGAGGGTGGACGAGGCGCAAAGGATTCCAGCTGCGAGCTAGGCGACGATCAATTTGTGGATGGCTCGTTCAGACAGCTTGCGGGGGTATTCTTGTACATTTTCGCTAATTTTGGTGTTGTCTGAAAAACCTTAAACATCTTATATATCGGAACGGAGGGAGTACCAGGGAAGCGACTTAGTCCGCTACTTCGCCATGGCTAACGCTTGCACTATGGTGGCCAGTGCCACCTTACAAGCATCCTGAACGACACCAGGGAACTGCTTTCTCTCAGTGTCGATCTTCTCGATATACACTCACCAAAAGAATAGTCCAAGTCAGCTGGCGGTAGAAACTCCCTTGACTTCATGATCGATATTATGACCTTGCAGATAAAATAAGCTGCCTTATCCACCACTTCCAAGTCCTCCTCCCAGGAAACCATATGCTCTCTGAGACAAGGACACTCTCGTTACATTTTCAACCTGATCCTCGAGTTTCTTGGCCTTCTTAAGACCCTCCTTTTGGGATACGCCGAGTGCAACTTTGCATACAATATAATTCCTATAACATATCTCTAAGATCTATACTTAGGATTAGGTCATGGGTTTACCACTAGAACCGGAGATGCAGAATTCGATGTAGTGTGTCGGGGCACTATAGTACGACTCAATTGATCCCTCGAACAACTCCTCATGAATCTCACGACCTCATTTGTCTCGCACGTTACACATGATACACCACTACTACTATCCACACATTTCGGGTGGAACGTCGGGTGGCAGATAGCTTGATCCGTTCACATGACTCCTGAGATAGTGGTGAGTAGGGTTTCCAACTCTTGAAATTGCGGTGTACACTTTTGGTCATGGTGCCGCCACCTTATATAGGCATCCGCATGGACGCACAACACTTGGAGCCCCATCAGATCCTAAACTCAGTACTACATAAATCCATTTTATGTAGGACCGTTTGTCCGCGTGCGACTCGAATCCAACCCGACTGGCCTATTTTAGTTAGATATTATCCGGCTGGTTCTATCTGTTGGAATTTTGGCCCAAATATTCTAGCCCATTTTCTATTTCAATAATTCCTGAAAATCCTAGAGGCCCATGTGGCCCATTCATGCAAGGCAAGAGGTGGGACAAATGTTTAGTCCCACATTGCGAGTTGAGTGGAAGTTGGACCAGCTTATAAGGTGAGCTCTTCTACCACTTGGTAAAAGGATGAGAAGGAGAAGGAGAGAGTTCCACACGCGCGCTCCTCCTCCTCCTCCTCGCTCGCCACGTCACGCCTCGCCTCGCCTCGCCACGACGCGCGCGCGCCGCGGGTTGCGGGAATCTCGCCGAGCCCAGCTTTATTTTGCCACGCATGAATGGTATATCAACAATTTTGGGAAAGCCGATGTGCATCGGCTCTTTGAGATACATTGCTATCGGCTCCTGGAGCATCGACTTACGAAGGTGAAACGTTTGCTTTAAATGGACGTTTAATACGAGTTAAATGTGCCTGCTCGTTTCATCTTCTGCACCGTCTGCCTTCTCCTCTGCGCCTATAAGAGAGAGAGGTCGCGCCTCCTCTCAGGTGTGCTGTTACACAAACCTTGCCTCGAGTTCCAGAGCACTGCGCTATTTCCGTCTTCCCCATCCCGTATTGCGGCGTGCACCGCGAGCCGGGACAGTAGGCCTCCGAGACCCCGCTGCTTCGAGTCCTGTACGGGAGAAGGGCGATAAGGTTTTTGGGGAGCGCTATCAGCGACCTCGCTTCACACGGATTCCCTCACAGATAGCGACGTCTTCCGACGAGGACTTCTTCCCGACATCAAGCACCCTCTTCCTCGACGACATGGCCAATGACGGTTCCAACGCCGGTTCTACTTCTCATCGCTGTACAACTTCTGTCTCAATATTGTTCTGATTCTATCCAGAGTTTTATGCCTTGTAGTTTGTTTGGCTATATGCCTTATTTTGTATTCGCTATTTAACATGATTAGTATATCACCTATTATTCTAGTCATGTTTTATCTAGTGTTTATTATGAATAATTCGTTTGGTAAATCTGTCTATTTCTCAACAATCCAAAAACCTTATTTCAGGCAATTTGCCCCAAGCGGCTTTGTTGCTTCTATGAAGCCACCTGTGTTTGAAGGTGTGAATTACAAACGATGGCGTCGAGCGATGCTCTGGTTTGCACCATGAGCTGCTATAACGCCATCTATGGCGCTTTTGAGGGGAACTTAATCCCTCGGGAAGAGGCGTTCAAAAACTTGATACTACTTTCAAGGCTGCCTTGATCAGCATCCTTGGTGACAATATTGTCGATTCATATCATCATTTAGTAATGGCAAAGATATGTGGGATGCGCCGAGAGAAAATTTGGAGTCTCGATCTTTGGCGATGAACTGTATGTCATGGAACAATTCTATGATTACAAGATGATTGATGACCGCTCCATTGTGGAGCGGGCTCATGAGATGATCACTTGCCGTGGAGCTTGAGCACTTCACTTGTGTGTTACCGGACAAGTTTGTTGCCGGAGGCATCATTGCCAAACTTCCCCAATCATGGAGGAATTTTGCTACTTCTGAAGCACAAGAGACAAGAGTTCTCCGTGGACGGATCTCATTGGGACTCTTGATGTGGAAGAGAAGGCGAGAGCAAAAGACACACGTGCTCGAGGTACCGAGGGAGGTTCTAATGCCAACTGATGCAGAAAGGAACTTCCACCTTACAAGTTCAAGAACAAAGGCAAGTTTGATGACAAAGGAAAGTTCGATGGAAAGAACAAGGCCTCACAGTCTACCGACTTCAAGAAGAAGAGTGATAAGAGGAAAGGTGCTTGTCATGTGTGCGGTGATCCTAATCATTGGGCTCCGCTTGTCCCAACTGCGTTTGACAACGCCAACATGGGAAGAGCAGCAAGACGCTAATGTTGTCATGGGCGACGTTGAGATGAAAGATGTTGGGTCGGAGGACTCAAACCGTCGATGGGGAACGGCTCGCATGCTTCGCTCATGGTGTTAATGCCGATCTGAAGTTCACTTCGGGAAAGACTGCGCTGAAGAACGTGCATCATGTTCCTCAATAAATAAAAATCTTGTTAGCGGATCTCTTACGTCGAGATGGCTACAAGATTGTATTTGAGTCCAATAAATTTGTAATTTCAAGTATGGAACCTTTATTGGTAAAGGCTATGAATGCGAGGCTTGTTCCGCTTATCTCTGTCGAGACATTTGTAACAAAGTTGTTAATCATATTTACACAAATTTTGAATCAAATGTCGCACTCTTTGTCATATTAATTTTGGTTGTATGACGCGACTAGCCAAAATGAATTTAATCCCTGATTTCTCAAGCTTAAGAGATCTAAGTGCCAAGTCTGCGTGCAATCTAAACAACCTCGCAAGTCACATACATTGCAGAAGTGAGAAATTTAACACCACTAGAGCTCATACATTCGATCTTTGTGAGATGAATGGTGTGTTGACAAAAGGTGGAAAGAAATATTTCATGACTTTGATCGATGACTCTCGAGATATTGTCATGTGTATCTTCCAAATCAAAAGATGAGGCTTTGAGTTTCTTCAAAATCTATAAAGTGAGGCGTAAAATCAACTTGATCGAAAGATTAAGAGGCTTAGGTCTGATCGTGGTGGAGAGTATTTTTCCAACGATTTTGATTCTTTTGGTGCGGAACATGGTATAATTCATGAGAGGACGCCTTCCTACTCACCCCAGTCAAATGGAGTAGCCGAAAGAAAGAACCGTACTCTAACAGATTTGGTTAACGCCATGTTAGACACATCGGGTCTTTCTAAGGAATGGTGGGGGGAGGCATTATTGACCGCGTGTCATGTCCTAAACCGAGTTCCCACAAAGAACAAAGAAATTACTCCATTCGAAGAATGGGAGAAGAAAAGACTAAAACTCTCTTACTTACGTGCTTGGGGTTGTTTGGCAAAGGTTAATGTACCAATCCCCAAGAAGCGCAAGCTTGGACCAAAAACCATTGATTGTGTTTTTCTGGGCTATGCTTTTCATAGCATTGGTTATAGATTCTTGATAGTAAAATCTGAAGTACCTGACATTCATGTCGGTACAATCATGGAGTCGACTGACGCGACTTTCTTTGAGGATATATTTCCAATGAAGGATAAACCTAACTCATCAAATCCGGAGATACCTAGTTCATCTAATCAGGAATTTGCTATATTCTCTGAACCTATCATTCCGATTGAACACTCTGAAAGTCCTAAGGAGGATGACAATGAAATTCCTAAAAGGAGCAAGAGACAAAGGACTGCAAAGTCTTTTGGTGATGATTTCATTGTGTACCTTGTAGATGACACTCCCACTTCCATTTCAGAAGCTTATGCATCTCGATCTTGACTCGGAAGGAAGCTGTTCATAGTGAGATGAATTCCATCTTAGCTAATGAAACATGGGAGATCACTGATCGTCCTTATGGGTGCAAACCTGTAGGATGTAAATGGGTGTTCAAGAAGAAACTAAGGCCTGATGGTACTATTGAGAAGTACAAGGCAAGGCTTGTAGCCAAGGGTTATACCCAAAAGGAAGGTGAAGACTTCTTTGACACTTATTCACCAGAGCAAGGTTGACCACCATTCGAGTACTACTTTCTCGGCTGCCTCACACGGTCTTCTCGTTCATCAAATGGACGTTAAGACGGCTTTCCTAAATGGAGAGTTGGATGAGGAAATCTATATGGATCAACCAGATGGTTTTGTAGTAAATGGTCAAGAAAGAAAAGTGTGCAAGCTACTGAAATCTTTGTATGGTCTTAAACAAGCACCTAAGCGTTGGCGAAAATTTGATAAAACCTTAACGCTGCGGGCTTTGTTGTAAACGGCGACAAGTGCGTATACTATCGCCACGGTGGGGGTGAGGGAGTCATCCTTTGTTTGTATGTTGATGACATACCGATTTTCGGAACCAACCTTAATGCAATTAAGGAGGTCAAAGATTTCTTATCTCGTTCCTTTGAGATGAAGGATGCAGGAGTAGCGATGTTATCACGAACATCAAGCTATTGAGAGATGATGATGGTGGGATTACATTGCTTCAGTCCCACTATGTGGAAAAGATCTTGAGTCGTTTTGGGTATAGCGACGTCAATTTTTCTCCTACACCATATGATCCTAGTGTGTTGCTTCGAAAGAATCGAGGAAATGCTAGAGAACAACTAAGATACTCTCAAATTATTGGCTCGCTTATGTATTTAGCTAGTGCCACGAGACCTAACATCGCCTTTGCTGTAAGCAAACTCAGTCGATTTGTCTCAAATCCAGGAGATGATCACTGGCATGCTCTTGAGAGAGTTATGCGATATCTAAAAGGCATCATGAGCTATGGCATACACTATACCGGTATCCAAGGGTACTAGAGGGTTATAGTGATTCAAATTGGATATCGATGTCGATGAGATAAAGGCCACGTGGATATGTTTTCACACTTGGTGGTGGCGCTTCTTGAAGTCTTGCAAGCGCACCATCTTAACGAGGTCAACTATGGAAGCAGAACTCACAGACTAGACACGGCCATGTTGAAGCGAGTGGCTTCGTGAACTCTTGATGGACTTACCCGTGGTTGAACACCTATACCCGCAATTCCAATGAACTGTGATAATCAAACTGTGATTATTAAGGTGAACAGTTCTAAGGATAATATGAAGTCCTCAAGACATGTGAAGAGGAGATTGAAATCTGTCAGGAAAATGAGAAACTCCGGAGTTATTGCATTGGATTATATCCAAACATCTAAAAACTTGGCAGATCCTTCACAAAGGGTCTATCACGCAACGTGATAGAAAATGCATCGAAGGAGATGGGTATGAGACCCACAATTTGAGCTTTCCACGTGGTAAACCACTCTATGTGATCGGAGATCCCGTGAATTAGAATTGGGAAACAAGCTGTTGGTTAGCTGAGAGGAAAGTATCCCTACTTTAATAAATACCACTCCATAAAGATGCAATACTTTCCTATTCTGCATGGCAGGTTGATTTATTATCTTAATGTGTTCTAAGTGGCTTATCCTAAGCAAAGATGTTGTCTCGTAACATCTTTTGAAGAACACACCTATATGAGTCTGATCATTAAAACGTCAGCCTATGAGAGTGGGTGCTCTAATAAACTCATGAAAGGTCATGGAGTATGACGATAAGCTCCACCCGGGAAGTCCCACGGTAGCCCAAGATCGGTCAAGACTTCGTGTGAAGCTAGATTGCAGGAAACTTGCGTTCAAGGCATAGTCCATCGCAAGTCGCAATCTAGTGTAGCATAGAATTCTAGGTGGAAGTTCAACTTAATCTCCACTAAAGTACCAGATATAAACAAGTGTTTTGGAACCAAAGGCAGATTACATGTGCCTCACGGGATCCGTGGGGATTGTTGGAATTTTGGCCCAAATATTCTAGCCCATTTTCTATTTCAATAATTCCTGAAAATCCTAGAGGCCCATGTGGCCCATTCATGCAAGGCAAGAGGTGGGACAAATGTTTAGTCCCACATTGCGAGTTGAGTGGAAGTTGGACCAGCTTATAAGGTGAGCTCTTCTACCACTTGGTAAAGGATGAGAAGGAGAAGAGAGAGTTCCACACGCCTCCTCCTCCTCCTCCTCGCCGCCACGCCACGCCTCGCCTCGCCGCCACACGGCCTTACCGCTGGTTGCGGGAATCTCGCCGAGCCCAGCTTTATTTTGCCACGCATGAATGGTATATCAACAATTTTGGGAAAGCCGATGTGCATCGGCTCTTTGAGATACATTGCTATCGGCTCCTGGAGCATCGACTTACGAAGGTGAAACGTTTGCTTTAAATGGACGTTTAATACGAGTTAAATGTGCTCGCTGTTTCATCTTCTCGCACTGCCCCGCCTTCTCCTCTGCGCTATAAGAGAGAGAGGTCGCGCCTCCTCTCGTGTGTCTTTTACACAAACCTTGCCTCGAGTTCCAGAGCATGCGCTATTTCCTTTCCCCATCCCAGACAGGCGTGCACCGCGAGCCGGGACAGTAGGCCTCCGAGACCCCGCTGCTTCGAGTCCTGTACGGGAGAAGGGCGATAAGGTTTTTGGGGAGCGCTATCAGCGCGACTACTGGCTTCGTCACGGATTCCCTCACAGATAGCGACGTCTTCCCTGACGAGGACTTCTTCCCCGACATCAGCACCCTCTTCCTCGACGACATGGCCAATGACGGTTCCAACGCCGGCGGTTCTACTTCTGCTACTGCTGTGTACAACTTCTGTCTCAATATTGTTCTGATTCTATCCAGAGTTTTATGCCTTGTAGTTTGTTTGGCTATATGCCTTATTTTGTATTCGCTATTTAACATGATTAGTATATCACCTATTATTCTAGTCATGTTTTATCTAGTGTTTATTATGAATAATTCGTTTGGTAAATCTGTCTATTTCTCAACACTATCCCTGTAAGTGTCTGACCATATAGGTTCATGATCACTCGAACACAACTTATCTTACAGATGAACACTTCACATTTAAGTTCGTAGTTGGTAGCGGCTCCTATCGGAGTGTGCCAAGTCTAGCGACATAAAGTCAATTTGACAAATAACTACCTGATCTAGGTTGTTCTCTCTGATTTCCCTCCCGCAACAAATAACCACCGCCCGTTTTTCTTTTTGTTGTCACTTTAATGAAAAGCCTATGACGCTTGGGCCCTCTTGCTGGTGGGGTCGTGTGGCTGAGACAGGAGAGCTCCCGCTCCGCGTTTGTGGTCTCTTCCGGTCAGTCTAGGAAAACCTAGACGGCTAGACCGCGGGCGGTACCTAGCCCATTTCGTCTCCCCCAATCCGCCTCTCTCCTCCCCCAATCTCGACTCCTCCTCTCCTCTCCAACCCCTACCTCCTCCAATCCGTTGTACTCCCTCCAATTCATATATTACTTGTCGCTAAAACGGATGCATCTAACTCTAAAACATGCCTAGATACATCTATTTTATAAGTAATATGGATTGAAGGGAATACTGATAAACATGAAGGGTTGTAACTAAACAGTACGCTGTTAGTTTGGTTTAAGACCTTGGCACCAACGCGTCTACGCGGTTCACATCTTAATTAAGCAAAGCCATGTTCCTGTTGACGAACAGGGGAATGGAAAGTGAGAAACGCGTAGGTGTAGCTATAATTTTATACGAGTAATTAGATAATCAAAGAGAGAATGTGTCATGTGAGAAGCAAGATAAAAAAAACTGATGGTACAGGTTAGGGTGCAGGTGGGACTGCCCGCGGGAAGCCCGCATACGTCCGCACAGTCCCACACAATTTAAGTGGGTGTTCCACGGGAGCCCGTGAAACTTATGCGGGTGTCCACTATCCCGTGTATACCCACATATACCCGCAAATATGTTACTATAATTATTGCTTGTATAATGTTTATAAATTATTTTAGTATATAATACGATCAACATTTAGCATTTCAATGTATTAATTATTTTTTCCACTTTTTGAGTGACTCGCCAGTCTTTCTACTAGACATAATATTTGCTTGATTGAGAAATTCCTACTCCTTCCTATCCAAATTAATGTCCTCATATTTGGCTAGATTCGGATGTATCTAGCACTAAATATGTATAGATATATTCGAATCTAGCAATGTAAAAATATTAATTTGGATCGGTTTTTTTAATGTTCGTACTCGGTCGTGTGCTTCCCACAGAAACCCACTATTTTTCCTTGTTTACCCACGGGTATCCCGCATAGCCTTTTATGTGGGCTTGGGTAGTGGGCTTCGCGGGCATCCCACTCCCACATGCACCCTGAGGTAGAGAAACAAGTGCAGTAGTAAAACAAACCGTATTCTGACATCGTAGCACACGACCTTCACGTCCACTCATCACACAACTCACGAGCAAGCTGCCTTCGCCGGGAAAAGAGCACAACAGACAGATCAAGGAAAGCAGAAGCAAATTTCGGCCTAGACTCTTCACGGTCGGCTGTCAGGTGCTTGGTACTCCCTCCGTACAGAAATATAAGATGCTGGCATTGTCACGCACAACTTTTTTCATGTATAGAAAATTTCCGAGTTTCCCGTTTTGCCCCGCACATTCCGGTTGTGTGTCCCTCACCGCTCACACAGCTCGCTCTCTTCCCCTCCCATCCCGTACCGTTCCATGGCGTCGTCGCCCGTGTCGTCGTCGCCCCTCCCCATCGCCGACATCTTCCTCTCGCTCCCCACTGTCGGCCCTCCCCTTCCCTCCCGCAGGAATCCGCTAGCCGTCGCTCGTGCCAGCGACTTTTGAGGTCAAAGCTGACCCTTTTATGCGCCAGCGCTGGATCTGCGGCTCACTGGCTCGAGAGCAGCATGCCGGAGTAGAAGAGGCCGTCACGTGGAGGTCTCCAGAGCGGCATGCCTGAGTAGAAGAAGCCGGCGGCGGCGTTGATCCCCTCCCCCCCCCACACACACATAGCAGTTATGATAGTTTTTGAATCTCAACTGGAGTAGCCCCGCTTTGAGCGCTCCCCTCGCTGGAGGCCGCCGGAGCTGCCCACGCCGGGGGAGGAGGAGAGGAAGAAGTGTTGGAATTATGCCCTAGAGGCAATAATAAAGATGTTATTATTATAATTCTTGTTCATGATAAAGTTTATATTTCATGCTAGAATTGTATTAAGCGAAAACTTTAATACTTGTGTGGTTTGTGAACAACACCGTGTCCCTAGTATGCCTCTATGGACTAGCTCATTGATTAATGATGGTTAAGGTTTCCTAACCATAGACATGAGTTGTCGATTAATAATGAGATCATGTCATTGGAAGAATGATATGATGGACATACCCAAACTAAGCGAAGCAATTAGATCGTGTCATCATGTTCATCTTTGCGAAGCTTTTCTTATGTCAAATATTGTATTCCTTAGACCATAAGATAATACAACTCCCTGGTATCAGAAGAAAGCTTTGAGGTCATCAAACGTCATCCTATGAGAGGGTGATCATAAAGGTGTCTCTCAGGTGATCGGAAAGTACCTGTTGGGTTGTATGTATCGAGATGGGATTTGTCCCTCCCAAGTCGGAGAGATATACTTCGGGCTCACTCAGTAATCGATATCAACACCGCTTGCAAGCATGTGGTTAAGGAGTTGATCACAAAGTGATATCGGATTACGGAACGAGTAAAGTACTTGCTGAGAACGAGATTAAACTAGGTATGACGGTACCGACGATCCAATCTCGGGCAAGTAAAATATCGCGAGACGAAGGAAATATATATATGGGATTGATTGAATCCTGGCATCGTGGTTCATCCGATATGATCATCGATGAATGTGTGGGAGTCAATATGGGTTTCCAGGCCCCGCTGTTGATTATTGATATAAGATCATGTCTGCATATTCTCGAACCCGCAGGGTCACACACTTAACGTGTCTCGACGCTAGGATAGATTGGATAATTGGTTTATGAGTTTTTTTTTTCAGAGTCTCGGATGGGATCCGGGACATCACGAGAGGTTTCGGAATGGTCCGGAGAATAAGATTCATATAAGGCAGTGCAGTTTTTGGAGTTCGGAATTGTTCCGGGTTAATCGGTATTGTACCGGAAGCTTCTAGTGAAGGGTTTCGCGGCATAGTAAATCAAAATTTTCTACGGATGCGAACAGAGGGAAAGCCAAGATCTAATCTAGGAGATGCAATCAACGAGAGAAATTGGATTAGATCTTCATACCCTTGAAGATTCGCACAGCGGAACGTTCGTCGGAACGTGGGTGATGTAGTCGTACTCGCTTCTCCTCCTCGCGATCCGATCCGATCTAGCACCACAAGTGGCGGTGCCTCCGTGAGATGCACACGTGCAGCACCTCGACGTCTCCTCCTTCCTCAGACCAGCGAGTATGGTGGAGAGATAGATTGGATCTACAACACGACGGCATGGTGTATATGGTGGAGAATTTCTGCTACTGGGCTTCGCCTACAAACATTCGGGAGGGAGAGAGGAAGGCAGCAGGGCTACTAGGGCTTGGAGGGAGGTGTGTAGTAGTAGGGGGGAGGGGGCGCACCACCCCTTTATATATAGAGGGGGGGCGGCCAGCCCTTGCCCCTCCTACAAGCCTATCTCTAGTTTAAACAATTTAAACTCTCCCTTATCTAGAAATCCTATCTCTAGTTTAAACGATTTAAACTCTCCCTTATCTAGAAATCCTATCTCTAGTTTAAACGAGTTTAAACTTATCTAGGATCGTGTGGCATCCCGCAAAACCACTACTAGAAAATCGCGTTGAATTTGTGCATTACATCGTCATCATCATGTGTTGTTTGTCTAAAACTATTTTCGCAAAGCCCGATTTTTTTCCAAACGCCCCATCTTTATTCAAACGTCAAACCCCGGGTGCTGCCGGATATTTTGTTGTCTAAAAACCACTTGCAAAAGTTGTTATCGCCGTATTTTGACTAAAGACGGAGATGGGCCGTGATCAAGATGGGCTTGGAAGATACGTATATTCAACGTGTTGTTGGATCGGCCTAGTATGTGGATTTGGGCTAAATTGCCCGTGTATCTTGTATCATAGTAGGTTTCGTACTTGTTTAGGTTCCGTTTATGTTTAGGTAAAGATAGAGTTGTAGAGTTATTCCAAAAGTAGAGAGTCTCCGGACTATAAATATGTACCTAAGGTTATCGAAAGAGGAGAACAACCACGTTCACAACAAACACAATCTCGGCGCATCGCCACCCCTTGTTTCTAGGGTTTCTTTCGGGTAAGTGCCATGCTGCCTAGATCGCATCTTGCGATCTAGGCAGTATCTACTTATGCGTTGCCTGGTTTTACTCGTACTGAAGCGTTGTTGATGGCGAGTAATACCATTATCATAGATTGTTTGAGGCTAGCATCGGCGCTTTTCATTATTATTGTCGAAGTTATGCTACCTCTAGTTATCTCGCTACCCTTGCACCTTTTCCCAAGTGTAAGGGTAGCATCTTGCTTGATCTTTATTTAGTCGATTCGATCTGTTACAGTTGTGCCTTGTTCACCAAGGTTTAGTTTAATATCTATGTAATCAGGCCTTACAAACGTGTTGAACGATCCAGTAGTACATAGGGACGTGGCTTATTCGTTCTAGAGAAGTTGTTCCGGTAATTGGCTTTACGTTGGTTATTAGGCCTCCTCTAGGGTTAATATTCTTCATCTTTTGTACGTACCAGGCTCAATCACGTGTAGGACGTTCCAGTTACGTGGTGAAAAAACATTAGACTGTCGTAGATCGATTTAGCTTGTAGTGATCAAGCAAAACCCCATGTTATCGTAAATTTAATGCAGAACCATGGGGCAATCGGCTTTAGGAGCAGATTTACAGGGAAACCTGGGAGCCGATCACGGCTCGAATTTTACGTATACTTGTTTACCATGCAGGAAATCAATCGGAAGCAATCCTTCACCTTCCTGACCAGGTATAGGTCGGTGCATCTCGAACCAAGCGGGGCGTGTGCGAGTTTTTGCGCCGTCGCGAGGACCAGGCCCACCAGCGATCTGGAGCCTCCGGCTCTTCGTGTTGCTCGGCGCTTTCGCCGGTGGGTTTTGGCGAGCAACACATTACGCACGCCCGGTGGGACATTCAACAACGTCTACATCAACATCCGACGCTGCGATGGAACGGACCGATCACTTACGACGATCTACGACGAGCACAAGGCCAAGTATGGCGAGATCAAGGCTCTCTTGAAGAAGACCTCATCGACTCTTTTGAGAGGACCCGTAAGCATGGCATCAAGTGGAGGGTTCTCCACGAGGGTGCCCTCGATGAGGTAGATCTATCTGTTCCTTCGGAGGCGCACGAGCGCTTCTGACGAAGTCAACTACATGGTGGCTCATTCTCTGCACCGCCATTAGAGCACAGTGAACGCTTTCGGCGGATCGCGGTTCGCGTAGTTCAGAGATCATGAAACATCGGTACTCTCGTCGGGGCCTACTTTAGGGACTCACCAGGAGAAAGACCGCTCGGACCAGCCACGGTGCCATTCACACACTTGCGGCTCGAACCGCCAGAAGCGGCGCTTCGTCGTCTACAAGGCGGAGGCGACCAGCGATTGCCAATTCCTGTTTGAGCCACCCAAGGAGATCCCACGGGTATATATGCGCCTCGTGCGGATTGCAATAACGACACGCACCAAACAGATTGCAACCGCAGGAGTCTCTCTGACAGAGTGCAGGCGGGATCTTGAGGCGGCGTGTGCGGAGCGGCGATGTCTGGGATGGACGCCGACAACAGGCGTGGCTAGCCAAGTATGCCACCGAACAAGTCATGAGAATCTAGCCCCTACAGCGCAAGCGTGGAGAAAATCGGTACCATCACGAGGGACCCGGTTAAACCGTCGAAGAGAAGGACAATCGGCTATTCAAAGCCGTACCCCATAGTTTGATCTGATTCGCTGCCACCCAAGTATAAGCTCCCCAGTTCTCAAGATTCAGCGGTCGGAAGGGTCAAGCTCGATCGAGCACATAAGCCGATACAGCACAACTAGGCATGATTTGACGCCGGATCGGATCGCGTAAGATTTTTTGCGCAATCTCGACAGACCAGCCTTTGGGTGGTACACCTCACTACCACGATTCAATTCATACCGAAGCAACCGGAGGAGCAGTTCCACATCCAGTACCATTCGAGGCTCGAGGTGGCATTGCGACTGGCGCGGTCTGGCGAAGCGAGCTGAGTCGAATACATCCGGCGCCAGACCGTCAGAACCGATGTTACTCGGCTCGTTTAACTGAGAAGGAAGCGGTCGAACTGGCAGTGTTGGGTCTCTCAGCACCCATCAAGGATCTGGCTTTCCAAGTGGAGTACAACTCATTGGCGCACATGGCCCAGAAACTGACGATGTATGAACAGCGCCACCCTGAGTTGTACCAAGACAAATTCAAATGTCCGATAGGCCTGGTCGATGCAGAAGAAGTTGATCCTACACCGGACCAGGAGGTGGCCGTAGCTGAATGGGCTCGGGGGGGGCAGATCCTGTAGCTTGCAAATGGGTGAAACAGCAAGGGCCTGCAAAAGGGTTCGACTTCGATGTGAGCAAAGCCGAGCAGATATTCGATTTGCTGCTAAAGGAGAAGCAGCTGAGGTTACCCGAAGGCCACAAAATCCCTACGGCTCAGGAAATGAACGGGAGGCCGTACTGCAAGTGGCATCACTCGTTCACCCATACCACCAATGAGTGCCAAGAGCTTCGCCGCCAAATCCAAATGGCAATAGAACAAGGCCGTCTGATCCTCGGGCAGTTCGCCATGAAAGTGGACACGAACCCCTTTCCCGGCGTCAACATGGTAGAACTCAGTCGCTCCGCGAGGCGTCAGCTAGATTTCTCGTTCGGCGTTAATATGGCAGGGTCAGGGTACCACCATAACACGTACAAGGAGGAAGGTGGTCGCTCTCGTGGCAAGGAAAGAAAGGAGGCTAGTCCATGCGACCGGCCCAGCCACAATGACAGGCGGTACTTAACAGAGGAACAAGTGAGGAGAGTGCGATATCATAAGCCACATTCCACGCATCTCCTTAATAAGTATGAGCGCCAGTATGACCAACGTCGCCATGCAGCGAGACGACGAAGACATGAGCACCTTGCTAGGGGACCGTCAAAAGAAAGGAAGCGCAGACAAACATTGGGATTGTCCTTTCTTCTTTGGGCGCGAGGATGAGCCGATTGCCTCGATCGACAAGCTGCCGGTGCGGTCGGAAGGAAGACGAGGCGATGTCGGTGTTCAAACGTCTAGGGCCTCTTCCACCCAGGCCGTCACAGGAGTCGCTCGGCGAGGACCTCGAAGCCAAAGAATGACAAAGACGAAGACAGTATCACCGTCCAAGGTGGTGTCCCGACGGACTCGGACACACCCGAGCGTAGAGTGCGGCTGCGCAACTTGGAGGAAGTGAGCGCAGATCTCACGCTTTAAGAAAGCACGGCCTGATCTGGCCCGTCAAAGTGAGGCAGACTCTCGGAAGACCGCCCAACAAGGAAAGAGTGGCACCCAACCGGTAAAAGCCGATGCAAAGACATCGGTACAAACATGGTGTTTGTACTCCGTCGAGTCTGCGCCAAGAACCGATGAGCTACCAAAGTGGCCGGTTTGGCTGCGGTCCACGGCGGTTATCTTTGAGAAGCCACGTGAGAAGGGTTATAAACATCCGAAAGCCACAGCCTGCGGGGTTACATCAATGGGCAACCGTCGGCAAGATGTTGGTGGACACCGGGGCGGCAGTCAATATCATGCCATACTCCATGCTACGACGTTTGGGACGCTCGACCGCAGATCTGATCAAAACCAACGTCAAGTTAAGCGACTTCAACGGTCAGACTTCGGAAACGCAAGGCGTCTTGAGCGTAGATCGACTGGGCGTAAAAACCATCCCCACGTCATTCTTCGTCGTGGACAGCAAAAGCACTTACACTGTCTTGCTAGGAAGGGATTGGATTCACGCTAATTGCTGCATTCCATCCACGATGCACCAGTGCCTAATCCAGTGGGATGGCGATGAAGTGGAGGTCATCCACGCAGATGATTCTATCGAGATCTCCATAGCTGGCATGAACGTCTGGGAAGCAGAAGACCAAGAGTCGATCTCTGGAATCAGTCTAGACGGCTGTGAGCATATTGAAGCTACAAAAAAACGGGGTGAGGCTGGTCTTATCCACTGGCCTTACAGAGTAGAAAAGCCCACGAGCGTACGTGGTACGGCCGATCCTCGCGATCGGCCACAAAAAATAAAAAACAGCGATCATACGACAAGCAGCTCATGTAGTCGTAGCAGAGAGATTCTCTGCCACTTTAACACAACAAGGTGTAAACCGTCCTTGACTAACGCAAGCAGAAAGGGGGGCCGATTCAAGCAATCGGCCCAAATTATTTTTGTTATCCTCACCTACCGTTTGCCCTGTGTTTAGCATCAATTTGACAGGTGACGGGAAGCTAGGGTACGGGTTCACATCCGCTGATGAACTAGAAGAAATCGACATTGGTCCTGGGGATAAGCCACGACCAACATTTATCAGCAAGAAGTTAGATCCGAGTCTGCGGGGTCCGATGATAGCCCTGTTGAAACAATATCCGATCGCTCGGGGCACCTTTGCGGCCTCACTGTTGAAAGTTAGATCCGATATCTTCAATTACTTGAAGGATTCGGCTCGGGGGGGCACCTAAACGGATGAGAACAAGGCCAAAGTAGCTCGTGCATATAACAAGAAAGTAAGGCCAAAGGAGTTCCATGTTGGTGATTAGGTATGGGAAGCCGAGCAGCCCTTGGGGACTAAGGATGCAGCATATGGCGAATGGTCTCCAAATTGGCATGGACCGTACAGGGTCGATCAAGTTTTAAGAGGAAACGCATACATGCTCGAGCAGCTGGATGGCGTAAAGTTCCCAGTAGCGGTCAACGGTCAACATCTCAAGAAATATTTCCCAAGCATGTGGGATGTTGGACAGTAAAACTTGAAGGACCGATACATGAAATCGGCTAAGTAAAGCACGTGAGACGATGGACAGTAAAAATGTGGGGGGGCCGATTCTGAAAATCGGCCGAATAAAAGCAAAAATACATAGCCGATGTTACCAACAGATGATAGTTCGCGCATACGAGCTTCTGAAGAAATGCTTCGAAGGCATGAAGGGTGTCAGCACGGACACGATCCACCTCAGCAATCTCAGTTTTGTGGCTTGTCGCTAGTTGTTTGTTCAGGGCACGTTTTCCGATGGGCAATTGGAGGTTTGGGTCGTCCATTTTGAGAAAGGTTGCAGGTTACCATTGGAACCAAGAAGTGGCCGTATTAAGGGGCCTAAAGATGCGACCAAGTTTTGACCCTGTCAACGTTTTTGGGGAGAAGCCGATGGGTAGTCATCGGCTCTTTGCGATTTGATTTGTCTGACTGTATGCGTGCAGTATGGTGAAAGCCGATACAGTGTCATCGACTTCTGGAGCATCGACCTATTTCGGCTATCGGCAAAATTGAAGTGAAGAGGAACAATATTTGGGAAGCGGATTCTCATTCATTCGAAGATGATCGCTTACAAAAGGATGATTGATTACAAAAGGAAGCCTACTACTACTGTTGCTGCTACTAAATCCTAATCTAAAGGGCGAGATCATCGCCGCCGTCTTCTTCATTTGTCTTGGCTGCTGCGTCGTCTTCACTACTGCTGCTGAAGAAGCCAGCGGGGGCCTCCTCATCCTCGTCGTCATCTTCGGTGTCTTCGCTGGACCCGGCGCGGAAGCGCTTCGTCGGCGGGTACTCGTCGGAGGAGGTTTCCTCCTCCGATTCCTCCTCCTCGTCGGAGGACTCGGCGAATCCCAAGACCAAGCGTCATCGCTGCTCTTCGCCTCCGGTTCCCGTCGAGGCTGCAGGTCCTTCGCCGTCGGTCATGGGCGCGTCGTCCTCCGACAGAGCGAAGTCCCAACCCTCTCGTCCCACCGTTGTGGGGCGAGTGTATCTGCCGCCATCGGAGTGTTACAGCGTCGGCTCTCGGTCGCTCATCGAGTTGGGCGTGGGAGGACACACCGGAGGAAGCGAGGAGGCCATGGCAAGAAAGGGTTTTCTTTTCGCGGAGGAAAAGGGTTTTCAGCAATGGAGGAAGATGGGGATTGTGAACTGTTCAGCGAATTTAAATAAGGGAATAGTGGAGAGGCGGTTCAATGCCATAGCGGTTCCCAGTTACCTTTGCCAAAATCGTCAAATCATGCCTTTGCAGGAGTTGAGAAGGCAGGCATCATGATGAAGGGGTAGCGTGGCGATTACATTACGCCGCGTGCATGACGCAGCCCGATAGAAAAAAGAGGAGAAGAAAAAAAAAACACATAGTGGTTTTGGAATTATCATTGCCAAAATCAGGGGGGCATGTGTTATCGCCGTATTTTGACTAAAGACGGAGATGGGCCGTGATCAAGATGGGCTTGGAAGATACGTATATTCAACCTGTTGTTGGATCGGCCTAGTATGTGGATTTGGGCTAAATTGCCCGTGTATCTTGTATCATAGTAGGTTTCGTACTTGTTTAGGTTCCGTTTATGTTTAGGTAAAGATAGAGTTGTAGAGTTATTCCAAAAGTAGAGAGTCTCCGGACTATAAATATGTACCTAAGGTTATCGAAAGAGGAGAACAACCACGTTCACAACAAACACAATCTCGGCGCATCGCCACCCCTTGTTTCTAGGGTTTCTTTCGGGTAAGTGCCATGCTGCCTAGATCGCATCTTGCGATCTAGGCGATATCTATCGTTACTGGTTTTACTCGTCTTGAGCGTTGTTGATGGCGAGTAATACCATTATCATAGATTGTTTGAGGCTAGCATCGGCGCTTTTCATTATTATTGTCGGTTATGCTACCTCTAGTTATCTCGCTACTCCCTTTTTCCCAAGTGTAAGGGTAGCATCTTATGATCTTTATTTAGTCGATTCGATCTATTACGGTTGTGCCTTGTTCACCAAGGTTTAGTTTAATATCTATGTAATCAGGCCTTACAAGCGTGTTGAGCGATCCAAGAGTACATAGGGCGTGGCTTATTCGTTCTAGAAGTTGTTCCGTAATTGGCTTTACGTTGGTTATTAGGCCTCCTCTAGGGTTAATATTCTTCATCTTTTATGCGTACCAGGCTCAATCACGTGTAGGGCGTTCCGATTCGTGGTGAAAAAACATTAGGCGTGTAGATCGATTTAGCTTGTAGTGATCAAGCAAAACCCCATGTTATCGTAAATTTAATGTAACCATGGGGCAATCGGCTTTAGGAGCAGATTTCTGAAACACAGGAGCCGATCACGGCTCGAATTTCGTATACTTGTTTACCATGCAGAAATCAATCGGAAGCAATCCTTCACCTTCTGACCAGGTATAGGTCAGGCATCTCGAACCAAGCGGGCGTGTGCGGAGTTTTGCGAACGTCGCCCGAGGACGAGGCCCACTGGCGATTACAGGAGCCTCCGGCTCTTCGTGTTGCTCGTCGCTGCTCGCCGGTGGGTTTTGGCAGGCAACAAAAGTTCATCGCAAATTAAATAAAAATCTTTAATTATTTTAGCGGGGGCAGTCGAACGGGCCGTAGCGACCCGAACGACCACCCCCATATTTTCAAATCGGCCCACCCCTTATTCCTACAGCTACCCAGAAAACCTACCCACCCCTACCTCCACCTCACTCCCTCCAATCATCTCTCGCCACCTCAGCACACCCCAAACCTCCCACCACTCAGACCCTGCCACCTGGCCTCTCTCTTCCACCCCACACGCCTCAGCCACACTCCCACACAGCTAGCAACCACCACACCGATCTGGCCCCACCCCCTGGCCGCTCTGGCCCCACCACCGCGCCTTGACGCACGCCTTGAGTACCACCAGGCCGCCTGCACGCCACAACCTACCCACTCCTCGACAACCGGGCCCCATCCAGACCCACCGACCCCACCCGCTCGGCCGTCCCTCTCTCTCCTCTTCCCTTCCTCCCCCGTCCCGCACGCAACCTCCCGCTCCGCTCGCCTCGCACCGTGCCTCCTCCCATGCTGCCGCCGCCTTGCGCGCCCGCCAGCCTTCTCTGGCGCCCTCGCCTCCACCGCCAGGCGCTTGTCCGCCTCAGTGACCTTCCTCGTCATGGCGAGCCCTTTCCTCCCGCTGCTTTCTGACGCCGCCCTGGCCCTCCTCCAACCGCCATGGCCGCCCCCACCGCCTCGCCCGCGTCGTCACCTCACTCGCCTGCACCCGTGCTCGTCGCCCGCCCGGACTTCGCCCGCCCGTCGCGCTTCCGCCAGCGCATCCGCCGCGGTCCCGCCTCGCGACCGCCCGCCTCCCTCGCATCGCAGCCGCTGCCGAGCTCCACCGCGCCCGCTCCGGTCACGCGGCCCCCGCCAGCCCCTCCTCATGCGACAGACGCCCGCCGCCCGCCCCGCTCGAGCCGCCCCGCCCGTCCTCGCGGGTTCCCCTCCAAGCTCGTCGCACCCCGCCTCGGTTCTCCTCCTCCTCGCCGAGCTCGCCTTGGCCTCGCTCCTCCCGGCCACCTCCTCGCCCGCCTTCCCTCGCTGGCGTCGTCCTCCGCCACCACCGCACCGACCCGCCTCCGGCCGAGCCGCTGTCGGCCCCGACCCGAGCCCCTTCGCCGCTGCCTCCGGCGCCGCGATCCTTCCCAGCGGAGCCGCCGTGGCTCTGCGTCCTTCCACCGCCCCGCAAGAACCCCCCGTCTCACCGCCCGTCCGGCCCCAAGCTCGTCGTCGGAGTCGCCGTGGCCACCGCCTTCCAGGCGCGCGTTCGAGCCCCAGGAACATGAGTATCGCTGTTGCAAGGTTCCCGATGCAAAACACCGACAAGATCGACAAGTGGCGAGGTAATCTGCAGTATGGCCGGCAAGAACGGCCCGGTATCAAGATCTTCATCATGGAACACGAAGGCCTCCTTCACGGAACGCCATGACCCTTCCCGGATCCGATGACGTGAGGCCCCGATCCCGACGTCCGAAGACTGAACCCCGTCAAGACCCCGAGCCCTCACGGATCCGAGGACCGGAGTATGCCCGAAAACACTAAGATCTACTGCGCGAGCCCAACAAGATCCTCGCGACGGCAAGACCGACCCCGTGGGACCCGACAAGACCGGCACAACGACAAGAACGACACCGACTGGAAGAATCCGATGCGCCCCGGACACCGAGACCCTGGACGACAAGTTCTCCGTCTTGTTTCCGCTCCCGCCGTTTCCGTCGGACCCTGGACCCCGAGACCGACCCCGAACCCCGAACCCCCGGAACCCCAAGTTCGTCGAGACCCCTTAATGTGTGAACCTCTTCCCGAAAACCCTATTTTACAAAACAATACAACTTGTCGCATAATAATTGTCTTGCATGCATACATTCATGTGGTTTGGGGGGGCCTTATGCCGATTCACCTAATAATTAAATATGGGGCCCATATGCGGGCAAATCTAGTCTCATATTGGCCTCATTTAAATTTGTGTAGCGAACCCGGTACTATCTTTTGCCATGCTAATACAACATTTAATTTGCGGGATAGATAAATAACATGAACCATCTAATTAATTGTCGGGACCCCGGTTCCACTTAATATGACCTAATTGCATCGCACCTTTGCCATGTCATCCATCATGCATGCATCATGCCGATCTTCTGCCGTGTATTAAATATTGCATCCGGTGTTTCTTCTAGTGTTTTGCTTCTTCGCGGATAAGGCCGTTGAGTTGATGTGAGCTTCGCGATCTTGGTTGAATCTTGACAATGTTTTCGGCGAGCATCTCCCTTTCTACCTATCTTACTTTTATAGTCTTTATTCCCTCTGTTGATCTATTGCTATCTGTTGTGATGCTTTAGTTTCCGTACACTGATATACCGTGCAGCCCTATATTGCCTTGGACACCTCCTATTACCGTTGTTTGGTAGATAGTTGGACTTCGGTCGCGATCGCTTGCTCAAGTCTTTGTTGCGTTTCGCCGGTGCATGATTGTTGATGTATTGCCGCATGTTGATGTTGGAGATGATCATAGTTTTACTTATCGTTCACTTTAATTTCTGTTTAACAACTAAAATTGAAATAAGCGAGGCATCGGTGGGTGATAGAAAATATTTGGTTTCGAACGCCCACTTGTGTCCGTAAGACCCCGAGTACTTGATACTGTTCCTTGATTTATCGCGCTATCCACATTCGGGAGGTATATGGGACCCCCTAAGCGAGCTTGATTCAGTCTTATTTCTTGGGGCCACAAACTAGTTTGAGGTTTTATTTACGATCTGTACTTATGCCATGCTACTTATGTATTTACGATTGTGCGAGGAGCACCTTGTCTTTTAGGATCGGGACACGATTCCGCGGTGTCGACAAGCTCAGTTTTGGGTTCCCGATCGTTCATGACCGTCCACCCAAACCTTGGGTCCGTCTCGAGCTAGCTTACTTCGTTGGGTAGACTTCAAGGGTGGCCCCGAAATATTCTGAATCTGTGATTGTTCAATCGTGAAAGCCTCGTTGGGTTTTGATTTGGTTTTAGAGGTTGATCGGCGTGTGTTGCTATTGGTGCACCGGGGTAAAACTTTTACAAAGCCGTGTCGCGGATATGGACGACTTGGAGCACGATATCTCGATCATAGACAAGCATAACTAAAGTTTATTGCTATAAATTTGACTTTATAATGACTAGTAATCAGCTTCACTATAATGAAATGGCTAATTAATCGCCCACAATTGCTTGTTTGGAGTGTAAACTGCGACCATTGTACCTGACTAGTAAGTGTTGCAACTACAACGGAATGGCTGAATAAAAGTACCAACAACTGCTGGGTTTAAGGGTTATCTCATGCTAATTGTATCTGACTAGTAAGTGTTGCCACTATAACGGAATGAGTAACTAAAATGGCCCACTGCTTATTTTATCAGGATGATTATCTATACATGACTAGTAATTACTGCAACGATAACCGAATAAATAAAACTGCCAACTGTGTGAGTTCCTCGGTTGACTTCCTCGTTGGTCTCGAGGGGGAACGCCAGGAAGGGTTTGTTTGATTGTAGTATCAGGTTGGATTCGCATAGGTCCTTCTTACCCCTCTCTGATTTCCGCCAGTTGTATCGAGTCTCTATAGGTTGTTTAGAGCATGCTGCCGCTGCCGCTTCAGTCCACCATACCAATGTAGGCGAGGACCGCCGAATTCTAGCCTCGCTGTCTTGGCCTCGATCGGCGCTCCTTCTTTTTCCTTTGCCCTTTGTCGGCACCCTTTTGTTTAAGCGGTTTTGAGATCGGCGTCGTTAGCGAGGTTACCCTTCCGCTTGGCCTGGGAAGGGTTATGGGCTCATTGGTTATTCTTGAGTTCTTAGCCCCATTTGCTTCTTGTCCGTAGTCGGACGCTCCATCGTTTTCAAGGTGATTTGGATCTTTGTACCGTATATTTGTATTCTTGACTCTTTGAGTCATTTATATATATATCTCGTCATGGGTCCCATCGAGGACTGTTGTGTAATGTTATTACTTTGTTTTCCACCGCATGCGAAAGTGCTGGTGAGCACCTTTGAATCGTTTCTATGCGGGTTTGGCGAATTTTGCTCAAACTTGCATAGGTCCGATTCGAGGGTGATACAGATCGCTGGGCCCTATGGGGCCTTGTGCCCCTATTGCGGCCAGGGCACTCCCTCATAGGCCCATGCCCCCTCCTGGAAGGTGGGGCCACGTTGGTCCCCTTCCGGAAGGTTCTAGAAGCTTCCGGTACAATACCGATTAACCCAGAACAATTCCGAACTCCAAAAACTGCACTGCCTTATATGAATCTTATTCTCCGGACCATTCCGGAACCTCTCGTGATATCCCGGATCCCATACGATACTCCGAACAAAAATTCATAAACCAATTATCCAATCTATCCTAGCGTCGAGATACGTTAAGTGTGTGACCCTGCGGGTTCGAGAATATGCAGACATGATCTTCTATCAATAATCAACAGGTGGTGCAGGAACCCATATTGACTCCCACATTCATCGATGATCATATCGGATGAACCACGATGCGATTCAAACAATCCCATATATATATTCCCTTCGTCTCGCGATATTTTACTTGCGAGATTCGATCGTCGGTGCGTCATACCTAGTTCAATCGTTCACACGCAAGTACTTTACTCGTTCGTAATCCGATATCACTTTGTGATTAACTCCTTAACCACATGCTTGCAAGCGGTGTTGATATCGATTACGAGTGGGCCAGTATATCTCTCCGACTTGGGAGGGACAAATTCCATCTCGATACATACAACCCAATGATACTTTCCGATCACGAGAGACACCTTTATGATCACCCTCTCATAGGATGACGTTTGATGACCTCAAAGCTTTCTTCCGATGCCGGAGTTGCATTATCTCATGGTCTAAGGAATACAATATTTGACATAGGAAAAGCTTCAAAAGGCGAACACGATGACACGATCTAATTGCTCTGCTTTGTTTGGGTCTATCCACCATATCATTCTCCCAATGATATGATCTCATTATCAATTGACAACTCATGTCTATGGTTAGGAAACCTTAACCATCATTGATCAATGAGCTAGTCCATAGAGGCGTACTAGGGACACGGTGTTGTTCACAAACCACACAAGTATTAAAGTTTCCGCTTAATACAATTCTAGCATGGAATATAAACTTTATCATGAACAAGAATTATAATAATAACATCTTTATTATTGCCTCTAGGGCATAATTCCAATAGTCTCCCACTTGCACTAGAGTCAATAATCTAGTTTACATCGGCAACAATCTCACACCCATGGCAATCGAGGTGTTGATCATGTTTTACACGTGGAAGAGGTTTAGTCAATGGATCTGCGACATTCGGATCCGTATGTACTTGCTAATCTTGAGATCTCCATCGCTATATAATCTCGGATTATATGAAACTTTGTTGATATGCTTGGTCTTTGGATGATATCTTGGTTCCTTAGCGAGTGCTATGGCGCGATGTTGTCACAATATCTCCGATGGGTCCAATGCACTTGGAACCACGTCAAGCTCGATGATGAAGTTCGATCCAAACTCCTTCACTTGACGCAACCTGCGACCATGTATTCGCTTCTCTTTAGATCCGCGATCACGCTTTGCTTGCAGCTTCTCCATCTCACGACTCCTCCATTCAAAATATAAGCGTATCATGTAGATTTAGAATCATCCATGTCGGTGTCGAAACTAGCATCGGCGTAACCTTTTCTACGACAAGCTGTTCATCACCCCATAGACTAAGAACATTTCTTTAGTCCTATTTAGGTACTTTAGGATGTTCTTCACGGGCTCGATGTTCCACTCTGGATCACTTTGATATCTCGTCAAACTAAGAGCATTGGACACATCGGTCTAGTACACAACATGGCATACATGATGGAACCTATGGCGAGGCATAAGGCACTTTGCTCATAGCTTCCCTATCATTTACGTGGCGGACTGAGCCTTGCTCAATATCTTACCTGACAACATAGGCACTAAACCTTTCTTTGCCTTATCCATTCTGAACCTTTCAAGAACTTTGTCTAGGTATGTACTCTGGCTTAAAGCTATCAGGCGTCTTTGTCTATCTCTATAGATCTTGATGCCCAATATATAAGAAGCTTCACCTAGGTCTTTCATTGAAAAACACTTGTTCAAATAACTCTTCACATCGTTAAGCATGTTGATGTCATTTCCGATAATCAATATGTCATCCACATACGATGCGAAGCGTCCGAGCTCCCACTCACTTTCTTTTAGATACAAGCTTCATAGCAATTTGGAACAAATCCAAAGCTCTTGATCACTTGATCAAAGCGAAGGTTCCAACTCCGAGATGCTTGCTTGATCCATAAATGGAGCTGAAGTTTGCATACTTTACTAGCATCCTTAGGATCGACAAAACCTTGGGTTGCATCATACAACTCTTCATCAATGTTTCCATTGAGGCGATCTTGACATCCATCGCCATATTTCATAATCATGAAACGCAGCAATTGCTAATAAAATCCGAATGGACTTAAACATCGCTACGGAGAGAAAGTCTCATCGTAGTCAACACCTTGAACTTGTCGAAAACCTTTTGCGACAAGCCGTGCTATAAACGGTAACATTACCATCCGCGTCCGTTTCCTTCTTGAATATCCATTTGCACTCAACGGCCTTTCGGTCGCTAGGAGGATCCACCAAAGTCCATACTTGGTTTTCGCTCATGGATCCCAATTGGTTCATGGCTTCGGCCATTTCTCGAGTCTGGGCTCATCATCGCTTCCTCATAGTTCGTGTTCACCGTCTTCTACTAACAAGGCGATCAAGACAGGGTTGCCGTACCACTCGGGAGGGCAGCGACCTTGTCGACTGCGACGTTCGATGTGACATCGTCCGAGCTTCATGATCCTTGTCATTAGCTTCCTCTATTGTTAGTGCGGTGACCTGGAACAATTTCAGTCTTGCGCTACTCTCCAATTCAAGCTAAGGTTCAATAACCTCGTCTAGCTCTACTTTCCTCCCACTCACTTCTTTTGAGAGAAACTCCTTCTCAAGAAAGGAACCGTTCTTTCACGACAAACACTTTGCCTTGATTACGTGATAGAAGGTATACCCAATGGTTTCCTTAGGGTATCCTATGAAGACGCATTTCTCGCTTTGGGTTCGAGCTTGTCAGCATCAACTTCTTGGCGTAATCTTCGCATCCCCAAACTTTAAGAAAGCGACAACTTAGGTTTAGCACCAAACCAGTTCATACGGTGTCGTCTCAACGGATTTAGATGGAGCCCTATTTAAAGTGAATGCAGCGGTTTCTAATGCATAACCCCAAAATGATAACGGCAAATCAAGAAGAGACATCATCGATCGGACCATATCTAATAGGGTTCGATTCCGTGCTCAGACACACCATTGCGCTGTGGTGTTCGGGTGGCGTGAGTTGTGAAACGATTCCACTTGCTTTAAGATGCGTGAAAATCATAACTCAAATATTCGCCCACGATCGGATCGTAGAAACTTAATCTTTACATTATGATGGTTCTCCACTTCATTCGAAATTCTTTGAACTTTTCAAAGCGTTTGATTTATGTTTCATTAAATAGATATACCCATATCTACTTAAGTCATCGGTAAAAGTGAAATAGCGATATCCACCGTCGAAACACTCATCGGTCCGCATACATCGGTATGTATGATTTCCTAAAAGTCCGTTGCTCGCTCCATCATACTGGGAGAACGGGTTTTGATCATCTTGCCCATGAGGCATGGTTCGCATGTGTCAAATGATTCAAAATCAAGAGACTCAAAAGTCCATCGAATGGAGTTTCTTCATGCGCTTTACACCAATATGACCTGAGCAGTGCCACAAATAAGTAGTATTATCACTATCTACTTTGCATCTCTTAGCCTCAATGTTATGGATGTGTGTTTCATCCCTTTAGATTTAGAAAAAATAAACCATTCACAAGAGGTGCATGACCATAAAAGATGTTACTCATATAAATAGAACAACCATTATTCTCCGATTTAAATGAATAACCGTCTTGCAATAAACACGATCCGAAATAATGTTCATGCTCAACGCAGCACATAATAACACTTATTAAGGTTTAAAACTAATCCGAAGGTAAAACTAAGGAGAGCGTGCGGACGGCCATCACATCAACTCTTGATCCGTTGCCAGCGCATCGTCACCTCATCCCTCGCAAGCCGTCTATTCCGTAGCTCTGTTTGAGTTACAAATATTAGCAACGGTATCAAATACCGAGCACTACAACGAGGGCTAGTAAGGAAAACATCAATAACATGTATATCAAATATACCTTTGATGGTGCCGGCCTTCTTGTCCGCTAAGTACTTGGACGATTAAGCTTCGATGACCCCTGTCCTTGCAATAGAAGCACTCGGTCGGCTTAGGACCGGACGAGCTTCTTCTCGGCGAGGCATTGCGCTTGCCGCCATTCTTGAAGGGCTTCTTTGCTCCCTTACCTTTCTTAAAGGAGGGCTTGTTGACCATCAACACATGATTATCCTTCTTGATGTCCACTTCCGCAGCCTTGACTGCGAAGAGCTCGGTGATAAATCGATGGAACCAATCTGATTATGAGTCACTACAAAACTTTTGTAGCTAGGAGGAGTGATTGCGAGAACCACATCAATCTTGAGCTCCTCGAATCGTGCATTCCAGTTGCTCAAGGCGTTGAGTGTAGCCCGACATCTTTATGGCGTGCTCACTAACGGAACTCCTTCCTCCATCTTGCGGTTAAAGAACTTCTCGGAGATCTCATATCTCGAGCGGGCTTGAGTCCGAAACATGGTTTTCAGCTCCTCGAGAATCTCAAAGGGCAGGATAGGTTTCAAAATGATTTTGAAGCTCGGTTCCATAGCAAACAATATGGTGCTCTTAATCACACCATAATCATCTTTCTTGATGATAAATGCTTTCTCATCGGTAGTAGCGATTGCAACGAGGGGTCACCTAACGCTTTCTCAAGGACATAGTCCTTTTGTCCATGAAGAATGATTCTTAGATTGCGGAACCAGTTGGTGAAGTTAGACCCATTGTTTCTAAGCTTTTCTTTCTCAGCAAAAACGTTGAAGTTGAAATTGGACTTGGCCATTGGATCTACAGTATTTGCAAGTACAATTTAGACTATGTTCATGATAAATAGTTCATCTTAATCAAATTACTAGATGAACTCCCACTAAATTCAACATCCCTCAAGTTGTTTAGTGAACACGATCCAAATTCACCACACCTAATCCGATCATCGCGAGAAGAGATGTGGTTTCAATGGTGGACAACAAAGTGTCGATCATATCATTCATATGACTCATGCTTAACCTTTCGGTTCTTGTGTTCCGAGGCCATATGCATACATGCTAGGCTCGTCAAGCTAGACCTAAGTATTTCCGCGTGTGCAAAACTGGCTGCACCCGTTGTATGTGGCGTAGAGTCTATAGCACCCGATCATCACGTGATGCTTGGACACGACGAACTTTCGCAACGGTGCATACTTGGGGAGAACACAGTTTTATCTTGATCTTTAAGTGAGGAATCATCTTATAATGCTACCGTCGCGATCTAAGCATAATAAGATACATAAAAGGGATAAACATCACATGCATATAACTTTATGTGACATGGTATAGCCAATCCTCGCGCAATGATCTCCATCTTGTGCGTTCCGGCATGATCTCCATCACTCCACCATGATTGCCTCCACCACGAATAGCAACTACAACTATTCCTAACTACTTAGCGATAAAGTAAAGCTATTACATGGTGTATAAGAAGTTGACACATAGGTCATACACAATTATAAAGACAACCATATGGCTCCTGCCGGTTGTGTACTCATCGACATGCAAGTCGTGAAACATTACAAAACATGATCATCGCATACAATATACACATCACATCTTGGGCCATACCATATCACAGAAAACACTCCCTGCAAAAACAAGTTAGACGCCTCTACTTTGTTGTTGCATGTTTTACGTGGCTTATGGGAGTAGATGCTAAGAACGATTCTTACCTACGGAAAGCCACAACGGTGATATTATGGTTGCCAAACTCCGGTGTTAATCCCATGACAACTATAGTGAGAGAAACGACATCCACCCGGCCGCATGTGTGGTACAAGCCACACGTCAAGTCAGCCGGTCTCATGACGGCGTCGCGTAAGTTGGCTGGACCGCTTCAATCTCACTATCCCGCGTCATAAGAAGAACACAAACAAGAGGCTTGCACAGAAAACATCAACGCCCGCAACAACCATGTTGCGTTCTACTCGTGAAACACATCTACGCATAGATCTAGCTCGATACCTTGAAGGGTTTGGCGGCATAGTAAATCAAAATTTTCTACGGATGCGAGCGGAGGAAAGCCAAGATCTAATCTAGGAGATGCAATCAACGAGAGAGATTGGATTAGATCTTCATACCCTTGAATATTACCGCAGTGAGCGTTCGTCGGAGCGTGGGTGATGTAGTCGTGCTCGCTTCTCCTCCTCGCGATCCGATCGATCTAGCACCACAAGTGGCGGTGCCTTCGTGAGATGCACACGTGCGGCACCTCGGCGTCTCCTCCTTCCTCGGACCAGCGAGTATGGTGGAGAGATAGATTGGATCTACAACACGGCGTGGTGTATATGGTGGAGAATTTACCTGCGGGGCTTCGCCTACAAGCGATCGGGAGGAGAGAGGAAGGCAACAGGCTACTAGGGCTTGGAGGGTGTGTAGTAGTAGGAGGCGCACCACCCTCTATATATAGAGGGGTCGGCCAGCCTGCCCCTCCTCCAAGCCTATCTCTAGTTTAAACAATTTAAACTCTCCCTTATCTAGAAATCCTATCTCTAGTTTAAGCGATTTAAACTCTCCCTTATCTAGAAATCCTATCTCTAGTTTAAGCGAGTTTAAACTTATCTAGATCTGGGCCCTATGGGGCCTTGTGACCCTAGCCCAATGCGGCCAGGACACTCCCTCATAGGCCCATGCCCCCTCCCGGAAGGTGGGGCCACGTTGGTCCCCTTCCGGAAGGTTCTAGAAGCTTCCGGTACAATACCGATTAACCCGGAACAATTCCGAACTCCAAAAACTGCATTGCCTTATATGAATCTTATTCTCCGGACCATTCCAGAACCTCTCGTGATATCCCGGATCCCATCCGAGACTCCGAACAAAAATTCATAAACCAATTATCCAATCTATCCTAGCGTCGAGACACGTTAAGTGTGTGACCCTGCGGGTTCGAGAATATCTGGACATGATCTTCTATCAATAATCAACGGTAATGTGCAGGCACCCATATTGACTCACACATTCATCGATGATCATATCGGATGAACCACGATGCCAGGATTCAAACAATCCCATATATATATTCCTTCGTCTCGCGATATTTTACTTGCCCGAGATTCGATCGTCGGTGCAGTCATACCTAGTTCAATCTCGTTCACGACAAGTACTTTACTGTTCGTAATCCGATATCACTTTGTGATTAACTCCTTAACCACATGCTTGCAAGTGGTGTTGATATCGATTACCAGTGGGCCGATATATCTCTCCGACTTGGGAGGGACAAATTCCATCTCGATACATACAACCCAATGATACTTTCCGATCACACGAGAGACACCTTTATGATCACCCTCTCATAGGATGACGTTTGATGACCTCAAAGCTTTCTTCCGATACTAGGGAGTTGTATTATCTCATGGTCTAAGGAATACAATATTTGACATAGGAAAAGCTTCGAAGACGAACACGATGACACGATCTAATTTCTCGCTTTGTTTGGGTCTATCCACCATATCATTCTCCCAATGATATGATCTCATTATCAATTGACAACTCATGTCTATGGTTAGGAAACCTTAACCATCATTGATCAATGAGCTAGTCCATAGAGGCGTACTAGGGACACGGTGTTGTTCACAAACCACACAAGTATTAAAGTTTCCGCTTAATACAATTCTAGCATGGAATATAAACTTTATCATGAACAAGAATTATAATAATAACATCTTTATTATTGCCTCTAGGGCATAATTCCAACATCTAGAACCTTCCGGAAGGGGACCAACGTGGCCCCACCTTCCGGGAGGGGGCATGGGCCTATGAGGGAGTGCCCTGGCCGCATTGGGCCAGGGGCACAAGGCCCCATAGGGCACAGCCGGCCAAGAGAGGTTTAAACTCTAGATAGAGCTTCTAGAAGGGGGGGGTTTCCTTGCCCCCCACTCTTCCTCCTTGGGGCCGCCGGCCTTGGCTTGGGGGAGGGGCTAGGGCTGCGCCCACCCCTCTATATAGAGTGGGCGCGCAACCCCCACACCTTCCCTCCAACCCTAGCTACCTGCTGCCCTCTCTCTCCTCCCTCCCATTGCGTGTGGCGAAGCCTGCAGTAAACTCTCCACCACTTGCACCGTGCCGTCGTTGTAGATCAATCCGTCTCTCCACCATACTTGCTTTGGGAGGAAGGAGGAGGCGTCGAGGTGCTGCCGTGTCCATCTCTCGGAGGCATCGCCACTTGTGGTGCTAGATTGGATTGGATCGCGAGGAGGAGAGAATGCGACTACATCACCCACGTTAAACGAGCGTTCACTGTCTTGAATCTTCAAGGGTATGAAGATCTCATCTAATCTCTCTCATTGTTTGCATCTCCTAGATTAGATCTTGGCTTTCTCGTTCGCATCCGTAGAATTTTTTTGATTTACTATGCTGCGAAACCCTTAAGTGGTATCAAAGCTAGATCTATGCGTAGATGTGTTTCACGAGTAGAACGCAACATGGTTGTTGCGGGCGTTGATGTTTTCTGTTGCAAGCCTCTTGTTTGTGTTCTTCTTATGATGCGGGATAGTGAGATTGAAGCGGTCCAGGCCAACCTTACGCGACGTCGTTCGCGAGACCGGCTCCGCACTTGACGTGTGGCTTGTTCCACACATGCGGCTGGTGGATGCGTTCTCTCACTATAGTTGTCATGGGATTAACACGGAGTTTGGCAACCATAATATCACCGTTGTGGCTTCCGTAGGTAAGAATCGTTCTTAGCTTGCTACTTCCATAAGCCACGTAAAACATGCAACAACAAAGTAGGCGTCTAACTTCTTTTGCGAGTGTTTTTGTGATATGGTATGGCCCAAGATGTGATGTGTATATTGTATGCGATGATCATGTTTTGTAATGTTTCACGACTTGCATGTCGATGAGTACACAACCGGCAGGAGCCATATGGTTGTCTTTATAATTGTGTATGACCTGTGTGTCAACTTCTTATACGCCATGTAATAGTTTCACTTTATCGCTAAGTAGTTAGCAATAGTTGTAGTTGCTATTCGTGGTGGAGGCAATCATGGTGGAGTGATGAAGATCATGCCGGCATGCACAAGATGGAGATCATTGCGCAAAGATTGGCTATACCATGTCACATAAAGTTATATGCATGTGATGTTTATCCTTTTATGTATCTTATTATGCTTAGATCGTGACGGTAGCATTATAAGATGATTCCTCACTTAAAGATCTAGATAAAACTGTGTTCTCCCCATGTATGCACCGTTACGAAAGTTCGTCGTGTCCAAGCATCACGTGATGATCGGGTGCTATAGACTCTACGTTCACATACAACGGGTGCAAGCCAGTTTTTGCACACGCGGAAATACTTGGGTTTGACTTGACGAGCCTAGCATGTACAGACATGGCCTCGGAACACATGAACCGAAAGGTTAAACATGAGTCATATGAATGATATGATCGACACTTCGTTGTCCACCATTGAAACCACATTTCTTCTCATGAAGATCGGATTAGGTGTGGTGAATTTGGATCGTGTTCACTAAACAACTTGAGGGATGTTGAATTTAGTGGGAGTTCATCTAGTAATTTGATTAAAAGTTGAACTAGTTATCATGAACGTAGTCTAATTTGTACTTGCAAATATTGTAGATCAAATAGCTAAGTCCAACTTCAACTTCAACGTTTTTGCTGAGAAGGAAAAGCTTAGAAACAATGGGTCTAACTTCACCAATTGGTTCCGCAATCTGAGAATCATTCTCTCTGGCAGTCAAAAGGACTATGTCCTTGACAATGCGTTAGGTGACGCCCCTGCTGTAGATGCGCCGGCTGATGAGAAAGTTGTCTATCAGTCGCGCAAAGATGATTATGGTGTGATTAAGAGCACCATGTTTTTTGCTATGGAATCGGACCTTGAAAATCGTTTTGAAGACTATCCCGGGCCCTTTGAGATTCTTGAGGAGCTGAAAACCATGTTTCAGACTCAGGCCTGTTCTAAGAGCTATGAGATCTCTGAGAAATTCTTTAACTGCAAGTTGGAGGAAGGGAGTTCCGTTAGTGAGCACGCCATTAAGATGTCGGGCTACACTCAACGCCTTGAGCAACTGGACTGCAAGATTCCAGAGGAGCTCAAGATTGACAGTTCGCAATCACTCCTCCCAGCTACAAAAGTTTTGTAGTGACTCATAATCGACCGGTTCCATCGATCACCGAGCTCTTCGCAGTGAAGGCTGCGGAGGTGGACATCAAAAGGATAATCATGTGTTGATGGTCAACAAGCCCCCACCTTCAAGAAAGGTAAGGGTGCAAAGAAGCCCTTCAAGAAAGGCGGCAAGCGCGTTGACCCCTTGAGAAGAAGCTCAAGTCTGGACCCAAGCGGACCAGAGTGCTTCTATTGCAAGGACAAGGGTCCTTTGGGCATAGCTGTCCAAGTACTTAGCGGACAAGAAGGCTGGCACCATCAAAGGTATATTTGATATACATGTTATTGATGTTTTCCTTACTAGCCCTCGTTGTAGTGCACAGGTATTTGATCTTGGTTATTGCTAATATTTGTAACTCGAAACAGGAGCTACGGAATAGAAGGCGGCTTGCGAGGGATGAGGTGACGATGTGCGTTGGCAACGGATCAAGAGTTGATGTGATGGCCGTCAGCACGCTCTCCTTAGTTTTACCTTCGGGATTAGTTTTAAACCTTAATAAGTATTATTATGTGCCTGCGTTGAGCATGGACATTATTTCTGGATCGTGTTTATTGCAAGACGGTTATTCATTTAAATCGGATAATAATGGTTGTTCTATTTATATGAGTAACATCTTTTATGGTCATGCACCTGTTGTGAATGGTTTATTTCTTCTAAATCTCGAAAGGGATGAAACACACATCCATAACATTAAGGCTAAGAGATGCAAAGTAGATAGTGATAATACTACTTATTTGTGGCACTGTCGTCTAGGTCATATTGGTGTAAAACGCATGAAGAAACTCCATTCTGATGGACTTTTGGAGTCTCTTGATTTTGATTCATTTGACACATGCGAACCATGCCTCATGGGCAAGATGATCAAAAACCCGTTCTCCGGTATGATGGAGCGAGCAACGGACTTGTTGGAAATCATACATACCAATGTATGCGGACCGATGAGTGTTTCGACGCGCGGTGGATATCGCTATTTTCTCACTTTTACCGATGACTTAAGTAGATATGGGTATATCTATTTAATGAAACATAAATCTGAAACATTTGAAAAGTTCAAAGAATTTCAGAATGAAGTGGAGAACCATCGTATGAAGATTAAGTTTCTACGATCCGATCGTGGAGGTGAATATTTGAGTTATGATTTTCTCACGCATCTTAAAGCAAGCGGAATCGTTTACAACTCACGCCACCGGAACACCACAGCAATGGTGTGTCTCGAGCAGGAATCGAACTCTATTAGATATGGTCCGATCAATGATGTCTCTTACCGATTTTACGTTATCATTTTGGGGTTATGCATTAGAAACCGCTGCATTCACTTTAATAGGGCACCATCTAAATCCGTTGAGACGACACCGTATGAACTGTGGTTTGGTGCTAAACCTAAGTTGTCGTTTCTTAAAGTTTGGGGATCTGAAGCTTCGTCAAGAAGTTGATGCGGACAAGCTCGAACCCAAAGCGAAATGCGTCTTCATAGGATACCCTAAGGAAACTATTGGGTATACCTTCTATCACAGAACCGAAGGCAAAGTGTTTGTCATGAAGAACGGTTCCTTTCTTGAGAAGGAGTTTCTCTCGAAAGAAGTGAGTGGGAGGAAAGTAGAGCTAGGCGAGGTTGTTGAACCTTCTCTTGAATTGGAGAGTAGCGCGGCACAGAAATTGTTCGGTGCGCTGCACCAACAATAGAGGAAGCTAATGACAAGGATCATGAAGCTTGACGATCTTGCTCTTGAGCGTCGCGGTCGACAAGGTCGCGTGCCCCTCACGAGTGGTATGGCAACCTGTCTTGTTAGTAGAAGGCGGTGAACCTACGAACTATGAGGAAGCGATGATGAGTCCAGACTCTGAGAAATGGCTAGAGGCCATGAAATCCGAATTGGGATCCATGAGCGAAAACCAAGTATGGACTTTGGTGGACCCTCCTAGCGACCGAAAGGCCGTTGAGTGCAAATGGATCTTCAAGAAGAAAACGGACGCGGATGGTAACGTTACCGTCTATAAAGCACGGCTTGTCGCGAAAGGTTTTCGACAAGTTCAAGGTGTTGACTACGATGAGACTTTCTCTCCCGTAGCGATGTTTAAGTCCATTCGGATTTTATTAGCAATTGCTGCATTTCATGATTATGAAATATGGCAGATGGATGTCAAGACTGCGTTCCTCAATGGCAACATTGATGAAGAGTTGTATATGTTGCAACCCGGAGGTTTTGTCGATCCTAAGGATGCTGATAAAGTGTGCAAGCTTCAGCGTTCCATTTATGGACTGAAGCAAGCATCTCGGAGTTGGAACCTTCGTTTTGATCAAGTGAGCAAGAGCTTTGGATTTGTTCCAAATTGCTACGAAGCTTGTATCTACAAGAAAGTGAGTGGGAGCTCGGTGACATTTCTGGTACTATATGTGGATGACATATTGATTATTGGAAATGACATTAACATGCTTAATGATGTGAAGAGTTATTTGAACAAGTGTTTTTCAATAAAAGACCTAGGTGAAGCTGCTTATATATTGGGCATCAAAATCTATAGAGATAAACAAAGACGTCTGATAGCTTTAAGCCAGAGTACATACCTAGACAAAGTTCTGAAAAGCTTCAGAATGGATAAGGCAAAGAAAGGTTCAGTGTCTATGTTGTTAGGTAAGATATTGAGCAAGGCTCAGTGTCCAGCTACGGTAAATGATAGGGAAGCTATGAGCAAAGTGCCTTATGCCTCGGCCATAGGTTCTATCATGTATGCCATGCTGTGTACTAGACCGTATGTGTCCAATGCTCTTAGTTTGACGAGCAGATATCAAAGTGATCCAGGAGTGGAACACTGGAAAGCCGTGAAGAACATCCTAAAGTACCTAAATAGGACTAAAGAAATGTTCTTAGTCTGTGGGGGTGATGAACAGCTCGTCGTAAAAGGTTACGTCATGCTAGTTTCTACACCGACAAGGATGATTCTAAATCTCAGACAGGATACGTTTATACTTTGAATGGAGGAGTTGTGACCTGGAGAAGCTGCAAGCAAAGCGTGATCGCGGGATCTACAGTAGAAGCGGAATACATGGCTGCTGCAGAAGCGTCAAGTGAAGGAGTTTGGATCAGGAACTTCATCACTGATCTTGGCGTGGTTCCAAGTGCATTGGACCCACTGGAGATATTGTATGACAACACTGGAGCCATAGCAATCGCTAAGGAACCAAGATATCATCCAAAGACCAAGCATATCAACCGCAAGTTTCATATAATCTGAGATTATATAGCAGATGGAGATCTGAAGATTAGCAAAATACATACAGATCTGAATGTCGCAGATCCATTGACTAAACCTCTTCCACGTGTAAAACATGATCAGCACCTTAGTGCCATGGGTGTGAGATTGTTGCCAAATGTAAACTAGATTATTGACTCTAGTGCAAGTGGGAGACTGTTGGAATTATGCCCTAGAGGCAATAATAAAGATGTTATTATTATAATTCTTGTTCATGATAAAGTTTATATTCCATGCTAGAATTGTATTAAGCGGAAACTTTAATACTTGTGTGGTTTGTGAACAACACCGTGTCCCTAGTATGCCTCTATGGACTAGCTCATTGATTAATGATGGTTAAGGTTTCCTAACCATAGACATGAGTTGTCGATTAATAATAAGATCATGTCATTGGGAGAATGATATGATGGACAGACCCAAACTAAGCGAAGCAATTAGATCGTGTCATCGTGTTCATCTTTGCGAAGCTTTTCTTATGTCAAATATTGTATTCCTTAGACCATGAGATAATACAACTCCCTGGTATCGGAAGAAAGATTTGAGGTCATCAAACGTCATCCTATGAGAGGGTGATCATAAAGGTGTCTCTCAGGTGATCGGAAAGTACCTGTTGGGTTGTATGTATCGAGATGGGATTTGTCCCTCCCAAGTCGGAGAGATATACTTCGGGCCCACTCGGTAATCGATATCAACACCGCTTGCAAGCATGTGGTTAAGGAGTTGATCACAAAGTGATATCGTATTACGGAACAAGTAAAGTACTTGATGTGAACGATATTGAACTAGGTATGACGGTACCGACGATCAAATCTCGGGCAAGTAAAATATCGCGAGATGAAGGGAATATATATATGGGACTGATTGAATCCTGGCATCGTGGTTCATCCGATATGATCATCGATGAATGTGTGGGAGTCAATATGGGTTTCCAGGCCCCGCTGTTAATTATTGATATAAGATCATGTCTGCACATTCTCGAACCCGAAGGGTCACACACTTAACGTGTCTTGACGCTAGGATAGATTGGATAATTGGTTTATGAGTTTTTGTTCGGAGTCTCGGATGTGACCCGGGACATCACGAGAGGTTCCGGAATGGTCCGGAGAATAAGATTCATATAAGGCAATGCAGTTTTTGGAGTTTGGAATTGTTTCGGGTTAATCGGTATTGTACCGGAAGCTTCTAAAACCTTCCGGAGGGGGACCAACGTGGCCCCACCTGCCGGGAGGGGGCATGGGCCTATGAGTGCCTGGCGCATTGGGCCGAGGGCACAAGGCCCATAGGGCCCATGGCCAAACCAAGGGGAAACCCTAGGGAGCTTCTAGAAGGGGGAACTTGCCCACTCCTCCCTCCTTTGGCCACGGCCTAGGGGCAGGGGAGGCTGGGGTGGCCACCCCTCTATATATAGAGGGCTGGGGCGCACCACCCCCCCACACCTCCTCCTCAAACCTAGCCGCCCTGCTGCCCTCCTCTCTCTCTCTCCCTCCCGACTGCGTGTAGGCGAAGCCCGGCTGCAGAAACTCTCCAACACTTGCACCGCGCCGTCGCGTTGTAGATCCAATCCATCTCCACCATACTTTGGCTGGGAGGAAGGAGGAGGCGTCGAGTGCTGCGTGTGCATCTCTCGAAGGCATCGCCACTTGCGGTGCTAGATCGGATCGGATCGCGAGGAGAAGCGAGTACGACTACATCACCCACGTTAAACGAGCGTTCAGTCTTGAATCCTCAAGGGTATGAAGATCTCATCTAATCTTTCTCGTTGTTTGCATCTCCTAGATTAGATCTTGGCTTTCTCGTTCGCATCCGTAGAATTTTTTTGATTTACTATGCTGCGAAATCCTTCAAGAAAAGGGCATACAGGTTCCGGCCTGGCACGGTGGCGCTGCGGGACATGAGGAAGTACCAGAGGTCCACCCAGCTGCTCCTGCCCTTCACGCCATTCCTCCACCTGGTGAGTTGATTACCTCCGCCAGTCTGTGCAGGCTCAAGGTCCAGATGTTGCAGATGTAAACTGCTTAACCAGATGGTTTTCAGAATATGGTTTGAACTGTATTTCTTCAACAATTCTTAGCATGTCAACGATTCTTGTGGATGCTTGTATAAGCTGTTGTTAATGCTGGGAATCACGTAGATTGAGTTACCGTGCATGTTTAGGTTGATTTTGTATGTAGCTTACTCATCTCACTTACTGAAATTGGCTATCTTTCAGCCTGTATTGTTGGCGTCAGTAGTACACATCCATCTATGCACCGGTTGTGCTTACTGAATTTATTTGTGTACACAAGTCAATAGCTTGTTGTCTTTTAGCCCTACATGGAAAGTAGGTTTCCTAGTTTGGCATTAGTAGATGTGTTGTTGGAGATAGTAAGTTGTTTAGTGTATTATACTCCCAGTTTAAGTCTTAATTGCTCCCAGTTTAAGTCTTAATTGTTAATGATGTGTTAGCAACTTGTTGATTATTTCTTAGAGATATTTTTTCTGCACTACTCTATTCTTGCATGTAGAGTTTGTACATAGGCTGCAAACTGGTAAACCACAAGTTAAAACCATATTAAGGAAACAGAAGTCGAGACCTGTTGCACTTGTAACTTCTAATATACCAGGTCATAGCGATGTTTTGCTGCTTTGTATTCTCAATGTCAATCTAGTGGAATTAGCTCATTGTTCACATTTTATTTTTGATTCGTAATATAGCACAAACTTGATGCATAATTTATCTTAAACTTGCAGGCCAGAACATCAGGAAGTTGGTCAAGGATGGTTTCATTATCCGGAAGCCTCCGAAGATCCACTCCAGGTCTCGTGCAAGGAGGGCACTTGAGGCCAAGCAGAAAGGACGTCACTCAGGATATGGTTTGTAGCTATGTCTTCCATTAGCATTATTGTATTCATATTTAAAGGGTGACATAACATGTGATTATGCTTTGTGCACAGGTAAGCGAAGGGGTACCAGGGAGGCTAGGCTCCCCACCAAGGTTCTGTGGATGCGCAGGATGCGTGTCCTAAGGCGCCTTCTGCGCAAGTACCGTGAGGCGAAGAAGATTGACAAGCACATGTAACATGACATGTACTTGAAGGTCAAGGGTAACATGTTCAAGAACAAGAGAGTCCTTATGGAGAGTATCCACAAGTCCAAGGCTGAGAAGGCAAGAGAGAAGACCATTGCTGATCAGTTTGAGGCCAAGCGCGCCAAGAGCAAGGCAAGCCGAGAGAGGAAGAATGCTAGGAGGGAGGAGCGGTTTGCTCAGGTAAGATAATGTTTTGATTCGAGTCTGTCTTGTCTTTTTCCTTGCAGCAGGTAATATCAAAGCTGTCTCCATCATCTGGGGTCACTTCAGCAAAAAATAAGCAGGTTTTGGAGCAGGCTTGTGTAGCTAAAAAGTTGAAATGATAATAGAACTGATTGTCATAGTCTCCTTCAACAATCCAATTCTGACTTCGAACTTTATCAAACTCAAAGTACACATCCTGAATTTTTTTACAGATTATAATATGCATGGGTTTGAAAAAATAAAACCAAAGGAGAACGAGTTGCAAGAAAAGTAAATACAGTAAGTTTATCTTCAACATTGTACTTCTGGAGAGCAGATTTCATGTATCGCTCCATGCGGTTGCGATGAACTAGAGGAACTAGCTAATGGAAAACCATTTGCCAACTTTAGTGGTCTGAATCAGAAGCACATATCGCAGACCAGGGATAAATCATAAACCTTGTGTGATTAAAACAAGTTGATCTACTTGTTCTGTTTGGTACTGTTCTTAAAAGAGTTAATTCCTGTTTGGTACTTGTTCAGTTTTATACTCCTGTTAATTTGCAAGAACTGCTTTTTAGTTAATTCCTGTTTGGAGTATTTAGACTGCAGTAACTGCTTTTTAGTTAATTCCTGTTAGTTCACATCTTACTGAAATGATGCTACCATGTCGATGGGTACTGATCAGTATTTAGACTGCAGTAACTGCTTTTCATCTGCTCCATCTAAGCCCATTTTTCATTAATGTGAACAAGTTTGCATGGTTAACTGAATGCAACATGGTTAACTGCATATCACTGCCTTTCCTTAATGTCAGTAGTGTTCCTACTGATCCAACTTCCGCAGATAGTGTATTATCATTGATTTTCATGTTGTTAGTGTGCTCCCAACAGTGAGCATGTCGACTTACCAAAGGAGAAGTCATTCTCAGTCAATGAAACCGACAATGTACATGTATGGAAAGAGAAAGCAACTTGAAGGATCAAATGTACTGCATGTGTGAAGAGGGAAGATGCAACTGAGCAAACTACTCCAGGAGCAAGAATAGCAGCAGCACCAGGATGTATCAGGTTCAGGCGCAGGTAACACTTTTGTTATCTGCATATCTTATTCTATAGAAGCAACCAACAGTACAAATCAATCATCAGACCACATATCTTATTGTTGATTATACCTGCAATTTGATCTTCAGGTATGATGCCTTCTTCAGGTGGACTGAAATTTAGGTCGGGAAGAACCATCGTGGTGATCTGATACTGCTGGGGACCAGAGGAGAACGGGCCGACAAGAAAGAGAAGTTGTCGAGGAGTATTGAGCCTGGAGGTGCTTTTCCTGGCCTTCTCCCCTGGCCAGGGCGAGATCGTTAATGCAGGTGGTGCCGGACGAGGCTGGTCCTGGACAGGATCGTGGACACGGGCGAGGGTAGTCCTGGGCGGCACTGGTCTGAGTCAAGCAGTCTTGGGCGAGGAGGTCATGGGCGAGGAGGCCATGGCCATGTGCTGGGCGAGGCTGATCCTAGGCGCTGACGCGGGGAAGAAGGGAGGCGCGATGATGGGCCAGCAGATCTTTGACGCGGGGAAGAAGGGAGGCGCAATGTTGATGCAGGGAAGCAGGTCTGGGCGGTGACGCAACGAGCAGATCCGGACGGGGATGCGAGGAAGGTGGACGGGAAGAACGGATCCCGATCAAGTTTCAGACGATCAGGGACAAACTTGTACTTTTGCTCATTTTCACCTGGTCGGAAAATCTCCGCCGCGTCTTATATTTGGGTACGGAGAGAGTACATATACTCGCAGCGTACTGTGTCTGTATGTAGGACTTGAAAGAGACGACGAACTTGCCATTGCCAGGCGGAACAAAACAAAACGCCCTGGAGTAAACCGTGTTGGGAAAAACCATGGACTGCTGGACGATGATGCGGCGGCGAGCGACAGAGGAGACGGACCCCACGTTTCAGAGAGGCAATGCGCGTTGGCGTGCCCTAGCAGCCGTCCATCCGGCCGCTCAGGCGCTGCACGTCGCGCGCCCAGATCTGCTCGCGGCTCCCCTCCTGGCGGCCGGGCCCCACACGCCACGGCCGCAATCATCGACTGCTGCTCCAGGCTCCAGCTTATGCCAACTGCCACGCAAGTAACCTACGCGCTCGCTTCCCTTCGCTCGCGCCTCACGACACAAGCAAAGCAAATCATCCCCCCCCTATATATGCAGCACTCTCTCTGCCCCACTCATCATCACCAACTCTCCTAATAACCGAACAGGCCTCCTCAGCAGAAGCGAAAGAGCAGAGCAAGCAACCAGTCGAGCAGCCAGGCTTCCCGCGGTCTGTGTTGCTCGCTCGCTGCATTCCGGTGGACATTCCCACTGGCTACAATGGCGACGCCTAAGGCGACGAGAAAGGCGTCGGTCGGCGGGAAGGCGTGGCGGCTGCTGCGGCTGGCGGTGCTCTGGGCGCGGAAGGGGAGCTCCGTACACAGCCTCCGCCTGCTCAAGACCCTGCGCCACGGCGGCGGCGTCGGGGGGCTCCGCTGGGGGCGCAAGGACCAGCTGCGGTACGGCGAGCGCGAGTTCTCCATCGACGAGACGCCCGCGTTCCGGTTCCGCACCCCCTCCGCGCGGGTGCTACGCTTCATCCCCTGCATCTCCCCCGCCGTCCCGGACATCCCCTGCGACTACGACGACGGCCGATACTTCTTCCGCGAGAGGGACGACGAGGGCTGCGTCGGGGACTACTACGGCGATGGTGGTGGCGAGCCGAGCGAGTGCGAGTGCGGCGTCGAGAGCGTTGAGGATGAGCAGCTGCTCGAGCGGGCGTTGGTGGAGGCGGCGGCGGAGGGCGGCGAGGACGCCGGGGTGGACGTCAAGGCGGACGAGTTCATCGCCAAGTTCTACGCGCAGATGAAGCTGCAGCGCCAGATCTCCTGGCTGCAGTACAACGAGATGATGCAGAGGAGTGTCTGCTAGTTAGTATATTTGCGTGCTAGAATTAGTGGAGTAGATATTTTGTGTCATTGCGTGAGCAGATACTGAGTTTTGCTATATATACACAGTTTATTTCCACAGCATTGTGCACGGATACATTCATTGCTCTTACTCTTGATTCCTGAATTCGTGTTGGATTTTGGGACTGCCAACGCGGTGCTCGTTTGTGGATCCGATTTTCTCTTTGGATTATAGAAAGCAATATCGACCGGTTCCTATCTCCCTCCAACTTTTAACTAAATTCAGTAAACATTAACCGTCTTATACAAAAAAAATCCAGCTTCTGGAAAATAAATCCATTTAGACTTTCCACAAATTTCAACCATCTAAATCACATTTTATATCTTTCAATAGAAAATACCTCAATTTTTAGGAATCTTTTGCAAAATTTAACAAATAATTTTGCAACTTCCAACTACACACTGAAGCTCATTCTTTCTCCGAGCCATCCTCCTAGTAATCTACGAACTTGATGGCACGTTTCTCCTAGACGGCCATGGTAGACTAGATGGCCTTTTGATAGTCCTTCTCAGGATTGGTAAGGACGTATTGGAGAAGCAGCTTAGTTCGCTGCTCCACCATAGCTAATGCTTGCGCTATGGCGGCGTGCCACCTTACAAGCATCTTGGACGACACTTCGGGAACTACTTTTATCCAATATCACATCTTCTCGATAGCAACGAGTATACGCTCACACGAAGAATAGTCCAATTCAGCTATCCTGACTTCATGATCGACATCGTGGCCTTGTAGATAAAATAAGCTACCTTCTCCACCATTTCTAAGTCGTCCTCCCAGGAAGCCACATACTCGTTGAGGTCACAACATAGCTCGTTATAGTTTTCAACCTAATCCTCGAGTTCCTTGGCCTTCTTAAGACCCTGTATTGGGATACATCCAGTGCAACTTTGCATACAATATAATTTTTTTCTACGACGCATCGCTAAGATCTATACTTAGGATTGTGTCACGAGTTTACCATTAGAACCGGAGATGCGGAATTCAATGCAGTGTGTCGACGCACTATAGTACGACGACTCATCCGGTCCCTAGAACAATTCCTTATGGATCCCACGACCTCCTTCGTCTCACGCGTTACACGCACTACTAGTATCCACACATTTAGGGTGGAGCGTCAGGTGACAGATAGCTTGATCCGTTCACACGACTCTTGAGATAGTGGCGACTAGGGTTTTCAACTCTTGGAATTGCGGTGTACACTTTTGGTCGTGGTGCCACCACCATATATAGGCATCCGTGTGGACGCACAACACTTGCAGCCCCATCAGGTCCTAAACCTAGTACTGCATGAATCCATTTTGTGTAGGACTGTTTGTCCCGGTGCGACTCGGTTCCAACCCGACTGGCCTATTTCAGTTAGATATTATTCACCTGGTCCTATCCCCCCAAGTGTATGGCCATATAGGTTCACGATCACTCGGGCACGACTTAACTTACAAGTGAACACTTCTCTTAAGTTGGTAGTTTGTAGCGGCTCCTATCAGAGTATGCCAAGTAAAGTCAACTCGGCAAACCTTGACAATTTGTTATATGTCTCATTCCCTCTTTGTATTACGATATACCTTGCCAAGTTATACATGAGTATTTGTCATCCCTTTAATAGCTCATCAATTTTGCGATATAGATTCATTGAACTAACTTTTAGTATGAGTCCTCGATTAAGTCACGTAGCCATGCTTCCTGAATTGAACCACACAACGAAACATGTTGCATGGCTAATACAAAATCTACCTTTGTAGATATCCACTTACATAGTAGTGTTTGATAAACCCGAAATAAGTTGATTCATAACTGGGGTCATGTGAGAAACCTCAGGTCTAAGGACATGGAGTGTACATTGTTTAAGAATAACAAATGACTCGCTTGTTGCGTCTCAAAGTGGTTATGTATGACTCACTAAACTCTTTTACCAAAGTTAGTACTATCGAGTTGGCATCATCATTTCCCATGACTTGGTGAAACCAAGTCAAAGCATGAAGGATTATCACTAAGCCTTCAGCTAGATAAGAAACTGAAGGAGCTAATAGTAAAGAATGATGCATTCATCAATTTAACAAGGGTGAGCACTTTGTGCTTCCTTCTACCTTAGGTGAAGAACCAATGTCGGTTTGGGGCATGGAAATTGGAGTATTCGACTTTAGCCCTTCTAGAGTAATACCTTCTCAATATGTTGACTATTGACAATTAGCCCATTCATTGACAAAAGGACAAATCCTTGGATGCCATAAATTAGAGGTAAAGTAATGTTTTTTACTTTTTAAATTTCATAATGCAATAGCACAACATTACAAGTTAATATCAATAACAAAATTAGCATTTCGTATCAGTCATTTTTGTGTATGGCATTAATACAATAATTGTGCTCTGCATTACTATTTGGTCTACAATGGACCTCGCGAAGTCTTTACGTTTTTTTTCTTTAAAAAGGGGATGTATCCCGGCCTCTCCATCGGTCGTGAAGCCTTTACATTCCAATTGTCATCATTATTGGAGAATACAATTACCTGATGCACATTTTCATTACTTTATCGGATAACAAAATTATCCAGTCTTACTTTTTTTTATCAAGCGGAGGTTCTATGCTCTGGTTTTTCACCTCTGATCTAAAACTTCGACTAGATATGTTTTACAAAAGTCCTAACTTGATACCAACTTTATGCATGCATTTAAGTGTGTACTAAATGATGACAATTGTACAGTTTCATCAAATAATTTACTCCCTCCGTCCCAAAATAGATGTCTTAAATTTGTCAAAATTTGAATGAATCTAGACACTATTTAGCATATAGATTCATCTAAAATTTAAAAAACTCAAGACATCTATTCTTGGACGGAGGGAGTATTTCTTTTGCATCTTGAGAGTAAAATTGTACGCCATCAAATTTATTGTCATATATATATATATATATATATATATATATATATATATATATATATATATATATATATATATATATATATATATATATATATATATAGGGTAGCGCTATTTGACTCCCAGGATGTAGAATAGTTATTCTACACCCACCCTCTATCTTTAAAAGTGTATATTATTTTCACGTCGCCTAAATTTTTTTCTTACCTCGAGAGTTGAGAAGAACGAAAGAAAATATAGACATGACATAATTTTTTTTACATGCCGTATAAAAATACGACGTAAAATGTATATTTTTAGTGTTTTTTACACTATAATTACTCATAAACTATTTTTTATGTCAATTTTTTGCCTTGTGGTTGAATATGAACATAATTATTTGTATATAAAACATAAATTTCTAAACATGACAACATAAAGTTATGTGGGATGCAAAATAACTATTCTGCACCCTGGGTGTCGAATAGGGTATATATATATATATATATATATATAGGGTGGCGCTATTTGACACCCTCTATCTTTAGAACCGTATATTACTTTTACGTCACGTAAATTTTATATTACTTCGTAAGTTGTGAAGAACATAATAAAATTTAGAAATGGCATAATTTTTTTGTTTACATGCCGTAAAAAAATTGACGTAAAAGACATATTTTTGGTGTTTTTACACTATAATGACTCATAAACTTTATTTTTGAATCAATTTTTTTGGTTGTGGTGAATATATGTAATTATTCGTATACAAAACATATTTTTTTAAATCTAACAACGTAAAAATATGTTGGGTGCAAAATAACTATTATGCACCCTGGGTGCTGAATAGGGTTTATATATATATATATATATATATATATATATATATATATATATATATATATATATATATATATATATATATATATATATATATATATATATATATATATAGGTGGATGAATGTAACATCTCAAAAATATTATAATGAGAATATCAATTTCCAATCAACTAAAATTAGGATTAACAAAAACTCTTACTATTAAACACTATATAAATGCATGAGTGTTTATGAATCGTGATGAATGCTTGATATGCCATGATTTGTTTGTTGTAAATGATGAGGTTTGGTTTAATGATCGAAGCAATATCATCTAGGTCAATCCAAACCAAATCAAATCAAAAGAAAATCAAATGGTGAAGCATATGACCTAATGGTCATTTTTTCCAAAGTTAACACCTAGCCCACTTTGGGCATCTCTAGTAAATGATTTCAAACAGAAACAATTCCAAAAAAATTCTCACCTTGCTAGACCAAGTGACAATGAACACAAGTGAGCTTTCAAAACTTACAGAAACAAATTCAAATTCATTTGAGGGACTTTTAAAAATTAAATTTATCATAGGCATCAAGATGACCACTTTTCAAAAACCATCAAAACCTTCACCACTTGGCAAACCCTTGCAACCAGAGACTCCCAAACACATGACCAATTAACTCACTAAACAGAATTTGAAAATTCAAATATTTTTCTCTTGCGGCCATTTAATCAAACACTTAGCAGTCACAGTACATGATTACCTACTCTCCACTGTTTAGATGATTGTTGTGATCATCTTGGTACCTCACCTAGCCTCCACTACCCGCCCACACTACCCCAGTACCAGCCCGTGTAGCAGAGCCTCTCTCACTCAACCATTTGACTAGTGCCAGCCCATACCCGAGCTCACCCATGCCACCCCGACGTGGACTCGCTGCTACAAGCCTCGTCGCCCTCGCCCATGATGTCTAGTAGATAGCCGTGACCTCACCGGAACTGCTTGTGTACGCCTCGACCAACGCCAACCCGTGGAAACGCCAGCGCGGACGTGCCCATTTCTCTGCTAACCATGCCGAGCACCGTGCCAAAGCGCCGAGCAATCCCACGCGACCACGCCGTGCCTCGCTCTCCCTTTGCATCAATGCGTTCGCCGCCTCGCCAGCGACCTCCCAAACATGCCCATTTGACCCGGTGCGACGAGTACACGTCGTACGCCATAACGAACACCCGCGGTACCTGAGCAGAGCATGGACGTCCCCGACCGATGGAGACCGCGCCTCGCTTTGCCACTGTGCGCATGACGATCGCCAAGGAACCCTGCGTCGGCCTACGCCCTCAGCCATGCCCATAGCACCCTGTGACGACATCGTCGACGAGCCCGAGCCATGCCCCGATTCTCCCTTCACTGGGGTATAAATAGACCCCGCCCTCTGCCTCTAAACTCACACCATTCCACTCCTCTCTCACCCAGCAACCTATCTAACCCATCCTCGGAGCAAGGCGAGCACTGCATCATCGGAATTTCACCGAAGCCTGCCACCGCAGTGATGGAACGGAGACACCGCTAGGAGCCGCCCCAGGAGCTGCCGCAACCACCATTCGAACTGCCTCCGCCGTCCATTTCATTCACCCACACCGACGTACCTAGATGGAGCCCTGGTAAGCCCCCGATGACCCCCGCCGTAGAGCTAGGGTTAGAATCCCGCGCGCGCCATGCGAAGGAGACGATGGCATTGAGCCGTTGGTCGTGCTCTAATTGTGCGGCTAAGATTAGCGCATACCGCTTCACATTAGAACAGCCGCTGACGTGTGGGGCCAGCAAGTGCAGCCCGCTGCGCGCGAACCGTGTAATTGGGATGGCCCAGTATCATTCCCGCGTGATGAACCACAAGTATAGGGGGTGTATCGCAGTACTTTCGATAAATAGGAGTGTCGATCCCAACGAGGAGCAGAAGGTGTTGAACAGTGGTATGGAGCAGGAACTCTCTGTAAATACTTAGCAAACGGATTTTTAGTTGTTTTCTGATAAGGAAACAAAACAAAGAGCAAGTAACAAAAGCAACAAGCAAACACAGCAAGTGGCCCAATCCTTTCTTAGCAAAGGACAAGCCGGTGGTAATACTTATAAGGACCAAACGTTCTCGAGGACACATGGGAATTATGTCAAGTGCTTTCGCTTCAAATAGTTGAGTACTCTTCTCTAGTGTTGTAAGTGTTGTGTGGGTGAACCCGTGCTAACATACCGACCTTACTTGGACTAATACATACTTGTGATTAAACCCCTGCAAACATCCGTAACTATAGAAAAGTAATTAAGATATAAATCTAACCACTGCCTTAAACTCTGAGATCCTACGCTCCCTTGTGCAAAGGTGTCCTAACGGGGGTTTAGGTTTCTGTCACTCCTGCAACCCCATAATTAGTAGCCAAATACACAATGCAGTCCCCTAGGTCCATAAATGGTGAAGTATCATGTAGTCGACGTTCACATGACACCACTAGAATAATAGCACCACAACTTAAATACTAAACCATTGAATAATAACTCAACACAAATCCACTACTAACAACATGACTTCTCCCATATCCTCAAGAACTAAACGAACTACTCACAAGACATCATATGGATCAAGATCAAAGATGATATGGTAATGGATAACAATCTGAACATAAACAATAATCCAATGGTTCCACTCACAAGCATCAACTACAATAGTAATCAACACCGGGAAGGTTTCCCCTAATGAACTAAAGCAATATCCAACATAATTGTTATAGCGTGATGGAGTAATGATGATGTTGCTGGTGGAGATGATGGTGTGGATGATGATAATCCCGATGAAGCCTAGCGTGATGACGATGTTGATGGCGACAATCTCCCCTCTCCGAGAAGGAATTTCCCCGGCATAAATCTGTCTAATGGAGAGATCTTTCTCTCTCGGTGTTTTTCGCCCACAGAGGCAGCAGAAATCTATCTGTGGTCGCTCCCCTGGTGTTAGGGTTCCGTAGGGCAGATATAGGCGAAAGGACGGAGTCGGGAGCCGGGCAGGTGGGCCACACCTGCCCTAGGTGCGGCCTAGAGGGGACCCGCACCTAAGGGGGGTGCGCCCCCTGCGACCCTTCTTCGCCCCTCCTTATGGCTTCCTCTGTCTTTTGGAAAAATATAAGTTTCCCATATTTTTCTGGTATTTTTCTGATTTTCCCGAAATTATATCAAAACGCATATTTTTCCATCAGAATCCAGACTCCGGCATTTCATCCTCCTAGAATCATCCAACATGCATAAACAGATGAAAAGACATAAGTAATACCTCATAATAATACATATATCAATGAATAAAGGTAAATTATGATATAGAATGGTGATGCAAATTGGGCGTATCATCGCGCACGCCCAGCAATTCAAATGTAGATTTTTCTTTTTTTATTCAAAACCCTATTATGTAGGCGACTTTGAAATTGAATTCAAGAAGTTTCACTGAACCAAATTGCATGATTCCAATTTTGTTAGAAAAGAAATGAAAATTTCTAAACACTATCGTTGGATTCAAACAGTTTGAAATTATAGATCACCCAGAGTAAAAATAACAAGGCAGAGACTTTTCCAACTTCAAATATTTTTAAAATCGACCATAAATGCTTTTGAGTTGATTCCAATTCTCAAAAATCACATTTGCCATGACCTAGCTGAATATGTAAAAATATATAATTTGACATGCAGTAGTCCTAGACCAATATTAAAAGAATGCTATATATTCATTTCTAGTCACTTTAATATAATTAAATAACAATATTAAACTTTGTAATATATCCATCCACTTTAAATCACATTACCAAGTATTGGAATATGTGGTGATGACATGTGTCAACATGATCCCATATTTTATAATTGGAGAATATTAAATCTTAAGTATCTTTAATGAGTAGAAATTGCTTTTCTAAAAATAAGATGAATAAGGCCATGACAATATTTCTTGTAGTGATTGAGATGATGCTAGATCATCTAGTGTGGATCTTTTTATGCTAAATAGAAGTAGTTAAGTATTGTTTGGTGATTGTGTACCTCGTATTTATTTATAGACGCTAGTGTCAACCCGGGGTACGAGGAAGAGGAATTCTACGACGAAGAAGAGGAGAACTTCGACAACTACACCAACCAAGGCAAGCTAAAACTATGCAAGCTATTGAGATGCAACTATGATTATACCAATCCCAAGTTTTACCTGCAAGCTTTATCTTTTCTTACTTTTATCAAAGTTGCTCAAATAGTTAATTAATTGGTGATTAGTGAAGAAACAGGAAAGATGCCATCAAGATCATAGAACTAAGTGTAATTAGTTACACTTGATTAGTACCCCTCAATAGTGAAACCCTCATTGATAGATGCTAGTGCTAAACTACTCTTGATCACTATACACGGGAACACTTGGAGAAAATGATTATAAAAAACTTGGGATGATGAGTCATTCTATTGAAATGTTTTGACATGTGTTATGGAACACAATGAGTTGGAGATGATACTGAATGAAGCTTGTGCCCTGAATCTAATAAAAACTGATGGTTGGGTTCGGATGCGATACCATTCCAACTTCATCGTACAACCACAATACCTGAGTTGGGTATGGATTAACTGGAAGTTTATGTTGTAACACCCTCGGATCGTCCCTATGCAAGTTTTAGCGATTCCCGCCAAACCCGCATAGAAACGATTCAAAGGTGCCCACCAGGCACTTACGTGCGGGTGGTAAACGAAGTAATATCATTAGACAATAGTCCACGACGTAACCCACAGAACAAATATATACAACAACGACTCAAAGAGTTAAGAATACAGATATACAATACAAAGATCCAAATCACCTTGAAAATGATACAACGATCGTGTACGGACAAGATGCAAATGGGGCAACCAATGGCGTCCATAACCCTGCCCAGGCCAAGTCGGAAGGGTAACCCTGCTAACGACGTCGATCTCAAAACCTGCTAAAACAAAAGGGGTGCTGGCAAAGGGCAGAGGAAAAAAGAGAGTGGTCAGTACTGAGGCCAATACACGGCGAGACTAGAATTCGGCGGTCCTCGCCTACATAGGTATGGTGGACTGAAGCGGCAGCGAAACATGCGCTAAAAAACCTATAGAGACTCGATACAACTGTCGGCTATCAGAGAGAGATGAGAAAGACCTATTTGGATCCAGCCTGATACTACCACCAAACAAACCCATCCTGCTATTTCCCCCTCGAGACCAAACGAGGAATTCAAGCCGAGGAAACTCACACGGTTGGCAGTTTTATTCATTCATTCCATGGTGGTTATCCAACTTACTAGTCATATCAGATATAAGTCATATTATAATAGTAAACTTTAGTTATAGTTGTCTATGATCGAGAACTGTGCTCCAAGTCGTCCATAACCGCGGACACGGCTTCTCGAAAATATTTAACCGTGCAGGGGTGCACCAAAGTTTCCACACGCACCTACACCCTTGTTGTCAGATCAGGTAGGTACAAGATCACAAAACATACACCCAACGTTATGTCGACGGGGTTTCAGACACGACGTTTCCCAGACCCAAAGCAATCACATGGGGGCCACCCCACTAAGCTACCCGCAACGAAGTCGGTCGGTCTCCGAGACGGACCCAGAGGTTTGTGAAAATGGCTGTAAACAACTGGGAACCCGAAAGTGTGACTAGGCTTGTAGATACCGCGGAAACATTTCACATTTGTTCCAAAAAAGTACGGCGCTCCACGCGCAATCGTAATTAAATCAGTAAAGCATGGCATAAGTACAGGATAGTAATAAAGCCCCAAATTACTTTGTGGCCCCAGGTACAGTACTTTGAAATAAGGTACTAATCGATGGGGGTGCCCACACTCCCCACCTGTGTTTAGCGCGCTCGATCTCGGAACAGGTGTCAAGAACTCGGGGTCCTACGGGACACCAGTGAGCAGTTAAAAACCAAATATTTTCTATTACCCACCGGTGCCTCTGCATTATTTACCTATTTTGAATTTTAGTTATTAAACAGTAATTAAATCCATGATCATATCCACCATTAAGCATGTGCCAACCACCCAACAACGATGGAACATCGACGACACGAAACAACACCTGAGCAAGCGAATACGACTCGCAAGGCCAACAGTATATCAATCAACAGTCAATAGGAGGTGTCCAAGGCAATATAAAGGCTGCATGGATATATAACAGGGTACAAAATCTAAAGCATCGCAACACGGATAGCAATAGATCAATAGGAGGCAGTAAAGACTATAAAAATAAGATAGGTAGAAAGGGGAGAATGCTCGCCCGAAAACACTGCCGAAGATTCATCCGAAGATCGGGTCGACACTCGCATCAACTCATCGGCCTAATCCGTGAAAAAGCAAAGCACTAGAATAAATACCGGATACACCATTTAATACTACGGTAGAAGATCGGGCATGATGCATGTATGATATGGCAATGATCCGATGCAATTAGGCAATATTAAATGGAACCAGGGTCCCGATAATTAATTAGTAGGTTCATGTTATTTAGATACCCCGCAATTTAAATGTTGTCTTAACATGGCAAAATATATCATAGGTTCGCTACACAATTTTAAATGGGACCAATATTAGACTAGAAAAGCCCGCATATAGTCTCCATATTTAATTACGAGGTGAATCGGCATAAGGCCCCCAAACCACATGATATGAATGCAAGCATGACAATTTTATATGCAACAAGTCAAATAACATCAAAATAGGGTATCGGGAAGGGGTCACACATAGGGGCTCGACGATCTTGGGTTTCACTGAGGGTTCGGGTTCGGTCTTGGCAAGATTGGTCTTCGGATCCATGAGGAGTACCGGTGGGTTCGTTGTCGGTGGTCCTTCAGGTCCTTTGCTTATCAGGATCTCTTGGCCACAACTTTGTGTCCACGTCTCTATCCATTGAGTGGCAGCACTTCATGCGACAAGATCTTGTCGAGAAAACTCGGGGCAGTGTGTTCTTCACATTGGAGTTGGTAGCACCGAAGTTTACTACACGCGGAGAATCGTGGAAGAGAAAGGCAGAGGCAACATCCCTCCATCCAACATGACAAGAGAAAAATCCACAATGAGTACATATGATAGCCTCAACGTGAAGTATCAACAGGCCTGCAAACATTTGGACTAGAATGACCGAAGAACAAACGGGTGAAGGCAGCACCGATGGGAGTCCCGTGGTGGAGGCCCGGGCAAGCACGGGCTGCGGACGCCAGAGACGAAGGAGAAGTCCACGCTGGCTGGCGGAAGGTGCAGAGGGCAGCAGGGTCGGAGGTGAAGAGGCCCCTGCAAGAGGAGGCGAGGCGCGGTGCTACTCCCGGACGGAGCGACGGTCACGGGACGGTGGAAGGAGGATGGCCGATGACAAGGTGGGGGGTCTCGGCGGCGCTCGCGACAAGGGGAGGCGCCGGCGCAAGGACCGAAGGGCGATGCACTACTGCTAGTGGCGGGGATCCCTTGGCTCCTACATGCGGCCGACGGGAGAGCGGAGGGCAGCGGCGGTCGAGCTCGGACTGCAGGCAGGAAACAGCGAGAAGGACCGAGGCTCTGGCGGGCGGGGGATACCGCAAGGAGCTGGTCAAGGAGAGGGAGAGTGGAGGCACCGGGGAGGGAAACCGGCGGCGGCTGGTGTTGGAGATATGCCCTAGAGGCAATAATAAATGTAGTTATTATTATATCTTTGTGTTTATGATAAATTTTTACATTCATGCTATAACAGTGTTAACCAGAAACATTAATACTTGTGTGATTTGTAAACTAAATTAGAGTCCCTGGTAAAGCCTCTTTATAATACTAGCTTGTTGATTAATAGATGATCATGGTTTCTTGATCATGAACATTTGAGATGTTGTTAATAACAAGGTCATATCATTAGGAGAATGGTATGATGGACATACTCCTATAGATAAGCGTAGCATAAAGATCAATTCATTATAATAGTTCAATTGCTATAAGCTTTCTGATACATAGTAACCTAATTCCTTCGACCATGAGATCATGCTAATCACCATCACCGGAAGGATGCTTTGATGACATCAAACACCACACCATAACTGGGTGGCTATAAAGATGGCATTGAGTGTTCGGAAAGTATGGGTTGAGACACATGGATCAAGAGTGGGATTTGTCCATCCATATGACGGATAGATATACTCTGGGCCCTCTCGGTGGAATGTTATCCAATTAGCTTGCAAGCATGTGACTGGCTCACAAGGGATCACATATCACGGGAACGAGAAAAGAGTACTTATCGGTAACGAGGTTGAACTAGGTATGCAGAGATACCGACGATCAAAACCTCATATAAGTAAACTATCGTGAGACAAAGGGAAATTGGTATCGTATGTAAGTGGTTCATTCGATCGCAAAGTAATCGTAGAAATATGTGGGAGCTATATGAATTTCCAGATTCCTCTATTGGTTATTGATCGGAGAAGTGTCTCGATCATGTCCGCATAATTCACGAACCGTAGGGAGACACACTTAAGGATTCGATGTTGTTGAATAGTTATGGAATGATGAGAAAGATACCGAATGTTGTTCAGAGTCTCGGATGGGATCCGGTATATCATGAGGAGATCCGGAATGGTCCAGAGAATAAGATTCATATAAGGAAAGTCCTGTTTCGGAGTTGAGGAATGATTCTGGTGTTTTCACCAGGAATGTTCTAGAAGGATCCGGAAGGTACGGCACTCCGGAGGGGGAGGTTACATGAATGTGTCATGACAATATGGAATGGTTGCATCATGTACTAGGTCACTTGGCTGGGCAAAATAAAGGGAGAAATCAAATCCTAGTTTGCAAGTCAAACGCCAATTTGAAAAAGTCAAACGACAATTTTGCTTGGTGGAGGGAGAGTAGGAAACCTACTTGGGGAGGAGTTCCCCTCCCTCCACCCGCCGGCCAAGGAGGCCGAGTTGTGGGAGGACTCCCTCCTCCCAACCAGCCACCCTCCACCTATATAAGGAGGGGTAGGGCGCCCCCTACCCCTCACACCTAAAACCCTATCCCTAGCCGCCGGCCTCCTCCAAGTCGCCGCCGCCACCTAGGGTTCCTCTAACTCGGCGAGTTAGGGTTTCCCCAAACTCTAGCCGACGTCCAAGCCCTCCCCTTGGTGCCCTCTAAACCCTAGATCACCAAGGCCTCTCTCATAGTCCACCATACTCGCACCGACTTAAGGCGAAGCCCTGCGGGATCTCCCCTCTACTTCCGACACCACGCCGTCGTCTTGGCCGAATCGCGAGAGTGCTACAACCTCCGCTGCCTGCTGGAACAAGGGAGAGGAAGGTCTTCATCGAGTACCGAATGTGTGACCGACTGCGGAAGCGCTGCCGGAACTCATCGCCGGAAGGATCGTCCACGCGATCTTGAGATCGGCAAGAGTACGACTACATCACCGACGAGAATCTACTCTCGTTAACCGCTTTGGAATCTTCGAGGGTGAGTTCCTCTATCGACTCGTTGCTACAATCTAGTAGATAGATCTTGGCTTGTTTGTTTGCATGCGGTAGAATTTTTTTGTTTTACATGCTACGAACCCCTATAGCTGGTTCTCAGGAAGGAATGAGGGCGCGGGTGGGGAGAGAACGAGATGAGAACGAGGTTGGGTGGGGATCCCGATCGGGAGTGGTGGGGCCGCGTTGGTCGAGATGGGGAGAGGTGGGGCCTGGGGAAGTTTGTCATGTGGGTTGCTGTGTGCGTCGGTCGGGTTCGACCTAGGGGTGTAGGTCGGATGTGTACCGTTGGGTGGTTTGTGCAGCGGCGGGAAGATGGATTGGGTGGGATTGGTTTGGGTGTTAAGGTTTCTAGGGTTAGGTTAGGTTTTGGGGATTAGGGTTTGGGGTGGTAGGCTGCTGCTAGCTGAGCCTTTGGGCCTGGCCGGTGGCGGCCTTTCCTAGGTAAAATAGGTTTTGTATTCATTATTTTATTTCTTTTAAACTAAAAAATTTGCACAATGGTTTTAGGAAAATAAAAGATCCAGACGGATCTAGGGTTTGAATTTGAACAAAGAGGAGAATATCTAGAAAACAAAATAGCCTTTTATAAAATAGTTTTGGCAAACAGATGCATGCAGATGTCATGATTATGCACAAAGTATTATTTAGCACGCGATTTTCTATTAGTGGATTAACCGGGGTGCTACAATTCGACACCACTAACAATGGATCTCGCCCTCGAGATCCGCCTCATGGTACCGGGAAGAAGGCCAACGATCTGAATCTTCTCGCTTCGTGTAGATCTTCGTGACACCACTAACAAAGACTCCTGCCCCATCTTGAAATCAGTGACACCACCAACAAGGGGTTGTGGCGCACGTTCATCGAGAGAACACTCCGGAGAAACAAAGGACGAAGGTAGATGTATCAAAATTTAAGGCCACCTCTAACTTACATGAGAAGAGGAAAAGTTACATTGATCCACCAGTTCGATGTACAAGAGTGAACAGTAAGAGTCGGTTAGGGTGACCAGTCCATCCCGTACCCAAACTATTAATTCCGTACATGAGTAGGAAAATCCTACAACACAACTTTCAAAATTAGACTGAAGATCTTGACAGGCAATGTTCGGAAAGCTTCGGGTACAAAAGGGTGATGCAGGCTCTTCATCGGATGGGATTGCAGGTGATGTCGTCGTGTTGGAAAACAGCGGAAGATATAAAGAATTTTTTTAGTGAATTTTGGTCCCCTGAAAGATACAACAGAGGAAAAATCCTGAGATAGCATGAAGACCGGATGTAGAAACACCGTTACAAGGAGGAAGCGAAACCCTGAAGGTACGATGAAAACACAACCATGCGAATTCCTGCACTCGAAGAAAAGGTAAGAGAGCAGATTCAAAACACGCAGAGGTAAGAGGAGAATAACAGAGGGTAAGGAGTAAAAGTAGACATAATCAGATCTATCCAACCGATTTTTCCAAAATAGTTTTGACACTCTATAACGACCGTTAGCTAGGTTATCCTACCGGCTGGACCAGTGAGGTATCGTAACTGTTGAGCTCTGATACCACTCTGTAACACCCTCAGATCGGCCCTATGCAAGTTTTTAGCGATTCCCGCCAAACCCGCATAGAAACGATTCAAAGGTGCCCACCAGGCACTTGCGTGCGGGTGGAAAACGAAGTAATATCATTACACAATAGTTCATGATGGAACCCACAGAACAAATATATACAACAATGACTCAAAGAGTCAAGAATACAGATATACAATACAAAGATCCAAATCACATTGAAAATGATACAACGACCGAGTATGGACAAGATGCAGATGGGGCTAAGAGCCCCGAACAATAACCAATGGCGTCCATAACCCTGCCCAGACCAATCCGGAAGGGTACCCCTGCTAACGACGTCGATCTCAAAACCTGCTAAAACAAAAGACGTGCCGGCAAAGGGCATAGGAAAAAAGAGAGCGGTCAGTACTGAGGCCAGTACATGGTGAGACTAGAATTCGGCGGTCCTCGCCTATATAGGTATGGTGGACTGAAGCGGCAGCGGAACATGCGCTAAACAACCTATAGAGACTCGATACAACTGTCGGCTATCAGAGAGAGATGAGAATGACCTATTCGGATCCAACCTGATACTATCACCAAACAAACCCATCCTGGTATTTCCCCCTCGAGACCAAACGAGGAAGTCAAGCCGAGGAAACTCACATGGTTGGCAGTTTTATTCATTCATTCCATGGTGGTTATCCAACTTACTAGTCATATCAGATATAAGTCATATTATAACAGTAAACTTTAGTTATAGTTGTCTATGATCGAGAACTGTGCTCCAAGTCATCCATAACCGCGTACACGGCTTCTTGAAAAGATTTAACCCTGCAGGGGTGCACCAAAGTTTCCACACGCACCTACACCCTTGTTGTCAGATCAGGTAGGTACAAGATCAAAAAACATACACCCAATGGTATATCGACGGGGTTTCGGACACGATGTTTACCAGACCCAAAGCAAGCACATGGGGGCCACCCCACTAAGCTACCCGCAACAAAGTCGGTCGGTCTCCGATACAGACCCATAGGTTTGTGACAATGGCTGTAAACGACTGCGAACCCGAAAGTGTGACTGGGCTTGTCGATACCACGGAAACATTCCACATTTGTTCCAAAACAGTACGGCGCTCCACGCACAATCGTAATTAAAGCAGTAAAGCATGGCATAGGTACAGGATAGTAATGAAGCCCCAAACTACTTTGTGGCCCCCGATATAGTACTTTGAAATCAGTTACTAATCGATGGGGGTGCCCACGCACCCCACCTGTGGTTAGCGCGCTCGATCTCGAAATAGGTTTCAAGAACTCGGGGTCCTACAGGACACCAGTGAGCGGTTAAAAACCAAATATTGTCTATTACCCATCGGTGCCTCTGCATTATTTACCTACTTTCAATTTTAGTTATTAAATAGTAATTAAATCCATGATCATATCCACCATTAAGCATGTGTCAACCACCCAACAACGGTGGAACATCGACGACACGAAATAGCACCTGAGCAAGCGACTACGACTCGCAAGGCCGACTGTCTATCAATCAACAAGCAATAGGAGGTGTCCAAGGCAATATAAAGGATGCAGGGACCTATAACAGGGCACGAAATCTAAAGCATCGCAACACCGATAGCAATAGATCAACATGAGCAAGTAAAGACTATAAAAATAAGAAAGGTAGAAAGGGGGAGAATGCTCGCCTGAAAACACTGCTGAAGATTCATCCGAAGATTGGGTCGACACTCGCATCAACTCATAGGCCTAATCCGTGAAGAGGCAAAGCACTAGAAGAAATACCGGATACACCATTTAATACTACGGTAGAAGATCGGGCATATGCATGTATGATATGGCAATGATGTGATGCAATTAGGCAATATTAAATGGAACCAGGGTCCCGATAATTAATTAGTAGGTTCATATTGTTTAGATACCCCGCAATTTAAATGTTGTCTTAACATGGCAAAATATATCACCTGTTCGCTACACAATTTTAAATGGGACCAATATTAGACTAGAAAAGCCCGCATATGGTCTCCATATTTAATTATGAGGTGAATCGGCATAAGGCCCCCAAACCACATGATATGAATGAAAGCATGACAATTTTATATGCAACAAGTCAAATATGATCAACATAGGGTATCGGGAAGGGGTCACTCATAGGGGCTCGACGATCTTGGGTTTCAGTGAGGGTTTGGGTTCGGTCTTGGCAAGATTGGTCTTCAGATCTGTGAGGAAGATCTTGAGGTACCGGCGGGTTCGTTGTCGGTGGTCCTTCGGGTCCTTTGATTCTCGGGATCTCTCGGCCACAACTTTGTGTCCCTGTCTCGGTCCATTGAGTGGCAGCACTTCATGCGACAAGATCTTGTTGAGAAAACTCGGGGCAGTGTGGTCCTCACATTGGAGTTGGTAGCACCAAAATTTACTACACGTGGTGAATCGTCGAAGACAAAGGCAGAGGAAACATCCCTCCATCCAACATGACAAGAGAAAAATACACAATAAGTACATATGATAGCCTCAACGTGAAGTATCAACAGGCCTGCAAACATTTGTACTAGAATGACTGAAGAACAAACCGGTGAAGGCAGCACCGATGGGAGTCCCGTGGTTGAGGCCCGGGCAAGCATGGGCCGCGGGTGCCAGAGACGGAGGAGAAGGCCACACTGGTCGGCGAAAGGTGCAGAGAACGGCAGGGTCGGAGGTGGAGGGGGCCCTGCAAGAGGAGGCGAGGCGTGGTGCGACTCATCGACGGAGCGACGGTCGCAGGAAGGTGGAAGGAGGCCGGCCGACGATAAGGTGGGGGATCTCGGCGGCGCTCGCGGCAAGGGGAGGCGCCGACGCAAGGACCGAAGGGCGACGCACTGCTGCTGGTGGCGGGGAGCCTCTAGCTCCTGCAGGCGGCTGGCGGGAGAGCGGAGGGCGGCGGTGGCCGAGCTAGGACCGCAGGCGGGAAACATCGAGAAGGACCGAGGCTCCGGCGGGCAGGGGATACCGCCAGGAGCTGGTCAAAGAGAGGGAGAGTGGGGGCACCAGGAAGGGAAACCGGCGACGGCGGCTGGTTCTCGGGAAGGAACGAGGGCACGGGTGGTGTAACATCCCAGCATTTAGGAACCTAACGAAGGGTAAATTTAGGATTATGTATTGTTGCATGCATCTACTTGTGAAAAGGTGGGTAAAATTTTCGCCAAATAAAACTTTAAGTGATCAATGTTTCTTTCTTACTTTAAGATTAGGTCTAGACTTAATGGAGGATTGTTATAAACCTTGAAGAATGATGTGTGTTTTGAAATGGGTTTGGATTTAAAAACTTAAGTGTTTGAATAATAATTAAAATGATTCAGATAGAGGATTTGAATCTTAAATTAATTAAGATATAGGTAGTATAACTTAAATCTCCAAACAATAGAAAATATGAAATTCATTTTCATATTATAATGACATAAACAAATTACAACAGAATAAAGAATAAGGATATTCTTTATTAATAATAATATAATCTTTATTATAATTGACTAAAATAAAGATTACAAAAAAATTATAAAAGAAAAATTACAAAGGACTAAGAAAATTACATCTACTAACTATCCTATATCTAAAACCTAAACTATATCTTCATCTTTATCTTTGAACCTGCAAAACAAAAATTAAACAGAAATAAAACAAGATTAGTGTTAGTGTAGATTTCTCTCAGATATGTCAGTGAGATGCACTTGACAATCTCATCATTGAGAAATGTTAAAGAGGGGCAAGTTTCACCAATCTGAAAGATTTCATCTTTCATAAATTCCCAAATGTAATGCGATGATGACCAAAAGGGATCAGTTGACCAGCCAAGGTAAAAGTAGATTGGTAACAGTAAGATCAAATTTTCTGAACCTATCCATATGTGCATAGCAGGCACACAGGCTGCACACACACAAGCATGCAAGGGTGTGCTGTCGACTGCACAAGCACATCCAGATCAAACAAAACGAGAGCACGGTCGTGGGGAAGCACTTCAGTGCATCACCACACCACACCACAGCACAGCTAGGGAGAACAGCAAGTAAACCAAGAACAGCAGCCAAACCAACCACCAGATTAACCCCAAACATCACCAGAATGGTGACATAAGGAGGAGGAAGAACCAGGTGGACAGCAAGGCCAAGCTAGGATCTAGGAGGAGCAGGCTAGCTCCAGATCAAGCACAAGAGTCCAGCAAAACCAGATCAAGATCATCACTAACTTACTCCACAAATATCAGCTTTTGTGGTGAGTTTCATAAAACCTTCACATGATCTAATAATCTTATTTAGAAAAAAGGCATGTGTTGTTTTACAAAACAAACCCTCAGAAGACACCCAAGTGGGGTGAATCCATCATAGGGATTTATGAAAATCTAAAGGCAAATAGCAAAGCACCAGAATCCAACCAGAGCTCACAGCAACATCCTTGCTCTGGTTATATCAAGGAGAGACAAGACATCATTGATAAGATCAGGGATAGATTGAAAATAGCTCAGAGCCGGCAGAAAAGTTATGCGGATCAAAGCCGAAGGTCATGGCATCTAGAAGTAGGAGATATGGTCTATTTGAAAGTAAGTCCAATGAAAGGAGTAAAAAGGTTCGGAATTAAAGGGAAATTAAGTCCAAGATATATCGGACCATTCAAGATACTGAGCCAAAACAGAACTATAGCTTATGCTTTAGAGTTACCATCAAGACTGGCTCAAGTGCATAATGTTTTTCATGTGTCACAACTTCGTAAGTGTTTGAAAGTTCCATAGGATGCAATAACCCATCAAGAGATAGAACTGCAAGCAGACCTGACGTATATTGAAAAGCCCTGCAAGATTCTGGAAGAAAATTGGAAACGATTGAGGAATAGGGCAATCAAATATTGCAAGATACAATGGGAGCATCACCCTGAAAGGGAAGCCACCTGGGAGAAGCAAGAGGATTTAAGAAAAACTTATCCAGAGCTATTCAGGTACATCTCCAACAAACTTCGGGACGAAGTTTAATTTAAGGGGGTAAGTCTGTAACATCCTAGCATTTAGGAACCTAACGAAGGGTAGATTTAGGATTATGTATTGTTGCATGCATCTACTTGTGAAAAGGTGGGTAAAATTTTCGCTAAATAAAACTTTAAGTGATCAATGTTTCTTTCTTACTTTAAGATTAGGTCTAGACTTAAAGGAGGATTGTTATAAACCTTGATGTGATCTTAAAAGAATGATGTGTGTTTTGAAATGGGTTTGGATTTAAAAACTTGTGTTTGAATAATAATTAAAATTATTCAGATAGAGGATTTGAATCTTAAATTAATTAAGATATAGGTAGTATAACTTAAATCTCCAAACAATAGAAAATATGAAATTCATTTTCATATTATAATGACATAAACAAATTACAACAGAATAAACAATAAGGATATTCTTTATTAATAATAATATAATCTTTACTACAATTGACTAAAATAAAGATTACAAAAAAATTATAAAAGAAAAATTACAAAGGACTAAGAAAATTACATCTACTAACTATCCTATATCTAAAACCTAAACTATATCTTCATCTTTATCTTTGAACCTGCAAAACAAAAATTAAACAGAAATAAAACAAGATTAGTGTTAGTGTAGATTTCTCTCAGATATGTCAGTGATATGCACTTGACAATCTCATCATTGAGAAATGTTAAAGAGGGGAAAGTTTCACCAATCTGAAAGATTTCATCTTTCATAAATTCCCAGCCAGAATGCAAATGACAGCCAAAAGGGATCAGTTGACCAGCCAAGGTAAAAGTAGATTGGTAACAGTAAGATCAAATTTTCTGAACCTATCCATATGTGCATAGCAGGCACACAGGCTGCACACACACAAGCATGCAAGGGTGTGCTGTCGACTGCACAAGCACATCCAGATCAAACAAAACCAGAGCACAGCCGTGGGGAAGCACTTCAGTGCATCACCACACCACACCACACCACACCATAGCACAGCCAGGGAGAACAGCAAGTAAACCAAGAACAGCAGCCAAACCAACCACCAGATTAACCCCAAACATCACCAGAATGGTGACATAAGGAGGAGGAAGAACCAGGTGGACAGCAAGGCCAAGCCAGGAGCTAGGAGGAGCAGGCTAGCTCCAGATCAAGCACAAGAGTCCAGCAAAACCAGATCAAGATCATCATTAACTTACTCCACAAATATCAGCTTTTGTGGTGAGTTTCATAAAACCTTCACATGATCTAATCATCTTATTTAGAAAAAAGGAATGTGTTGTTTTACAAAACAAACCCTCAGAAGACACCCAAGTGGGGTGAATCCATCATAGGGATTTCTGAAAATCTATAGGCAAACAGCAAAGCACCAGAATCCAACCAGAGCTCAGAGCAACATCCTTGCTCTGGTTGTCAAACCATATTCTACAATTCAATCATACATATACCTATGATCTATTTCTAGGCACATCCCTAAAAGAAGGGTAGCACCTTAGCAACAAATCCTTGGAATCCATAGATTGATCAAGCTCACTATCATTTTGCCAAGCTATGATTCAATAAAGAATAGCTGGTACTCCTACCAGGACTATCTAGATGAATCAATTAGATAAGATTTGAATCCCTAAGCCTCAGACCAACATCATTGGTCATAGGGAATTTAGATAAGAGCATATCTATTTATGTTTCAAATCCAAGATCATTTTAAACATAAACTAACCAAATCCATGGTTTAGAATCAAACTTGTGTGCCATACATGATGGTGTCACAAGAACAATTCAATATGAATTAAGAAGAGCAGTAAATCATCCTAGATTCAGAAAATCAACTAACTAATCATTTTTCTGTTAAAAACAAGAATCATAACTAGAATATTACTATAATACACTTCACTGTCTGAGATCATGATGATCTCAACACACATATTAATTTCCAAGATAACAGCACTAGGACAGTAGCTGTATCTTATCATAATCATGACCATGAATCAAATAAACATTTGAAAACTATTAGATCATTAGCTTTACCAAGCATGTTTCCCATACAACCACATCATCTGAATCAGATGCAATCCAAGCATCAAATCATCTAGTAAGCCACCAGAAACCTCATACATCAGTTCAACCAACAAGCCTCAGGAAAATAAGCATTCAGTATATGTACAGACCATCTAAACAAGAATCAGTTCCTCCAGTACACGAACAAGCACATCACAGGAACCCTAAAGGGTTAATCATCCTAATATGAATTAGACAGTATCCAGAGAGGACACTGCTAACAACTAGCATTGAATCAACAAGCACAGAGAGCACCAGGAGAGGGGAATCAAACTCACCATGGGTCCTCGCTGAAGGATAGAAGAGGAAGCGGAGAAGCGGCCATGGCGGCAGGGAGCACCAGGAGGCGCACCCAACCCGCACGACAACGACCCTGACCACGCATGGAGGTGCAGAGCATCACCTCAACGCACGACAACCACGGCTGCACTTGAATCCATGTCAATCCCAAAACCCTAGGGTTCGGGACGACATCGATCCATCACAGGAGAGCCCTAGGTTCGAATCCAATTGGATAGAATGAACGTCCGTCGTTGATAACCCCCTAATGCACCACAGCGGTGACCAGAACGGCCGATGGCGGCGGGAATCGCCTGTGGCGTCATCGCCGGCCACACGGTCGGGGCCAGAGGAGGAGAAGATGAACTCGCGCGAGAGAGAGACAGTGAGGAATGGGCCGAGCTGGGCCAGACCCTTTGGGGTGGCTCTTTTGTCTAGTACTAGTGGGCCAACAGGGCCCAACAAAAATAACCAGCCCAGAAACAATTTCAGGCCTGTTTTAATAAAAATAAAAAAGACCAAAATACCCCTGGACTTAATAAAATTCTAGAAAATAGAATAATAGTCCAAAAATTATAAATAAAATATTTTTGGATTCACAATAATCCATTCTATACAAATAAAATAAAATATCAAATTTTGAACATTCAAATTTTTATAAGAATTTTGTAATTTAAATATTCCTTATGGAATTTTACAAAATTATTGAAAGGTGATAAAAATAAATAAAAATCACTTTCATTATTTATTAATAGTATAGTATTTTTTGAAAAATACTAAATAAATATTTAGTAATAAAATAAAGGTATAATAATAATTCCTAAAGGAATTATTAAATCAATCAAAATCAAATAAAGGGAAATAAAATAAAATAAATCAATACATGATATAATATTAAAAAGAAATATTTATAAACCCTTTATTACTCAAAAAGAAACTTTTTGGGATAAATGCATATAAATTCAAATAATGCATTACATTATCTGCATAATCATTTTGCTTCTTTAAATATTGTCCTTACTGGGCAATAATGATGTTTTTGTAGAATTAGAGGCTCAAGGTCCAGTACAAGCATCAGGCTTCACTACCTTGCCATCACAAGGCAAGTTCATCACTTGCTCATGTCCTATGAAGAGTCTTTATCAAAGTATTTGCAAATTGTGTGTTATCATTTATGCTATAAAAGAAAGAAAATAATATTTTCATAAATAAAGAAATCATAGATATCATCCTAAGTGGTGATATAATGGAGAAATATAACTTAGAGTTCTAATTGCAACAATGATGATAGAATAGGGACTTAATAACCCCTGACATCAGTGATTCTAGCGCCGTATATTACGCGTTAGCCATGAGATTTGGAATGGGACAGAGAAGTCAGATGTATCTTCTTCCTCACGCATAAAGACGGATGTGCAGGTCATGGCTGTTATCGTCGTAGCGTGCATATTAATTGGTAATTCGTAGAGTATATCCAGCATATGGGTGAGAACCCTCAACGTCCCACGATAGTTCTGGCATCTAACGTTCTGTACAAACCATTGCCGTAATTCATTATGTGGGCATGGTGTACACCAAGGAGGCATCTTGAGGTCTGAAGAGGCGATGATTGGCTTGGACCAACTCTGGGCCCCACATCATGGAATTGTGGACGGTGAAATGCATGGGTTGTGCAACAAGGAGTTGATCTCTCATGGGTAAAGTAACGCACCTCTAGAGTGTAAGAACTATAACTTGTTACTCCCTGTTAGGAAGGATCTCTGACAGCGGGGAAAGGAACTCCATGAAAGTTCTAGTCAACCCGTGAAGGCTGATTGTCATAGTTTTTCAGAATAAAATCAATCTTTGAAGAAAGATTTACAAAAACTGCATAGTACCAAGGATTTATAATCCAAGGTGGTAGTTAGAGCATCAAACTTCCCACCTTGCATATAATGAACTTGTTGGGTAACGCTGTTACTCATTCTTTCCTTTGATCCCTTGCTTAGACTCTGAGGATCCCGAATACGTGCCAATGTATGCAGCTGAATGCCAAAAAGATGTGTTCTACGAGGAACCTGATCTATCCGGAGGAGTTGAAGGCTTGGATTACGAGATCCACTACGGTATCTAGTTAGTAGTAACCATCGGAGCCGAGCAGCATGAACTCTATAGAATAAGTTGTTGAGCCCCACTCCTAGTCGGAGTTGTTACTTTTAAATTTCCGCTGAACATCTTATATTTTGGTTTGTAAGTTGGATCTTTTGGAAGTCTTGAACTTCCGGTATTGTAATAATAATGTGTGTACCTTTGTAATATGGACCCGCAATATTTCTGTTGTACCACTCTAAGGGATGTGATATTTACGGAACGGTGTTCTGTGGATGTCATGTCAACGACTAAAGTGTACTACACATGCAGTGGTATGTTGGGTCACCGCAGGTGGGGAGAGAACGAGACGAGAACGATGTTGGGTGGGGATCCTGATTTGGAGTGGTGGGGCCGTGTTGGTCGGGATGGGGAGAGGTGGGGCCTGGGGAAGTTTGTCGTGGGGAAGGAGAATGCATGCGGCGTGGCATGCTGGCGGGTGTGGGTTACTGTGTGCGTCGGTCAGGTTCGACCCAGGGGTGTGGGTCGGATGTGTACCGCTGGGTGGTTTGTGTGGCGGCGGGGAGAAGGATTGGGTGGGGTTAGTTTGGGTGTTAGGGTTTCTATGGTTAGGGTAGGTTTTGGGGATTAGGGTTGGGGGTGGTAGGCTACTGCCAGCTGAGCCTTTGGGCTGGCCGGTGGCAGCCTTTCCCAGGTAAAATAGGTTTTGTATTTATTATTTTATTTCTTTTAAACTAAAACACTTGCACAATGGTTTTAGGAAAATAAAAGATCCGGACGGATCTAGGGTTTAAATATGAACAAAGAGGAGAATATATAGAAAACAAAATAGCCTTTTATAAAATAGTTTTGACAAACAGATGCATGCATATGTCATGATTATGCACAAAGTATTATTTAGCACAAGATTTTCTAGTAGTGGATTAAGCGGGGTGCTACATATGTGTCTTAGTATGGGTTCCCTCGGGGAAAGAGGTTGAGCTGAGTCTACCTCGTGAATATGAATGTCTACCTATGAAGTTCACAGGATGGCAGATGGCCATGGCTGGGAGGCCAAACTCATAGGGGAGGTGCCTATACTAGGGTCTGTAATTGAAAGGTTAGGATTGATTATCCGCATACCAAGTATGATGATTTAGGGTTACCCCTGACGGATGTACCGAATGTTATGGTGAAAGTGTACCACCTATGTAGAGTGTCAAACTATTCGAATAGCCACGTCCGCGGTCATAGACAGTTGGATGGACATATTGTTCCGTTGTCAGATATTTTTAAAATTACTTGTGACTTGGAATATGACTTTGACTTTACCACAACAGGGTTGTGGACATGAAAACTAGGTTACCACTTGAGTAATCTAGATAACTAAATTAGGTCTTTACTACTAAGTACCTCTGAAATAAAACTGGCTTATTGCAAACAAACCAAGTGCTTAGGATTTCTACTAGAATTGTATTACTTGCTTTAGTGATAGTTGGCGAGTACTTTAAAAGTACTCACGGCTTTGTCCCTGGCTATTCCTATGGCCAGACTATGAAGAGGTCTATCCGGAGGACGGACAACAGGAGGTCTACGATAACTAGGATCATCTCCTATCGTCAGCATTGCCTGTGACAATGAAGAGGGAGCTTCTACTACGTTACTTTCCGCTGCTTTGATGTGTACTAAGACTTGATTATTAGATCCACTATTTGTAAGACTATTATGGTTTATAATTGATGATATACTATGCTATCAATTATGTTATGTCTCGCAAAAAGGGTAATCCTGGGATTGCGATGTATGGCAGGCATCTGGACTTAAAAATACGGGTGTTCACAATGAAGCAGAAGAATACATCAGTATAATAAGAAATGCAATCGAAGGAGGGGACGGTGAAGACGTAAGTCCCCTCTCTGTATTTCAACCACCCTCTCCAAGAGAGAGTTGTTGGTTTTCTGACTGCTCCGATGGGAGCGATGGTAAGAGCATCTCTAGCAGAGCCCGTAAAAACGCAAACTGAAAAACTGGAGTTCAGTCCACCGAACTCGTGTTTACGGGTCAAAAATGGTTGGCGCAGAACATAGCCCATAAACCAAAGATGTAAAACATAATTCTATTTTACAGTTTTGGTTTACAGGCTCTGTTCTGCGCCAGCGGCTTCCGAACCCGTAAAGGCAGGGTTTATCAAAGAATTTCATATGATCAAAAAAATGACACAATCAAATGCAATCAACTCATGCATAGTTCATAGTGCAGACATCAAATGACACAATCATAACAAATAGTTCATAGTTTGATCGGTGCCAGAGACTGCATCCATTAGTTTATGGAATTTGTCCTTGATGCGTTGCCAGTAGAGCTTCCCTGTTTGATCGGTGCCAGAGTCTGCATCCATGCCCACGGCGGTCCAAGCTCGGCACAAGGTGTCGTCTTATATTTCCGTGTAGTTGTTCGCCCATCTCTTTTTCCTCTTTCCATCGGCCTCCACCTCGACCACACCCTCGTATCCTTCATTCCCTTCTTCCCCTTCATCCGCGTCGTCCCCATCTCCGCTCATCCCAGCATCGAACGGAGCGAGTGGGTTAATGTTTACCTTGTCCAACATCTCCATGTACGAGGTGTTGTAGTTCCTAACAGTACGCGGCCTCAATATCTACCCGCAATGAAAACCGAGGAAGTTGTAATTTGTACCTTGTTGACCCGCCGTCGAGCACATCCTGGGCGACATTCACGGTGGCTTCCGGTGGAGGCAGCGGCAGCGTTGGCGGGGAGGGGACCGGAGGCGGGGTGCCACAGCTAATCGCCGCCTTCACTTTCGTCCTTTTGGGCGCCGAATTCTTCGGTCTCGCGCGGGATGCCTTCGTTGCGACCGCCGGGACATCAACGCTGGCCACCGCGACACCGGCTTGCGGGACCATATGCATTCCCGCGCACCGCCGCTTCACCACGCTCGTCGACAAGACCGTGGTAGCGATGTCCGCGGGGGTCGCCAAGGTGGTTGGTGTAGCGGCGGAAGCACCGGCGACCGCGGGAGACGGTGGCGGGGCCTGCGAGCTAGCAACGGCGACCGACTGGGTCGATTCGAGACTCATGGTGGAGAAATCGGACGACGGTGGCGCAGAGGAAGGTGAGGGCGCGCAGATCGGCGGCAGCGGTTGGGAGGAGCTGAAACTTCCTCTCGCGCAAACTAGGGATTGTGTTTGATCTGCGTTCGGTTCGCTCCGTCAGCCCCTACAAATAAAGGCCGAGTATGGGTTTTGGTCTTGACCCGAATTTTGTTTTCAGTTTCGTCTCGGAAACTGATCGGCGGCATTTTTCATGACGAACCCGTAAACTGACGGTTATTTTTCAATTTTAAACTTCTTACAGGCTCTGCAAAAAATCTTGTCTGCAACGGTTGGCAGCCCGGCAAGACAACTTCCCGCATTCACATCTATTTCGCAAATCCAAATGATCTTCGACTTTTCTTCCAGTAGTTTTGTACAGATTAAATTTCTCTGTATCTCTCTATTATGCAACTCACCATTTTTTTTGAAAATTGTAACCTCCATTTGAGAATAAGTGACTCAATTTTATCTAAATACAAATTATATACACATTAAAATACATCTAGATACATTAATATATAGACAAACCTAGGTCACTTATTTTCAAATGGAGGTAATGCATTTTAATTTTTGTCGTACTTCAGCTGGGCAAGGACGATGTATCTGCTATACACATGCATGTACAAGCTCAGCTACAATCAAATTAGCTAGGTTAGAGAAACGAGAACTTAAAGCAGGTCCGTGGTGTGTCTTCCAGTTTCGGGAGAGCCTGGACCTCTCCTCCTTTCCCCGTCTACAGTAGAAAGGAGGCGATTTTCTGACCCCCATGTTGCTCCACCTCGCCGCCGTTGGTCCGCCCGATTCTTCGCCCTCCGGCGGCGGGAGGACGGAGAATCGACGGATCATGGCGTGTATATAGTGTTGGTAGCAGTAGGGTGCTAGCCGGCGGCGCTGAGGTTGAGGCGGCGTGGCCGGAGTGGCTTTTGTGGGCGGCGTCCCTCGCCTCTGCTGGTGGTGCTCCGGTGGAGCCCATCAGTGTATCTGCCGCTCCTTTCGCGCTCGCGGGTCTTCGAAGCTGTGGTGCGCGTCTCCCCCAAGCCGGTGTCTGAGAGACGGTGGAGCCGGCCGTCGAAGATCTAGGTGGTGGTGCCACGTTTGACCAAGCTGGCGTCGTCGTGCGTGGTGCAGGATGGAGGCGCTCAGGTGCCGAGGGGCGTCGACTCCCCGGCCGCTCGAGGGATCCTTCTAGTCCAGTCAACGTGTGGAGGTGTGGCGGCGGGTTTCGCCAGCGTAGCGTGCTGCGCGACGAGGACGATGCTGGGGTCCTAGAGGACTTCGTTGTAATTTTATTTGTTTCAGGGATTTTCTATAAGTTTCTTGGTTAATGCAGTTTGATCCACTTCCGCAAAAAAGAAAAAAGAGAACTTCCTCTCAAAAAATAAACAAACCAGGAGATAGGAACGCGGGAGCGCAGATAGTAGTGACATTTGTTTTAAAATGTCCAGCTGCCGAGGAGCTGCCCCCCCCCCCCACCCCACACACCCCACCCCCCAACTTCCACCGCCTCTTCCTCCCTTCCTCTTCCTCTCTGCTCCACATTGTATTCCCTCTCTGGTCCATCACTACTAGAAAAGCGATACGTGGCGCACTGAAAGGCCTTACGTGGCGCACTAGCAGATGCCACGGCCTCATGCTGACTATCTCGTAGTCGTGGCGCCTTGCATGGTGCGCCACGGTTGTGTCGAATAGGCGTGGCGCACTGATAGTCGCCATGAAGGCCTTTTTTCACGGATGTGTTTTTCAAAAAACAAAAAAATGCAAAAAAACACCCTCGTTTTGAATTACAAAAGCAATCAGGTCCGTGCATCTCCGCCGCAGTCGTGTCACCTCGCCGGAGCATGGCCGTGGCAGGGAGGTGCGGGAGGCCGTTGGAGAAAGGAAGGTAGGAAGAGAGGGAGGAAGGAAGAGATGGAGGAAGAGAGGGAGGAAGGGAGGGAGGAGGAAGAGAGGGAGGAAGGGAGGAAGGAAGAGATGGAGGAAGGGAGGGAGGAGGCCGCCGTCACTGCAAGGAGAGGAGGTGGTCGCCGTTGCGCCGCCGCCGCCGCGCCACCGTCAATGGAAGGAGAGGAGGAGGTCGTCGTCGCGCCGTCACTGCAAGGAGAGGAGAAGGGGAAGGAGGAGAAGGAGAAGGAAGAAGGAGAAGGAGAAGGAGAGGGAGAAGGAAGAAGGAAGAAGGAAGAAGGAGAAGGGAAAGGAAAAGGGAGAGGGAAAAGGGGGAGGGAGAAGTAGGTGAGTGGGGTGAGGATTCAAATTTTGAATCCTGCCCAAGCTTATCCGTGGCGCACTAGGTGGTGGTGCGCTACGGGTAAGTTTTCTCTTTTTTTTTCTGCAGGAAAAAATAGTCTTTTGACCATAACTTTTTACTCTTTTCGAATTTTGAAAATCTAAAAAATCGCTAAACGACCAAAGGTCGTTCTTGACGAATCTGAAAATCTCGTTCTCGTCATTTTGGTATATTATACGATTTTTTTCGACATCGTATGCAAAAGTTACGGCCATTTTACCGTGGCATGACTTTTTTTTGCAAAAAAAGTCAAAACTCATGTTTGTTAATTTTCCTAGAAACTATACCACATTATCTCCTAAATATGAAAGGATTTAATTTTTTGAAGTATTTATCATTTTCTTTTATTTTTTGCAAAGCCTAAAAAGGCGATCTAGGGGTGTGGGGTGGAGTTGGTGCAGGATAGTTAGGCATAGGGCACTAGGGCAAGGTGCCCTACTACTAAGTTTATACATCCGTGGCACACATGGCATAGTGCGCCACAAAACTTGACACAACCGTGGCGCCGCGTCATAGTCATACGTAACCTACAACCGTAACGCACCTACCCCATGTGCGCATACGTACGTGGCATGCGGTGACATTTGGCGCATCTATCTGCGGCATGTCTTGCGGTTGTTCTAGTTACTAGTAGGCACTACCCACAGGTGAGCCACGCCTATTTTACCCGTGGGGCACTTTAATCATGTGAGCCACGGATGTGCGGATTACCTAAAGCCCTTTTCCTAGTAGTGCATACAGAATTAGGAAGAAGAGGTGGGGAATTAGATGAATTTGCGGTGAGGAGAAAAGGGGATTTTTTTCCTCTGATCTTTGCGACAAGGAAGACGAGGAAAGAAGGATACCGGGCCGGTCGAGTTTTCTACGATAATATGAGCCTTACTTCTTGTTTACAGGCATCGAACATTTTCATGAACGCTGTGAGTCCGGTGCCTGAAATATTTCTTAAGGCATCGACTGACAAACTGGCCCGCTTTTCAGTATTTGAGCACCGGACACGTTGTGGAAGGCCTAAGTGAATGGCTTGGGGACGAGACGTCTCGCTTACTTCCGGGAAGGATATGCAGCATGGAGCAAAGGGATCATGGCACTGGCACTGAGCAGAGGAATAGAAACTGAATTCTGCGAAGAGATCAGTGGTTGGAACTTGGAAGGGCATGGGCGACCTGGTAGTTGAGGAGCTTGTTGAGAAGGACGTAAGCAGTGGGCTGGGCACATGGGTTGATTTCCGGGTGGGGGCGTTCGAGGTCGGCGAGGAGCTGGAGAGGGAGATACTGAGCTCGCTGCTCGACGAGGTGATCAGCGTCGTCTACCTGGGACGCCGTCAGCAATGCAAACTTGCATTTTGAGCCCGGTGTTGCATTGCGTTCTGATAATTTTGTTTCGTTACATGTTGTTTAGAATCAGTTATACCTTTCACCCAGAAATCAAATGCCATTGGCAAGGCGGCTTTGCTCCTCCTCGTAGTATGAAAGAACTGCAAATATACGTCAGATCGAAATTACACGTGTCACGAGCAATTCCGTAACTATTTATTTGACAATTTCTACCTGGTCCTACTTATGATACTTTGATGTAAAACTTACCTATACCTGCAGCAACGATCCAGCCAGCAGATTTAACGGTGAGGCAATGTTGCGCCTCGCACGTTGCAGAGTAATGGACCTGGAAGCTGTAAGCGCCAACATAACGTGACCTTCATAAATCCCAACGTTGCATTGCATTACTACACGATCAGATCAGATCAGATCAGATCTTACATGGGCGTGCCGACATGTCAAGGTATGCATACTGATATGCTAGAAGCCATGCAATGCACGACTGGACCATCTAAAAGTGACTGCTGCATTATTTGTTAGGCGCGTCCATGCAATCATCGTATCAAAGGGATCCGATGCCGTGGTGTCTCATTCTCGTGTGGTCAATTTAGACGTTTTTTTAAAAGGAGACAAAAGATTTGCCTCATATATTAAATAAGGAGAGTCTAGGAAAAAGAGTGTCCAAAATATAAAAGGGGTTACTCTCCTAAAATACAACACACAAGAATTTGGCACCCGCGGTGATCCAAAGCTTTGCGTCTTCTTTGATGGCGCATACTTCTTTTGAAAGACTCTCGTATTTCTCTCTTTCCAAATCGTTCAAGTAACAAACATTGTAATGGAAGCCATGGCTTTACGGTTGGAAGTGGCTTTGCAAGACATTATCATCCATCAATCTTGAATGGATAGCTCTGGCGTCCACAAGTGAGTTTGAATGTTTGGGATCCTGAGCCAATCATTAACTAAACCCCAAGTTCTCTTGGTGAACCGGCATTGGAAAAAAATAGGACACCGTCTCTTGAGTTTGCTTACAAACCGAAAAAAGCCCATAATTTGTCCATCTTTTTTTTCCAAGACGGTCCGCCGTCCAAAGCCTATTTTGGATACACTACTAGAAAAACCATCTTCGGTTCGATGTGAAGAAGGCCAGCAGTCCCGGCCTGGCACATCCCGCGACTAGTGGGAGCACTAGTCCTGGGCCATGAGGCTTCTAACGGCTAGAAACGACTGTAATCACTAGTCCCGGGCCGGACCAGGTCATTAGTCCCGGTCCGGGACTAATGACCTGGAGCAGGCCAGCTGGTCTTTTCGTGTACTATTAGTCCCGGGTCGTATAACGACCCGGGTCTAGTTGTCCACCACTATATATTCTACTTCTTGTCATGCTGCCCTAAAGCATATGGTGGCCATTTTTCTCAAAGAAGCAAGAGAGTTCATGCCATTTTTTCTCAAGATTTGTCAAGATTTAGTTTGCAACACCTAAATCTAAAGCTTTAAAAGGTTAGAACTTCATTCTTTCATCTCTTATTGCTACTTTAGCTCTATAATGCTCTAGAAGTATAGAGATATGGATCAATGTATACATGCTCTAGAAGTAGCTAGAAGGATTTTGATATATATGTGTAACAAATTTTGATTAGGCACATAGTTACTGAAAATTGAAATGTGTAATTTAGAGTTTCAGAGCTTAGAACGGAATGAGGTTTTCACTGATAGAACAATAATAAAAAACTCCACATTTATCATGTTGATTGTTTTCTCCAATTCACAAACTGGTGCATGTAAATTTTTCAAAATTCAAAATTAATGCTCTAGAAGCTCTCAATATAACTTGTAATAATTTTATCATGTTGTGTAATGGTTTTTGATACACTTTTACTATAATGCAGATGGTCCGGGAATGGATGTACAGATCTTGACCCTGACGGCGAGTTCATTAATGGCGTGCATAAATTCATCTGTGTTGCTGATACAAACAAGTGCAATGGTTTTGTATTATGTCCATGTAATGGATGTAGGAATCAGAAGGATTACCCTGACTCAAAATCCCTTCACAGCCACCTGTTGAAGTCCGGCTTCATGCCCAGTTATAATTGTTGGACCAAGCACGGAGAGCGAGGGGTTATAATGGAAGACAATGAAGAAGAGGAGGATAATAACTATCATGGTTTCCCTGAGTACAGAGATACTTCCATGGGGGATGCTGAAGGGGAGGATGAAGAAGAGACACATGATGAACCCCGTGATGATCTTGGTCGGACCATTGCCAATGCACGAAGAGATTGTGAAACTAAAAAGGATAGGCAGAAGTTCAATCACATGTTAAAGGATCACAAAAAGTTGTTGTACCCAAATTGCGAAAATGGTCTGAAAAAGCTGGGCAGCACACTGGAATTGCTGCGATGGAAGGCTGAGTGTGCTATACCTGACTCCTCATTTGAAAAGTTGCTGAAAATGATGAAGAATATGCTTCCAAAAGATAACGTATTGCCCTTGATGCGTCTGAAGCAAAGAAGGTTATACGCCCTCTAGCTTTAGAGGTTCGGAAGATACATGCATGCCCTAATGGCGCATCCTCTACCGCGTGAGGAGTATGAGAATTTGGATGCATGCCCGCTATGCACTTTACTTGGTATAAGATTAGACGAGATGACCACAGCGTTGAGGCGAGCCCCGGAAGAGGTTTCTGCCAAGGTGATGTGGTATGCTCCTATAATACCACGGTTGAAACGCTTATTCGAAACAAATAGCACGCCAAGTTGTTGCGATGGCATAAAGAGAGCATAAGTCGACGGGATGTTGAGACACCCCGATGGGTCGCAATGGAGAAAAATCGATAAAAGTACCCGGACTTTGCGGATGACGCAAGGAGTTTAAGGTTTGGTCTAAATCAGATGGCATGAGTCCCTTTGGGGAGCGAGCTCCGATCACACGGCCTGCTGTGACTCTATGCATCTATAACCTTCCTCCTTGGTTGTGCATGAAGCGGAAGTTCATTATGATGCCGGTGTTGATCCAAGGTCCAAAGCAACCCGGCAACGACATTGATGTGTACCTAAGACCATTAGTGGAAGAACTTTTACAGTTGTGGCACGAACCCGGGTTACGCGTGTGGGATGAGCACAAGCAGGAAGAATTTAACCTCCGAGCATTGCTTTTCGTAACAATCAATGATTGGCCTGCTCTTAGTAACCTTTCAGGGCAGTCAAACAACGGATACAATGCATGCACACACTGTTTAGATGAGACTGAAAGTATATATTTGGAACATTGTAAGAAGAATGTATACAATGAGCATCATCAATTTATTTTCGCCAAGCATCCTTAAGAAAGAAAGGAAAGCATTTCAACGGTCTGGCATGTCACCAGACGAAGCCTAAGGAGCGTACTGGTGCTGATATATTTGATATGGTCAAAGATTTGGATCAAATGGTAACCTTTGGAAAGGGTCCTGGCGAAAAATCTATTCCGAAGGACGCTGAAGGACACGCACCCATGTGGAAGAAGAAATCTATATTTTGGGAGCTACCATATTGGAAATTTTTAGAGGTCCGCTTTGCAATCTATGTGATGCATGTGACGAAGAATCTTTGTGTGAACCTGCTAGGCTTCTTGGGCGTGTCTGGGAAGACAAAAGATACACCGGAAGCACGAAAGGACCATCAACATATGAAAGACCCAGATGGCATGCATCCAGAATGGTTTCAAGGTCATGCCAGCTACGCTCTTACCAAACAAGAGAAGGAAATATTTTTTGAATGCATAAGCAGTATTAAGGTCCCGTCTGGCTTCTCGTCGAATATAAAGGGAATAATAAATATGGCAGAATTTTTTTCCAAAATCTAAAGTCTCATGACTGCCACGTGATTATGACGCAAATTCTTCCAATTGCATTGAGGGGGCTTCTACCAGATAATGTTCGAGTACCCATTGTGAAGCTATGTGCATTTATCAATGCAATCTCTCAGAAGATAATCAATCCTGAAGATCTACCACGGTTACGGAATGATGTCGTCCAATGTATTGTCAGTTTTGAGTTGGTGTTCCCACCATCCTTCTTCAATATTATGACACACCTGCTGGTTCACCTAGTCGAAGAGATTTCCATTCTCGGTCCTGTATTTCTACACAATATGTTTCCCTTTGAGAGGTTCATGGGAATCTTAAAGAAATATGTTCATAACCGTGCTAGGCCAGAAGGAAGCATCTCCAAGGGCTATGGAACAGAGGAGGTCATTGAATTTTGTGTTGACTTCGTTCCTGACCTTAGGCCGATTGGTCTTCCTCAATCACGGTATGAGGGGAGACTGAGTGAAAAGGGTACTCTAGGAAGGAAATCAATAATATGTAGGGACGAACATTCTTACACCGAAGCACATTACACCATTATACATAATTCTATCTTGGCAGCCCCATATATCGAGGAACACAAGAAAATCTTACGCTTCAACAACCCTGGAAAGCATGACTCTTGGATTAGAGATGAACACATGAAGAGTTTCGGCGGTTGGTTGCAACATCTCATAAAAAAGAACACTCTTGGAGATCAGCTATACTTGTTGTCTAGGTCACCATCTTCGACTCTATCGACTTTCCAAGGGTACGAGATAAATGGGTATACATTTTACACGGTAGCCCAAGATAAAAAAGAGCACCAACCAAAACAGTGGTGTCCACTTTGATGCAACAGACAACAATGGGTCAAAGGCCACATATTATGGCTACATAGAGGTGATATGGGAACTTGATTATGTACCTACTTTTAAGGTCCCCTTGTTTCGGTGCAAATGGGTCAAGCTGACATGAGGAGGGGTTGAGGTAGACAAGAAATACGGAATGACATCGTTGGATCTCAACAATCTTGGGTACTTAGACGAACCATTCATCCTAGCCAATGATGTGGCTCAGGTTTTTTATGTGAAGTACATGTCTACCAAACCTAGAAAAAGAAAAAATAAGAAAAAGAATACATCAGACGATGAGCCAAAGCGCCACATAGGTCTTTCGGGAAAAAGAAACATCGTGGGAGTGGACGAGAAGACAGATATGTCAGAAGATTGTGATAAGTTTCATGAAATTCCGCCCTTCGCGGTGAAGGATGACCCAAGCATCATGTTAATGAATGAAGATGCTCCTTGGATACGGCGGGATCAGAAAGGAACACACGCAAAGAAATGATGTGTAATAATTGTAACATTTTATGAGTGAAGATGCTCCATGTGTCCATTTTTATAGTGTTGTCTGCAAACAATCTTGAGTGACCAGTTTCCTGGAGATGCCTCTATGACCAGATTCATACTTACCATTAAGATCTATTCTCCAAATGCGTGAGGTCACATATTAGGGAGTGCCTCTATGACCAGTTTCTTGGAGATGCCGGAGGACTGGGCTCCGACGGCATCTCCCTAAAACTGGCCATAGTGGTGTCCATGCTCTCGAAAACCATCTTGCAGCTTGTAACTTCTCTAACTAGATCAATAAGCCTAGGAGCTAACTAATTTCACATATTAGGGAGTGCCTCTATGACCAGTTTCTTTGAGATGCCGGAGGACTGGGCTCCGGCGGCATCTCCCTGAAACTGGCCGTAGTGGTGTCCCTGCTCTCGAAAACCATCTTGGAGATGCCTCAAAGTGGCTGGAGGACTGGACTCACAAGGATGCCTATTTATCGCAATCCCTTTAGTCCCGGATGGTGTCACCAACCGGGACTAAAGATGAACCCTCTCTTTATAGGCATTTCCCTCTATTTATAGGCTGCTCGATCCAGCATGCTCTATTTATAGGTCTTTTCCTCTAAATACAACATCTTCATATTTAGGTAACACTCAAGACATTTATTAATATTAAAAACCGGGACTAGCTAACACTCAGGACTAAAGCCGCCCCCTTTAGTCATAATCTTGCCTAGTCCTATAGTACGCAGCTTCAGGGTCTTCTTCTTCATCGTCATCATCATCGTCATCGTCACCTGCCACTCCGGGGATCCTTAGCCCAGCCATGGCATATACCAGGGGCCATTCCGGCCTCGGATTCACGGCGGGGGGTCTCTGAAGACGATGCTTCTCTTGGCGGGGTGGGGCCTTTTTGTGGCTCTGTGGCGGGTGGACTTGTGGGCACCACAGGCGAGGATGGTCTCCCCCGGCGATGTAGCGCATCACTCCGATGATAGTACGGTTTGCCCACCACAGACGATGGCCGGATTCGTTGTGGTTCATCGGGGGCGGGCCATCACCCTCGTACCTGGCGAGCTCCCTTTCCCGCCTATTAGCGAAGAAGGCATTCCAGGTGTCGTAGTTGTCGGGATCCCACTAGGGATCCATCCGCTGCTCCGGCGTGAGCTCGTGGTAGAAGTGGTTCGTGATGGCCGCCTGGCATGCGGAACCTTGAGGGACAGGAGGCATAGGAACCCTCGGTAGCCGACATCTAGCCGTGGTGCGGTAGCCAGCGGACAAGGGTAGTTGGAGGCGCACAACGCCTCGGTCTCCTCGAGGGTCAGAATGGCCCAGTAGGCGTTGTCCATTGTTCTAAGAGAGGAAGGTGTGGATGTGTGGATAGCCATGGCGCTATCGCCCTAGATATAGAGGGAAAGGGCGGGAAAACTTGGCGTGAAGCTTTGGAAAATGGCAGGAAATATCTGTAGTACCGGTTAGTGACTACAACCGGTACTAAAAGCTCTCGTAGAAAGGAAAGGGCGGGAAAACTTGGCGGGAAGCGGTGGGAAATGGCGGGAAATATCTTTAGTCCCGGTTTGTGACTACAACCGGGACTAAATGGATATTATATTAAGATTCTTTATATTTTTCTGATAATAATAGACATATTATTTGTTTTATTTGGATTTTTACAATAAAAGATATGATTTTCCAATATTTTATATTTGATTTGAATTAAAAAAAGAAATTTACAAATGAAATAATTTATAAATGATGCAAACAGATAAATGGATATTATATTAAGATTCTTTATTTTTTCTGATAATAATAGACATATTATTTGTTTTATTTGGATTTTTACAATAAAAGATATGATTTTCCAAATTTTTATATTTGATTTAAATTAAAAAAGAAATTTACAAATGAAATAATTTATAAATGATGAAAACAGATAAATGGATATTATATTAAGATTCTTTATTTTTTTCTAATAATAATAGACATATTATTTGTTTTATTTGGATTTTTACAATAAAAGATATGATTTTCTAAAGTTTTATATTTGATTTGAATTAAAAAAGAAATTTACAAATGAAATAATTTATAAATGGTGCAACATATAAATGGATATTATATTAAGATTCTTTATTTTTTTCTGATAATAATAGATATATTATTTGTTTTATTTGGATTTTTACAATAAAAGATATAATTTTCCAAAGTTTTATATTTGATTTGAATTAAATAAATTACAAATTAAATAATTTATAAATGATGCAAACAGATAAATGGATATTATATTAAGATTCTTTATATTTTTCTGATAATAATAGACATATTATTTGTTTTATTTGGATTTTTACAATAAAAGATATGATTTTCCAAAGTTTTATATTTGATTTGAATTAAAAAAAGAAAATTTACAAAAAGTAAACTAGTCGCGGGTCTTGGCTGGACCCGCGGCTAGAGGGTGCATGCGCGCGCGAAAACCAAGCGGCTGAAAAAACACATTAGTCCCGGGTCGTGACTAAAGGGGTGGGGGTACAAGTAACCTGCGCCCGCCCCTGGCCTCCCCCACCCAGCACTTGGCGAAATCAACAAGGAGACGAACAGACGACGGCGAGAGCTCGATCGACGCAGGGGAGGTGCTGCCGGATTCCACCGTGCCGCCGCCCTTGTCTCCGGGCCGCCGTCTTATCACACGTCTTTGTCATGTGACATGCAGCTGTGCCGCCCATAGCCTTGCCGCCCTTCTCGCCGCCATATGTGTGTTTTTAGGAATTTTTAGTTTCTTTTTTTAGTATATCTTACCATTTTTAGTATCTTAGCATTTAGTTTCTTTTTTAAGGAATATATAATTGTTTATATAATTGTTTTTAGTTGTTTTAGATTATATAATTGTTTTTAGTTTCTTTTTTTAGGAATATATAGTTGTTTATATAATTGTTTTTAGTTTCTTTTTCTAGGAATATATAATTGTTTATATAATTGTTTTTTGTTGTTTTAGGAATATATAATTGTTTATATAATTATTTTTAGTTGTTTTTAGGAATATATAATTGTTTTTAGTTGTTTTTAGGAATATATAATTATTTTTAGTTGTTTTGGTGGAAAACAGGGCTCTAGTTCCGGTCATAGCAGGATCTAGTCCGGTTTTGGGCAGGATCTAAAACGGGACTAGAGGCCCCCTCTAGTCCCGGCTACCTAACGATCATGATAACAACCACGTGGTTTTTTCAGCGCCGCGGGGGGCGGAAACCCTCTAGTCCCGGGTTGTAACACCACCCGGGACTAAAAGGTTTTCTGCAGTGAAAACACCACATTTCTTCCATGGCCGAGATTGTGTATTCCTTTTTTGCCATTTTGTTTCTTTTTTGTTTTGTGTTTCACTATAACAAACATATATTTCAGTATACATATTATACGCTACTACATACACACTACACGTCGATGCATTTATATAATTAATCGATCTCTTGCAAGCATACATATAATCAATCATATCAAAAGGAAGAAATGTTTTGAAATTACATGGTCATTGATGAATATATATATCATATGAGCTACATGGAGATGACTAAGACAAATCGAGTTCCACGTCATCCGCATAATGCTCTCCATGTACATCAAGGACTTCCTTCATCATAAATCCCGACTCCTCTTGAATTGCTCGTATGTGTTGGTGCGCTCTAGTTTCTCTCGAAAATTATAAATATAATGTGAGTCAAATTTCCGCTCCTTTGTCAACTCGCGGATGTACTACATGACGTAGTATCCACATAAATGAGTTACCGGTGGCTCAGTAAACTCTTCGCCATTTTATAAGTTAGCTCCTCTTTGAATGGACTGGTATTTTCATGCGAACCGTGTCCAACACCTGCTCGGCAAACAAAATGAACAAAGAAGTTATTAGTTACTTGATATCAGAAAATGAATGAAAGAGGACGATATAATGCGATAATGATTGAAATTACTTATGGAGCATTGATTTCATGTCGCTCCACTGCTCTTGGTCTCAACTTAATGAGTCGTGGACTTCAACTAGGGAGTTATCAACTTGAATGTTTAGCAAGATATAGTGGAATCTACGGACATTTACATAAGCATACATGCATAGCTCATCCAGTAAGAAAAAATAAAGTGTGTACAAGATATAAACACTCACTTGAAGTTGTAAGAAAATAGTATTTCCTTAACAAAATTATGCTCGGTTAAGAACCTGGACAGGTCTTCCTCCACGTCTTTGGAGTGATTCTTTAACGTATATTCATTAATGATATATGGATCAATGAACCCAACGTCGTATCTTCTAACTCTTTTGCATTCAAGCATCTTCATTCTGCGGAATATAATATCATCATACAAAAGGATATATAGTTAGGATAATATATTAAATACAATCAACGAGCTAAAGCTACAAACTTAATTATAGAAATAAATAACTTACAGACAGTAGCAACCAATGATAGATTTGTCGAGGGCGCGCTGGTTGTATAACTGAAACAGTTTGGTCATTTGAACCTATATCATGTATGGTTTGAAGTGATGCTCCTTTCTAACGTCCACCGGAAACCAATCTTTATGATGCTTTTTTTCTGCTTGCGACATGTACCATTCATGCAGATTTCGCATATGTGTGGATAGACCTTGCCAGCTCCTCATTCTTGACTAGAGGCTGCCCTTGGACATCTTGTCGTACTATCGACCTTGGCGTATCTTCATAGCCTAAATATTGACCAAGAGACATATTTGCTTCGTTAGCAAGTGCTTTGGCTGCGATGATGATTCCCATAAGTGCGGCATTATTACGGGCTCTAGGGTCCATTATTTGCATGTCCATATCCATTTCAGCTCAAGGCCTTGTCGAGGTCTGAAATGACTTTGAGCGGGCGACCGATTGATTCTTCGTGCTCGAGCTGGGCAACTTGCTTCCGCTTTTTGCACTTGTGATTTTTTTTCTTGTGCTTGCTTAATAATCTCCCGGTCATAGTCTGATTCCAGATTCATCGATATCTGGGATGGTTGCTCAAGAAAGGACTTAGCCCACTTTTTGGTTTTTTCGTTATATACCGGCTTTGGCTCAGGATTTTTGGGTGCAAAATGCGCCTTAACTTGGGCAGCCACATTCGCGTTAGTTTCCTCATCGGTCTTGTCATAAGGTCTCTTTGGAAGAGCCGGCGGGATATCGACTATCTTCAGCGTTTGACCTTTCTTCGATGTGGGGCGCGGGGGACCGTCGAACTTCCGTTTCTTCGACGAGGTAGTAGTATTGCACGGAGGCAGAGGCGGAGATCGAGTTGATGTACTCCTGCTGCGGCGATCGTCAGCGGGGCAGGGTGGACTTAGAGGTTGGCGATAATCAGTTTGGGGTGGACTTGGAGGTTGGCGATAATCGGGTTGGGGTGGACTTGGAGGTTTACGATATTCGATGCGGGGTGGATTTGGATTCCTTAGAGTCGGTGGCCTTGGCGCCGAGCCTGGAAACTTGATGTACTTCTTATTCCATAGAATGATGTTGCGCTTGACATCTCCTAGTTTCGTAAGGCCTTCAGGCATAGCGATTTCAATCTCTAGGTCCGCAAAATCCTCCACTATGTCATCCACCGTGACGCGAGCACAGCCTGGTGGAATCGGAAGTGAATGGTGGAGTGCTCCAGGTAGACAAGGTAAAGCAGTGCCGATCGCCACCTTGAAGTACAGGTTGTTCATTGGCTGATGTAGCTCACATTGTGCCATCTCTCTGACATCATCCACGGGGTAGTGAGGAGTCGGTGCATCATCCAAAGGTGCTTGATCATCGACGGACCTCCGTGGAAGCCACGCTGCTTCTCCGTTGGCTAAGATCCAATGCAGGATCATCAGACCGCGGGTGAGTTGACGACGGCGGCCTTTGGCTAATTTCATGCATGAGGTTCTTCAGATCAGCTAGGTCCTGCTCTACCCTGGAGATCTGGTATGCCTCCCGGTCCTTCTTTCTCTGACGGCTTCTGTAACTGGCATCGTACTGAGGAAACCCTTTCTTCCACGAGACACCGGCGCCTTTGCCTCGTGTTCGTCCTTCCTTTTCAGGATTCCCTAGGGCGCGTTTCAGCTCGTCGCTCTCTCTCTCGGGACGGAACAATCCCAATTGAGCATCATTCATTGCTTGAATAAGGTCTTGGGAGGGTTTTAGAATTTTATCATGAAATAATGTCTTCCCTGTTTCTAGGTCCAAGGATCCCCCGTGCATTACCACGGTGTTTTGACCTCTCGGGCCATCCATACATGCATTGGAGTGACGCCTCTAGCCCTCATATCCTTCTCCATAGTTTCCCACTTAGGGATGGCACTCTTGTAGCCACCTGTCCCCATTTTATGATGGTATTTCTTGTTGGCAGCATTTTACGCGTTCTTTTCCGACTTTGCCTTTGCTTTATCAGATTGCTTGTACTGTACAAAATCGGGTCACTGTTCTCTTTACTTATCGTTTACTCCTTTGAAGTCTGGAGTTTTCTTTTTTGCGACATATTTCGCGTATAATTTCCGGTACAGTTCGGCCATCTTGCTTAGTGCCCACTCCTTGACTTTCGCTCTATTTTCAAGCCCACCCGGCCTTGGGGTAATACCATCTACCTCAAATTCCTCATACTCTGGAGGTAGTATGAAATGCGCTATGAGCTTTTGCCAAAGGTCATCTTTGGCATCATCGGTGACATAGCTATTGGATTCTTCACCGGCTTTCTTTGACTTATTCCATTCTTGGATGGTGATCGGCAGGTTGTCCCTAACAAGCACCCCGCATTGATTTATAAACATCCCCCGTTGCTTCTCTAGAGCAATCGGTTCACCATCATCATCTATTTCTTCGATGGTGAACCTCTGATTACCATCAAAAAAATTGTTCGGCCCTCGTTTCGTTCGAGCTATCGATTGCTTCGATCCGGTGGGCTAAAAGAAGAAGATAGAGTGATTAATATATATCTAGATCAGTTAATGAATAGAGGTAACACGAGACTTTAAAAATATATATATATATATATATATATGTACCTCGCCGGGTCCTGTCGAGGGGCCATCATTATTGTTGTTATTTGTTTGCCATTCGTCCATCTGGTCTTCCCCTTGGTACATTAGGTTTTCCTCTAGTCCATCACCGGATGGATTCAGATACGAGGATATCTCTTCCTCGAGCAAAATATCTTCGGCGCCGGTAGTAATATTAAGAGGAATTTCACCTCTTATCATGCCCTGAAGAAAACCTTCACCGATGCGACCAGGATATTCGGATGGATCCATGACTTAATTATCTATAACAAAAAAAGAGTTAAACAGGTTAGAAAAAACAATAATCCTAATAACTAAAACAATATAATCCTAATTATAATAACTTAAACAAAAAAATAACCCTAATCCTAATTCTAATCTTAATAAATAAAACACAAATACTAACATTTCCTAAACATTTATACAAAACCTAAATACTAACATTTCCTAACATTTATATTACACTAATCAAAACCTAAATACAAAATCTAACTATAAAATTAAATAATTAACCACCTCCGGTGAGGTGGTGCGGCGCGACGCGGCACGGCGGTATTATTTCCCCTTTAGAGTTGGTCAAGTATTGTTTGTCGATCTTCGATGGTGTTATCCTCGGGCTTCGATCTCGATCTCGATACGTATTCTACCGAGAAGAACCAAACACCAGAAAAAATAAAGTGGAAACAATCAACACATGGCATCGATGCAATGCTCAAGGAAGTATGATGATATGACAAGTTGAATTGCATTGAGTTGAAACCCTAAAACATTCGCGGCAAATTAATCGGGGTTCCGAGGGGTGAAAACCCTAACTCGGGAAAACTCCGGAACATATGAGAGGGGTGCATTTGTTCTTCTAATTAAACTCGTCATGAAAGTTGATTAATAATGCATGATTATATAGATAGCTAGGTTTCAATTTTCTGAACATTTTGATATATTATTTGTATTTTTCTGACTTATAAATTAAAAGTTATTGAATTTACAATATTTAATCAAATTCTAGAATTATTAAAAAGGGTTATTTCATCATTATGACATCGTGAGGGGTTAAACTTTTGCACCGCCATCGAGCCTAGCCACTATAGTGACCGGTGGTCTTGCACCTCAAGATGCCACGCAAGCAAGAGGGACCGGGGGGCCTGGTTGATTATTTTCACCGAGGCAGTTGACGGCGGCGCGGGACGGCGATTGACGGCGAACTGGGAAGCGTGAAGGGGGCGGTTCAAACGAGCTCACCAAGAGGGTCCTAACCCTAGTGGCGCCGCTAGCGGGAGGTCATCAGAGCGACGGCGGCGATGACGGACAACGGCGTCGGCGGCAGGTGTTTGACAGGGAGGCAAGCCAGAGGAAGAGGAAGGAAGCAGGAGGGTGCCTGAGAACGGGAGGCTCACCACTGTTGGAGGGAAGAGGTCAGCGAGGCCGAGGGAGGTCGAGGGTGGCCGGAATCGGCGACGGACGCGACGGCACGAGACGGGGAAGGAGCGGACGGGGAGCTCGACTAGGGGCGCGGGCCTTCGATTCCTTCGGTGAGGCTCTGCGGTACGGAGACGAGGTCGGCGGCGGCGCGGGAATCGGACGGCCGGCGGCAGCACCTCCCCTGTGTTCTCTGCGTCGATGGCGCCTGCTCGTCTTCGTATTCGTCGCGTGCTAAGTGCTGGCTCGGCGCGCCAGGGGCAAGCGCACGTATATATAGGGACCCCCTTTAGTCTCGGGCTAAGCCACCTCCCGCGACTAAAGGGTCTTTAGTCACGGGTCGTGGCTTTACCCGCGACTAAAGACCCCCCCTTTAGTCGCGGGTTAAGCCACGGCCCGGGACTAAAGGGTTTTTTCGGCCGCTTCATTTTCGGGCGCGCAGGCAGCCTTTAGTCCCGGGTCTAGCCACAACCCGCGACTAATTGTTTTTTTTTAATTTTCTTTTTTTAATTCAAAACTAATATAAAAACTTCAGAAAATCATATTTTTTATTGTAATAATCCAAATAAAACAAATAATATGTCTATTATTATCAAAAAATATAAAAAATCTTAATATAATATCCATTTATCTATTTGCATCATTTATAAATTATTTCATTTGTAAATTTTCTTTTTTTAATTCAAAGATAATATAAAAACTTTGGAAAAATATATCTTCTATTGTAATAATCCAAATAAAACAAATAATATGTCTATTATTATCATAAAAATATAAAGAATCTTAATATAATATCCATTTATCTGTTTCAATCATTTATAAAAGATTCATTTGTAAATTTTCTTTTTTTAATTCAAAACTAATATTTTTTAAAAAAAATCATATCTTTTATTGTAATAATCCAAATAAAACAAATAATATGTCTATTATTATCAGAAAAATATAAAAAATCTTAATATTATATCCATTTATCTGTTTGCATCATTTATAAATTATTTCATTTGTAAATTTTCTTTTTTTAATTCAAAGCTAATATAAAAACTTTGGAAAATCATATCTTTTATTGTAATAATCCAAATAAAACAAATAATATGTCTATTATTATCATAAAAATATAAAGAATCTTAATATAATATCAATTTATCTGTTTGCATCATTTATAAAAAAATTCATTTGTAAATTTACTTTTTTTAATTCAAAACTATTATAATTTTTTTTGAAAATCATATCTTTTATTGTAATAATCCAAATAAAACAAATAATATGTCTATTATTATCAGAAAAATATAAAGAATCTTAATATAATATCCATTTATCTGTTTGCATCATTTATAATTTTTTCATTTGTAAATTTTCCTTTTTTAATTCAAAACTAATATAAAAACTTTGGAAAATCATATCTTTTATTGTAATAATCCAAATAAAACAAATAATATGTGTATTATTATCATAAATATATAAAGAATCTTAATATAATATCCATTTATCTGTTTGCATCATTTATAAATTATTTCATTTGTAAATTTTATTTTTTTAATTCAAAACTAATATAAAACTTTGGAAAATCATATCTTTTATTGTAATAATCCAAATAATCCAAATAATATGTCTATTATTATCAGAAAAATATAAAGAATCTTAATGTAATATCCATTTATCTGTTTGCATCATTTATAAATTATTTCATTTGTAAATTTTCTTTTTTTAATTCAAAACTAATATAAAAACTTTGGAAAATCATATCTTTTATTGTAATAATCCAAATAACACAAATAATATGTCTATTATTATCAGAAAATATAAAGAATCTTAATATAATATCCATTTATCTGTTTGCATCATTTATAAATTATTTCATTTGTAAATTTTCTTTTTTTAATTCAAAACTAATATAAAAACTTTGGAAAATCATATCTTTTATTGTAATAATCCAAATAACACAAATAATATGTCTATTATTATCAGAAAAATATAAAGAATCTTAATATAATATCCATTTAGTCCCGATTGTAGTCACAAACTGGGACTAAAGATATTTTCCGCCATTTCCCACCGCTTCCCGCCAAGTTTTCCCGCCCTTTCCTTTCTACGAGAGCTTTTAGTCCCGGATGTAGTCACTAACCGGGACTAAAGATATTTCCCGCCATTTCCCAAAGCTTCACGCCAAGTTTTCCCGCCCTTTCCCTCTATATTTAGGGTGATCGCGCCATGGCTATCCACACATCCACACCTTCCTCTCTTAGAACAATGGACAATGCCCTCTTGGGCCATTCGGCTCGAGGAGAGGCGCGGCGCCTCAACTACCCTTGTTCGTCGGGCACCGGCCGCCATTTGGATCTTTGGAGGGGTTCTGTCCCTCCATCCCTCAAGGTTCCAGACGCCCAAAGCGGCCATCACAAACCACTTCTACCACGAGCTCATGCCGGGCGTGAATGGATCCCAGTGGGATCCCGACAACCGCGACACAGGAATGCCTTCTTCGCTAATAGGCGGGAAAGGGGCTCGCCAGTACGAGGGTGATGGCCGCCACCGGTGAACCACAACGGCCGGGCCGTCGTCTGCGTGGTGGGCGAACCGTACTATCATCGAGTGATGCGCTACATCACCGGGGAGACCATCCTCATGCGGTGCCCACGAGTCCACCCGCCACAGAGCCACAAAAGGCCCACATCGGCTGGCGGTAGCGTCATCGTCTTCAGAGACCCTCCCCCGCCTCCGTGAATCAGGGTGGAATGGCCCCGGTATATGCCATGGATGGGCCGAGGATCCTCGGAGTGGCGTGTGATGGCGATGATGATGATGAGGAAGAAGACCCACAGGCTGCGTCTTATAGGACTAGGCATGATTATGACTAAAGGCGGCTTTAGTCGAGTGTTAGCTAGTCCCGGTTTGTCCGGTTTTAATATTAATAAATGTCTTGAGTGTTACCTAATAAATAGAGGAAATGCCTATATAAAGAGAGAGGTTCATCTTTAGTCCCGGTTGGAGAAACCAACCAACCGCGATCAAGGATTCTGTCGGGCGAGCAACACTAATAATAGGGGTGAGTGTTGACATTATGTCGTGCGGCTTGTACCTTGTCCCGGATGGTGTCACCAACCGGGACTAAACATGAGTCAGCACTAATAATAGGGGTGAGTGTCGACATTATGTCGTGAGTGTCGACATTATGCCGAGCTGCTTGTACTATAAATAGGCATCCTTGTGAGTCCAGTCCTCCAGCCAGTTTGAGGCATCTTCTAGATGGTTTTCGAGAGCAGGGACACCACTACGGCCAGTTTCAAGGAGATGCCGACGGAGCCCAGTCCTCCGGCATCTCCGAGAAACTGGTCATAGAGGCACTCCCTAATATGTGAAATTAATTAGCTCCCAGGCGTATTGATCTAGTTAGAGAAGTTACAAGCTGCAAGATGGTTTTCGAGAGCAGGGACACCACTACGGCCAGTTCGAGGAGATGCGTGAGCCCTCCTCCCATCTCCGAGAAACTAGACATAGAGGCACTCCCTAATATGTGACATCACGCGTTTGGAGATCAGATCTTAATGGTAAGTATGAATCGGTACTAAAGGCCCTCCTTTAGTCCCGGTCTAGCCACAAAACGGGACTAACACACTCAAGATTGTTTGCAGACAACACTATAAAAATGGACACATGCATGGAGCATCTTCACTCATAAAATGTTACAATTATTACATATCATTTCTTCGTGTGTTCCTTTCTGATCCGTCGTATCCATGGAGCATCTTCATTCATTAACATGATGCTTGGGTCATCCTTCACCGCTGAAGGGCGGAATTTCATGAAACTTATCACAATCTTCTGACATGTCTGTCTTGTCCTCCACTCCCACGATGTTTCTTTTTCCTGAAAGAACTATGTGGCGCTTTGGCTCATCGTCTGATGTATTATTTTTCTTATTTTTTCTTTTCTAGGTTTGGTAGACATGTCCTTCACATAGAAAACCTGAGCCACATCATTGGCTAGGACGAATGGTTCGTCTAAGTACCCAAGATTGTTGAGATCCAACGATGTCATTCCGTATTTCTTGTCTACCTCAACCCCTCCTCCTGTCAGCTTGACCCATTTGCACCGAAACAAGGGGACCTTAAAAGTAGGTCCATAGTCAAGTTCCCATATCTCCTCTATGTAACCATAATATGTGGTCTTTGACCCATTGTTGTCTGTTGCATCAATGCGGACATCACTGTTTTGGTTGGTGCTCTTTTTATCCTGGGCTATCGTGTAAAATTTATACCCATTTATCTCGTACCCTTGGAAAGTCGATATAGTCGAAGATGGTGACCTAGACAACAAGTATAGTTGATCTCCAAGAATGTTGTTTTTTATGAGATGTTGCAACCAACCATCAAAACTCTTCATGTGTTCATCGCTAATCCAAGAGTCATGCTTTCCAGGGTTGTTGGAGCGTAAGATTTTCTTGTGTTCCTCGATATATGGGGCTGCCAAGATAGAATTCTATAGAATGGTGTAATGTGCTTCGGTGTAAGAATGTCCGTCGCTACATATTATTGATTTCCTTCCTAGAGTACCCTTTCCACTCAGGCTCCCCTCATACCGCGATTGAGGAAGACCAATCGGCTTAAGGTCAGGAACAAAGTCAACACAAAATTCAATGACCTCCTCTGTTCCATAGCCCTTGGAGATGCTTCCTTCTGGCCTAGCACGGTTACGAACATATTTCTTTAAGATTCCCATGAACCTCTCAAAGGGAAACATATTGTGTAGAAATACAGGACCGATAATGGAAATCTCTTCGACTAGGTGAACCAGCAGGTGCGTCATAATATTGAAGAAGGATGGTGGGAACACCAACTCAAAACTGACAAGACATTGGACCACATCATTCTGTAACATGGTAGATCTTCAGGATTGATTATCTTCTGAGAGATTGCATTGAGAAATGCACATATCTTCACAATGGGTACTCGAACATTATCTGGTAGAAGCCCCCTCAATGCAATCGGAAGCATTTGCGTCATAATCACGTGGCAGTCATGAGACTTTAGGTTTTGAAACTTTTTTTCTGCCATATTTATTATTCCCTTTATATTCGACGAGAAGCCAGACGGGACCTTAATACTTCTTAGGCATTCAAAAAATATTTCCTTCTCTTGTTTGGTAAGAGCGTAGCTGGCATGACCTTGAAACCATTCTGGATGCAGGCCATCTAGGTCTTTCATACGTTGATGGTCCTTTCGTGCTTCTGGTGTATATTTTGTCTTCCCGTACACGCCCAAGAAGCCTATCAGGTTCACGCAAAGATTCTTCGTCACATGCATCACATCGATTCCAGAGCGGACCTCTAAGAATTTCCAATATGGTAGCTCCCAAAATATAGATTTCTTCTTCCACATGGGTGCGTGCCCTTCAGCGTCTTTCGGAATAGATTTTCCTCCAGGACCCTTTCCAAAGAATTACCAGTTGATCCAAATCTTTGACCATATCAAATATATCAGCACCAGTACGCTCCTTAGGCTTCGTCTAGTGACATGCCAGACCGTTGAAATGCTTGCCTTTCTTTCTTAAGGATGGTTGGCCAAAAGAAATCGACGATGCTCATTGTATACATTCTTCTTACAATGTTCCAAATATATACTTTCAGTCTCATCTAAACAGTGTGTGCATGCATTGTATCCCTTTTTTGACTGTCCTGAAAGGTTACTAAGAGCAGGTCAATCATTGATTGTTACGAAAAGCAATGCTCGGAGGTTAAATTCTTCCTGCTTGTGCTCATCCCACACGCGTATCCTGGGTTCGTGCCACAACTGTAAAAGTTCTTCCACTAATGGCCTTAGGTAGACATCAATGTCGTTGCCAGATTGCTTCGGACCTTGGATCAACACTGGCATCATAATGAACTTCCGCTTCATGCACAACCAAGGAGGAAGGTTATAGATGCATAGAGTCACGGGCCAGGTGCTGTGACTAGATCTCTGCTCCCCAAAGGGATTCATGCCATCTGTACTTAGACCAAACCTTAAACTCCTTGCGTCATCTGCAAAGTCCGGGTACGTTCTATCAATTTTTCTCCATTGCGACCCATCAGCGGGGTGTCTCAACATCCCGTCTCACTTACGTTCCTCTTTATGCCATCGCAACAACTTGGCGTGCTCTTTGTTTTTGAATAAGCGTTTCAACCGTGGTATTATAGGAGCATACCACATCACCTTCGCAGGAACCCTCTTCCGGGGCGGCTCGCCCTCAACGTCACCAGGGTCATCTCGTCTATTCTTATGCCGAAGTGAAGTGTATACCGGGCATGCATCTAAATTCTCATACTCCTCACCGCGGTAGAGGATGCAGTCATTAGGGCATGCATGCATCTTCTGAACCTCTAAACCTAGAGGGCAGACAACTTTCTTTGCTTCGTACGTACTGGCGGGCAATACGTTATCTTTTGGAAGCATATTCTTCATCATTTTCAGTAACTTTTCAAATGAGGAGTCAGGTATAGCACACTCAGCCTTCCATCGCAGAAATTCCAGTGTGCTGCCTAGCTTTTCCAGACCATTTTCGCAATTTGGGTACAACAACTTTTTGTGATCCTCTAGCATGTGATTGAACTTCTTCCTATCCTTTTCAGTTTGACAATATCTTCGTGCATCGACAATGGTCCGACCAAGATCATCAGCGGGTTCATCATGTGTCTCTTCTTCATCCTCCCCTTCAGCATCCCCCATGGAAGTATCTCCGTACTCAGGGAAACCATGATAGTTGTCATCCTCCTCCTCTTCTTCATTGTCTTCCATTATAACCTCTCTCTCTCCATGCTTGGTCCAACAATTATAACTGGGCATGAAGCCGAACTTCAACAGGTGGCTGTGAAGGGTTTTTGAGTCAGAGTAATCCTTCTGATTCCTACATCCATTACATGGACAGAATACAAAACCATTGTGCTTGTTTGCATCAGCAATACGGATGAATTCATGCACGCCATTAATGAACTCGCCAGAGCATCGGTCAGTACCGTACATCCATTTCCGGACCATCTGCATTATAGTAAAAGTATATAAAAAACCATTACACAACATGATAAAATTATTACAAGTTATATTGAGAGCTTCTAGAGCATTAATTTTGAATTTTTAAAAATTTACATGCACCAATTTGTGAATTGTAGAAAACAATCAACATGATAAATGTGGAGTTTTTTATTATTGTTCTATCAGTGAAAACCTCATTCCATTCTAAGCTCTGAAACTCTAAAATTACACATTTCAATTTTCAGTAACTATGTGCCTAATCAAAATTTGTTATACATATATATCAAAATCCTTCTAGCTACTTCTAGAGCATGCATGCATTTGATACATATCTCTATACTTCTAGAGCATTATAGAGCTAAAGTAGCAATAAGAGATGAAAGAATGAAGTTCTAACCTTTTAAACCTTTGGATTTAGGTGTTGCAAACTAAATCTTGACAAATCTTGAGAAAAAAAATGGCATGAACTCTCTTGCTTCTTTGAGAAAAATGGCCACCATATGCTTTAGGGCAGCTGGCCAGGGAGCTGTATATATAGTGATGGACAATTAGTCCCGGGTCGTGACACGACCTGGAACTAATAGTCCCCGAAAAGAGCTATTGGCCCGCTCCATATTATTAGTCCCGGGCCGTATTACGGACCGGGACTAATGCTCTGGTCCGGCCCGGGACTAGTGACGTTGCTCTGATCGAACCGAAGGCCTGATTTCCAGTCGAACTAAAACATGACCGAAAATATAAAACACTATCTAAGGGTTTGCGTCGTCGGTGGTCGTCTTGACAGCCCTAGTCCTCGTCATCATTCGCAAGGTCGATGAAGACCAACGACCATGGACACGGTGCTGCCAGGTTGCCAGTGCCGCTTGGCTTCCAGGTTAGGCCACATTTTTTTATATGCATCATAATTGCCAATATCTAAGATAATATAAGAGGTACAAGTTAAGATTGAGAGTGATAATCTTCACCTCAACCAACCAAATATTTGTTATGATTTTATAATGCACAAAGGCAAACTTCCCGTCACTTAATGTTATGCTAATTACATGACCAACCATCTTAATAACCTATTTCTATCATCCCATTCATTTCTGCTCCGTAAATCATCATTTCACATATTACAAGTTTTAGAGTGGTTGACACTTTTAATAACCATCGATCCACCTTGATCTGACGGTGAAAAAATGGCAGCACAAACCTGGCGGCAACGGACAATACAAATAGTATGGGCAGGCACAAAAAAAAGATAGGACTAGTACTATAAAACCGATCCTAATTTCTAATTAGAGGTTGATCATTTGAGTGAACAGTCTATTTTTTATTTTTTTCCCACATAAAATAAATAGTAAATTAGATGAATTAGATCAATCGGTCGATCTATCTCTCGTTTGTTCTTATCCACCAAGCCCGGCGCCCTCCTCTGGATAGAAATCCTGCCACCAATAGATCCACCTATCGGATATAACAGTCACGGTTTTAATTGTAATGTGTGCTCAAATCAGAACTAGAGGCCACTTGTAATAAAATTGTTCATTGATAGATATTGATCAAGTGTATTAATCGACGATTAGAAAAAATCAGAGCCAGCGGCACCCAACAACACAAATAATGTCTCCCCAATCACTGTAAAACAGCTCTTCATATATACCGTTGGCGCACTACTATGCTGGTGCGCCGGTGGTAAGGGTGGGGCACGGTTGAGCCATGCCGCCCGACGCATCGCCTAGTGTGTTCGCTGTTGATAATGCTAGTCGCTTCGGCGCATGTCCTAAGTCGTTCGCTAGTAGTAAGTAGCACCGGTGCACCCCATTTTTTGTCCGCCAGCAGTAGTGTATGATTCTATATCCCTTTTCATAGTAGTGATATGTGTGGCAGCAATTTGCATGACCTTTACATGTGTCATTCCATCATTTCGCTCGAAAGCTATCAACCATTTTCACTACAATATACAACCAATTTAAGGTTTAAATTGGGGCAGAACTAGTGTTGGGGAAAACCAGGGTTGACCCATCCCAACCACTACCTTTGATTTTTTTTAATCATTTCAGGATAAAATTACATGGTCCTTTAGTGGTAGTTCAGGGAAACTACTTAAGTTTCCCTTAAACCTATCTTCTCCCCTTGTTCAAATAATGATATATTTTATTTATTAGCATGTTTAATATACATATTTTCCAAAAAAACATGTTGCAAGATAACTGTGTCGATTATATATACATCTTTCATACAACCTATATAAGATATTTGTATAACTTGAATTTTGCCAGTAAGCATCTTCATTGGACGTAAATGATTGTTATTCTATTTCGAATGACGGGTACTCGAGAAGAAAATTATCCCATTTTTTGCAGTTTGCACAGACAAAGACCATATATTAGAAGTTGGTAATTTAGGAAGCACATAATCGTGAGGCATACTTGAAGACTATATGCCCGAGGAGCAATAAAAAAGTGGTTATTATCTTATTCCTTATTTATGATAAATGTCTATTTTACATGATATAATTGTATTAATACGAAAACGTTAATACATGTGTGTTTAATGAACAAATATAAAGTTCCTAGTTATGCCTCTCTTATAAACTAGCTTGTTGATTAACAAGATGATCACAGGTTTCCTGATCATGGACATTAGATGTTGTTAATAACAAGGTGACAACATTGTTGGAATTATGTGATAAACATTCATCCGAAGTATAGCATTACGATCAAGATCATTGTATTTATATTGCTATAACATCATACGAAGTAATCTTAATCCTTAGACTATGAGATCATGTCAATCACTAACACCAGAATAGTATCTTGATAACATCAAACGTCACAACATAACAGGTTAACTATAAAGATGGGTTCAGTGCTACGAAGGTGTTATGTTGGGGCTCATGGATCAAGAGTGTAATTTGTCCATCCCAATGAAGGAGAGATATACCCTGGACCCTCTCGGTGATATCACATTAGTTAGCTTGCAAGCAAGTGATTTGATCACTATAATGTTATATCACGGTAACGAGATCAATCTAGATATGAAGATACCGATGATCGAATCTCGGACATGTAATATATCGCGAGACAAAGGGATTGAGTTACATGCATATAAGGTTCACACGATCATAGAAGTCATCGTTGAATGTGTGGGAGTCAGTACGGATCTCCAGGCCCCGCTGCTGATTATTGATCGGAGAGGGTCTCGATCATGTCTACATTATTCGCGAACCGTATGGTGACACACTTAAGGGATACCGACACCATTTGGAGCAAATAATATGTCAGAGAAAGAAAAAGGAAAGCACATGAATTTATTTTACTAGACACTGGAACGGTTTCAGTTGAAATTGCTGAAACTAGTTCTGCATGTGAAATTGAAATGTTGTAAGGGGTTTTATATAAATGTTTGTTAATTATAGTAATTAAAAAATTATGAATAAATAAATAAAAGAGTTTTATTTAATGAGAGCTTGCATTAAATTTGGTGGAAATTTAATGCATGTGAGTGGAGGCATTTTTATGGGAGTGGAGACTTTTAATTTTGAGTGGGAGCTCCACCCACATGAATATGGAAGAGGTGGGGGCAGCCACCATGGCAGGGCGCCATTCCCCTTGGGTGCCCCCTCTCCCTATAAAAGGTCTCACCTCTCCTCCTCTCATATTACACCTCCTCGTGAAGGATCTCTCTCCCCCTTTAGAATTTCTCCATGGTCTCGGATTAGCAAGATACATGTTCCCGGTGGATTTTTCTGGAAGGATTTGTTGCTTCCGCTGCTTCGCTAGAGCAAGGGCGCGGAGTTTGTCGAGGTACCCGAATGTGTGTGCAATCACGGATGCACCACTGCTTTGCGGTGCTAGACTAGATGGTGTTGGACCTGCTTGCGGTGACCCAGCATACCACTGCATGATGTAGTACACTATAGTCATTAACATAACACCAATGAAACACCGTTCACTAGTATTACATCCCTCAGAGTGGTACAACAGAAACACAATGGGTCCCAATACATGGCTAAAGGTTACAACTCACTCTATACACAAGATCTAGAGAACACTTTAGGTTAAAGAGAGAGAATGAACTTCTTACAAAGAAGAATCAAAGATAAATAATGCACCAACTATTATACTTTAAGACTAGTATTTTAACTAAGGGGTTGGCATTGCTTCTATTGCAATGCACTACAGAAGTAGGTTCTTTGGCTATAGAGTATATTCCTATTTAATCAGTAGCTTTGTCTTTACTTGAGTTAATGTATATGTTGACTTTCTTGTCTTCGTTGAAGAGCTTTTAGCTTTGGTTGAAGATTCCTGGAGCATAACTTGATGTAGACGTCGTCTGTATTGGCTTAAGAATCTAGCAAGGATTAAGAAGATACTTTGAGTACGAGCGTACTCAGCAAGTTCACTAGAAAAAGGAGTGTTTGATGCACTATAATTACAACCACAGACCATAGGTCGTAGGCAATGCAAGTTTTCGTAAACATTTCTTCAAAGGTTGCTTTTATTCTGAAAAGCTATGTCCGTCAGCCTACACGGGTTTACCAGAACTTTCATGGAGTTCCTTTCCCGTCGCGTTCGCAGCTCCTTCCCGGAACAGGGAGTAACAAGTTATAGTTTTTACACTCTGCAGAGGTGCGTCACTTTACCCATGAGAGATCAACTCCTTGGTGTATAACCGGGCAGCTTACCCGTCCACAATTCCATGTTGTGGGGCCCGGTAGATGATCCAAGCCAATCACTGCCCTCTCCGCGACCTCATATGTCTGCACGATCCTTTGGGGCTAGCTCACCTCCATTAAGCCCCCTTCCGGGCAGGCTAAAACCCTGATGAGTTCCCGAAGACTCTATGACATGGTGATGTCCGGACGAGTACCATTTAAATGGACTATATCCATAAACACCATTCATAGATAATCTAGACACCGAAAGTGTGGGGCGTAAGGGTGCCCACCCATATGTTGGATCCACACAAGGAATCACAACGTCACATTAAGGTCGTCTTGCCTCCATACAAGAGGAAAAGGATACAGCTGACTTCTCCGTCCCATTCCAAATCTCATGGTTAACGCGTAATATACGGTGCAAGAATCACTGGCGACATTGGTTGTTAAGTCCTAGATGCTATATTCCTTTACCACCGAAACTTTCATAGTAGATTATTACCTCATGGCAAATAACCTATAATCACATTATTATGAAAATAGTGTTTTCGGTCCTTTTTCAAATGCAGGTGATGACAGCACTGGATTTGTAAAATACTTTACAAAAAATAATCAAAGGACATGAGAAAGTGTGAACTTGCCTTTTGTGATTGCAAGATTATGCACTCACGGTCTTCAAGACAATATAAGATCCAATATCTGGAATCAACATCATTGGTCCGGTAAGGACTAATGTTTAAAAAAGCATTATGCTCTTATGCCTAAGTAATGTGATGCAGTTTATGAACGTGAATCCCTGGGATAATATTGTTCTAGCGTTTGGATACTAGAAATTATGTCTTTGAAATGTGTTGTACTTTTAGATAAGTGTTACACTTGTGCTTCTTATTAGAGCTTGTGAGTGTGTGTGAAACAATATGTAATTATACTATCATACAACATTAAAATACAAAAGTGTGGAATGTTATTCAAAGATTACTTATATAAGAATTGCCTTATCTTTAAATCTTGCTTTACAAGTATAGGCATTTGGAAGAAACTTTAAGTATTAACAATCTTGATGTATAAGTAAGGTTTAAAGCAACGTGTTTGTGATTAATTGTCATCTATTGACTATGATGAAAGTTCTTAAGTTTAATTGTTAAGATTTGGGAGTATTGTCTTAAGATTTGTTGTTTGAAGTGGCAAAAATAATAACATTTGAAGAAAAGATTTCTTTTCTGAGGTTTAAACAATCTTTGTGGTTAGTTGAGTCTGGTCGATGTTATTTGTGCTTGCTTGAATAGTTTGGACTTGTGAGGCTTTATGACTTAACTATAACAGACCAAAGTTAACTATAAAACATATAACAATGTCTTTAATATTATATTTAGAGTCTTGTAGACTAAAGTTAACTTTAAAACATAGATGGTTTGAAAGTGTAATGCTTATGACATTTGTACCTTGTGTACTTGGTAATGTTTCTTTAAGGTTACTTAAGAATGGTTATATTTTTACTTGGTGTAGTGGTTTCTTGATTTTATAATGGAATAGTATCATTTACCTTTTTATAGATGAGTGGTTATAGTTTATAAACAAAGAAATAATATTACTTAACTACTTATGGATTCATTATAGTGTTGTGATAGTTTTGTAAACTGATGGTTGAAGTATATAGAAAAGATTGGATTTAGTTACAATTATTCTTGGTGTTTTATAATTTTTAGGACCTTTTTAGAAAATAATTACTCATTTGGTTGAAGGATAATTCAATAAAATTGTATTTATAATGTTTTGAACCATTATGACTTCATAATATGAATATTTAAGACTAATACTATTTATTTAGACCTAATTGACTAATTTTTAGAAATATTAACAAATTTTATTTACCCTTATATTACTTTTAAAGTGGAGTGTTATATTTTTAACAAGTAGACATTATTTTTGTGATCATTTTGATATATTACATTTATTTTTGTGATTCATAAATAATAAGATATGATTTTTATAAGTTTTATTACTTTATAAATATTAATAAAAAATAAATACTTATTTAAGTGAAGTAATAATGCATGATTATAGTTTTAAAGTATTTTTTTCTAAGATTTTTTGGTATTTTATTTATATTTTTTTAAGATTTACCAGTTTAAAATATGAATTTTCAAAGTATTAATACTTATAAAATCTTTATTAAATAATAAATATTTTCAAAGTATTAATACTTATAAGATCCAGTGGCTCACCCTGGTTGCAGTGGTGGTTTCGGCGAGGACTGGTGCGGTCGGAGGCGAGCTCTCTAACGAGGATTCCGACGATCTGCCGCAAAGAGGAACGTCAAAATTCGCCCTCTCCAGTGCTTCCCTTGATGCAAGATTCCACCCAGAGGATCTACGGAGGACGGGGCATCTCCATGGCTACTTGAAATAGAGTGGGAAGGTGCGGCTCGACAGTGAGGCGAGCTAGGGTTTCGGCACTGATGAAGAAATTGAGAGAGAGAGCTGCAAAGGGAGAAATGGGGATGAGGACGAACAGACGGCGTCGTGGCATTCTTATCCCTTCCTTGCAGGAGCGGTAGCACGCATCACAACGCGGCGGTCCATCGACGACGGAGCTCCAGCCAGCGAGCTGCTTCCAGTAGGCGAGGTAGATGACGATGCGACATTTGCAAAAAAACTAGCAATTCTTTCCTCTCAACCCGCGATCCTTCTTTGGTCCCACCCGTCAGTCATAGAAGAGGACGAACTGGGCTAGCTGTTGGGCCTTTGTGGGCTGCAAGTGGGCGACAGATAAGAAGAGCGAAGTTGGGCCACGGCCAGGAAATGTTTTTTATTTGCTTTACTTTTTTCTATTTTTTGTTTTGCTTCTCAGATTTGTATTTAATCTATAATTTGAACTCTTCTATCAAAGTTTATTTGCGAAACACTTGCAGCAACAATTTGTATTTATTGAGATTTATTTTGTAAATCTTAATGATAAATATTTTTCCTTTTATATCCTTCTTTATTTTCTTGATATAAATTCCTTGTTTAATATTTTGTAAAATACTTTGTTATTACTTATCTTCCTAAGAATCAACCATGGTTTTATTAATTGATATTTACTTATTTGTTTATAAAACTTCATTATAGTGAGTTCATAGTTTGTATGGAAATTTTTACATAATGATCTATGTCATTATTTGATGTATAAGATACAAAAGAATTAATATGGTTAATATTACTCTTCATAAATTTAGGAAATAACAATGTGTATATTCTATGATAATTAACATAGAATTTAGGGTTTGAATTTGTAAATGTTTACCCTAGAGTTTAGGGTTCTTAATATATTTATTTTCTTTTATTGATGTGAGTAAAGATTTAATAACTAAGCATATTGTCTTCTATTTGTGATCTTTAATGACATCACCTTTTAAAATAGAAAGTTACATCTAAAATGTTTTATGGAAAATAATTGATAAAAATGCTCCTAAGCACATATAATTATGATAATTGGAATTGACTGAGATGTGCTTTAGTGATTTGCTCTATAAACTATTCCTATAGAACATTGTGGAAATCATATGATTTATCTAATAGATGAGATGGATATGAAGCTTGATCATAGATTTAGGGTTTAATGTTTACCTAGAATTACTATCTTCCATATTTCATAATTCTGGACTTCTAATTAAGGAATTCCTTTCCTAGATATACTACTTCTTTCTATCCATCATCATGGTTAACATGATGAGCTTTACTTCATAAAAATATTCTTATCCACCTTTAATTCTACTAAACCCATTGATAAATCCAATGAGCTTGACACTAAAGCTTTTATAGTTTTCTCATATCCATACTTGGTTATATCCACTACTCTACTATTGATAACCTCCAATCCAACAAGTAGTTCCTTCAAACTTCACTCATACTCTTCCTTAATCATCCATCACTAATACTTTTCCAAGTATACATCAAACTACCTTTGTCTAAAGCTTACTATCCTTTAAGAGTAATAACACTACTTCCATAACTCCATGATATACTAGCTTCAATTTAATCATACTATCTTACATTTACTTTACTCTAATAACTCATACTCCAACCTCACATTATTTTAATGTGACTTTTAATGACTACTCTAGGATAACTTATCTATACTAGGGTTTCAATCATGTTCTACCCACCAATGTCACTTATGCAGGGTATAAGTATTCAATCTTAGTGAGTAAGTGTAACACCCTCAGAATCGGCCCTATGCAAGTTTCAGCTTCGCCAAAAACCCAAGATAGAAACGATTCAAAGGTGCCACCAGCACTCGCAGGTGGAAAACAGTAATAACATTACACAAGTCCTTGATAGGACCCATGCAGATATGTATACAACACGACTCCATGAGTCAAGAATACGATATCTGAACAAAGATCCAAATCACCTTGAAAAGCGATAGGCGTCCGGACAACGGACAAGATGCAAAGGGGCTAAGAGCCACGAAGAATAACCAATGGCGTCCATAACCTGCCCAAGCGGAAGGTAACCACCTAATGACGTCGATCTCAAAACCCGCTTAAACAAAGGGTGTCAAAGGGCAAAGGAAAAAAAAAGGCGGTCGATCGAGGCGATTACGGCGAGGCTAGAATTGGCGGTCCTCGCCTACCACAGTATGGCAAGCGGCATGCACTAAACAACCTATAGAGACTCGATATAAATGTCGGCTATCGAGAGAGGATAAGAAAGACCTATTCGGAACCAACACGGTGCTACCATCGAACAAACCCATCCGGTGTCTCCCCTCGAGACCAAACGAGGAAGTCAACCGAGAACTCACACGGTTGGCGATTTAGTTATTCGATTATCGTTGCGGCAATTACTAGTCGGTATAGATAGTCATCCCGATATAATGCGATGGGCAATTTTAGTTAACCATTCCGTTGTAGTTGCGACACTTACTAGTCAAATACAATTAGCATGAGATATCCCAAACCCAGCAGTTGTTGGTACTTTTATTTAGCCATTCCGTTATAGTTGCAATACTTACTAGTCAGATACAATGGTAGCAAGCGTCAACACAAACAAGCAATTGTTGGCAATTTTATTTAGCCATTCCATTATAGTGAAGCTGATTACTGGTCAAATATAGAGTCAAATTTATAGCACTACTTTAGTTATAGTTGTCTATAATCGAGATACTGTGCTCCAAGTCGTCCATAACCGCGGACACGGCTTTCAGAAAGTTTTACCCTGCAGGGGTGCACAAATAGCAACACACACTCGATCAACCTCGAAAAAACCAAATCAAAACCCAACGAGGCCTTCACGACAAAGCAATCACGAGATTCGAAATATTTGAGGCACCCATTAAGCTACCCGCGAAGTTAGGCGACTTGAGACGGACTCAAGGTTTGCGTCGGTGGTACAGCTTGGGAACCCAAAATGTGGTGGGCTTGTCGATACTGAAAACACTCGCTTACCTAAGCAGTATAGGTGCTCCTCGCAATCGTAAATAAAGCATAAAGCATGGCATAAGTACAGATAGTAAATAAAACCTCAAACTAGTTTGTGGCCCCAAGAAATAAGAATGAATCAAGCTCTCGCTCAGGGGTCCCATAATCCTCCGGATGTGGATAGCCGAATATTCAAGGCAATTATCAAGTACTCGGGGTCCCTACGGGACACAAGTGGACGGTTAACAACCAAATAACATCTATTGCCCACCTGTGCCTCTGCATTTACCTACTTCAATTTTAGTTGTTAAACAGTAATTAAAGTCTTGATTATCTCCAACAATAAACACACGGCTATACTCCAACAGCTGTGGTACTTGACGACACGCAACAGCACTTGAGCAAGCGACTACGACGCGCAGGTCCACTATCTACCAAACAACAGGTAATAGGAGGTGTCCAAGGCAATATAGGGCTGCACGGGTACGGAAACTAGAGCATCGCAACAAAGATAGCAATAGATCAACAGGAGGGAATAAATACTAGAAAAGTAAGATAGGTAGAAAGGGGGAGATGCTCGCCTGAAAACATTGCCGAAGGTTCATCCGAAGATCGGGTCGACACTCATATCAACTCATCGGCCTAATCCGTGAAGAAGCAAAGCACTAGAAGAAACACCGGATATGATATTTAATACTACAGCAGAAAATCGGGCATGATGCATATGTAATGCGTGACATGGCAAAGATGCGATGCAATTAGACAATATTAAGTCGACCCGGGTCCTGACAATTAATTAAATAATTCGCGTTATTTTTCTACCGTTCAAATTAGATGTGGATTAGCTTGGAAAGCATGACATAGATTATCTACTTCAAATTTTAATGTAACAGGGACAATGGGTTTATAACATACCCCAAATGTTCCATATGTTACTATTAGTTGTCGATACAAGTTATCACAGGATTACATGATACATGATGCAAACTAATGTATGAATGACATATTTAGATTTTATGCAGTTTTATGCTGAACTTGAGATATTAGTATGGAAAATAGCATTTATCTGAGATTATACATATTAACTTGCAAACAGATAGGAGAACAGGATCAGACAGGGAAAGGAAACTGTCTAGACTAGCCTGCTTAGGCGACGGACAAACGCAGACTGATGGGTGATAATTTCAGAAATAGATGTGGAGTGTTGATTAGGGAAGTGGAGATTTGACATTAGGTTCAACAGATTGAACAGACAGGTCACCAGCTAATAAAAGACCGGTGTAGTTAAATTCTACAGGAACAATTGAGGATTTAACTTATGATAGAATAAAGGTCACAATGAATGGATTTTTGTGCTAATGCTGATTAGAAATTGGTTGTCGCACCAAAATAATGCATAACCCTTGTGAGGTCTGAACAAGCAAATATAAAAGTTGGGGATTCAATTGACTGAACCAACGTTTAAGGCTGAAGAGATGAAAAGAACACAAAAGAAAAAGGAAGGATTTAAATCCCATGGAGGTGGAGTTTGACCGTGGGATCTGCATGGTGTATGTGCAAGTAGATAACCGCTCTGCTACTCTTGGGAATTTGTACTGAACATAGCATGCGTACAATTTGTACAGACCAAGGCTGGAATTTGGGAGGACTGACGAAACTGTGGCTGTTAATTGAAACTCGTCGTCAGGTTAGCCCAAAGAAAACGTCATCTGTCGCGGTGAGAAACACTGAAGTTCGTCGGAGGACTACGGGCAGAACAGAACGCGTTTTGGAGCGCCGTTTGAGGCCAAAGGAAGAGGGGACATCCAGCTACAGCTAAGTCCGAAAGAGTCGACCAGAGAAGCTCTATGGTGGAGGCAGCCTTGCGCAGTCGTTGGAAAAAGTAGCGCGGCTCTTGTTGTTGCTGTCTATGCGCGTCGTCGGGAGGCGAGCGTCTGGCGAGCACGGACGGCGGCGATGGTGGAAGCGGCGCCGATGCATGGCGGCGAAGAGAGATGGGGCGGCGGAGGCTCACCGGGGTGGTGTCGGAGGCGGCGGTTGCCGGTCGGAACTCGGCGAGGGCGGATGCGGCGAAATGCGACGGTTGCTGGCGTGTGCCGCAACAACGTGGCGAGACCTTCTCTCCTCGCTGCGTGACTGGCGAGGTGATGAAGACGGCGAGGCGGCCGAGGAGGTGGCTACGGCGGCGGCCTAGTCGGATGGAAACTTGGCAGGGAGAAGAAGATGAGGAAGGGTCCTGGTCTCCTTGCTTTAACAGAGAGGCGGAGGCGAGGCACGCCAGACGCATAAGTCTGTGGCGGTGGCGGCCGCGTGAGGGGTCTTGTGAGGTTCTTTGGCGTGTACGGGTAGATTATTGAGAGGTGTAGATAAGGTTTAGATGGATAGGATAGATGACCAGGAAAAAGAAGAAAGAAATAAAATACCCAAAAGAATTAAAAGGCCAGAAAAGGTGTCCATGATTTTATGGAATAGGATAGAAGCTAGATTGCAAGTGACCATAGGATTGAATTAAAGGTAATAGGACACTTGCAAGAGAGATTAAAGGAGTGTCCAAACACTAGAATTAGAGGATTGAACATATATGGATGGGATCCACGCAAGGAAAAAAGGGCATGATTTAACACTAAGCCAAAATAAATAGAGACCCATATGTCTATCACGTGGGAGAATTGGAAGATGATCATATGGCCAACATTACGCAAGGTATGATAGAAAGAAATTAAAAGATAATGCCCCCAACTCAATTTTGGCATTTAACATATATCAAAAACCAACTACAATCTATCAAAAGGCAAATGCAATCAATACAACATAATTGCATATGAGATAAGAACCAACAGAGGTTTTTTTTTATATCTACAAGGTGGCATGATGACATGAGTATGATACCATGATGATGCACAAACAAAAATACCAAGTAATTTTCTAGTAGTGGTTTTACCTAGGGTGCTACAATTCGACACCACTAACAATGGATCTTGCCCTCGTGATCTGCCTAATGGTACCGGAAGGAAGGTCGGCGATCTGCGTCTTCTCGCCTCGTGTAGATCCTTGCGACACCACTAACAAGAGGTCGTTGATCTTGTTCGTCAAGAGAACACTCCGGATAACAACAGACGAAGTTAAAGGTAAGGCCACCTCTAACTTCCATGGAAGGAGTAAGAATTGCATCGATCCACCATTCAATATACGAAAGCGAATGATAAGAGTAGTGGTATGGTCGCGACTCCATCCCGCACTCAAAGCATTACTCTGTACATGAATAGGAGAATTATGCAACCAACTCTCAGAATTCAGATCGTAGATCTCGGCAAGCAAGGTTCGGGAACAAAAGAATGATCTGAGACTACATCGGATCTGGCGTAGATGATGTCGTCGCGTCGAAAAACACCGGAAGGCACGAGAAGGAACAAAGAGAAGTCCACCAGACGAAGGATTCCTCAGATAGCATGAAGACCGGATGTAGAAGCATGGTTACCAAAGGAGGAAGCGAAACCCTGAAGGTACGACGGAATTACCACCCACGAGAAACCCTGGACTAGAAGAAAGTAAGAGAGAAGATTCAAAACACGCAGAGGTAAGGGAAATGCGGAGGGTAAGGAGTAAATCGCACCTAATCGAACTATCCAACCGATTTTGCAAAATAGTTTTGACACTCTACTTGACGTTAGCTAGGTTATCCTACAATTTGGACTTGTGAGGGTATCGCAATCTGAACTCGATACCACTCTGTAACACCCTCGAATCGGCCTATGCAAGTTTCGGTTCCCGCCAAAACCGCATAGAAACGATTCAAAGGTGCCACTAGGCACTTCGTGCGGGTGGAAAAGCAGTAATAACATTACACAACGGTCCTCGATGGGACCCCAGCAGAATATGTATACAACACGACTCCATGAGTCAAGAATACGAATATCTGAACAAAGATCCAAATCACCTTGAAAGCGATAGGCGTCCGGAACGGACAAGATGCAAAGGGGCTAAGAGCCACGAAGAATAACCAATGGCGTCCATAACCCCCTGTGCCAAGCGGAAGGTAACCACGCTAACGACGTCGATCTCAAAACTGCTTAAACAAAAGGGGTGTCGGCAAAGGGCAAAGGAAAAGAGAAGCGGTCAAGATCGAGGCGATTACAGCGAGCCTAGAATTGGCGGTCCTCGCCTACAGGTATGGTGATGCGTGGCGGTGCAACATGCACTAAACAACCTATAGAGACTCGATATAAATGTCGGCTATCAGCGAGGGATAAGAAAGACCTATTCAGAACCAACCTGGTGCTACCATCAGACAAACCCATCCTGGTGTCTCCCCCTCGAGACCAAACGAGGAAGTCAACCGAGGAACTCACACAGTTGGCAGTTTTAGTTATCCAGTTATCGTTGCAGCAATTACTAGTCAGGTATAGATAGTCATCCTGATATAATAAGCAGTGGGGAATTTTAGTTAACCATTCCGTTGTAGTTGCGACACTTACTAGTCAAATACAATTAGCATGAGATATCCCAAACCCAACAGTTGTTGGTACTTTTATTTAGTCATTCCGTTATAGTTGCAATACTTACTAGTCAGATACAATAGTAGCAAGCGTCAACCCAAACAAGCAATTGTTGGCAATTTTATTTAGCCATTCCATTATAGTGAAGCTGATTACTGGTCAAATATAGAGTCAAATTTATAGCACTACTTTAGTTATAGTTGTCTATAATCGAGATACTGTGCTCCAAGTCGTCCATAACCGCGGACACGGCTTTCAGAAAGTTTTACCCTGCAGGGGTGCACAAATAGCAACACACACTCGATCAACCTCGAAAAAACCAAATCAAAACCCAACGAGGCCTTCACGACAAAGCAATCACAGGATTCAGAAATATTTCAGGGGGCCACCCCATTAAGCTACCCGAACGGTTAGTGACTTCGACGGACTCAAGGTTTGCGTCGGTAACATCGGGAACGAAAATGTGGTGGGCTTGTCGATACCGCGAAACCACTCCGCGTACCTAAACAACATAGGTGCTCCTCGCACAATCGTAAATAAAGCAGTAAAGCATGGCATAAGTACAGAATAGTAAATAAAACCTCAAACTAGTTTGTGGCCCCAAGAAATAAGAATGAATCAAGCTCGCTGGGGATCCATAATCCTCCGGATGTGGATAGCGAATATTCAAGGAGCAGTATCAAGTACTCGGGGTCCTACGGACACAAGTGAATGATTAACAACCAAATAACATCTATTGCCCACATGTGCCTCTGCATTTACCTACTTCAATTTTAGTTGTTAAACAGTAATTAAAGTCTTGATCATCTCCAACAATAAACACACGGCTATACTCCAACAACTATGGTACTTGATGACACACAACAGCACTTGAGCAAGCGACTACGACGCGCAGGTCCACTATCTACCAAACAACAGGTAATAGGAGGTGTCCAAGGCAATATAGGGCTGCACGGGATATCACGGATACGGAAACTAGAGCATCGCAACAAAGATAGCAATAGATCAACAGGAGGGAATAAATACTAGAAAAGTAAGATAGGTAGAAAGGGGGATATGCTCGCCTGAAAACATTGCCGAAGGTTCATCCGAAGATCGGGTCGACACTCATATCAACTCATCGGTCTAATCCGTGAAGAAGCAAAGCACTAGAAGAAACACCGGATATGCTATTTAATACTACATCAGAAAATTGGGCATGATGCATATAATGCGTGACATGGCAAAGATGCGATGCAATTAGACAATATTAAGTCGACCCGGGTCCCGACAATTAATTAAATAATTCGCGTTATTTTTCTACCGTTCAAATTAAATGTGGATTAGCTTGGAAAGCATGACATAGATTATCAACTTCAAATTTTAATGTAACAGGGACAATGGGTTTATAACATACCCCAAATGTTCCATATGTTACTATTAGTTGTCGATACAAGTTATCACACGATTACATGATACATGATGCAAACTAATGTACGAATGACATATTTAGATTTTATGCAGTTTTATGCTGAACTTGAGATATTAGTGTGGAAAATAGCATTTATCTGAGATTATACATATTAACTTGCAAACAGATAGGAGAACAGGATCAGACAGGGAAAGGAAACTGTCTAGACTAGCCTGCTTAGGCGACGGACAAACGCAGACTGATGGGTGATAATTTCAGAAATAGATGTGGAGTGTTGATTAGGGAAGTGGAGATTTGACATTAGGTCCAACAGATTGAACAGACAGGTCACCAGCTAATAAAAGACCGGTGTAGTTAAATTCTACAGGAACAACTGAGGATTTAACTTATGATAGAATAAAGGTCACAATGAATGGATTTTTGTGCTAATGCTGATTAGAAATCGGTTGTCGCACCAAAATAATGCATAACCCTTGTGAGGTCTGAACAAGCAAATATAAAAGTTGGGGATTCAATTGACTGAACCAACGTTTAAGGCTGAAGAGATGAAAAGAACACAAAAGAAAAAGGAAGGATTTAAATCCCATGGAGATGGAGTTTGACCGTGGGATCTGCATGGTGTATGTGCAAGTAGATAACCGCTCTGCTACTCTTGGGAATTTGTACTGAACATAGCACGCGTACAATTTGTACAGACCAAGGCTGGAATTTGGGAGGACTGACGAAACTGTGGCTGTTAATTGAAACTCGTCGTCAGGTTAGCCCAAAGAAAACGTCATCTGTCGCGGTGAGAAACACTGAAGTTCGTCGGAGGACTACGGGCAGAACAGAACGCGTTTTGGAGCGCCGTTTGAGGCCAAAGGAAGAGGGGACATCCAGCTACAGCTAAGTCCGAAAGAGTCGACCAGAGAAGCTCTATGGTGGAGGCAGCCTTGCGCGCAGGTCGTTGGAAAAAGTAGCGCGGCTACTGTTGTTGCTGTCTATGCGCGTGCGTCAGGAGAGGCAGAGCGTGCTGGCGAGCACGGACGGCGGCGATGGTGGAGCGGCGCCGATGCATGGCGAAGCCAGAGAGAGATGGGGCGAGGCGGAGGCTCACCGGGGTGGTGTCGGAGACGGCGGTTGCCGGTCGGAACTCGACGAGGACGACGACGCGGCGAGGTAGCGACGGTTGGCACAACGTGTGCCGCAACAACGTGGGCGAGACCTTCTCCTCCTCGCTGCCGTGACCTGGCGAGGTGATGAAGACGACGAGAGGCAGCCAGGAGGTGGCTACGGCGGCGACAGCCTAGTCAGATGGAGGAAACTTGGCTTGGGGGAGAAGAAGATGAGGAAGGGGTCCTGGTCTCCTTGCTTTAACAGGAGAGGCAGAGGGGGCAGAGGCACGCCAGACGCATAAGTGCAGCGGCGGTGGCGACCGCGTGAGGGGGTGCGCGCGGGGTTGCTGGCGTGTACGGGTAGATTATTGAGAGGTGTAGATAAGGTTTAGATGGATAGGATAGATGACCAGGAAAAAGAAGAAAGAAAAAAAATACCCAAAAGAATTAAAAGGCCAGAAAAGGTGTCCATGATTTTATGGAATAGGATAGAAGCTAGATTGCAAGTGACCATATGATTGAATTAAAGGTAATAGGACACTTGCAAGAGAGATTAAAGGAGTGTCCAAACACTAGAATTAGAGGATTGAACATATATGGATGGGATCCACGCAAGGACAAAAGGACATGATTTAACACTAAGCCAAAATAAATAGAGACCCATATGTCCATCACGTGGGAGAATTGTAAGATGATCATATGGCCAACATTACGCAAGGTATGATAGAAAGAAATTAAGAGATAATGCCCCCAACTCAATTTTGGCATTTAACATATATCAAAAACCAACTACAATCTATCAGAAGGCAAATGCAATCAATACAACATAATTGCATATGAGATAAGAACCAACAGAGGGTTTTTTTATATCTACAAGGTGGCATGATGACATGAGTATGATACCATGATGATGTACAAACAAAAATACCAAGTGATTTTCTAGTAGTGGTTTTACCTGGGGTACTACAGTAAGGCATGATCCTTATAATCCTTTAATCATTTATAGCTTAGATTTTCAGTTGGCTAATCAAGGCTTTATCAATACAACCTTACAATTGTATTTGAATTATTTTCTTAGTATCTCTTATTGGATTAAGGGTTGTTTATTCATGGACTATGCCCACTTGATCCAATAGAATTACTACTGGTAACTATCTTCAGGATTCATCCTTGTAATCTTTTTTACTATCATATAATTATATAATCTAAATAACTCTTCTATTCATTTAGGAGTGATTTAACTCCATCAATTATCATATTGATTTGATTCTCTTCAATCACTCCCATCCTATAGATGTTATATAAAACTAGCATTACTATTTACCTCTTCTTAGTTGTTTATTTATATGCACTTAAATGTATGCTATGATATGGTCAAGAGTTGATAGATTAAGAAATGGGTGAATCAACATTGATGAACAACAGATATTGAGATAGGATTCCATAAGGATTGATATGGAAAGAAAGATATATGGTGCATGATCTTGACTTAGTTTCTTTCCTACTCAATCACACTAAAGAGTTAAAGTTAGGTTTTACCGTGACACTAAAAGTAAGAATAGATAAGAATAAGAGAGATCGGGATTAGTCATTACATTCTTATTACTTGAGTTGTAATCTAAACTTGGTATTCATAAGTTGTTGTGAGGAATATTATGATATGATCCCTTAAGGATCAGATATCATTCATTAAGCAATGCATTAAGTTTTAAAGTTTATTCTATTTGGCCTACCCTTAGATCAAATCATGTTTACCCTGATAAGGTTTTAGCAAAGCTCATATTGAAACTTATCGCAGTCAACTTGATGATCTACTACAATTCCATCAAGTTGAGAGAAGCTTCAATCACTTTGATAAGTTTTTATTTAAAAGTGTGAAAATTATTCAGATTTTCTATGCATGAATGCAATGCACACATCTGGGTTCAGCTTATTTCTGAGCTCTAATGCTGGGATGTTACAGACTCTCCTTAAAATAAACTTCATCCTCGAAGTTCACAAACTCTCACGTTTCGGAGTAAGGAATTGACTTGTGTGGGTTACGGTATTTCTCAACTCCATGGTAACCTTAAATGGAAATAATTGTAGTATTATATACCCTGATTAGGTATCCTAATCCAACTCTTTTTATTTAATTATTGAGCTTGCTTACTATATTATATAAGGTCTAGGAAGTCTCACTAAAACAGGTTTTAAATTATTATAACACAATAGTTGTGGTCAAAATACTAAATTTTTGGACTGTCATTTTAAGATTTATACTGGTGGTCCTTCTGAAGGTTGGATTTGAACTCATTTTTTCCATACCCATCGGAATTTATTATTCTCTACACATGCCCAATTGGATGTGCTTTATTACCTCTTAAGGATCACTTAAGAGTTGTTTCTTCTAGAATTAGTCGGTTATGATTAATATTTTATCACCTTCAAGATTTTACCTTATTAAGCTTTAGATAATATTTCATTATCACCTACAGTACTTCTTCAACTTTCATTTATAATGTTTACTCTCCCCCTTAGGGTTTACTAATAGTCTATAAACTACATATATAGTAACCATTGGTTTTATAACTAGAATGTTGGTCTCTGTTTAGCTTATACTTTACCTAATTAGGGTCTTATGAAAGATTGTACGGTGTATCCACACAATTGTGGATCTCCGAAACAAATCTTTCAGCATTATTTGTCTTACTTACTATTGGACATTTTCGCATGGATAGGTCTGACTTTGCGAAGCATCTCGAAAGACGATCGCTTTAAATTTTATACTCCTTTGGGTCTAACTTTAGATTACGCCAAATTTTATGCTCTTTATGCAACCCTTAAGATGATCTGGTTAACTATGTCAACCAACACCGGCTGCGATCAAGATACCAACTGTGGATCGGAATACTGACTATGGATCAAATACCAGCGGTGGATCATCCTAGGTTGTAGGTATTACCCTACGGTTTCCGACATACTACTGGCATTCTCTCTGAATTGCCAGAGCTTGAATACCATTTAAGTTCCAAAACTTCTGCTTTGAACCTATTCATGATACTTCCACGAGCTTGATACAACTACATTATTAACTTCTTAGCCACGTTACCTAATTTAAATGAGCTTTAAGTTCATTTCTTCTTGTTGCTCCTTATACTTACTACATTAATCTTCCTTCTCATAGCTAGCTAAGAATGATCTATGCTTGATCTATCCTCCAAATTATGTTAGTACACCTTATATTTTGCTTCATCCTTTATGTAAGTCTTCATCTTGATCTTTGGAACTCGTTACTCCCTTACATGAATTCCCGTTTCTATATAGATCTATAACATCAAGTAATAACTAGGTGTTACATCATGCATTTGCACACCTAATCAACTTCATGTACAGATCTAGCCAATCAAGAAGATTCAAGAAAATCAAAAAGTCAATAAACAACAAAACATATACCATGTATTATACATAGGTTTTAAATAATTTACAAATGTACTAGATGTTCCAACGGTTTGCTCCTTACCTATATTACACAACTATCTTACAAGAACTTCCTGTTCTTGTGAGTATATCCTTACTTATTTTGGCAAACCCTTCAAACTACAATACGCATTACCCTCTATGTACATTATTCAAGCACTCATCCCTTGGGACGTCGTTCCTTTCTTACTTTCATCTTCCTCTAGTGCTTCCTGGAGTTCCGTCCATGATGACGTGAAGTCCTACGACTGTCTTCTGGAGCGTAGGAGCATCCAGGAGGTGCGTATTCTTGATTAGAAGTACCGAGACTGAGATTAGTCATTGAAAAATGACTAGAGTTGGCGTAATCTTCTACAGGATATTCCTGGTTTTCCGGCAATGCTTCCTCAAAGTAAGTTGGATCCTTAGCCTTTTCTTGGATCCAGTCGTACATATTGTTATAGTAGCTATCAGAATACTCTTCTAAGTCGATTGGATTGGTATCACCCCCATATGGTCCATAAGGCTCTCTATGGTTATAGTGGTATCTTCTCCGATACCTGTATCACAAGGTATAGGATTTCCTATGGTTCCACCTTGAGATTCTTCTCCCCATCCATGATTGTTTGGCTCAGGGTTAGTTAGAACTCTAGCCCATTCCTATTGTTCGGATTTGTACTTGGTCCATAGATCTTTAGGTGGCTTGAATTCATTCTGGTAGTAGGCATAGTTTTCTGAGTGTGGATCATCAAAATCAGTTTCCTCATACACTTATCCTGAAGGTATGTATTTGGGATGCCTAGCTTCGTTATCTAACTTATTCCTACATGCCATTGCTTTATCAGGATCAGTAAAATCCTCAATGACCGTATCCAGTTCCTGAACTAAGACTTGGTGAGTGTTATGATAAGTGTTTAACAAAGACCGATAACGATCCATATACTCTACAGCTAGAGTGGCTTCAGTTTGGAATAAAGTAGAGTCATCTAACTCATGCTCTGGGTTTGAGGTTTCATGGGGTATAATGGTGTGAGTACTACCTTCTAGAGCCTGGGATTTCTGTTCTCGGATCATGGTTATGGCTGCTGCTACGACAATCTGATATGCAGATGCCATTCACCTTGCCTCTCCTGATGGCATTTCTCCCTTATGTCCTAACTTCTTGGGTAACATGATCGTGACACGGTATTTAGCTAATACATGCCCATCATAGTAACTGTAAATCTTGACCAAAAGTCTTGATTCACAATCCAAACTCCATAAAAGTTGTCGGATATTATCTGTCCAATCCCCTCCATAGTCATTCGGTGTCCTGTTCATCACTTGAACATTCTGGGGTGGATATCGAGGTGCCATGTGGAACTGTAGAAAAGAAATTATCATCGGTCACATAGAGTTAAAACTCTTGGGTAATGATCGGAAATGCAATCATACTAAAGATTTATCGCACTAGCAACATTACAGGATTATTCTCAAGTGAATATCCCTCATATCACTAGAGAACTCTTTATTTTTGCAGGTATAAGTCCTACAGGTTCTACCCATTTACTAGGTTTCCAACCTAAGGTCAAAGCATATGCTCTAATACCAACTGCGGTGACCCAACATACCACTGCATGATGTAGTACACTATAGTCATTGACATAACACCAATGAAACACCGTTCACTAGTATTACATCCCTCAGAGTGGTACAACAGAAACACAGCGGGTCCCAATACATGGCTAAAGGTCACAACTCACTCTATACACAAGATCCAGAGAACACTTTAGGTTAAATAGAGAGAAAGAACTTCTTACAAAGAAGAATCAAAGATAAATAATGCACCAACTATTATACTTTTAAGACTAGTATTTTAACTAAGGGGTTGGCATTGCTGCTATTGCAACGCACTATAGAAGTAGGTTCTTTGGCTAGAGAGTATATTTATTTAAACAGTAACTTCGTCTTCACTTGAGTTAATGTATATGTTGACTTCCTTGTCTTCGTTGAAGAGCTTTTAGCTTTGGTTGAAGATTCCTGGAGCATAACTTGATGTAGACATCGTCTGTATTGGCTTCAGAATCTAGCAAGGGTTAATAATATACTTTGAGTACGAGCGTACTCAGCAAGTTCGCTAGAAAAAGGAGTGTTTGATGCACTATAATTACAACCACAGACTTTAGGTCATAGGCAATGCAAGTTTTCATAAACATTTCTTCAAAGGTTGCTTTTATTCTGAAAAGCTATGTCCGTCAGCCTTCACGGGTTTACCAGAACTTTCATGGAGTTCCTTTCCCACCGCGTTCGCAACTCCTTCCCGGAATAGGGAGTAACAAGTTACAGTTTTTACACTCTACAGAGGTGCGTCACTTTACCCATGAGAGATCAAATCCTTGTTGCACAACCGGGCATCTTACCCGTCCACAATTCCATGTTGTGGGGCCCGGTAGATGATCCAAGACAATCATTGCCCTCTCCACGACCTCATATGTCTGCATGATCCTTCGGGGCTAGCTCACCTCCGTTAAGCCCCCTTCCGGGCAGGCTAAAACCCTGATGAGTTCCCGAAGACTCTATGACCTGGTGATGTCCGGACGAGTACCATTTAAATGGACTATATCCCTAAACACCATTCATAGATAATCTAGACACCGAAAGTGTGGGGCGTAAGGGTGCCCACCCATATGTTGGATCCACACAAGGAATCACAACGTCATGTTATGTTCGTCTTGCCTCCATACAAGAGGAAAAGGATACAACTGACTTCTCCGTCCCATTCCAAAACTCATGGTTAACGCGTAATATATGGTGCAAGAATCACTGGCCATATTGGTTGTTAAGTCCTAGATGCTATGTTCCTTTACCACCGGAACTTTCATAGTAGATTATTACCTCATGGCTAATAACATATAATCACATTATTATGAAAATATTGTTTTCGGAACTTTTTCAAATGCAGGTGATGACAACACTGGATTTGTTAAATACTTTACAGAAAATAATCAAAGGACATGAGTAAGTGTGAACTTGCCTTTTGTGATTGCAAGATTATGCACTCATGGTCTTCAAGACAATATAAGATCCAATATCTGGAATCAGCATCATTGGTCTGGTAAGGACTAATGTTTAAATAAGCAATATGCTCTTATGCCTAAGTAATGTGATGCACTTTATGAACGCTGAAAGTACCGACTTGATACGACTAGAGGGGGGGTGAATAGGCGTCTACCCAATTTTAATTTGTTTCTCACTTTTAGGCTCAACGAGAAAGGAAGTTATCTAGAGATGCAACTAAGTGAACAACCTAAAGCAAGAAAACAAACACCAACCACAAAAACAGTAAATAGCAAGGAGTAAAGGAAGGGAACGAAGTAACTGGAGAGGGGACACGGAGATGTAATTCCCGTAGTTCACTCCCAAGGAGCTACGTCTACGTTGGAGAGGTGTCAGGGCCACACAAGGTCACCCGAGCGCCACAAAGGCCTCACCTTCTTCTCTGGTGAGCTCCCCCACAAAGGAGGCCTCACAATCCACTAACCGGTGACCTTGAAGGCGCCAACCTAAACCTTTACACCAAGGTTGAGGGGGAGGCTCCACAACTCAATTGGAGGCCCTCAACGACACCTCGAAGCTTTACAAAGCAAGCCTTAGCTCCGAGGATGCCCAACACCGTCTAGGGTTCCAAGAAACCCAAGAGCAACAAGATCCACAAAGGATGGGTGGTGGGAATCAAATCTTCTTTGGTGGAAGTGTAGATCTAGGTCACCTCCCTCACCTCTCAAAAGATCAGGTCATTTGAGTGGCTAGAGAGAGATCTAGTGAGGTGAAGCTCAAGCATTAATGGAGGAGAGAGAAAAATTCGAGAGAGGATGGGAGGAAGAAGAGGGGTGCTTTAAATAGGCCCTCACAACAACTGCTACATCCCATGACCTCACCGAAGTTCCGTGAGAGGCCGAAGTTCTCTTGACTGGCTCCAACGGTCATCGACCGTTGACGCCTCGAGCGCAACTAGAATTTCCTATCAAAAGCATCGGAAGTTCCGGTGGACTTCCGGCCAAGTTCAAGCAAATAAAACTCTTCAAAATGTATTACCGAGCCACCACCGGACTTGAGCGAACAAGGAGCGAACTTCCGGTTGTGAATCAATCGCCGAAGTTCCGGCGATGGGCGGAAGTTCCGCCAGACCTTTTATGGACAAGTTCCGATGCAAGTTCCGGCCCAAGTTCCGGCAATTAGAACACTTCATACAGAAGGTTACTGATTCACCATCGGAACTTGGGGCGGAACTAGTGTCGGAACAAGGCTTGAGCAGCCCGTAGAAAAAGCCTGAGCAGAACTTCCGGTGCCAGGTAGGAAGTTCCGGTGAGACACAGAAAGCTCCAACAGAACAGGAACTCACTCTCTCACGGAATAGTAGGATGGCTGTGGCGGTGCATATAGGTTTGTGCAAGAACAAGTGATTTCCCACAGCCTTCCAATATGGACCCCCTCTTAATAGTACGGTGACCTAAAAACAACAACCGGAGAGAAACTAGGAGGAAACTAAAAAGGCCACCGTCTTCATGAGATCCCAAGAGAGCATCCACCACAAGAGAAGGAGACAACAACAATGTTTCCCTTGAAACACAAACGCACAATTAAAAACACAATTGGGATAATCATTAACACCAAAAACATCATGGGAAGATATAGTCCTTTCAATCTCCCCCTTTTTGGTGTTAGATGACAATCCCAAAGATTTGCATAGAATCAAACCAATCTTTGCAATGGACGGGACAAGCTCCTCAGATGTGTGCAAGGTAGAAAAACTCTAAGGACAAGACTGGTACACATACAAGGAGGCTCCACCACCGACTGCAAAGATAGCACAAGGCAGGGTACAAGAGAGGATAGAAATCATACCAGAACCAACCAAATGTGGTGGAGACAAAAGGAGTAATAACAATAAGGGCTATGAGGCTCCACCACCATATCCATGTGCTCAAAAGATGACAACAAGAAACCACACGCACGGCATTGCATAAGATATCACATAGTCTCGAACATAACAAGGTCCACAAGCACACATAAGTTCACGGACATAAAGTCACAAGCACACAAATAAAACTAGAGAGTTCGCGGGCACGAAAAGATCAAAGGCAAGAACAGGCTCGCGACTCAACCCATGCAAATCCCGTAGACAACCTAATAGACATCTTTATCCCCCTTTGGCATCGAGACACCAAAAAGGAAGAAAAGATCAATCTAATCGTCCCAGCCATGAGAGGGGGGAGGAGGATAAGACTCAGGGACCCAAGGACCCCACTCAGGCGACGGACCAGTGACCTCCTCCTCAGACTCATCCTCGGACCAGTGGCAGTTGTCGCGAATCCAATCATACTTGGGAATAGTGACAGAGCTTGTGATCGGAGAGCTGGGAATGTTGAGAGCGGTCATGATGGCCTTCTGGCGCTGAATATTGTGACGCTGATCTACATACGCCTGATACTCGCGGTCCTGGAGAAAGCAGGAAGTCTTCTTCACCTTTCCAAGCAGCTTCTTCGCCCAAGACGGCTGCCTCTGGAGAGAAGGACCACCAGCACTAGAGCCACCAGGAGCAGAGGAGGGACCACCAGCATCATCTCGAGCCTTCTTGAGTTCAGCTTCCTTTTCTTATTGAGACCGAGGTTGTTGGTGCTTACTCACACGCAGCTTCAACTCCTCATGAATGGTGATGTTGTCTTGAGGAAAGCGGGTGCCAGTCGTCTTATTCCACTTGTGATTGATGAGAGTCTGTATGTAGGGAGCATAGATGCAGGAGCGCTTTTCAATAAGAGCCGCCCAAATCTCTGAGTAGATGAAGTGCATAATATCCATTGACATGTCAGAGTCACGACAAAGATAAGTTTGATGCATGAGGTCAACCTGATAGCCATGAAACTGATAAAAGTTGCCAGCCTTGGGAGAGATGGTGTTCAAGTACACCCTGTGCATGATGTCAAAAACTGGTAGCAGATGATTCACAAACCCAACAGTTCCCCACCCTTCAATGTAGAGAGGCTCCAGGACCTTAGGATCAGTAGCTTCAGGACCATGAACACGCCAACCATTTGCCCCGCGGCCAGGCTGAAGGGGATAGCCAAGAAGCTCAAGAAACTGCACCAAGTGGCGGTAAGAAACACGTCCCTAGTCATCCACTTCAACACACCTTCGAGAGGACGCATGTGAATAAATGAGTTGAGTAAAAGCTGAGCAATAGTCACATCAAAGTTCGACGGTGCTCCATGAGGGAACCAGCCCAAACTTCTGGCAAATATCAAGAGCCTCGCCAAAGTATGCATGCTTCTCTTCCATGTGAGTCACATTGATGTACTTTTGAGGAGCAACCACGAACTTCTTCTTCGATGCATAGATTTCTTCATATATCTGTTCCTGACGGCAGTTGTGGAAGTGAGGGTCCAAGAAAAGACGGTCACGAGCCACGACGTAGGGATCCGTACGCCTGAATGCAGAGTAAGCTTTCTGAGACCACTTGGAAATCTTGGCTCTGGTCATGTCTGGCCCAGCAGCAGTGGCCTTCTAAGCAAGAGCAGGCCTTTTCCCTGCAGCAGCAGCACGGCGAGCAGCAACTGCCTTCTGACGACTAGTCTGAGTGGTTGGACGCACAACCTCAACATCTTCTTCATCAATCTCAGGAGGAATGTCAGAGGATGGTCGACGGGTACGCTTGCCTTGGCGAGTACCTCCTTGCCCTGAGAGGAAAGCATAAGAATAGGGAGGGAAGGTGGGGTAAGTGCACAAGTTCGGAAGAGGAAACAAAAGAGATAGATTGGAAAAATACAAACAGAAAAAGTTGCATTGTCGCCGGAACTTCCGCTGAATCACCGGAACTTCCGGTGAAAATGGTCCACCAGAAGTTCCGGTCGTGGCTCACCGGAAGTTCCGGTGAGGCCACGAACTGACGGTTCCAAAAAGCAGTTCACTAGATCTAGATCTAAAAGCCACAAGTGCAAATATTTTCAAGAATGTATTGGACCAATCTACTCTAGCATGATACCCTAGGCCTACCAAGATCTTCCAACAAGTTCTAGCCAAAGAACTAGCCTAGACATGGTGTGCCCTAACTCAAGCCATGGTGAGAGCAAGATCTCCATTAATGGAAGGAGTTGAGGGCAAATACCGGAGTCCATGGCGAGAGATCGAGGTGGGGAAGGTTCCCACGGAGCAGAACTGCGGAGGAGTGGCCGGAGACGAAGGGGCCGGAGCACCTTCGTGGAGAGGTCTTGGCCGGCGGCTGCTCCAAATAGAGGATGGGTCTTGGGGGAAAAAGGAAGAAGATCCTGTTTTCCCCCAGGGCCCACCTTATATAGGACAGGGAGCACCATCGGAAGTTCCGGTCAGGGAACGGAAATTCCGGTGGACCGGAAGTTCCGGGTCAGGCTGAACACGTTCCAGGTCAGTAGGTGATTCAGACGAACAACCAGCTGACCGGAAGTTCAAGATCTCGATCGGAAGTTCCGGACGCCAGAAGACCTTCTCAGTTTGGAAGATAACAAGGAAGAACTTGTGGAATAGAGAGGGTGGAGGAAACGAAAGGCTTAGGATAGAGAGCTCAAACCGAGAAGAACCAAAGCCAACAACAAAAGGAAAACACAAAAGGTCAAAGACACAAATAAAAAACGGGCCGAGGCCACCTTATATAAGAGTAAATGGCTTGACACCGCGAAGATATATCTTGGGTTCATTACCAACACTCATCATGAAGCTCAAATGGTCTCCTTTAGAGACTATAGAGTATGAAAACTTTAATGTGTGCATAATAGGGATAGCGTTTGTTCATAAGAGGAACTACACTCCCCCTAAATCCATGCCTACATCCAAACAAGATATACATTGAGACGCGGGTAGGTGTGCAAGGTACTCAAGCAACATTGCTCGAATCGATGATATTTAGCTCATGCCTTAACTCCCGGAACCTTGCTTCATCAAGAGGCTTCGTGAAAAGATCCGCAAGATTTGCCTTGGTGGGAACATACTCCAAAGAAATGTCTCCTCTAGCCACATGGCCCCGAATGAAATGATGACGAATCTCAATGTTCTTGGTCCGGTTGTGTTGCACAGGATTGTGAGCAATAGCAATTGCACTCTCATTGTCACAAAGAAGAGGCAGCTTGTCAAAAGATAGTCCAAGATCCTTCAAGGTTTGCTTCATCCATAGCAATTGAGCACTACAGCTTGGCAGAGATGTACTCAGATTCGGCAGTGGACGTAGACACACAGTTTTGCTTCTTCGAGGACCAACAAACCAAAGATCTTCCGAGAAACTGACAAGCTCCGGAGGTTGACTTTCTTCCCACTTTGTCACCAGCCCAGTCCGAGTCCGTGTAACCAATAAGATCAAAGTTGGCTCCCTTGGGGTACCACAACCCAAAGTTTGGGGTATGAACTAAATATCGAAAGATTCTCTTGACCGCCACCAAGTGACTTTCCTTTGGTGCGGCTTGAAATCTTGCACACATACCCACACTCAACATAATATCCGGTCGGGATGCACAAAGATAGAGCAAAGAACCAATCATAGATCGATAGAGTTTTTGATCCACTTCCTTACCCTTGGGATCGAGATCAAGATTAACCTTAGTTGGCATGGGAGTCTTGGCACCTTTGACTTGATCAAACTTGAACTTCTTGATCATGTCTTGAATGTATTTGGCTTGGTTGATGAAATTCCCTTTCCTCAATTGCTTGACTTCAAATCCAAGGAAAAACTTCAACTCCCCCATCATGGACATCTCGAAGCGGTCGGTCATGAGCTTGGAAAAATCCTCATTAAATTTTTTGTTAATAGACCCAAAGATAATGTCATCAACATAGATTTGACATACGAACAAGTGGCCTCCAACTTTCTTAGTAAAAAGAGTGGGATCAATGAGACCCACTTGAAACTTGCCTAACAAGAGCTCCCTAAGGCAATCATACCACGCACGTGGGGCTTGCTTGAGGCCATAGAGTGCCTTATTGAGCTTGTAGACATGGTTCAGAAAAAGTGGATCCTCAAAACCCAGAGGTTGCTTGACGTATACCAACTCTTTCAAAGGACCATTAAGAAAAGCACTCTTAACATCCATTTGATGCAACTTAAAGTTATGATGGGTAGCGAAGGCAAGAAGCATACGAATGGATTCAAGGCGAGCAACGGGGGCGTAAGTCTCACCGTAGTCGATGCCGTCAACTTGTGAGTATCCTTGGGCAACTAACCTTGCCTTGTTGCGCACGACAATTCCATTCGCATCGCACTTGTTCTTGAAGACCCACTTGGTTCCAATGACGTTTTGACAGTCTTTGGGCCGCTCAACCAATGTCCAAACATTGTTCCTCTTGAAGTTGTGAAGTTCCTCGTTCATAGCATCAAGCGAATCATCATCTTCAAGAGCTTCGAAGACTTTCTGTGGTTCCATAAGAGAGATAAATGCATGGTGAGAGATAAAGGAAGCTAGTTGCCTCCTAGTAGTGGAACCTTTATTGAAATCTCCATAGACATTATCAAGGATATGGCCATCTCGAACAAGCTTGGCGATACGATAGGCTTGACGATGGGATTGTGCTTCAACTCGAGATTCTTGAGCTACCACTTGGCCATTGCCGCCAATTGAGCCGCCGCCTTGACTATAAGCACGAACACGAGGGTCATCTTCATCAATTTCCACTTCGGGGGAGTCATCACTTGGAGAGGATCCTTGAGGATCATTGACTTGCTCTTGATCTCGACGAGCTTGACCTTGGGGAGAGCCATGATCTTGAGGAGGAGCCCCATCTTGGGGAGGTTGATGAGGTTGATGTAGATCTTGTCCGTGGGAGGTGCCTTGAGGAGGATCCCCATCGTGGGGAGGTTGATGTTGTTGATGAAGAGCTTGTTCTTTGGAGCTTGGAGAGTCATGATCATGGGAAGCTTCAGAAGAGCTTGAGGGAGCTTGTGCCAAGAAAGTAGGTCCTTGAGGGGCAAGATGATCTTGTGGAAGTGAGGGCTCCACTTGAGTAGAGCTTGGTCCTTCTCCTTCGTCCATAAGGGGATCCTCAATGGGGAGGTGGAAACCCACACCCATTCTTCTTATGGCCTTGGGAGGAATTTCATCACTTGGATCACAAACACTATCTTGCCTAACAAGAGACTCATGATTTTCATCAAACTTCACGTTGCTCGTTTCTTCAACTCTTCCATTGGCTTTTTTGTAGAATCTATAAGCATGGGACTGATTTGAGTAGCCAACGAAAATTCCTTCTTGAGCCTTGGATTCAAACTTGGACAAACGAACTCCTTTCTTTAGAATGTAGCACTTGCAACCAAACACCCGAAAGTAGCTAACATTAGGCTTTTTCCCGGTGAGAAGTTCATAGGGGGTCTTGTTCTTTTTATTGCGGAGATAAAGCCGGTTGGTTGCATGGCAAGCGGTGGAGATGGCCTCGGCCCAAAAGTTGTATGGAGACTTGAACTCAGCTAGCATAGACCGAGCCGCATCCATCAATGTGCGATTCTTCCTTTCGGCAACTCCGTTTTGTTGAGGGGTGTAGGGAGTGGAGTATTGATGCTTGATTCCTTCATCACTGAGAAACTCATCCAAGGTATAGTTTTTGAACTCGGTGCCATTGTCACTTCGAATTGAGAGAATAGTTGCATTGTGCTTCCGTTGAACCTCATTAGCAAAGTCGATGACGGTTTGTTGAGTCTCACTCTTGTACTTGAAAAAGAACACCCAAGTGTATCTTGAGAAATCATCCACAATGACCAAGCAATACTTTTTGCCTCCAAGGCTATCATGAGAGGGTGGACCAAAGAGATCCATATGCAAGAGCTCCAAACACCTATCGGTGGTGATCTGATTGAGTGCTTTGTGAGGAGTTTCATGCATGTTCCCTTCAATACAAGCCCTGCAAACACGATCTTTGGCAAAAGAAACATCGTTAATTCCAAGGATGTGGCCCTCAGAGTGAAGTCTTTGCAAAGTTCTCATGTTAACATGGGCTAGGCGGCGATGCCACAACCAGCCCTTGTCGGCTTTAGCATAGAGACATAGAGCATGAGGAGTAGTGGTCCCTGAAAAGTCCACCACATACAAGTCATGTTCTACATATCCTACAAAATCCACCTTGAGAGACTTGCTCCACATGAGGACCACGGTATGAGAATTAAAGAAAGACCCATAAGAGCAAGAGCACGAACTGAGAGTAAGTTGTAACCAAGAGTTTTGACAAGCATGACGTCAACCAAGGATACATCCGGGGTTACCACCACTTTGCCAAAACCCAAAACCTGAGAGCTTGTTTTGTCACCGTAGGAGACCATGGTGTTAGCAATATTGGGCCTCAATTCGCTCATGATAGACTTGCTTCCGGTCATATGACTCGTGGCACCACTATCAAGCACCCATTTTGATCCACCGGAAGCATAGTCTTACAAGAAAATCAAGCCTTGGTTTTAGGTACCCATTTTGGAATGGGTCCCCTTTTGTTAGTGACAAGAGCCTTTGGCACCCAAATGGCCCAATGATAATCATGTATGTAAGATGTTCCCACGTATCTAGCATATACATGACCATCATAAGATTTGCAAAGAATATAAGAGGGATTGTTCTTTTCGGCAAAGTTGTCACTTTGCAAGAGGGTTAGGCCATTTGGTACCCCTTGGGCCATGCCCTTGTTCTTTTTATTCTTCTTGTTCTTCTTCTTCTTCTTCTTCTTCTTCTTAGTCTTGGCAAGTTGATCCTTCAACACCTTGACTTCCTCTATGAGATGCTCATGCTTGCAACAAGGATTAGGAGTGCTAGACAAGTCTATAATTTGCACAACGGAAGACTTAGAGAGATCACAAGTTAATTGAGTTTGAAGCTGTTCATGGGCTTCAAAAAGATTTGAGAATTTACTCTCCAAGGCTTTGTGTTCCTCTTTGAGTTTCTCAAGATCCTTTTGAGTCCTATCATGACCACCCACAAACTCAGCATTTTCTTTCTTGAGAACCTTAATCAAAGCAAGAGCATGGTCACGTTCTTTAATTGTAGAGCACAAAGTGTTGTTATGATCATCTACAAGCTTAGACACATTTTCTTCAAGATTAATTCTCATATTTTGTTCATCCTCAAGACTTTGAGTGAGAGAGGCAATTTCATCGGCAGCATCTCTTTCATTTTTACTTAGCAAGTCAATAAGTTCTTCCTTTTCATCTAAGGCATCTCTAGCATTGTCAAGTTGTGCAAGTAAGGACTCAAAGCAGTTTTTAGTTTCTTCATCTAAGGTAGCAACAAATTCACACATGTCAATCATCTCTTTCTTCACCTCTAGACCAACAAGATCAAGAGAGGAAGGCTCACTAGAGATAGGTTGAGTAGTGGGTTTCGGTGTTACCTCGGTGGCCTTGGCCATGAAGCACTTTTGGTTGGAGAAGATGACATTTTCATTTGGCGAGTCGAAGAGGGATAGACATGGAGTTGAGGTAGTGGCAATAGCAGCAACTCCCACAATCTCTCCACCATGAACTTCATCATCATCATCTTCAAACGTGCCCGAAAGGTATTCTTCATGGACCACAATTGCTCGTTCCTTGTTAATGGCGTTCTTGACGGCGTAGTTCTTGTTCAAGGGATGAGGAGGTCTTGACTTTATCTTGCGGATGAGACGACCACCATTGTCTTCACGGTTCTCAAAGGGACACTTGGCCACGAAGTGACTCTTGTCGTTGCAATTGTAGCACGACCTTGCCTTGGGAGACTTCTTGGGTGAGTTGAATCTTGAGTTGTCCCTTGATCTTGACTTGAATCCGGACTTGTTCCAAAAGGCCCTTGAAGCGAGAGCAAGATTTTCGTTGAAGGCACATTTGAGGTCCTCTTGAGACCACTCACTTGATGTATCATCATCATCAACTTCAATAGCCTTGGCCTTCAAAGCAAGATTCACTTTGGTTGACCCAATGGCTCTAGCTTGAGCGGACTCCGCATTCTTCTTGGCAATAGTCATGGCAATTACTTCACTCAAGACTTCTTGGGAGGTCATTAGGTGAAAGTTGGCTCTTCCCTTGATAGAGTTGAGCTTTTGTTCTTCAAATGGGAGGAGAGATTGAATGAACTTCCTCTTCATAAACTTGTCATCAACATAGTGAGCCCCAAGGTCCCTCATAGTGGAACAAAGGACCTTAAGGCGCCTATACATGTCTTCGGGGGTCTCATCATCTTGCATTGCGAAACCATCGCACTCATTGTTGATCTCATCAAACTTGGAGCTTTGGATGCTTGCATTCCCAACAAAGAGCTCGGTGAGTTGATCCCAAGCTTCCTTGGCGGTGTCAAATTGGCGAATGTGAGCAAAATCCTTTGGATTCAAGGCTTTTTGAATCATTCCCAAAGCTATGGCATTGAGTTGCTTATCCACCACTTCACCTCGTGTCAACTTCTTTGGGTCATATGGAGAGAATCCATCCTCCACAATCCTCATTAACTCAATAGAAGAGCTCGAAATATGTGAGCGCATTAGATATTGCCAATTGGCGAAATTAGAAGTATCTAGCATGGGTGGTGCTCCTTGAGGTATAATGTGTGGCATGGGGATGGGTGGATCCGGAGTGTACTTCGGTGGTGGGGGTACCGCCGAGTAGTCCTTTCCTCCATTTTCCTCTTTGGAAGTTGGGTTCTCGGGCTCCTCGATGTTCTCACTTGGAACCTTGGTAGAGGTTTGAGCAACAAAACCAAGTCCCAAGTGAGTGGTGGAAGCCGCGGGAGAGTTACCCAGGGGGTGGACACCGTAACGGTGGGAGGAACCTCGGTGGGTTGGGGTGTGTCAAGAGCAACCATGGGGTTTGGCTTGAGATACTGCAAGAGAGTCATCATTTCCTCGAACTTGGACATCATGGATGACTCCAATTGCTTGAGGTCATCCATAGTGGCCAAGTTCTTGGATTTTTCGGTTTCACTACCCCCTTCGTCGGCCATAGTCTCTTAGGCGGTAAATCCCGAAATAAGAGCCTTGGCTCTGATACCAATTGAAAGTACCGACTTGATACGACTAGAGGGGGGTGAATAGGCGTCTACCCAATTTTAATTTGTTTCTCACTTTTAGGCTCAACGAGAAAGGAAGTTATCTAGAGATGCAACTAAGTGAACAACCTAAAGCAAGAAAACAAACACCAACCACAAAAACAGTAAATAGAAAGGAGTAAAGGAAGGGAACGAAGTAACAGGAGAGGGGACACGGAGATGTAATTCCCGTAGTTCACTCCCAAGGATCTATGTCTATGTTGGAGAGGTGTCAGGGCCACACAAGGTCACCCGAGCGCCACAAAGGCCTCACCTTCTTCTCCGGTGAGCTCCCCCACAAAGGAGGCCTCACAATTCACTAACCGGTGACCTTGAAGGCGCCAACCGAAACCTTTACACCAAGGTTGAGGGGGAGGCTCCACAACTCAATTGGAGGCCCTCAACGACACCTCGAAGCTTTACAAAGCAAGCCTTAGCTCCGAGGATGCCCAACACCGTCTAGGGTTCCAAGAAACCCAAGAGCAACAAGATCCACAAAGGATGGGTGGTGGAAATCAAATCTTATTTTGTGGAAGTGTAGATCTAGGTCACCTCCCTCACCTCTCAAAAGATCAGGTCATTTGAGTGGCTAGAGAGAGAGATCTAGTGAGGTGAAGCTCAAGCATTAATGGAGGAGAGAGAAAAATTCGAGAGAGGATGGGAGGAAGAAGAGGGATGCCTTAAATAGGCCCCATCGCTACGAATTCTGACTTCATGACCTCCGGAAGTTCCGTGAGAGGCCGGAAATTTTCGCCACTGCTCCAACGGTCATCGATCTGACACCCGCTCCAGAAGCGCAACCGGAATTTCCGGTCAAAACAGACCGGAAGTTCCGGTGGACTTCCGACACAAGTTTTGGCCAAGTTCCGGCAAATAGAACACTCCAAAATAGAAGGTTACTGAGCCACCACCAGAACTTGGAGCGGAACAAGGAGCGGAACTTCTGGGTCGCGAATCTGGGAAGTTCCTGGTCTGGTGAAGTTCCGCTCAGGACCTTTTGGCAGGACAAGTTCCGATGCAAGTTCCGGCCCAAGTTCCGGCAATTATAACACTTCATACAGAAGGTTACTGATTCACCATCGGAACTTGGGGCGGAACTGTCACATCCCAAGATTTTCCAAATCTTGTAATGTGAAAAATAAATGAATAAAATAAAACTTTTTTGATTTTCAGGGTAAGAAGAAACTTTTTGATTCCAATTGGAAACTTCAAACCTATTTGGATCAAATAAAATCCTAAAGGAATTTAAAAAGATAAATAAACAATAAACTTAAAAATATTTAAAATTACTATTTTTGGATCTTTCAATAAAAGATTTGGTTTTCCAAAAGAAAAGGTAGATTTATAAATAAGGATTATTTTATAGAGCCAAATTAAAACTTGGCCAAGCCTTTGAAATAAAATATTTCTATTTGACAAAAATAGTAAAGGTTTATTTAAATAAAATAATAAGAGTTTATTAATAAACCAATTTTATTAAAGTAAAGGTTTTTCCCATTTTAATTAAACATCAAAACTTGTTAAAATATTTTAAACAAGTTTTCCAAGTATTTTATATTTTCAAATAAAACCTACTGATTTGGTTTTGATAATATTTAGATTTCAAATGGAGATTTTATTAAATAAATCAAAACCTATTTGAATTAATAATTAAGTTCTATTTTATTTAATTATTAAATAGATCCTAAAAAGAATAAAATTATTATTTTATTTTGGACTTTAGTTTTATGTTGTTAAACAGAACCAAAACTCAAGGCAAAGTTTGGTGGAAGTTTGATTGAATTTGAGTGTTTGAATTGTTGTTTGAAAATCAAAACAGAAAATCAATTAGAAAAAGAAAAAGACATCCAGAACAAAAAAAATGAAAGAGCCAACCCAACCCAGCAAGCCCACTAGGCCCAGTTAGCCCACTCCCTCTCACCCCACACGTAAAAAAGCGTTTTCGCACTCACCCACTCCAATCGACCGGTGGACCCCCGTTCCCTCTCTTTCTCTCACGCTGCCAAGCGGCCCCACCTACCTCGTCAGCGTCTTCAACCGCGGACTCGTTCTTCCTTCACCGTCGTTCTGCTCATCAATCAAATCCTCGAGTAAATTCACATAATTGCAGCGTTGATTCCGCACGGTAACCTCGCTCACTTAATCGCCCGCGTCCCCTTTCTCTTTCCCCTCTCTCGCCCGGCTCTCTCGGCCACCAGGATGCTCGGAATCTTCTCCGAACCACTACAGTCTCCAGCGAGCACTTCCGTCGATTCCGGCCATTCTCCACCGCGCCTCGCCCTCTTGACCACACAAGCGAGTTCCCCAGACCTCTGCGCATCTCCTAGTGGCCTCAGCTCGCTCGCGCGTGCCCCCCATCATCGAAAACTACTTCGACTGAGCACCGCCGCTCTCTGCTCCAACTCCGGCGAACTCTACTAGTAATATCCAACCGCGCCGCCCTCTCTCTTTGATGCTCCGATACTTCCACTCTTCTGTGCATCTAACGGGGTTGTTTTCTTGCTCTCTCTCGTGCTCAGTAACCTCGCCACCAACGAAACCCGTGCGTGTCCGACGACGCCGAGAACTACGGCGAGGAATTCCGGCCGACTCTGTGTGCCCCTTCAGCAACGACAGCCGCCTTGAGCTTCCCCACGACGCCGTGAACACTGTGAGCATCTCCGCCCACTCGCTTCTGCATCGCCAAGCACACCACCATCCGGCCGCCGCGCCAAGAGCCACCGCCGCCAGTTCTTGGCTGATACGCTGTGAGCCGTTAGATCACGATCCTATGCACACGATAGATCCACTTAACGAAGGGGTACGAGCTAATCTGCACCGTTCAGTCTCACTTAGATCCAACGCACCCCGTAGCCGATCCAAGCGAAACGGTATGGACGAATCAGAAACAGACACGTGGACGAAGTTTGATTTAAACAGAATTTTGAATCTGATTAGAATGTGATTTTGAAAAATCCATAACTTTAGTTCTCGGCGTTTGTCAATTCAAAAAGGTATAAAACCAAATCTACAGTGGGAGTCCCTATCTACTTTCGATTCCCTTCTTACTTTTTGAAACTTCATATCAATGGAATCAGTGGAACAAGCCCTAGCCAACCATGCCATTTGTTTAGTAAAAATTTTCTGTTAAATTGTTTGTTTTTGCAGACACTTTTGTATGCTTGTTTAGGTTATAAAAATTATTCCAAAATGATTTTGGGGATAAAATCTTTGGCAAATGGTATGTTTTGAACCTACTGACCCTAGGAATCACTTTGTGGTTTCAAAAATATATTTGGTGAAGAAAAGAATGATTCTTTGATTTAAAACCAATTCTAGTCAAATAAAAATATGGTTTATTAATTAAAAATGGTTTTGGAAGAAAACCTTTGGGAAATGTTTTGTTTTAAACTCTCTGACCCTAAACACAAAGTTTTATGGTTTGAAAACATATTTTGTGAATCCTATAGAGTAATGCCTTAGTAAAAAACATTTCTACACCACATAAAATGATACCTTGTTTTGAAAATGGTTTAGGAAGTGAAATCCCTTGCAAATGACTTTTGCCACTTTATAAAATGACCATTAGGTGTTTTCAAATGTTTGTGAACCTTTAGAAACCACTTCTCCAAATAAAACAATCCTTGGCATGCTTGCATGCATTACTTTGACTTTATGATTTTATGTGATGTTTTGCTTGATTGGTAGATTGAAATATTGTTTGCTTGATTTATTTGTAGTGACTTGAAGTGTGTGAACATTGCAAAGATCAAGGAGTGAACCTATACTCTACCAAAAAGGCAAGTGATGCTTCATACTTTTGTCCCATTACTTTCACTATGCATTAGTGGTTTTTCTAAGTAAAACTTGCATGGAATTTTGCTAAGTATAAACCATGCTATGGGAAATCCTAGTAGATGAAACCTTAGAAGAAAATTTCCTAAGTTAATATTCCTACTACTATCAAGCTTAGCTTAGCTAATACAAAACAAGGGTGGAATATACATTCATACTATGGAAAAATTTCTAAGTTTGAGGACTTGTGTTTTTGTTTAATAAAACAATTAAGTTAATGAATCACCTGGGTGGAATGGTAATTGCTTGGTGGTTTTTGGTTGAGTGGTTACACAAGGCCCATGGCTATAGTTTACCTTGTGTATCACACTTGTGGATTGCCACCCAGGAACAAAGAGATTTGAGATGTCAAATGTTGAGAAGCTTCAAGTGCAACCACTTGGCATTATGGGCTCTGCCTGGACCACATAGGTTGCTAGAACTTAGCCATTTGGACAGTTGGTGGTAGTGGGATGATAGGTTGGAACGCGTCCATTTGGTCTAAGGAAAGGCTTCTGAAAGATCTTATCTTGGTGAAACCAAGTCTTGTGGGGAAAGTGCACCACCTCTGCAGAGTGTAAAATCTAAGTACTTAGCCATGTCCCTGGTAAAGGACAATTTGAGCATCAAGACATGGAAGCTATCAAGAATCTCATCATCCAAATTTCTAAGTTAAAATCTTGTGGTTGAACAAGGGTTAAAGGATCATCAATCTTTGATTGGGAGATGCCATGGGAAAGGTTTTTATCAAGCAAAAACTTAGTGTTTTCAAATGACTAAGGAAAAATCTATTTTTGAGCAATGCAAGCCTCAACTCCACTTAGCCAAAAGCATATAGATGATAGACTCCACTATACTACCATAGTATCACTTGCCAATACAATTCAAATGTATTGACCCTTGTGGCTGTAACTTGTTATGTTGCAGGTTTGTTTGATTTAGTGAAGTGTGTTGATTAGGATTACAAAGTCTACAACCAACATGTCTGCCTGTGGCACTTTGAAGATGAAGGACCCCGTGCTTATAGATATTCTGCTGCAATGTAATGTAATAGCCAAAGGAGCTATGTAAGATGTAATAAATTATGTTATTCCTGTTTATAAAGTTGTATTATGACCTTTGTTTCTTGATATTACATCTTAACTGTGGATGCTAGCTATTGATCCAGGGACTAGCATTGCAATCACAGGGATCCTTTTCCTTTACAAATAAGGGATCTTATAGATGGTATCAGAGCATTGTGTTGCCTGTAGGATTTGTAAACCTAGGATTGGACAAACCCCTTATAAAAATAGGAGTTATTTTTTTCCAAAACTTAGTTACAAACAATCTTGTAAACCCTTTGCTCAACCATTTTGGTTTCAACTCTACATCTCTTCTATTTCAACTTGATGGAAAAACCTACCCCATGGCCAAAGACTTCACCATGAGCTAAGGACTTCTTCAACTCTAATGACTTCAACTTCTTCAACTCTAATGACTTCAACTTCTTCAACTCTAATGACTTCAACTTCTTCAACTCTAATGACTTCAACATCTTCGGCATCTTCACCAAGGACCTCAACCTTGGATATCACTAAGGACAAGTGAGATAAGGAATCTTGCTCAAGATTTGGAGACTAAGGAAATACAATTTAGAAGGAACCATATAGATGGACCACCATATTTAGTTTAAGTCAAACCCACCAACTTATGTGGTGTAAAAAAAATATTTTTGGTTGTCTAAATATATGCTTGAAACTTGTTGTTTGAGTGGAATGTTTGTTTGTGATTGCCTGCACATTGTTTGTGTGAAATGTGAAGTGTGTGGTTAGAATTATTTCCTTAGAGATATTTTGCCTATTCTAATCCCAATCCAACCCAAACAGATGACTTCTCCAAGGGACTCCAACATCAAGGATGATGACGACAACGACAACCAAGAGAACAACATGAGAGAACAACTACTAGCAAACCAAACCCAGTTGAGCCAAGTGACAACTCAGCTTTTAGCCAACAACAATGGACTAGACCCAGCCATACAAAGGATTTTAAAAATTCAATCCCAATTGTTGCAAGGGATGGCCACTCAAATGATCAACATGGGAGAAAGCTTTACCCAAGGAGCTTGTGACAACAAGGATGACAAAGATGTTAATCTAGAAGGAACCCAAGCTTGCAATATTTGTGGAGACAAGGATCACACTTCCAAGGAGCATGGGGATCAATGCCCCAATTGTGAAGAGGAACATCCAGTTGGCCAATGCCCCACATCTCAAGTTACTTGCTTCCTATGTGAAGGAAATAATCATGTTACTATCCAATGCCCCATCTATTCCCTAGTTCAACAAAGGAAACAAGGTGGAGTGCATCAACAGTTTGTAAACCCTCATGAAGGAACAACTTCTACCAAGAAGGATGAGGACAAAGGAAAATCTCCACTTGTACCTCCATGCAATATGACCCAATTTAAAGGACCAAAGAAAAGGCATATGAATTATCCAAGGAGCAATAGAAGGTCAAAGAAACCAGTAGACATTCCTACCGATGAGATAACATGTGAAGAGCATGAACTAGAAGAACTCCTAGCTTTGGAGAGACCCAAAAAGAAGAAGAAGAAGAAGGACAAAATCCAAGTGCAATGTTACACTTGCAAAGATATGGGACACTATGCCAATGAATGCCTAGAAAAGAAGAAGAGCCAAGAAGACAAACAAAAGCTAGTGAAACCCAAGATGAGGAAGGATATTAGCCAAGTGTTGTGCAAACACTGCAAAGAGTTAGGACATTATGCATCATATTGTCCAGAGAAGCCCCCTCAAGACCTCCACCTTATCACATGTTTCAAATGCAAGGAACTAGGCCACTATGCAAACTTCTGTCCAGGAAAGTTACACCAAGATCCCAAGTAAGACAAGATGTAATCTAGTTGGAAATATTTTAAGGGTGGTAGTACCCTAGATGCTTTTGAGCCAACTTGTAACCCCTAGCCTCCCCAAATCTCGGGACGAGATTTATTTTAAGGGTGGTAGCCTGTCACATCCCAAGATTTTCCAAATCTTGTAATGTGAAAAATAAATGAATAAAATAAAACTTTGTTGATTTTCAGGGTAAGAAGAAACTTTTTGATTCCAATTGGAAACTTCAAACCTATTTGGATCAAATAAAATCCTAAAGGAATTTAAAAAGATAATAAACAATAAACTTAAAAATATTTAAAATTACTGTTTTTGGATCTTTCAATAAAAGATTTGGTTTTCCAAAAGAAAAGGTAGATTTATAAATAAGGATTATTTTATAGAGCCAAATTAAAACTTGGCCAAGCCTTTGAAATAAAATATTTCTATTTGACAAAAATAGTAAAGGTTTATTTAAATAAAATAATAAGAGTTTATTAATAAACCAATTTTATTGAAGTAAAGGTTTTTCCCATTTTAATTAAACATCAAAACTTGTTAAAATATTTTAAACACGTTTTCCAAGTATTTTATATTTTCAAATAAAACCTACTGATCTGGTTTTGATAATATTTAGATTTCAAATGGAGATTTTATTAAATAAATCAAAACCTATTTGAATTAATAATTAAGGTCTATTTTATTTAATTATTAAATAGATCCTAAAAGAATAAAATTATTATTTTATTTTGGACTTTAGTTTTGTGTTGTTAAACAGAACCAAAACTCAAGGCAAAGTTTGGTGGAAGTTTGATTGAATTTGAGTGTTTGAATTGTTGTTTGAAAATCAAAACAGAAAATCAATTAGAAAAAGAAAAAGACATTCAGAACAAAAAAAATGAAAGAGCCAACCCAACCCAGCAAGCCCACTAGGCCCAGCTGGCCCGCTCCCTCTCACCCCGCAGAAAAACGTTTCGCACTCCGCAACTCACCCACTCAAAATCGACCGGTGGACCCCATTCCTCTCTCTTTCTCACGCTAAGCGGCCCACCGCCTCGTCGGCGTCTTCAACATGGACTCGTTCTTCCTCCTCGCTGTCGTTCACTGTCAATCAAATCCTCGAGTAAATTCACATAATTGCAGCGTTGATTCCGCACGGTAACCTCGCTCACTTAATCGCCCGCGTCCCCTTTCTCTATCCCTCTCGCCTCTCGGCACCAGTCGCTCGGAATCTTCTCCAACCACCACCTCCAATGAGCACTTCCACGATTCCGGCCATTATCCACCGCGCCTCGCCCTCTTGACCACACAAGCGAGTTCCCCAGACCTCTGCGCATCTCCTAGTGGCCTCAGCTCGCTTGCGCGTGCCCCCCATCATCGGCAACTACTTCGACTGAGCACCGCCGCTCTCTGCTCCAACTCAGGCGAACTCTACTGGTAATATCCAACCGCGCCGCCCTCTCTCTTTGATGCTCCGATACTTCCCACTCTTTTGTGCATCTAACAGGGTTGTTTTCTTGCTCTCTCGCGCTCAGTAACCTCGCCACCAACGGAACCCGTGCGTGTCCGACGACGCCGAGAACTACGGCGAGGAATTCCGGCCGACTCTGTGCGCCCCTTCAGCAACGACAACCGCCTTGAGCTTCCCCACGACGCTGCGAACACTGTGAGCATCTCCCCAGCCACTCTCGCTTCCTGCATCGCCAGCACCACCACCACTGCCGCCCGCCGCCAAGAGCCGCCGATTCTTTGGCGTCATACGTGAGCCGTTAGATCACGATCCTATGCACACGATAGATCCACTTAACGAAGGGGTACGAGCTAATCTGCACCGTTCAGTCTCACTTAGATCCAACGCACCCCGTAGCCGATCCAAGCGAAACGGTATGGACGAATCAGAAACAGCCACGTGGACGAAGTTTGATTTAAACGGAATTTTGAATCTGATTAGAATGTGATTTTGAAAAATCCATAACTTTAGTTCTACACGTCCAAATTTTGCAAACTTCATATCAATGGAATCAGTGGAACAAGCCCTAGCCAACCGTGCCATTTGTTTAGTAAAAAGTTTCTGTTAAATTGTTTGTTTTTGCAGAAACTTTTGTATGCTTGTTTAGGTTATAAAAATTATTCCAAAATGATTTTGGGGATAAAATCTTTGGCAAATGGTATGTTTTGAACCTACTGACCCTAGGAATCACTTTGTGGTTTCAAAAATATATTTGGTGAAGAAAAGAATGATTCTTTGATTTAAAACCAATTCTAGTCAAATAAAAATATGGTTTATTAATTAAAAATGGTTTTGGAAGAAAACCTTTGGGAATGTTTTGTTTTAAACTCTCTGACCCTAAACACAAAGTTTTATGGTTTGAAAACATATTTTGTGAATCCTATAGAGTAATGCCTTAGTAAAAAACATTTCTACACCACATAAAATGATACCTTGTTTTGAAAATGGTTTAGGAAGTGAAATCCCTTGCAAATGACTTTTGCCACTTTATAAAATGACCATTAGGTGTTTTCAAATGTTTGTGAACCTTTAGAAACCACTTCTACAAATAAAACAATCCTTGGCATGCTTGCATGCATTACTTTGACTTTATGATTTTATGTGATGTTTTGCTTGATTGGTAGATTGAAATATTGTTTGCTTGATTTATTTGTAGTGACTTCAAGTGTGTGAACATTGCAAAGATCAAGGAGTGAACCTATACTCTACCAAAAAGGCAAGTGATGCTTCATACTTTTGTCCCATTACTTTCATTATGCATTAGTGGTTTTTCTAAGTAAAACTTGCATGGAATTTTGCTAAGTATAAACCATGCTATGGGAAATCCTAGTAGATGAAACCTTAGAAGAAAATTTCCTAAGTTAATATTCCTACTACTATCAAGCTTAGCTTAGCTAATAAAAAACAAGGGTGGAATATACATTCATACTATGGAAAAATTTCTAAGTCTGAGGACTTGTGTTTTTGTTTAATAAAACAATTAAGTTAATGAATCACCTGGGTGGAATGGTAATTGCTTGGTGGTTTTTGGTTGAGTGGTTACACAAGGCCCATGGCTATGGTTGAACTTGTGTATCACACTTGTGGATTGCCACCCAGGAACAAAGAGATTTGAGATATCAAATGTTGAGAAGCTTCAAGTGCAACCACTTGGCATTATGGGCTCTGCCTGGATCACATAGGTTGCTAGAACTTAGCCATTTGGATAGTTGGTGATAGTGGGATGATAGGTTGGAACGCGTCCATTTGGTCTAAGGAAAGGCTTCTGAAAGATCTTGTCTTGGTGAAACCAAGTCTTGTGGGGAAAGTGCACCACCTCTGCAGAGTGTAAAATCTAAGTACTTAGCCATGTCCCTGGTAATGGACAATTTGAGCATCAAGACATGGAAGCTATCAAGAATCTCATCATCCAAATTTCTAAGTTAAAATCTTGTGGTTGAACAAGGGTTAAAGGATCATCAATCTTTGATTGGGAGATGCCATGGGAAAGATTTTTGTCAAGCAAAAACTTAGTGTTTTCAAATGACTAAGGAAAAATCTATTTTTGAGCAATGCAAGTCTCAACTCCACTTAGCCAAAGCATATAGATGATAGACTCCACTATACTACCATAGTATCACTTGCCAATACAATTCAAATGTATTGACCCTTGTGGCTGTAACTTGTTATGTTGCAGGTTTGTTTGATTTAGTGAAGTGTGTTGATTAGGATTACAAAGTCTATAACCAACATGTCTGCCTGTGGCACTTTCAAGATGAAGGACCCCATGCTTATAGATATTCTGTTGTAATGTAATGTAATAGCCAAAGGAGCAATGTAAGATGTAATAAATTACGTTATTCCTGGTTATAAAGTTGTATTATGACCTTTTTTTCTTGATATTACATCTTAACTGTGGATGCTAGCTATTGATCCAGGGACTAGCATTGCAATCACAGGGATCCTTTTCCTTTACAAAGGAGGGATCTTATAGGAACTAGCGTCGGAACAAGGCTTGAGCAGCCCGTAGAAAAAGCCTGAGCGGAACTTCCGGCGCCAGGCCGGAAGTTCCGGTGAGACACAGAAAGCTCCAACAGAACAGGAACTCACTCTCTCACAGAATAGTAGGATGGCTGTGGCGGTGCATATAGGTTTGTGCAAGAACAAGTGATTTCCCATAGCCTTCCGAGATGGACCCCCTCTTAATAGTACGGTGAACTAAAAAGAACAACCGGAGAGAAACTAGGAGGAAACTAAAAAGGCCACCGTCTTCATGAGATCCCAAGAGAGCTTCCACCACAAGAGAAGGAGACAACAACAATGTTTCCCCTGAAACACAAACGCACAATTAAAAACACAATTGGGATTATCATTAACACCAAAAACATCATGGGAAGATATAGTCCTTTCAAACGCGAATCCCTGGGATAATATTGTTCTAGGGTTTGGATACTAGAAATGATGTCTTTGAAATGTGTTGTACTTTTAGATAAGTGTTACTCTTGTGCGTCTTATTAGAGCTTGTGAGTGTGTGTGAAACAATATGTAATTATACTATCATACAACATTAAGATACAAAATTGTGGAATGCTATTCAAAGATTACTTATATAAGAATTGCCTTATCTTTAAATCTTGCTTTACAAGTATGGGCATTTGGAAGAAACTTTAAGTATTAACAATCCTGATGTATAAGTAAGGTTTAAAGCAACGTGTTTATGATTAATTGTCATCTGTTGACTATGATGAAAGTTCTTAAGTTTAATTGTTAAGATTTGGGAGTATTGTCTTAAGATTTGTTGTTTGAAGTGGAAAAAAGAATAACATTTGAAGAAAATATTTCTTTTCTGGGGTTTAAACAATCTTTGTGGTTAGTTTAGTCTGGTCGATGTTATTTGTGCTTGCTTGAATAGTTTGGACTTGTGAGGCTTTATGACTTAACTATAACAGACCAAAGTTAACTATAAAACATATAACAATGTCTTTAGTATTATATTTAGAGTCTTGTAGACTAAAGTTAACTTTAAAACATAGATGGTTTGAAAGTGTAATGCTTATGACATTTGTACCTTGTGTACTTGGTAATGTTTCTTTAAGGTTACTTAAGAATGGTTATATTTTTACTTGGTGTAGTGGTTTCTTGATTTTATAATGGAATAGTATCATTTACCTTCTTATAGATGAGTGGTTATAGTTTATAAACAAAGAAATAATATTACTTAACTACTTAAAGATTCACTATAGTGTTGTGATAGTTTTGTAAACTGATGGTTGAAGTATATGGAAAAGATTGGATTTAGTTACAATTATTCTTGGTGTTTTATAATTGTTTAGGACCTTTTTAGAAAATAATTACTCATTTGGTTGAAGGATAATTCAATAAAATTGTATTTATAATGTTTTGAACCATTATGACTTCATAATATGAATATTTAAGACTAATACTATTTATTTAGACCTAATTGACTAATTTTTAGAAATATTAACAAATTTTATTTACCCTTATATGAATTTTTAACTAAGGAAATAGGTTTAAATTTAAATTATTAGAGTATTAAGTTTTTTATTTCATTTAAAAGTGGAGTATTATATTTTTAACAAGTAGACATTATTTTTGTGATCATTTTAATATATTACATTTATTTTTGTGATTCATAAATAATAAGATATGATTTTTATAAAATTTATTACTTTATAAATATTAATAAATAATTAATACTTATTTAAGTGAAGTAATAATGCATGATTATAGTTTTAAAGTATTTTTTTATTTTGTGTAAGATTTTTGGTATTTTATTTATATTTTTTTTAAGAATTAACAGTTTAAAATATGAATTTTCAAACTATTAATACTTATAAAATCTTTATTAAATAATAACTATTTAAATTGCCAACATAGCAATTTTTTATAATGGATTAATGTTATATATTTTATTTTTCTAAATATTTTCATATATAATACATATTTTTCTGAATTATAAAACAAAAGTTATGGATTTAATAAGATTTAATGATTTTATTTTATTTCTGGAATATTTAAATTGGGTTTATATTCTTTCTTTATTTCTTAAATAGAAAATAACCTTTTGCACCGGGGCTAAGCCTACCCGAGGTCACTGACCTATGGGCCTATGGCCACATCATCAGCCACGCAAGACAAAGACTGGGTCAAACTGGCTGACTAGGTCGAGGGTGACGTTGGCATGACGTCATCGGAGCTTGATCCTCTCAGATCGATGATGGATCAGGTGATTTGGTGCGCGCGCGGGGCTATAGTGAGGCTCGTTGGAAAGAGGACGATGTGAGGAGTCTAGGAGTGGTGGCGCTGCTAGCAAATGGTCGTCGGAGGATGGTCAACGACGGTGGACAACAGCAGTGGTGTCGGGTGCTCGTGGTGTGAACGAACTAGAGCGAAATACAGAGAGTAAAAGGTACTGGAAGATCCAGTGGCTCACCCTGGTTGCAGTGGTGGTGTCGGCGAGGACTGGTGCGGTCGGAGGCAAGATCTCTGATGAGGATTTCGACGAACTGCCGCAAAGAGGAACGGCAAAATTCACCCTCTCCAGTGCTCCCCTTGATGCAAGATTCCACCCAGAGGATCTACGGAGGACGGGGCATCTCCATGGTTACTTGGATATAGTGGGAAGGTGCAGATCGACAGTGAGGCGAGCTAGGGTTTCGGCACTAATGAAGAAATTGAGAGAGAGAGAGATGCAGAGGGGGAAATGGGGATGAGGACGAACAGACGACGTCGTGGCGTTCTTATCCCTTCCTTCCAGGAGCGGTAGAACACATCACAACGCGGCGGTCCATCAACGGTGGAGCTCCGGCCAACGAGCTGCTTCCAGTAGGCAAGGTAGACGACAATGTGACATTTGCAGAAAAAAACTGGCAATTCTTTCCTCTCAACCCGTGATCCTTCTTTGGTCCCACCCGTCAGTCATAGAAGATGACGAACTAGGCTGGATGTTGGGCCTTTGTGGGTTGCACGTGGGCGACAAATAAGAAGAGGGAAGTTGGGCCACGACCAGGAAATGTTTTTTATTTTCTTTAATTTTTTATATTTTCTGTTTTGCTTTTCAGATTTGTATTTAATCTATAATTTGAACTTTTCTATCAAAGTTTATTTGCTGAAAACTTGCAGCAACAATTTGTATTGATTGAGATTTATTTTGTAAATCTTAATGATAAATATTTTTCCTTTTATATCCTTCTTTATTTTTTTGATATAAATTCCTTGTTTAATATTTTGTAAAAGACTTTGTTATTACTTATCTTCCTAAGAATTAAACCATGGTTTTATTAATTGATATTTACTTATTTGTTTATAAAACTTAATTATGGTGAGTTCATAGATGAATTTTTTTACATAATGATCTATGTCATTATTTGATGTACAAGATACAAAAGAATTAATATGGTTAATATTACTCTTCATAAATTTAGGAAATAGCAATGTGTATATTCTATGATAATTAACATAGAATTTAGGGTTTGAATTTGTAAATGCTTACCCTAGGGTTTAGGGTTCTTAATATATTTATTTTCTTTTATTGATGTGAGTAAAGATTTAATATCTAAGCATATTGTCTTCTGTTTGTGATCTTTAATGACATCACCTTTTAAAATAGAAAGTTACATCTAAAATGTTTTATGGAAAAGAATTGATAAAGTGCTCCTAAGCACATATAATTATGATAATTGGAATTGATAGAGATGTGCTTCAGTGATTTGCTCTATAAAATATTCCTATAGAACATTGTGGAAATCATATGATTTATCTAATAGATGAGATGGATATTAAGCTTGATCATAGATTCAGGGCTTAATGTTTACCAAGAATTACTATCTTCCATATTTCATAATTCTGGACTTCTAATTACGGAATTCCTTTCCTAGATATACTACTTCTTTCTATCCATCATCATGGTTAACATGATGAGCTTTACTTCATAAAAATATTCTTATCCACCTTTAATTCTACTAAACCCATTGATAAATCCAATGAGCTTGACACTAATGCTTTTATAGTTTTCTCATATCCATACTTGGTTATATCCACTACTCTACTGTTGATAACCTCCAATCCAACAAGTAGTTCCTTTAAACTCCACTCATACTCTTCCTTAATCATCCATCACTAATACTTTTCCAGTAGATGTATACATCAAACTACCTTTCTCTAAAGCTTACTATCCTTTAAGAGGAATAACACTACTTCCATAACTCCATGCTATACTAGCTTTAATTTAATCATACTAACTTACATTTACTTTACTCTAATAACTCATACTCCAACCTCACATTATTTTAATGTGACTTTTAATGACTAATCTAGGCTAACTTATCTATACTAGGGTTTCAATCATGTTCTACCCACCAATGTCACTTATGCATGGTATAAGTATTCAATATTGGTGAGTAAGGCATGATCCTTATAATCCTTTAATCATTTATAGCTTAGATTTTCAGTTGGCTAATCAAGGCTTTATCAATACAACCTTACAATTATATTGGAATTATCTTCTTAGTATCTCTTATTGGATTAAGGGTTGTTTATTCATGGACTATGCCCACTTGATCCAATAGAATTACTACTGGTAACTATCTTAAGGATTCATCCTTATAATCTTCTTTACTACCATATAATTATATAATCTAAATCAATGGTAAAAAAATCGATGATCGTTAACTGCTCGGTTGGCTTGGGAGTAGCGACTAGTCGGAATTCGGATGATTAACTGATTTAATCAGTCGACTATTAATCGGTGCAGCCTACAAAAATTAGCACCTAAAACACGTATGAACCCTCTTGCACCTCAACCATCTACCCTTTTAAAGACAACCCTCCCAGATGAGATCCTCAAGGCGCTCGAGATCTTGTATCTGAGGTCTGGTCGGCAACTACGAGAAACTGGTCAACAATGACAAGGAACTGGTTGGTGATGGCGAAAATCAAGCTCCCGGAGGCAGGGATCCAGCGGGAGCTTCGCAAAACCTACTTCATTGGGGCGGGCTAGCGGATGGATGGGTGATATGTGTTGATAATTTTGCACCTTTTTTGACCAAGTGTAGTGGTTGATCGGGAACATACCTAGTAATCGGAGTGTCAGACCTATTAATCGGGATAAACTATTAATACAAACGATTAGTGGTAATTGACACGGTCAGGTCCCTAGTAGCAATTAATCGGCCTATTAATCGCTGATTCGGCCTATTTTTTGAACAGTGATCTAAATAACTCTTCTATTCATTTAGGAGTGATTTCACTCCATCAATTATCATATTGATTTGATTCTCTTCAATCACTCCCATCCTATAGATGTTATCTAAAACTAGCATTACTATTTACCTCTTCTTAGTAGTTTCTTTATAGGCACTTAAATGTATGCTATCATATGGTCAAGAGTTGATAGATTAAGAAATGGGTGAATCAATAGTTGATTAATCAACATTGATGAACAACAGATATTGAGATAGGATTCCATAAGGATTTATATGGAAATAAATATATATGGTGCATGATCTTAACTTGGTTTCTTTCCTACTCAATCACACTAAAGAGTTAAAGTTAGGTTTTACCATGACACTCAAAGTAAGAATAGAGAAGAATAAGAGAGATCAAGATTATTCATTACATTCTTATTACTTGAGTTGTAATCTAGACTTGGTATTCATAAGTTGTTGTGAGGAATATTATGATATGATCCCTTAAGGATCAGATATCAGTCATAAGCAATGCATTAAGTTTTAAAGTTTATTCTATTTGATCTACCCTTAGATCAAATCATGTTTACCCTGATAAGGTTTTAGCAAAGGTCATATTGAAACTTATCGTAATCAATTTGATGAGCTACTACAATTATATCAAGTTGAGAGAAGCTTCAATCACTTTGACAAGTTTTTATTTAAAAGCGCGAAAATTATTTGGATTTTCTATGCATGAATGCAATGCACACATCTGGGTTCAGCTTATTTCTGAGCTCTAATACTGGGATGTTACACAGATGGACCGGATGGACTTCTTCTCGTTCTTGAGATCGGCAAGTGTTCGACTACATCATCCACGAGTACAACCTCGTTGACGCTATTCGGTCTTCGAGGGTATGTATTCTATGGATGTATATTCACCCATTGCTTGTATCTAGTAGATAGATCTTGGTACATAATTGTTCCCATCGTAGGATTTTTTGTTTTCTATGATGCGAACACTTCAGTGGTGTCAGAGCCGGATCTATGCGCAGATGCTTTGCACGGGTAGTACACATATGAGTATGTGGGCGATGATGATCATGTTATTGCTTCTTAGTTGTATTTTGGATATTGGTGGCATAGTGGGATGAAGCGTCCCAGACAAACTTTACATGTCCTCGCACATGATACTTATTCCACGCTTAACATGCAACTAGTTTTGCATAAGTGGCTAGCGGGTGTCTATCTCTCCTACTATAGTAAATATCTAATTTACAACGAGTTATTAATAATTTGGTTATCCTCGTTTTGGTTCCATGTTCGTAGGTAAGAACGGTTATATCTTTGAAAGCACTAAGCTACGTAAAACTTGTAATGGATAAATTAGAAGCGTCTAGTTTAGATTGTTGCTAGGCTAGTGTCATGATATGGTGATGTTGTAAGTAAAAGTATAAGTCGATACTCTTAGAAAACACATAACGTGTAAGTTCCATAGACCTTGGCCTTACACATAAAGGGATGATGAAGATCATTCCATGATGCACATGATAACTATCAAGTGCAAGGACCATATCGTTTCATTTTTCACATGTGATGTTTGATGCATGTTATATTGCTTGTTTGGCATTTTATTAGCGTAATAAGATGATACCTCATTTAGATATCAAGATAAAAATGTGTTCTTCCTTAAGTATGCACCGACAATGTTTTGCCGCTTCAAGACATCACGTCATGATCGGGTGTACTTGAATCCACGAGCATATCTCGGGTGAAGACAGTTTTACACACGCGAATACTAAGGTTCTTACTTGGCGAGCCTAGCATGTGCAGACATGGCCTCGGAACACGGACCGAAAGGTTAAGCATGAGTCATATGCTTGATATGATGACCATCTAGATGCTCGTCTTTAAAGCTACACCGACTCACGTGATGATCGGACTTGGTGTAGTGGATTTGGTTCATGTAATCACCAAAAAGACACGAGGGATGTCGTTTTTGACTAGGAGTTCATTTCTAATTTGGATTAGTAGAACTCAATTTATCATAAATTAAATCAAAGTGAATTTGCATAATTTGTTGTATTCATTGGCATTTGTTCACCACCTTATGCTTAGTTGTAATTGAGATAATAGAACTATAGAATTCTGGATATTTACTTTATGAACTGGTATCGTATTGTGTTGAGTGTCAATCTAAATTTTAAAGTCCTATTGCAAACTTTCAAAAAACTTTGTCCAATTCGTTAAGTTTAATAATTAGTATTAAATCGAAAGTGACAATTCAGTGTTAGTATCTAAAGTATCATGTTTGCCTCTATTTTTCTTGATTTAAATATCGAGATTATCTAGTAGCTGAAAGAATTGTTTCAGAAACCATCATGTGTGGCATATATAATGATATCTTAAACAATTTTTTGGTTGCAATATGATAGAGTATAATATATATTCTCATATTGGATGACAATTTGCAAAGGTTGGAGATGCTAGACATCCTAATCATCCAAAAAGGGTTTTGGAAAGTAATGTTATACTCACGATTTGCCTTTATAAGCTACATTAGTTTGATCATGAAAGTCGTCATGATAAGGATGAATAGAATATGTATGTAAATTGTTTACTACACTAAAAGATTATTAAAAAATGGATTTTGAAAGAACGTCATTCATTTGATGATGGTGATCTACTTCAAAGTGCAAGTCCAAAGGTATTAGTATTTAAATATACACACTTTGGACTATATGTCATGTATATAGCGCCATTTTTTATGTTGATAGATTCTTTTAAAAGGAAATGCTGAAAAAGAATCTATAAAATATATTTTGCAGAAAAGAAAAGATTGGAAATATCCAGTTTAGGTATATAGATGATATACATGTTATGGTTGTATTCTTTGCTTGTTAAATTGGTGGTTCTCGGGTATTGAATACCGAATTGGTTGGTATAAAATTTCATACAGAACGACGCAATTCATGAACCACACTGGACTAAGTAACTAGCAAGAGAATATGTGATGATGTTCATCGAAAACAAACAAACCGTTGTTTGTATTTCTCGTTGACATCAAAGCTTGCCTTCAAGATTTGTTTTAATAATAGTTATTTAAATCAAGTATTATGAGAACAAAGATTGTTCAAATAATTACCATATTCCATATAAGATGGATGATTTACAAATCTAGTTGGAGAAATCAGATCCATAAAACTAATGCTAAAATGTCGCAAGACAAATGATTGGAAGATCACTTACAAAGTGACATCACCGTTTAAATAATATTGGAAAGAAAACATGAAGAAACTCCATTTTTCTGGATTTTTGGAGTCTTTGATTTTATCAAATGACGCTTGTGAGACTTTCCTCAGGATAATTAAAACTTCGTTCAAAGGCCAAAGAAGAACAAACGACTAAAATATTGGAATTTATACATATCGATGTATGTAGTCCATTATGTATAGTCGTAAGCGATGGACTTCAACTTCATATGATTTCTTCGGAAATTTGAGTGAATATTCACTTAATGATAAAGAAGTATGAAATGTTTGAAAATGTTCAAATACTTTCAAGATGAAGTGGAAAATCATTGCAACAAGAAAATAAATAATTTATGGTTTTATCATAAAGGGATTTTTTTGAGTTGCAACTTTAGCAAAACACCTAGATTTGAATCTCCCGAAACACCATAGGAATATGGAGTATTTGAGATTTGTAATGAAACCTTGTTTAACATGGTTGGATCAAAGGTGTTATTTATAAAACTGCCATTATGTTTTAAAAGTCGGATCAAAGGTGTTAAATTTTGGTATGCTAAGCATAAGTAAGATGTTTACAACCAAAGTCGAATGAGCATGTCTTTTTAGGTTATTTCGAATAACCATTGGGTATTCCTCCATAACACGAAAGACAAGAGCGTTTGTCGCTTAGAACGTCAAGTTTCTTGAAAAAGGATTTTTCGCAAAAGTTAAGTGGGAGGATAATAGAACTTTAATAAGGTTAACGAACCTTAGCTATATGTGTTGAGTTGCGTAGCGCCGGAAAATGTTTTGGAGGCAGACACAATGATCATGGCTCACATGCCTCAAAGGTTGCGGTCACGGAGGTCTGAGTTCCTATTGAACCAAGTAGGTCGGATAAACAATCAAATGCTAATGTTTGAGAGTAAATCATTATTGTTTGACAATGATGAACCAAATACATGCAAAGAAGGGATGATGGGCCCTGACTCCGTCAAATGGCTTGAAGCCATAAAATCCGTGATAGTTCCATACATGAGAAATCGAGTTTTTTGAACTTGGAAGATCCTCTGGAAAGGTGTAAAAACCTATCGGTTGTATTTGGATCTATAAAGAAACAGACATGGATGTTTCACATCTATGAAATAGTCGACATGTCATAAATTATTTGACGACAATGTTCAAGGAGTTGACTATGACAAGATTTGATCTTTCATAGCGATATTTAGTCTAGATGGATTAAAGTAGCAACCACTACACATAATTTGGTATATGGTAGATGAATAAACAAAACAAAGTTCTTCTAATAGAATGGTTACCTAGGAAGTATGCATGACATGATCCAAAAGGGTTTTGTTAATTCAAAGGATGCTAAAAGGGCATGCAAACTTTAATGGTTGAAGTAAGCATCGCGGAGTTGAAATCTTCACCGTGATGAAACTATTAAAGGATTTTTCATCAGGAGACGATGAAATGTCTTGCATTTGCAAGAAATTAAGCGGGAGCGCTAAGACATATTTCCAATACATTATGTGGAGGACATCTTGTTGATTGGAAATGATGTATCTTTTATTGATAAAGGTTAAGAATTTCATTTCGATGAAAGACTTAGGCAAAACCCGAATATTTAGCATGAATGTCTACATGGATAGACTGTGACGCTAATATGGTCATTCCAAATGGACATATATGAGATATTGAAGGAGTTCAATATATAAACAACGAGAAAAGGTTCTTGTCGCATGGAAAAGAATTGAATCAAGATTCAAGTGTATCGACGCTTGGTAAGTGAAACAAGATTCAAGTGCTTTGACACTTGGTGAGTGAAATCAGAAGAATATTTTGATCAATCATACCATGATATGTACACATCCAAATATGACCTATGATCTAAGTGATATGAGCATATACCAGAATGAATCACAATATGATCATTGGACGATAGTAAGAAATTTGTATGATCTTTTGGAAGAACTAAGAATATATTTGTGTAGAGGTGACAAACAATTACAAATTGTTCATTGTAAAGCGTTACATTGATACTAGTTTTGTCCCAAGATACAATATCAAGTTTATCTCAATTTAAAATATGGGTGGCACAATGAAATGGAAAGAAGTTTCCATGACGGATTTGGATGAATTCCAAAGTTAAGACATTGTGACTACAACAAAAGGCTAAGTATATGACTGCTATAGTAGCAGCAAAGGAGGTCATTTGTGTCAAGTAGTTTGTTATCAAACTAAGGTGTGGTTCACAATAGGCTAACACTAAAGATATATTCTACGACAATAGTATCGACATAATCTAACCCGAAGGAACTAAAGGTATCACCAAATTACCAAATTTATATAATGCCATCTCATTGGAGAATGAGTGATGCACGAAGACGCAAAGACATGCAAATACACACGGACCTGAAAGCGTCAGAGCCGTAAATTATGTTAACCACTTGCAATCGCGTATATGGAACACCAGAAATCCATAGGCGTTTGATATGTCGGAAATGTATCTATAATTTTTGATGCTACATGCTTGTTTAGTATCTACTTTGCTTTGCTTCGTCTGCACTTTGAGGTGTTTTTATATCTTTTCTGGAACTAACCTATTAACAAATTGCCACAGTGCCAGTTGCCAGTTTTCTTCTGTTTTTGGTTCCAGAAAGGAAGAAAATCAATATTTTCGGAATTGGACGGGACAAAAGCGAAAGTCAATATTTTACCATCAGGGACACGAATGCAAAAGATGAGACGAAGAAGCAAACCAGGGCGGCCAAACCCCCTAGGCGCGGCTTGGGGTGGGCCCGCTCCTGGGCAGGGTGTGGCCCCCTGGTCGCCTCTCGGACTCGCCTCTTTGCCTATAATAAGCCCTCGATGCAGAAACCCTAAGTACCCGATCAAAACTCCACGAAACCTTTTGTAGCCGCTGTCACCGTCGTCCCTAGAACGGGGGGATATGAAGCTCTTCCCGGCACCCTGCCAGAGGGGAGATCATCCCGAAGGCCTTCTCTCCGGTATGATGCGTGAGTAGTTCCACCTTGGACTATGGGTGCGTGTAGTAGCTAGATGGTTGTATCTCCTCCTTGTGCTTTCATGTATAGATCTTGTGAGCTCCGTTCATGATCAAGATCTAATCTATTTGTAATCATGCATGTTGTGTTTGCAGGGATCTGATGGATATTGATATTACTATATCAGATTGATTAATGGTTTTGTCTTTATGATACTATCATGTCTGTGTTGTTTGTGATATTGCATGTCTCCGTTGTTAGTAGCTATCTTGGCCGAATAGTTGCTAGTGACTCCAAGAGGGGATATTTATGCTCGATAGTGGGTTCATGCCTCTAGTTTCTAAGGGAAGTGACAGTAATCTCTTCGGTTGTAGATGTGTTGTTGTTACTAGGGATAAAACAATGGTCTCTTGTTCATGGAACACAAGTGGATTGATTACCTTACACACTTTGCTTAAAGCAGTTGTCTGTTGTTGGCAACTTAATACTGGAGGGGGTTCGGATGATAACCTGAAGGTGGACTTCTAGTCATAGATGTAGTTGGATGGTGGTCTGTGTATATTGTTGTATTGCCCAATCGAATCTCATAGGATCTTTTTGTCTGGTATTGAATTGTTATGCCTTGCTCAGTTCCTGTCAATTGCTCTGCTGTAATTTGTTTATCCTGCATGCCATGTTGTTTATCAAAGGAGAGCACCTAGTGAACTATGGACCCCGGTCCAATTACCATTGATACATATTCCACTGTTACATGTTTACTTGCTGCAAACCATTACCTTCCACACCATACGTTTAATACTTTGTTGCAGCAAACCGGTGAGCTTGACAACCTCACTGTTCGTGGGGCAAAGTCTTGAGTTTGTGTTGTGCAGGTCTCCACGTTGCTTGCAACACTTGTGTGACGTTTCCTTCCTCCTTCTGATTCGACAACCTCGGTCTCTACTGAGGGAAGACTTACTGCTGTGCTCATCACACCTTGCTCTTGGGGTTTCCAACGAAGTGCTCCACGTCAAGCACCAACAAGTTTTCTGGCACCGTTGCCGGGGATGCTAAGGACGTCTTCACTAGGGGAGTCCTTCACTTCCTTTCTCTTTACTTTGTTTTTATTTTGCTTGGTTTTGTTTGCCTCTTTTCAAAAAATCCAAAAAAAAATTAGTTTGGTTAGCTTGCTTTATTCAAAAACACACAAAAAAAATAGTTCCTACTCTAGTTGGTGGTCTGTTATTGCCTTGCTTGGTCATGCTTTCTATCAATGGATGGTTTCTTTGAAACTAGTTCTTATTGGCAAGGTGGGTTCACAGAAGAACAAAAGTATTATTATAAGGAACACCATTTGTCACAAAAAGGGAAACACTTATGGGAACAAATTGATAAGTTGAATACTATTGATAGAGAGGTGTGCTCTACTTATAATGTTACTTACTGCTTTGATAAAGCTTGTTGCTGTAGGAGGTATAAACACCTTCCTTTTTAATGTGAGTGCAATGATAATGTTACCAATTCCTCTTATGTTAAAGGCAATTATGACTTTTATGATGTGGAACAGATTGAAGAATTTATTGCCTTCAAGGGTGCATTTGAACTTGCCACTTTGCTTGAAAATACTGATGATGCACCTTATAAACATGAGGTTTTTGAGATACTTAAATTTTCCTTTGATAATTACAAGGAAGAAAACGGCTATATTCTTGAATATTTTTTAATAGGTGTTTTCCACATTTGGAAGAGACTAATGCCTTGCAGGAGCCTATGGAAGAAGAAATTGCTGAAACTGAAAGCTCATTAGATGAAAAAGAGGAGAGTGACTCTACCTTCTAATGAGAGTAACTCTTTATCACTTACATTATTTGATTGTCCCCCATGCTTACCAAAGGAGGATGAATGTTATGTTCCTGTGGATCCTTTTGAAATATCTACTTTAGGTAAGACATGTGAAGGTTTTAATCCCACTATTTTTGAGCTTGATAGAAATTATGTGTTTGTAGCTCATGAAAATCCTGCTTTATGTGATAGTTATATTGTTGAGTTTATTCATGATACTACTGAAAATTATTATGAGAGAGGAAAATATGGTTGTAGAAGTTTTCATGGTACTGAAACACCTCTCCATGTGCTGAAAGTTTTGAAGTTACTCTTGTTTTATCTTCCTATGCATGTCACTTTGTTCTTTGTGAATTTATTTTCTTACAAGATTCCCATGCATAGGAAGTGGGTTAGACTTAAATGTGTTTTGAATTTGCTTCTTGATTCTCTCTTTGACTTCAATTCATATTCTTATGTGAGCATCTTCTCAAACTATCAAGCCTAACTTAAAGGCGTTAAAGAAAAGTACTTGTTGGAAGATAACCCAAGAGTTTCCTTGAGTCTTGGAAGTTATTACTTCAGTAATTACCTCTCCTTATCCTTTTTGTTTGCTTTTTGTGCCAAGAATGACCTCTAATGAGAGGGAAGTAAGATTTGGGGAGTTGCTGTCCCGAAAAAAATTTCTGTCCTCCACCAAAAATATTCGTGAGGACTCTCTGTAACTCGGATTGAGCTGCAAATTTATGAATAAATCCCCCAGTATGTTAGATAACTTTATTTAGTTCAACACTTTTTGATTTGAGGAACAGAGGGTGTTTGAAAAAAATCGGTTTCTACCTATTTGATGCTTTTGTGATTTCATTATTTGCATTTGCTTCTTATTGATTCCTTTTTGAGTTCTATTTTGGGGAATTGAGATTTTTCAAGGAGTTGCTATAGTAGCTTGTGTTTTTAGTGAAAATACTTGTTGTTCCAAAGCTTTGCCTAAGGTCTAATATCTTTTAAATAAACCAATGCTGCTAATGAAGATTGTGTGAAGTTTTGTATGAAGGAAAAATTTCAGGTGTAGAGAGAGAATGATGTAATGAGATGAAGAATGGACAAAATCTGAAGCTTGGGGATGCCACCCCGGTGTCACCCCAAGAAATATCCAAGAGGTACAAGCGTTAAAGCTTGGGGATGCCCAAGGCATCCCCTTCTTCATCAATAAAAAAAGCTCAGGTCTGTCTAGACACTTCATTTTTATTGCTTCATGCACTGTTGTGTTGTTCTTGGAGCGTCTTAGTTTCGTTTGATTTGCTTAGGTAGTTTAGTTTGCTTGAATAAAGTAGTTTGGACCCCCGTTCTCGCTGTGTTGTTTCAAATAAGTTGCTTGGTGTTGGAAAGGAGTAGGAAGTTCTTGCTTGAAAGTGCAAGAGGAGCTTGCATTGACTATGACTTAGACTTTAGCATGACATGCTAGGTGTTGTTTTGAACTTATGCTTAGTGATTATTGATGTAGCATTTATTGCTCCGAACAATTGGGATTGCTTAGTATGCTTTGAAGAAATTATGCGTTGTTTTAGCATGCAAACACATAGTATTGTGGTATTCTCCTTTGATGCTTTGTTTGGGTTGGCTTGGCACATGCTCACACCATGTTATGACTATGACAAGTCACCATAGCCTCTATGATCATTTATTCCTTGACTTGTAGTACCACTCTATGCTTTGATTAGTAATGCTTTGTTGATCTACATGATTATGGCCATTATGCTCTCTTATTTGGTTGCTCCCAGTCTTTTGCTAGCATCCACTTGTATGAGTAAGATCTACTCATTCTTCCAACTCCCAACAAACCAAGTTATTCAAAAGTGTCAAGTATAAATTTCTATGCATGGTGCTTTACACCATTCCAAGTATATTCTTGTTTTCAGCTATCTTCCAATTAAAAACTATTTTGTTATCTGAAAACTTAGTGATTAAATCCCTCACGAACTTGAACCATTGTGTCGTCTATGTTGTATATTATTGCACTTATACATTGGAATTAGCATAACCATGCTGTCACGGGGAACGTTTTCAACATTGCACTTGTACTTTGTACTCAGTTGATATCATGCTCTTTTGTCTATGGATGTCACCGGTGTGAAGTAAAGAGGGAACTTTTAAGTCCATGGAGTATGTATTTTGTGTTAGAGAAACGCCTGGGCCGCTAGCCTAAGCCATGCCTAATCATGGTGGAAACTTGCAGCATCACCATAGTGAGCTATATATGAAGCATCCTCAATAAAAAGCTATGCACATACTAAATAAAAAGATCGCTGAGATGCTCATTGTCTGCTTGCCTTGTCATTTTGGTTATGGGATATCTCCTGTACCATGTGCAAGGGGTACCCCGTTGGCGGTTCTGTATGATATGCATGTACTTACAATGACAAGAACTTACAGGTGACTGAAGTTGAGTAGCATGAGGTGTGGCCATCATATTCAAGGGACTTGAGATTGCCAACTTATACTTTGTCAAGCATATACTCCATCTTTGCTCACTTTAACCTTAATCACTTCAAGATGCTTATGATAGGGGCAACGAGGGCTGAAAGCTAAAAAGTACCATAATTTTTGGAAGCTCTTTTAAAACTTGAAATCCCTGCTTCATTTACAAAAGGCCTTTCTTCCACCATTATTGAGTCTCCACCTTCTACCTTTAGGCACCATTGAGAGAGCATAGTTGTCATTCTGTGTGCACTATTCCAAAGCTTATTGATTGATGCATATTGTGATATTACTTGTTCTTGTGCTATTTGTTTCTAGTCACCCTTGTGAACTTTGAAGGTGTCCTATACATCTATATTGATACTCTATGAGGGACAAGCTGATTTCCACTATGCTATGTTTTCTGAATGTGAAACAAACAAACTTTTTTCAATGCATGTTATTCATGATCTTTGTTTGTAGCTTGTCATGTTGCATGCATAGTTACTATATCCTATTGTTAGAACTCCATCTTTCATGCACATGTTTAGAGTTATTTGTTCCCAGCTTTCAATGTTTGCAATTGGTTGGATCTTTATTGTGAGGGTGCATGTTACATCAAAAATTATTCATTTATCACTTACCTACTCGAGGACGAGCAGGAGTTAAGCTTGGGGATGTTGATACGTCAGAAACGTATCTATAATTTTTGATGCTCCATGCTTGTTTAGTATCTACTTTGCTTTGCTTTGTCTACACTTTGAGGTGATTTTTACATGTTTTCTGGTACTAACCTACTAAGAAGTTGCCACAGTGCCAGTTGCCTGTTTTCTGTTGTTTTTGGTTTCAGAAAAGTTAGTAAAGAAACATTCTCGGAATTGGACGGGACAAACATCAAAGTCAATAACTTTCTGTGGGGAACAAGAAGTCCAGATCTTTTCAATAACTTTCTGTGGGGAACATAGACGACCAGGGTATTGCATTGTTATGCCTTGCTCAGTTCTTTTCAATTGCCCTGTTGTAATTTGTTTACCCTACATGCCATGTTGTTTATCTAAGGAGAGCACCTCTAGTGAACTATGGACCCTGGTCCAATCTTTACCATTGATACATCTTACACTGTTACATGTTTACTTGTTGCAAACCATTACCTTCCACGCCATATGTTTAATCCTTTGTTACAGCAAACCGGTGAGCTTGACAACCTCACTGTTCGTTGGGGCAAAGTCTTGAGTTTGTGTTGTGCGGGTCTCCGCGTTGCTTGCAACACCCATGTGACATTTCCTTCCTCCTTCTGGTTCGATAACCTCGGTCTCTACTGAGGTAATACTTGTTGCTGTGCTCATCACACCTTGCTCTTGGGGTTTCCAACGAAGTGCTCCACGTTAAGGACCAGTGTTCAATATGCAAAGTTTTCAAACTAGATTATTGTCTCTAGTGCAAGTGGGAGACTGAAGGGAATATGCCCGAGAGGCAATAATAAAGTGGTTATAATATTATTCCTTATTTATGATAAATGTTTATTTTGCATGCTATAATTGTATTAATACGTAAACGTTAATACATGTGTGTTTAATAAAAAAAAGAAAGTTCGTAGTTATGCCTCTCTTATAAACTAGCTCGTTGATTAACAAGATGATCAAAGGTTTCCTAATCATGGACATTGGATGTTGTTAATAACGAGGTTACAACATTGTTGGAATGATGTGATGAACATTGATCCTAAGTATAGCATTACGATCAAGGTCATTGTGTTTATATTGCTATAACATCATACAAAGTAATCTTAATCCTTAGACCATGAGATCATGACAATCACTAAAACCAGAAGAGTATCTTGATAAAATCAAACGTCACACCGTAACAGGGTGACTATAAAGATGGGTTCAGTGCTACGAAGGTGTTATGTTGAGGCTCATGGATCAAGAGTGGAATTTGTCCATCATGATGACGGAGAGATATACTCTGGGCCCTCTCGGTGATATCACATTAGTTAGCTTGCAAGCAAGTGATTTGATCACTAGAATGTTATATCACGGTAACGAGATCAAACTAGGTATGAAGATAATGATGATCGAATCTCGGACATGTAATATATCGCGAGACAAAGGGATTGAGTTACATGCGTATAAGGTTCACACGATCACAGAAGTCATCGTTGAATGTGTGGGAGTCAGTACAGATCTCCAGGTCCCGCTGCTGATTATTGATCGGAGAGGGTCTCGATGATGTATACATTATTCGCGAACCATAGGGTGACACACTTAAGGGTTACCGGCACCATTTGGAGCAAATAATATGCCATAGAAAGAAAAAAGAAAGTGCAGGAATTTATTTCACTAGACACCGGAACTGTTTCGGTTGAAATTGTTGAAACTGGTTCTGCATGTGAAATTGAAATGATGTAAGAGGTTTTATGTGAATGTTTGTTAATTATAGTAATTAACAAAATTCTGAATAAATAAATAAAATAGTTTTATTTAATGAGAGCTTGCATTAAATTTGGTGGAAATTTAATGCATGTGAGTGGAGGCATTTTTATGGGAGTGGAGACTTTTCATTTTGAGTGGAACCTCCACCCACATGAATGTGGAAGAGGTGGGGGCAGCCACCATGGCTGGGCTCCATGCCCCTTGGGTGCCCCCCCTCTCCCTATAAAAGGTCTCACCTCTCCTCCTCTCATATCACACCTCCTCGTGAAGGATCTCTCTCCTCTTTTAAAATTTCCCCATGGTCTCGAATCAGCGAGATACATGTTCCCATTGGCTTTTTATAGAAGTATTTGTTGATTCCGCTGCTTCACTGGAGCGAGGGCGCGGAGGTTGTCGGGGTACCCGAACGTGTATGCGATTACGGATGCACCACTGCTTTGAAGTGCTGAACTAGATGGTGATGGACCTGCTGGACCAGATGGACTTCTTCTCGATCTTGATATCGGCAAGCGTTCGACTACATCATCCATGAGTACAACCACGTTAACGCTATTCTGTCTTCGAGGGTATGTATTCTATGGATATATATTCACCCGTTGCTTATATCTAGTAGATAGATCTTGGTACATAGTTGTTCTCATCATAGGAATTTTTTTGTTTTTTATACTGCGAACCCTTCAATACTTGGACATATTTTCCAAAAAAAATACAAAGATAAAAATTCAATTCTTTATTCCTATTTCATTACAACCTATGGTAGACAAAAACAATACATGGTAAGCTAACACTATTAAGAACAATTTGATCAAAGGATCTCCACCGACGACATTTATAGAAAATACTTATGGACTATTTCATTGATTTCCAAGATTTCAACAATGCAAGAAAACATGAGTATTAGGTGCTTGCGTAGTGGAATAAATATTGGGAATTATTGAAAGTAATTATGAAAAAAATAAAATTATTAATTCCATTCATTAGGAAAGGTCAATTTATCGGATTGGAACTCGTAGACTTTTTTGTATGGACTACTTTGCATGAACTTTAAAAGAAAAGGTCCCGATTTTGTCTAATTTCATGGACTTCTTTTTGCATGGGAACTATTGCAATCATCTAAACATTAAAAAAATGCATTTTTCATCTAATCTAATTAACAACTTGTTAACCTTGAGGTTTAATTTATATGCACATCAACTTGTAATATTGTGTGTTCTCATGTTACTTGCATTGTGACATGGTCACGTAAGTAGTGTGGTTTGCTGAAGCGTGGCATACCCCAGCACTTGAAGTGACCAGAAATTTTAAATAACCTAAGTGGAAACCCTTTTGATATATGCAATTAGATGCTAGGGGAGCTTCTTTCAACCGTTGATGTGATGCATGCCAAACGCCATGCAAAATATTTCATCGAATGTGTAACTAAACAGTCTAATTGAGTTAGGACTAACTCACCAGATCATATGAACTACGAAACACGAATAGCACACATAACATGAAAATGGGACTTGCAAATGAGGACATAAAAATTGGCCGCTTCGGCTCATGTGCATACACCACTTAATAACTTCATATACACCAAAATCTCGCAGATTTACCACAAAACAGAGTATTGTGGACACATGAAGAATGTATCTATGATTATTATTAGGACGAAACATGTGGAAAATGCATTGATTCTACACGGTCAAGTATTAAAAAGAGATTTGGGTGGACATTTCAATTTACTATATGCAATTGATCCGTGGGATTCCAATGCATAGGAATGGGTGCATCACGCTTTTGATACAAATGGTTTTCATGGGAAAAGGTCATGCATAATTAAATCTTAAAAATCATGCTCTCTTCGATTCAAATTAATTGTCAAACTGTTTTACAAAATAAGGGAATCTACAGTTCTACACATCTAAACGCATCTAGACATCTCAAGAACAAATCTGACCAAAGCTAAACCAATTAATTCAGATCAGATAGATTAATGGGCAATTGATAGATTAATAGTTAATTACTCAACATTGATGTTCAATAGATACTAGAATAAGGTTCTATAGAGATGATAAGGATTAGTATGGAAAGAAAGATATGTGATGAAGGTTCTTGACTTGATTTCCTTCCTACTCAATAATTGATAAGGAATTAGTGTTTAAGAACTACCATGATGCTCATGGCAAGAATGAATAAGAATAAGATAGATCAAGATTTAGTTATTAAATTCTTATTACTTGAGTTATATATAACTTTGTACCCAAGAGTTATTGTAATGAATAACATGTTATGATCTTTAAAAGATCATGTATCAATCATTAAGTAATGTGTTGTAGTTTAGTTTTATTTACATTTGATTTACCCTTAGATCAAATTATCTTTACCCAAAATAACGTTTTAGCAAACGTCATATTGAAATTTATCGCAGTCAACTTGATGATCTACTTTAATTTCATCAAGTTAAGAGAAGCTTCAATTACTTTCACAAGTTTTGTTCAAAAGATCGAAATATTATTCAAATTTTCTATGCATGAATGCAATGCACACATCTGAGATCAGCTTATTTCTAAGCTCTAATGCGAGAATGTTACAAAATCTTAGACCATCTCCGAGCCAACGCAAAACATATACCAATTCAGTTTGCTTGGATCCATTTGGGTCGTGGGATGGACAAGAACGAAGAAATTCTCCGGTTGTCCGCACGTGCACCCACGAGGAACATATTTTTAAGGTTTTCAAAATATTGCATAAAACCAATTATACATATAATGAAAATAAACTACAACTAAAACATGACCGAAAATAGAAATAGAAAAAACTATCTAGAGTTTGCGCCGCCGGTGGCCGTCTCGACATCCCTAGTCTTCATCATCATTCGCAAGGTCGATGAAGACCAACAACGACCATGGACACGATGCTTCCAGGGTGCTAGAGCCGGTGGGTTGCCTGGTTAGGCCACATTTTTTTATATTCATCACAATTGCCAATATCTAAGATAATATAGGAAGTACAAGTTGATATTGAGAGTGATAATCTTCACCTCAACCAACCAAAAATTTGTTATGATTTAATAATGCACAAAGGCAAACTTCTCGTTACTCAATGTTATGCTAGTTACACGATCAACCATCTTATTAACCTATTTCTATCATCCCATTCATTTTGGCTCCGTAAATCATCATTTTATATATACCATTGGCGCACCACTTTGCTGGTGCGCCGGTGGTAAGGGTGGGCCACAGGTTGAGCCATACCACCCGGCGCATGGCCTAGTATGTTCACTGGTCATAATGCTAGTAGATCTGGCGCATGGCCTAAGTCGTACGCCAGCGGTAAGTAGCACTGGTGCACCCTATTTTTTGTCCGCCAGAGATAGTGTATGCTACTATATCGCTTTTTCGTAGTAGTGAAATGTGTGACGGCAATTTGTATGACCTTTACATGTGTCATTCCACCGTTTCGCTCAAAAGCTATCTTTTCTCAACCATTTTCGCTACAATATACAACCAGTTTAAGGTTCAAATTGGGGCAGAACTAGTGTTGGGGAAAACCAGGGTTGACCCATCCCAAACACTACCTTTGATTTTTTTTCATCATTTTAGGATAAAATTACATGGTCCTTTAGTGGTGGTTCGGGGAAACTACCTAAGTTTCCCTTAGACCGATCTTCTCCCCTTGTTCAAATAACGATATATTTTATTTATTAGCATGTTTGATGTACATATTTGCCAAAAAAAACATGTTGCAAGATAACTATGTCGATTAGATATACATCTTTCATACAACCTATATAAGATATTTGTATAACTTGAATTTTGCCAGCAAGCATCTTCATTGCAAGTATTCGAGAAGAAAGTTATCTCATCTTTTGCAGTTTTGCACAAACAAAGACCATATATTAGAAGTTGGTAATTTAGGAAGCACTTAATAATGAGGCATACTTGGACATATTTGCCAAAAAATTACAAAGATAAAAATTCAATACATCTTAAGTTAACACTATTAAGAACAATTTGATCAGAAGATCTCCACCGGCGACATTTATAGGAAATACTTATGGACTATTTCATTGATTTCCAAGATTCCAACAATGCAAGAAAACATGAGTATTAGGTGCTTGCATAGTGGAATAAATATTGGGAATTATTGAAAGTAATAAAGACTATTTTATTGAAAGTAATTATGAAAAAATTAAAATGATTAATTCCATTCCTTATGAAAGATCAATTTACCGGATTGGAACTCATAGAATTTTTTGTATGGACTACTTTGCATGAAACTTTAAAAGAAAAGTTCCCGATTTTGTCTAATTTCATGGACTTCTTTTTGCATGGGAACTATTGCAATCATCTAAACATTAAAAAAAATGTATTTTTCATCTAATCTAATTAACAACTTGTTAACCTTCAAGTTTAATTTATATGCACATCAACTTGCAATGTCGTGTCTTCTCATGTTCCTTGCATTGTGACATGATCGCGTAAGTAGTGTGGTTCGGTGAAACCTGGCATACCTCACCACTTGAAGTGACCAAAAATTTAAACCAGCCTAAGTGGAAATCCTTTTGATGTATGCAATTAGATGCTAGGGGAGCTTCTTTCAACCGTTGATGTGATGCAGGCCAAGCTCCATTCAAAATATTTCATCGAATGTGTCACTAAACAGTCTAATTGAGTTAGGACTAACTCACCAGCTCATATGAACTACCAAACACGAGTAGCACACATAACATGAAAATGGGACTCGTGGATGAGGACATAAAAAATGGCCGCTTCGGCTCATGTGCATACACCACTTAATAACTTGAGGTATTAGCATTGGGGGTACAAATACTTGCAACTAAGGAGCAAACTCATACAACATGTTGCAAAATGGGGCCAGGCAGTACACAATCTATACGATCCTTGCTAGTTTAGTACATCACAGTCCGAAAAGAGCCAACTAGGAACCACGTAGGATTTGGAATTTTGCAGAAACAACCTTTGCTAGTTGGACAATCTCACATTGCAGCAGCTTGGAGGGGTGACATTTAATGACTTGAACCCTTTGTTCACCAATTAATGAATTAGTACATGTCGTAGCTAGGACCCACCCCACCGGTGCATGTGATCGGCTATTTTGTCGCCACCGCCTCCCGCACTTTACCTCGTACTCTTTGTCCTCTCGCCACTGCCGCGGCGTACACGAGGAGCGGAGCGCCGCCGCCCACGAGGAGCGGAGCTAGGCCGCCATGGCCGACGATCCTTACTACCGTCGGTGGGATATGGAGGCGCCCGATTATGGTATGTGTTCTCACATACTTCTTTGTCCCATTCTAGCTCGTCCTCCTCCATGGATTTACCTAGGGTTCTTGGTTGCGTCTGTTTAGTCAGGGTTCTTGGCTGCCATGGTCAGGGTAATGGACATGGTCAGGGTAATGGCCATGATCCCCCTAATGTCTTGTGGTCAGATGTTCATCATGCAGAAGTTGGCCTCCCCCTGTCTTCTTGGCATCGATCCTGTGTTCGGCTCCCCTTTGTGCAAAATTAATGGTGTTGAACGGCTTTGGGGCATGTTGAGATGTTGTTCCAGATGTTAGAGATGTCGATGGATAGTGCCATGTTTTTAGATTCAGAGAAAAATGTGGTCTTTTTCTGAATTTGATGGATGCACCAAAAAATTCTGCCTTGTTTTCAGATTCAGAGAAAGGTGGTCTACTTGCTGAATTTTGTGCAACAAAAATACAGAGATAGCAGTGCTTTGTTGTTATATATCTGTTCTTGGGTGTGATCTATGTGTGATTGGTGTGCATGAAAGCTTCTTTTTTTTGTACTACAGTTAACTGAATTTGTGCTTTACTGAATTTATGCACTGCTATTCAGTTATTTGATGGATTGTGTACTACAATGCAGGTGGTGACCCAGAAAAGTTTACATTGTCAATTGAGCATAATGGATTCTTCTGTGGATTGGAAGGTGATATAGATTATGTGGAAGGGACAGTTGACTTTTTTGACAATTGCAGATGTGAGACATGGTCACTACTATGGATACATGATTTTCTAGTCCAGCTAGGGTGTGTGATAACTAAGAGGTTAAGTTTGTATTGGTGTTTACCTGGGAAAGAACTCAAAGATGGTGGGCTTGTGTGCATTGAGGAAGATGCTGATATTGTGTCAATGATTGTAGCTGCCCAGAAGCACAAACAGTTGCAAGTTTTAGTTGATCATGGGAATTTTATCAAGGGGAATGGAGTGGTTGTACACCCACCACTATTTACCAAAGTAATGGGGAGGCCTAAGAAGAATAGAAAGAAAACACCAGAGGAGGTAGAAAAAAATGGTGCCAAGACTCTTACTAGGGCTGGCCTGACAATGCATTGTTCTATATGTGGAAATGCAGACCACAATAAGAAAGGGCATGCCAAATACATGTAAAAGATAGCCAATGCATTGTTAGGTGAGGAATATCAAGAGCAAGGAGATGCATTTGATAGTGATAATGGGGATGGACCTGACCAGCCACACATTCTCCAGGTTTGTTCAATGAATTGTCAATGCAGTTTTCTATGAGTTGTCTTTGTTAGTACAATTCTCACCTGAAATTCTTGTTGCACAACACATTATCCCTCAAAATCCAAATCCTCAAAATGATCCAAGCAATCAAGTCCACATGATGGTATATAGGATGGGCCAGGAGGTTGTCTTCTTGCACTCTTTAAATTTTCACACTGAATTTTAGCAGTTCAGCATAATTACTTAGTTGTTTGTTAGTGCAGGAAGCTTCATTTGTACCACAAAGGAACCCGCCCATTACCGTGGAGAGTTTATTTGTTGCTGCTGCAAGAGATGCTATGCCAGCTGGAAGAGGAAGAGTAACTACTGCTCAGACAAGAGGGAGTTTGAGAGGAAGAGGAACAGGAAGAGTGACTGGAGCAGAAAGGGATAGCTCACCTTCTGAAAGAGTGAGTGCAACAGCTCAAAGAGGGAGAGGGAGTGCAACAGCTCAAAGAGGGAGAGGGAGTGCAACAACTCAAGGAGCATCAAAAGGGAAAGGCAAGGCCTCCAGGAAGTCAGATGCTAGTGAAGTTGGCACTTCAGCACCAAAAAGAAGGAAAAGAGGATACAAAACAGGACTTGGATCAGTTCATTACATGCTATTTGGTAATGACACTGAAGGAAGGTTTGCTGTCCCAGACTTGAATGAGACAGTGCCTGAAGAAACCCAAGAAGAACTGGTGCTTACCCAAAATGCACCAATCTGAGAAGAAACCCAAGAAGTGGTGTTTTCTACATTTTTTTTGGCTTAGTTCAGATATGAACTTGTGCAATGGAAACCATAGTTCATGATTGAACTTGCTTATATATTCTACAACATTGTCTGCAAACCATAGTTCATGACTGAACTTGATTACATATTCTCCAACATTGTCTGCACTAACTGATTGAACTTAGATGCTTACATCTTTACCAAAATATTGTCTACACTAACTGAAACCTGCACTACTCCTGCACTAACTGAAACCATCCCAAAAGGTTGCACTACTCCTGCACTAACTGAAACCATCCCAAAAGGTTGCACTACTCCTGCACTAACTGAAACCATACCAAAAGGCTACACTACTGCTGCACTAACCTGAATATAAGCAACTAACTACAGTACTTCTTCTCCTCTGAATATAAGCATTGCTGCCAGCTACTTCTTCTTGCAGGAGCACCCAGGGATGCGCAGCCCTGGAACTCCAGGAACCCATGAAGGTGGCACTGTCAGTTCAGGAGTTGGGAACTGACGACATTGCTCGAGCAAAACCTCAAATTCTTGCTTAGAAACAAACTGAAACAAAGGTTGCTCCTGCCCTTCGAGCTTCGTGATCTTAATCACCTCAGAGAGCTTCTCGGTGGATGAGCTGGACGCTTTTGCTTAGGCTCTGATGAATGACATTGTACAGGAATGTACCTCGAGCATCATCCTCCTCTTGAGGTCCGACGATAGCCTGATGACGAGTTCGCTGCGCCTCGGCTCGGCCCCAAAAGACGAAGCTCGAGTAGACCGGCGGCTTCAGCTCTTCCTTCGCCACCCGAGCCAAATCAAGCAACGCCGCCGCTGCTTCTTCCTTCCGCTGCACTTCCAATGGCGCTGTGCGCAAGTACCAGACCGCCTCCTCCTTCCGCTGCACTTCCATCGTCGGCGGCGTAGAGAACAGAAGAGGAAAACAGGGGAGGGGAGAATAGAGGAGAAGAAAACAGGGGAGGGGAAAACAGGGGAGGGGAAAACAGGGTTTCAACACCACTTTTGCCCTCTTAGTGCATATTGAATGCATATTATAATATGTTGATGTTACAACACAGTGGCATATTTCAACATCGAAATGATGGCAATGCACTGTTCATCCAAAACGTCATCTACAACATTTCATATAAAACAAACACTAATGGCAGCTGAGACAATGCACTTCTTTTCTGGATGGCAATGCACTATTCATACTAAACAAATACACTAATGGCAGCTCAATTATATTGCATTTTCTCTGAATCACAGCATTACCATAAATATTCCAACAGAATCACAGCATTACATAAATATGTCAGCAACTAGTACTACAACAATACTTGGTCATATTACAACTGATTGTCCAGCATTACCAGATAATAAAACATTGCTTTAGGCATACAATCTATCATTTCATATAAATGGCATCACTCATCAACTATGGCCTTGATCCTTTTCACCTTCTCCTTGTTGTCATCACCAGCTTTGAGCAGATCATACAACATGTATTCCAGTTTTTTCTTTTCAGCCTTGAGAGCATCCCTTTCTTCCTCCCATTTCTTCTCTTTTGTATTCATCACATCTGCCTGTGTTTTCTGCACATGCTTCAGCATATCCACTGCAGTTTTCAGAGCATCCCTCTCCTTCTCCATCTCCACAACTTCAAGTTCAGTCTTACCATTCAGCAGTGCCAAGTTTTGCTCCATCACCTTCTTCTGAGAATCATCCACAAACCTACCAACATCAGCCATCAGGCTTGCATATTTCTTCTCAGCCTTGGTCTTCTCCTCAGCTAGTTGAGATAGCAGCTTGCCATTCTCCACCCTCTCCTCAATTCTGCAAGTGTTGGCATCATCATACATGGACCAGAGCTTTGCCAAAGCATTCTGAAGGGCATCTGGCCAATCTTGGTGATCTACCCAAGATATAAAACCACAGTTCAAAGCATCCTACAAATAAAAATGCACATAAATTCAGTGCAAACAATTCAATATTTTTCCAAAACACAATCCAAAGCACATGAAAGTGGCAGAGAATATACATGAAAGTGACAGAAAATGCACATAAATTCAGTGCAAACAATTCAATCTTTTTCCAAAGATGTCAGTTAGTGCAGTGTATGTACATCTTATTAGCACTAACACAATACTAATAAGCTGTCAGTTAGTGTATGTACATCTTTGCCAAAGCATTCTGAAGGACATCTTAGCAAACCACACTCTTGCCTCATCAAACCACTGCACTTATTGGCAAGATCAAACCTTGCACTCATCAAATCCTGACCATCGCAAACCACACTCGACATTTTATTGGCACTAACTGAAAGTGTATGTACATTTTATTGCCACTTATTGTCACTAACTAAAACCCTGCTCTGCTCCTGGACTAACTGAAAGTGCAATGTGCAGTGCTAACAGAAAACTCATCTCTTTGGCTCCATATACAAATGTAAAAGGCACACACAATACAAGCATTGGTAGGCAGAAAACTCACATTCTCAATAGGGCACATGTAAAATCTTCTACCAGTGTTTGTGCCTTCAAATGCAACACATCTCTTTGGCTCCAGTTATGCCTGAACACCTTTCTCGAGCACCCCCAGCAATGCCATTGAAATTGGGATCATCGGTGCGATCTGGGCGTAGTCTATCGCCATGAACTCCTAATCAAACATATACACGAGCTCAATCGAACCAATCGTTGACAAATCATGGATGTTCCCCAAATTGCTATGAACCTAGCAGAGAGAGAGAGAGAGAGAGAGAGAGAGAGAGATTGGTGAAACTTTCCGTCGTTCGGCTAGGCATCGCGGCGAAGCGGCGAGCTAGGAAGAAGCGGTAGCGGAGCTAGGAAGAGGCGGCGAGCTAGGAAGAGCGTAAGCGGCATGGAGCTAGGACGCCGCTAGGAAGCGAGCGGCGGCAGAGCTAAGCGTGTGGAGGGGCAGTGCGGAGCACATCGTGTGGACGACAGGGCACCGCGTGGTGCGGCGGTCTGTCTTATCTGGTCACAGCGTGGTGCACCGCGTGTGCTAATGTGCCAAAATAAGTGGCGAAGCTAGGTGGTTTTCTGCAAATGTTACGCGCCAGGGTGGATATGACATGGCGGAACGCGTCTTACCGCAGAAGGCGTGTACCAAATCAAATCCGCATGTATAGATTGTGTACTGCCTGGCCCCATTTTGCAACATGTTGTATGAGTTTGCTCCTTAGTTGTAAGTATTTGTACCCCAATGCTAATACCTCTAATAACTTCACATACACGAGAATCTCGCAGATTTGCCACAAAACAGACATTGTGGACACATGAAGAACAAATCTGACCAAAGCTGCACCAATTAATTCAGATCGGAGGGCGTTCCTAGGCTTCCTGTAGGGAATATCGCTTTTTTTCTTCTTCAGGGGAAGGAATATCCAGTTCAGTTCATTGGATGAGCTTTGCCTAAGGAAATATAGATGTGAATAAAAACTGTAAAACGGGTCAAATTAGCATTAGCACACCGCCCAAGTTGAAGCAGCTCGGCCGTAAATAAAATCCGGTTGATCGAGGTCAATCAGCTCGGCCGTAAATATAACCCCATCCCATCACCATCCAGCCAACCATCGAGTTACCGCCTACCACCGCGCCACCGGAAGCTCCCTCCCCTCATCCTCCCCTCAGTTTATAACCTCTCATCTCATCTCCCTCCATATTTCCCAAGACCACATTCCGCAACTCAAAACGAACTACTAGGTCCAGCCCGCTCGCGCCATGGACGACGACATCGACAGCACCTGCTCCACCCCCTTCGCCAGCGCGCCGTCAAGTCCCGGACGATCCCCTGCCATTTTCGGCGGCGGCGGTGGCGGCTACTTCTTCAGTGCGCCGGCCAGCCCCATCCACCACCTGCTGTTCTCATCGTCCTCGGCCGCCTCCGGTTCCTCGAACGGCGGCGGGTACGGCGGCCTAGGCGACGCGGAGTTCGAGTTCGGCGGCCCCGGCGAGCACATGATCTCCGCTGACGAGCTCTTCCAGAACGGCCAGATCCGGCCGCTGACCCTGTCCCCGCTCCCGGATCTCGACCCCGGCAGCGACGACGACGACGGCGGCGAACGGCCCGCGCGCCGCCGCGAGCCGACGCTCCGGAGCGGCTCCGTGCACCGCCGCGCCCGGTCCATGTCCCCGACGCGCAGCGCGTCCCCGCGGCTCAAGCTGCTGAATGCGCTCGTCCCCGCGCCGGATCTTGGCTCCCTGTCTGACTCGACAGGGGCGCAGGAGCAGGAGGCCCCGCCACCGGTCACCGCCTCGTCGCGCTCGTCGTCGACCTCCTCTTCGTCGTCGTCCTCGTCCGCCCGCGGGTCCAGGCGGTGGGTGGTCCTCAAGGACATGCTCCTCCACCGCAGCAAGAGCGAGCCCGGCAGCGGCCACGCGCACGACGACGCCCCTGCCGCCGCCGCCGCCAAGCCTGAAAAAACGTGGCAGTTCTCGCACACGTGGGCGTCCAGGGAGAAAGTCATCGCGAAGCTCCGTGGGGCGAGGCCATCGCCACCATCGGAGACAGGCGCGCCGGTGGTGGCGGAGAGCGGCGGCGCCGGTGACGAGTCCCGGACGACGCGTGGTCAGGGGAGGGGGAAGGGTCGGCGGCGCTCGACGACTGTAGCGGCCGCGCACGAGAGGCTGTACGCGGCGCCGAACAGGGCGCAAGCGGAGGAGATGCGGCGGCGCACGTTCCTGCCGTACCGTCAGGGCGTCCTGGGCTGCCTCGGCTTCAGCTCCCGCGGCTACGGCGCGCTCCGCGGGTTCTCCAAAACCCTCAGCCCCGTCTTCTCCCGGTAAAAAGCGAAATCAACTACTACTACAGAATCCCCCCAAAAAGATCGTAAAAACAGAGAGCAAAAGAAGATCTTATTGCTACTGTTGGCGGTAAATTATTACTAGTACTACTACTCCGTATTCGTTGTTTGTGTATGCGAGTATTGTTTTACCTACCGTAGTAAGATTTTGGTTGGTTTGTATAGAAGCAAGCAGAGAGTGTGGATTTTCCTCCCATCCCAGGTTCCTTGGGAGGTGCTGGTAGTTGTCAGTAAGTCACATCAACTGGAACATCAGCAAGGTGCAGTTGGATAAATGTGGCGCGAAAAGCAGGAATACCTGAATGTGGCGCGAAAGCAGAAATACCACAGCATTATGTTATTTTTGTGTGCACGGTGTCTTGATCCATATAAATATGTCGATGCTCAACACGAACATAGTGGGCATCTGGAAAAGAAAACTTGGACCAAAGTTGCTCTTTATCCAGCTTTTGTTGTTCCCGTCTTTATTATTTCTTGGGAAATGGCGGGATCTAGGAGAGCCGTGAGGTTCCTGCAAAGCGGGCGCGACACATCGTGGCACCTCCTTTACGCCGCTCACCCTCCCCTTTTCTGAATCGGTACGAAACAAAAAGATCGCACACGTACTACTACTCCGATTCTTTGATCGATCGGATCGCGCGAGCCACAGCTAGCCACGAGCGAGCCTAGTGTAGTGTAGTCCCACTCCCAAACAATGAGGTGGCGTCGCCATCGGATCGGGTCGGGACGGGACGGAGTGGATCAGCGGTGGTGGTACGCATGTAGTAGCCCTGGGCCTGGGCGTTTGGCACGCCGTACTGTACTGGCCGGTAGGGCCACGATTAAACCGCTCGATGGGCGCGCGAGCGCGGGCACATGGCTGGATGGTGGCCTTGCGCTCGCACGTGCCGTGTCGGGGAGATGTTGCCCGGGTCGTCCTCCTCCTCCGCCCTCGGCCGCCGCATCATTGGGGTTGGGGCGCTTCGAGATCCGGAACGCGCGTGCCGACGAAAACGTCTTGTACGGGAACACCACCTTGCCTGCCGCGCTGGCTCGTCACTGACATGCGGGCACGGCCGAGGTGACCGTACGTACTGCGTCTCAGTCCGCCCAGTGTCTCGAGCAAGTGTTCATTCGGGTACGCATATTTTCTAGTACACGGCTGATGCATGATTACAGGACGACACCACACGCTTCTTAATTATCCTAGTGTCACTGTTTTAGGCTTAGGATGGTCCTTGGCTTGACCTTTGATGATTAGTGAGGAGTACTAGGAAACTAGCACTAGCAGAGGTTAGCAAATGCTTAGCTAGTGACCTAGCAGGAGTACTTGAGATTAGATAGCTTTTCATGGAAGAACCGCTGTCTCTCCCCCCTCCCCCCAAAAAAAACTTTGCTGTGTATGCGTCGACATCGACCAGGGGTTAACAAAAAGCACATTGTAGCCTCTATGTTTAAACACTATGTAGACAAATTTCCATTCAAAGCATGGTAGTACGTAGCAGTCTCGTAACAGTTAGGCTTTGTGACGATATATACAACCCATACAATGCACCAACGTGAAATGCTAGTCCTCGAATGACCAAGCAGGCGCCAACGGACAAACCATAATCATGGGGGGTTCATGATACGTGTGGCACATAGTCCCCGGCCGGTGAGCAATCCGACTCGCCCAATCGGCAGATGGCCCTAATAATTCGCGCTTAGCACCAACAGAAACATGCATCTACCACACGAAGGCTAGCGCGCGCAGTGGCTGCATACAGTCACAAGGACACACGTCACGTCATCCATCAGATCTTCTTTCGCGAGGCCGAGGCATCCTCCTCCCTCCCAACACTCACTTGTAACCGTGGATGTACTAGTACTACAAGTTTCTAAATACAGCAGTAGAAACATTCTATGGTAAGTAATAAAACGTGACCAGAGACGGATTAAAATGCGCAGGCAGCACATGCATTCGCATGTGGCCTCTCGTCACGTCCCCGCAAGCTGACAAGCCGTCTCGTGGAACTGCAGCGCCAGCGTTGGTCCCGGACTCCAAAGTCCAAACTCTCCCGTACGCGCGCAGCACAATTATTTGCCCACGGGAAAGATGCAAATAGTACCTCCGTGCATCCCTGCTGCTAGACCGATCGATCGATCGATCGATCGATCTTGGGCAAAATAGTCGCACAGCGACACATGGATGATCTGAAGAAACAGCGGGGGATGAAATGAAAAGGGCTGACACCATGCGTGCGCATTGCTAATCTCATCCTGGGCGAACGGTCGGTGTTCCTTTGCTGCTACTCCAGCGAGGGGCAGACGGATCCACAAACGGAGCGCTGATAAATAAATGCAGTTCGTTGAGTAGGGTTTTAGAGCAGCAGATGGATAGATCGATCAATCAGCCACGTACATTAACCAGATCACCAGCAACAACAGTGACGGACAGATCTCCGCTGGCCGAGCAAAAGTCTTAGTAGGAATTAATCTGACGCGAAGTCTGATTCAGACAGCGCTCGATTCTGAATTCAGTTTTTAGATACATATACATTCTGTGACGGTAGCGGGCAGGCCACATGTACGTACATTATGTCGACACGGACCGATCTGCATCTTACCGGTGGTCGTACAGGGGGGGCACTGCAGGCGCTACAGTCGCGAACGCCGACCGGGCAACGGACGCCACGAATGATCTTTGTCCCGGCACGTAGTACGCACAGTGCGTCGCGATGGAAGCGGACGACCCAACAGTACAGTGGCGACCTCCTGACCTGCACGCACTGTCTCCCGACCGAGACCTGACGGACGGAATGGACGAACCACGAACGCGTCCTGCCACTGCTGGAGCCGTCGCAGTGCTCAGATGGGAGATGGCCATTTCCCGATTTTGTGGCTCCGGCACCTCGACCGCTTCGCTCTTCTACGTGTTGCTGCTAGTACGAACTCGCTGTTTGTCCATGCAGTTATGTTCTCGTGGTTTGGCCACGAATGTTCACCTGCCGACGTGAACGGAAGGTCGCTCTTCCAGCTGGCGGTGGTGAATTGGTAGCTCGGTTTTTGAAGGAAAAACGGCCCGGAGCAGATCTTGTAACGAGCTTGACCCGGAAAAATTGAAGGGGCTCGGAAATATAACCGACCCGGCCTTTACCTACGCAGGCTGCAGAGCCAAACCGAGTCTGACCTCTATCCGCGTGGAAATAGTGGCGCACAAAAAATTTCGGCCTCGCTAGTACTTCCGCCTTTCGCAGCCGCCACCTCCTCCCGCCATGCTTTTTGGCTGCCTCCGGCCAAACCATGCCACCACCGACAGCCCCGCACTCCGTCGTGCCACTGAGGCGAAATCTTGCAGGTTAACTGAATATTCTTCCATCATGGAAGTCATAGAGGCGGCGGCCGCCATGGATGCGCTATGGATATCCGACTCGATCGCACCCTCGACCTAGGCGGTGGGATTGGTCATGCCAGAGCTGGTACTCCGTGCCCACTGCCACCGCTAGAACCACCCAAGTCGAGCGCATCGACCCCGCCGCGGTAAGATCTTATTCAACATGCTCTTCAAGTTTGATCTACTCCGGTTGATTTGGTGTGGATAAAGTATTGTTCGAGATGAGTTCAACGATGAGCACGGGCGCGCTTTTTTTTGGAAGACTAGTGAGGGCGATTCAGACACCGATGATTTGCTCCACACCGACGACATCAAACATACGCTTCTCATCCTTGTCGTGGGGAGCTTGAGGATAGGGCCAACTTGAAGTGGTCGCCTCGATCAATGGTCGGCCGTCTTTGCATCCCACGGAACAACGCGATCGGCCAGAATATGCTCAAGCGAGAGTACTTAGTCGAGGTACCAACATACCTACCACATCTATTATGTAGATGGTACCGAACGCCTGATACGTCGGAAACGTATATATAATTTTTTATGTTTCATGCTTGTTTACTATCTACTTTGCTTTGCTTTGTCCATACTTTGAGGTGCTTTTCATATGTTTTCTGGTACTCACCTATTAATAAGTTGCCACAGTGTCACTTGTCTGTTTTCTGCTTTTTTTGTTCCAGAAAAACTAGTAAGAAAATATTCTCGGAATTGGACAGGACAAAAGCCAAAGTCAATATTTCACCAGAAGAAAACGGAGTACAGAGGAGAGACAGAGGGGCGCAACAGGGCGGCTGCACCCCTCCCAGGCGCGGCCTAGGGTAGGCCCGCGTCTGGGCAGGGTGTGGGCCCCCCTGGCCGCGTTCTAGCCCCGCCTCTTCGCCTATAATAAGCCTCTGATGTTAGATTGACTAATGGTTTTGTTTTATTAATTCTATCATGTCTGTGTTGTTTATGATCTTGCATGCTCTTCATTGTTAGTAGCTATCTTGGCAAGTAGTTGCTGGTGACTCCAAGAGGGGGTATTTATGCTCGATAGCGGGTTCATGCCTCTACTTAATCAAGGGAAGTGACAAAAATCTCTACGGTTGTAGATGTGATGTTGCCACTAGGGAGAAAAAAACGGTCTCTTGTTCATGGAACAAGTGGATTGTTTACCTTACACACTTTGCTTAAAGCAGTTGTCTGTTGCTTGCAACTTAATACTGGAGGGGGTTCGGATGATAACCCAAAAGTGGACTTCTAGTCATAGATGCAGGTGGATGGCGGTATATGATATTGTTGTATTTCCCAATCGAATATCATAGGATCTTTATGTCTAGTATTGCATTGTTATGCCTTGCTCAGTCCTGTCAATTACCCTACTGTAATTTGTTTACCCATTATGCCATGTTTGTTTATCTAAGGAGAGCATATCTAGTGAACTATGGACCCCGGTCTAATCTTTACCATTGATACATCTTCACTGTTACTGTTTACTTGCTGCAAACCATCATCACCTTACACACCATACAGTTAATCCTTTGTTACAGCAACCGATGAGATTGACAACCTCACTATTAGTTGGGGCAAAGTCTTGAATTTGTGTCGTGTAGGTTTCAACGTTGCTTGCAACACCTTTGAGACATTTTCCTCCTCCTACTGGTTCGATAACCTTGGTTTCTTACTGGGGGAAATCTTGCTGTTGTGCTCATCATACCTTGCTCTTGGGGTCTCCCAACGAGGCGTTGAACACACCATCAAGCTAATTTCTGGCGCCGCTGCCGAGAGGCTAAGGACGTCTTCACAAGGAGAGTCCTTCTCAACCTTTCTCTTTACTTTGTTTTTGGTTTGCTTGGTTTTGTTTGCCTATTTTTATCAAAAACTCCAAAAAAAAGTTTAGTTTGGTTTGCTTTCTCTTATCAAAAACACAAAAAAATTAGTTCCTGCTCTAGCTGTTGCTGCTGTTTTTGGATTGCTCCACTTTTGCCAAAATGAACTCAGTTGAGAACACCAAGTTGTGTGTATTCACTGTAACACCCTCAGAATCGGACCTATGCAAGTTTGGGCAAAATTCACCAAACCCGCATAGAAACGATTCAAAGGTGCCCACCAGGCACTTTCGTGCGGGTGGAAAACGAAGTAATAACATTACACAACAGTCCTCGATGGGACCCACAGAACAGATATATATATAACAGACTCCAAGAGTCAAGAATACAAATATAATATTCAAAGATCCAAATCACCTTGAAATCGATATAGCGTCCACGGACAAGATGCAAATGGGGCTAAGAGCCCAAGAATAACCAATGGCGTCCATAACCTGCCCAAAGCCGGAAGGGTAACCACCTAACGGCGTCGATCTCAAAACCTGCTTAAACAAAAGGGTGCCGACAAAGGGCAAAGGAAAAGAGGCGTCAAGATCGAGGCCAAGACAGCGAGACTAGAATTCGCGGTCCTCGCCTACATAGGTATGGTGGATCGACGGCGGCAAAGATGCACTAAACAACCTATAGAGACTCGAATCAATGGCGGTTATCGAGAGGGTAAGAATGACCTATCCGGATCCAACTGAAGCTAACACCAAACAAACCCATCCGGTGTTTCCCTCGAGACCAAACGAGGAAGTCAACCGAGGAACTCACCGTTGGCGCTTTATTTATTCGATTATCGTTGCAGCAATTACTAGTCGTGTTTAGATAATCATCCGATAAAGTAAACATGGACACTTTTAGTTAACCATTCCGTTATAGTTGCAACAATTACTAATCGACATGATAGCATGAGATAAACCCAAAACCCAAAGCTTGTTGGTACTTTTATTCACCAATTAATTTGTAGTTGCAATACTTACTAGTCGATACATTTGTCGCATGGCGACAACCAAACAAGCAATTGTGGGCGTATTAATTAGCCATTCCGTTGTAGTAGAGCTGATTACTAGTTATTATAAGTCAAATTTATAGCAAGAACTTTAGTTAGGCTTGTCTATGATCGAGATATCTTGTCCAAGTCGTCCATATCCATGGACACGGCTTTCGAAAGTTTTACCCGGCCGGGTGCACCAATAGCAACACACGCCGATCAACCTCGGAAAAACCAAATCAAAACCCAACGAGGCTTTCACGATCAACAATCACACAGATTCAGAAATATTTCAGGGGCCACCCTTAAGTAGAATCCACAACGGAGTAAGCAAGCTCAGACGGCCTCAAGGTTTGGCGGGGGCAGTGAACGATCGGGAACCCCAAACGGGCTTGTCGACACCATGAAATCGTGGTCCGATCCTAACAATGCAAGCGCACTGCACAATCGTAAATAAAGCAAGAAACATGGCATAAGTACAGATCGTAAATAAAACCTCAAACTAGTTTGTGGCCCCAAGAAATAAGAATGAATCAAGCTCGCTCAGGGGTCCCATATACCTCCGGATGTGGATAGCGCAAAATCAAGGAACAGGTATCAAGTACTCGGGGTCTTACGGGACACAAGTGGGCGTTCGGAAACCAAATATTTTCTATCACCCACCGATGCCTCTGCTTATTCAATTTTAGTTGTTAAACAGAAATGAAAGTGGCGATAAGTAAAACTAGAATCATCTCCAACATCAACATGCGGCAATACATCAGCAACTGTGGCATATGACGACACACATCAGCACTTGAGCAAGCAACTACGACGCGCAAGTCCAACTATCTACCAAACAACAGGTAATAGGGTGTGTCCAAGGCAATATAGGGCTGCACGGTATATCACGGGTACGGAAACTAAAGCATCGCAACACAGATAGCAATAGATCAACAGGAGGGAAGTAAATACTATAAAAGTAAGATAGGTAGAAAGGGGGAGATGCTCGCCTGAAAACATTGTAGAAAGGTTCATCCGAAGATCGGGGCGACGCTCACATCAACTCAACGGCCTTATCCGCGAAGAACCAAAACACTAGAAGAGCACCGGATGCAATATTTAATACACGGCAGAAGATCGGCATGATGCATGTATGATGGATGACATGGCAAGGTGCGATGCAATTAGGTCAAGATTAAGCGGAACCGGGGTCCCGACAATTAATTAGATGGTTCGAGTTGTTTAGAACCCCCGCAATTTAAATGTTGTTTTAGCATGGCAACAGATAGTACCGGGTTCGCTACACAAGTTTAAATGAGGCCAATATAAGGCTAGATTTGCCCGCATATGGGCCCCATATGTAATTATTAGGTGAATCGGCATAAGGCCCCCAAACCACATGATATGCATGCGACATGACAATTATATATGCAACCATTTGTTATTATGTTATAAAATAGGGTTTCGAGGAAAAGGGTCACACATTAGGGTTCGGCAGTTCTTGGGGTTCTGGGGTTCGGGGTCGGTCTCGGGGTCCAGGGTTCGACGGGGTCCAGGGTTCGACGGAACGTTCTCTGTTAGCGGAGTAGATCTTGTCGCCCCCGGGTTCTCGGGGCATGTTGTCGGTCATGGCGTTCGGGACGAAGCACTTGTCGCGTCGGGGTCTCGGTGTCCTCGGTTCCGATTGTAGATCTCGGCGTCCTCGAAGGGGTGCTTGTCGTATCCAGGAAGAAGGACTTCGCGTTCGGTGGCGATCTTGGCGGGTTTCGGGTCCGGGCCTTGTCGTCCGAGAGGAAGTACTTGTCGTCCGCGAAGGAGAACTTGAGGCTCCGGCGTCATCTCCTTAGGGTTCCGTCTTCGGTCGTTTGCGGTGAACTTGGTTTTGCACTGCTGGCCAAGTGGTTGCAGAGAACATCCTCGCCACCCGATTGCCGTGGCGATGACTCGACACATCTTCGTAGTGGTACCAGACAGTCCATATTCTTCAGCAAACGCACCGCAACGAGAACCTTGCAACCGCTGTACTCGTGTTCCTGTGGACTTGCAGAGGCCACACGCGGAGGCTCCGGGGCAGACGGCGACGGGGGAACGGCTCCCTGGCGGCGGAAGGCAACAGCGGCCCGCGCGGTACCAGGAAGGACCCGCGAGGCTTGGTTCGGGGCGACGGCGGCCGGCCTTGGCCGAGGCGAAAAGCGAACTTGGCGAGAGAGGCTGTCAGGCGAGGTCGGGCCGGCGCAGAGGCACGGCGGTTGGCGGACGTCTGGGCCGAGGACAGGCGACTTCACGGAGACGGAAGGTCGACGGGACGCGGGCCGAGCACTTGGCGGGCCGAGGCAGCGGTGGCCGGACGCGAGGAGGCGGATGGCGACGGGAGCGGAGGCCGGCTGGGCAGCTCGGGGAAGCGCGCGGCTCCGGGCGGCAGGGAAGCATGGCGACTGGGGTCGAGGCGAGCTCTTGGCGAGTCGGGTCGGGAGGCTTGCGAAGGGACGCCTTGGCGATGATTAACTGCAGGCGCGGCCTTGAGGCGGAGGCGTGAAACGGAGGTTAGTGGAGGCGGAGCACGCTGGTCCCAGGTGGTCTGGGGACGGGCGGGCGTCAGGGACTGGCGGCTTCGAAGCTTCAGGGCGCATGGAGAGGCAATGCTGCGTGGAGCGGGCAAGTGGGCCGGTGGTACTCATGGTGAGGGGACGCTAAGGGGAAGAGCTTAAGGGCTGGGAGCGAAGAGAGGAGGGGGCTCATGTGGCTGAGAGGGAGGAAGAGGAAGCAGGCGAGGTGCGAAGGCCAGAGGAAGACGCCATGTTTGGCGCTGGTCGCGTCGTGGTGGGTCCCGCGTGGGACCGGGGGTGGGAAGAGAGGTTGCTGGCAGGTGAGGCTAGAGGGGTGGGTAGGGCCACGGGTCAGGTGGTTGGGGTATGGCGCGTGGGGCCAGGGAAAGAGGTGGAGGGGCTGGGCCTAGATGGCAGGCAGAGTGGGTCGGTGGGGCTGGGTGTGGGTGAGGGATAGAGAGAGCTGAGAGAGAGAGAGGAAGAGGCCATGTGGCAGGGTTTGGTTGGGTGGGGGAGGTAGGTTAGGTGAGGTGGCAGGATGTTATTAGAGGGAGTGAGGTGGAGGGATGGGTTGGGTAGGATAGTGGGTAGATTTAGGAATAAAGGGTGGGCTGGTTGGACCGTTATTATTTCCTGGGGTGGTCGATCGGGTCGGGTTGGCCCGTTCGACTGCCCCTACAAAATAAATTAAATAAAATATTTATTTTTAAACAACGTTTTTGCAATTCGACAGCGGACAAAACAAAACCTTCCGGGGACCCGGTTTTCGGTGTTTGGATAAGATGGGGCGTTTGGAAAAACAAAACGGGTTTTGCGAAAATAGTTTTGGCAAACAATGCATGATGATGACGATACAATGCACAAATTCAACGCGATTTTCTAGTAGTGGTTTTGCGGGATGCCACAATTCGACACCACTAACAATGGATCTCGCCCTCGAGATCCGCCTCATGGTACCGGAAGGAAGGTCGGCGGTCTGCGTCTTCTCGCTTTGTGTAGATCCTCGCGACACCACTAACGAGGGTTCCTCCTCCATCTTGAAATCAGCGACACCACCAACAAAGGTTCGTTGTTCCTGATCGACGAGAGATCACTCCGGAGAAACAAAGGACGCCGATAGAGGCATCAAACGATAAGGCCACCTCTAACTTCCATAAGAAGAGGGAAAAGTTACATTGATCCACCCGTTCGATGTACAGAGCGAACAGTAAGAGTCGGGTAGGGTGATCAGTCCATCCCGGACCCAAACTATCAACTCTATACATGGGTAGGTGAATCAGGCAACTCAACTCTCGAGATTTAGACTGAAGATCTTCATAGGCGGTATCCGGAACAAAGGGATGATGCCAGCAAAAATCGTATGAAAGACACAATGATTAGGTTCCGCGATGGTTCCATTGGCATGAACAACACATGCTCAAGGTTAACCCCAACTTCACCAAAGTTCGTCCTTCTCATATGTTTTTCAACGACACCGATATCCAGCAAGGAACACATATGGATAAAGATCTCAAGAACAAAAGATCGGATGAAGGCACAACAGAACAGCCGCAGATTGATGATCGAACCACCTCCGTTACAAAAGGGAGATAGAGAAACCCTGAAGGTACGACGGAAACCCAACCGCGAGAAATCCTGGACTCGAAGAGAGAGAAGAGAGCGGATTCAAAACACGTCGAGATAAGAGGAGAATAGCAGGGGGTAAGGAGTAAAATCAGACCTAACCAGAACTATCCAACCGATTTTGCAAAATAGTTTTGACACTCTACTTCGGCCGTTAGCTAGGTTAACCTACAGGCTGGACTTGTGGGGTATCGCAACTGCTGAGCTCTGATACCACTCTGTAACACCCTCAGAATCGGACCTATGCAAGTTTGGGCAAAATTCACCAAACCCGCATAGAAACGATTCAAAGGTGCCCACCAGGCACTTTATGCGGGTGGAAAACGGTAATAACATTACACAACAGTCCTCGATGGGACCCACAGAGCAGATATATATACAGACTCCAAGAGTCAAGAATACAAATATAATATTCAAAGATCCAAATCACCTTGAAATCGATATAGCGTCGCTACGGACAAGATGCAAATGGGGCTAAGAGCCCTCAAGAATAACCAATGGCGTCCATAACCACCAGGCCAAGCCGGAAGGGTAACCACCTAACGGCGTCGATCTCAAAACCGCTTAAACAAAAGGGTGACAAAGGGCAAAGGAAAAAAGAGGCGTCGATCTTGAGGCCAAGACAGCAGAGACTAGAATTCGGTCCTCGCCTACATAGGTATGGTGGATCGAGCGGCAGCATGCACTAAACAACCTATAGAGACTCGAATCAATGGCGGTTATCGAGAGAGGGTAAGAATGACCTATCCGGATCCAACTGAAGCTAACACCAAACAAACCCATCCTGGTGTTTCCCCTCGAGACCAAACGAGGAAGTCAACCGAGGAACTCACACCGCTGGCGGTTTATTTATTCAGTTATCGTTGCAGCAATTACTAGTCAGGTTTAGATAATCATCCTGATAAAGTAAACAGTGGACACTTTTAGTTAACCATTCCGTTATAGTTGCAACAATTACTAATCAGATACAGATAGCATGAGATAAACCCAAAACCCAGCAGTTGTTGGTACTTTTATTCAGCCAATTCGTTGTAGTTGCAATACTTACTAGTCAGATACATTTGTCGCAAGCGACAACCAAACAAGCAATTGTGGGCAGTATTAATTAGCCATTCCGTTGTAGTAGAGCTGATTACTAGTCATTATAAGTCAAATTTATAGCAGTAAACTTTAGTTAGGCTTGTCTATGATCGAGATACTGTGCTCCAAGTCGTCCATATCCGCGGACACGGCTTTCAGAAAGTTTTACCCGGCCGGGGTGCACCAATAGCAACACACGCTCGATCAACCTCGGAAAAACCAAATCAAAACCCAACGAGGCTTTCACGACTGAACAATCACAGGATTCAGAAATATTTGAGGCCACCCTTAAGTAGAATCCATAGCGAGTAAGCAAGCTCGAGACGGCCTCAAGGTTTGGCGGGACGGTGAACGACCGGGAACCCCAAAGCGGGCTTGTCGACACCTTGAAATCGTGGTCCGATCCTAACAGATGCAGTGCGAGACCTCGCAATCGTAAATAAAGCGATAAAACATGGCATAAGTACAGGATCGTAAATAAAACCTCAAACTAGTTTGTGGCCCCAAGAAATAAGAATGAATCAAGCTCGCTCGGGGTCCCATATACCTCCGGATGTGGATAGCGCAAAATCAAGGCAATTATCAAGTACTCGGGGTCTTACGGGACACAAGTGGGCGTTCGGAAACCAAATATTTTCTATCACCCACCGATGCCTCTGCTTATTCAATTTTAGTTGTTAAATAGAAATGAAAGTGGCGATAAGTAAAACTAGAATCATCTCCAACATCAACATGCGGCAATACATCAGAATCGTGGCATGACGACACACATCAAGACTTGAGCAAGCAACTACGACGCAAGTCCAACTATCTACCAAACAACGGGTAATAGGGTGTGTCCAAGGCAATATAGGGTCGCGGTATATCACGGTACGAAACTAAAGCATCGCAACACAGATAGCAATAGATCAACAGGAGGGAAGTAAATACTATAAAAGTAAGATAGGTAGAAAGAGGGAGATGCTCGCCTGAAAACATTGTAGAAAGGTTCATCCGAAGATCGGGGCGACGCTCACATCAACTCAACGGCCTTATCGCGAAGAACCAAAACACTAGAAGAGCACCGGATGCAATATTTAATACGGCGGAAGATCGGCATGATGCATGTATGATGGATGACATGGCAAGGTGCGATGCAATTAGGTCAAGATTAAGCAACCGGGTCCCGACAATTAATTAGATGGTTCGAGTTGTTTAGAACCCCGCAATTTAAATGTTGTTTTAGCATGGCAAGATAGTACCGGTTCGCTACAAGTTTAAATGAGGCCAATATAAGGCTAGATTTGCCCGCATATGGGCCCCATATGTAATTATTAGGTGAATCGGCATAAGGCCCCCAAACCACATGATATGCATGCGACATGACAATTATATATGCAACCATTTGTTATTATGTTATAAAATAGGGTTTCGAGGAAAAGGGTCACACATTAGGGTTCGGCAGTTCTTGGGGTTCCGGGGTTCGGGGTCGGTCTCGGGGTCCAGGGTTCGACGGGGTCCAGGGTTCGACGGAACGTTCTCTGTTAGCGGAGTAGATCTTGTCGCCCCCGGGTTCTCGGGGCATGTTGTCGGTCATGGCGTTCGGGAAGAAGCACTTGTCGCGTCGGGGTCTCGGTGTCCTCGGTTCCGATTGTAGATCTCGGCGTCCTCGAAGGGGTGCTTGTAGTATCCAGGAAGAAGGACTTCGCGTTCGGTGGCGATCTTGGCGGGTTTCGGGTCCGGGCCTTGTCGTCCGAGAGGAAGTACTTGTCGTCCGCGAAGGAGAACTTGAGGCTCCGGCGTCATCTCCTTAGGGTTCCGTCTTCGGTCGTTTGCGGTGAACTTGGTTTTGCACTGCTGGCCAAGTGGTTGCAGAGAACATCCTCGCCACCCGATTGCCGTGGCGATGACTCGACACATCTTCGTAGAGGTACCAGACAGTCCATATTCTTCAGCAAACGCACCGCAACGAGAACCTTGCAACCGCTGTACTCGTGTTCCTGAGGACTTGCAGAGGCCACACGCGGAGGCTCCGGGGCAGACGGCGACGGGGGAACGGCTCCCTGGCGGCGGAAGGCAACAGCGGCCCGCGCGGTACCAGGAAGGACCCGCGAGGCTTGGTTCGGGCGACGGTGGCCGGCCTTGGCCGAGGCGGCGAAGCGAGGAGGCTTGGCGAGGTCGGGCCGGCGCAGAGGCACGGCGGTTGGCGGACGTCTGCGGGCCGAGGACGGAGGCGACTTCGCCGAGACGGAAGGTCGACAGGACGCTGGCCGGGCACGCAGAAACTGGCAGCGGTTGGCCGAGGAGGCGGATGGCGCGACGGGAGGCGGCTCGGGGAGCGAGCCAGCGCAGCTCAGCCAGGCGGCAAGCGGCCAGGGCAGCGGCGACACTGGGGTCGAGGGCGAGCTCTTGGCGAGTGGTCGGGAGGCTTTAAGGGGACGCCGCCGGGCGATTTAACGGCAGGCGGCGGGAGGCGGGGCGGGCGAACGGAGGTTGGTGGAGACGGCGGGAGCACGCGGGTCCGGCGGTGGTCAGGGACGGCGGGCGTCTGGGACCTGGCGGAGCGGGCTTCGAAGCCGCGCGAGGGAGACAATGGCTGCTGCCGCGGCCGAGCGGGCCGGTGGTACTCATGGTCTGAGGACGCAGCGGGGAAGAGCTTGTGGGGTGGGGAAGCGAAGAGAGGGCGGAGAGGGCTCTGCGGTGGCTTTGAGGGAGGAAGAGGAAGCACGGGCGAGGTCTGGCCAGGAGGAAGACGCCGCGGTTTGGCGCTGGGTCGCGTGGGGCGCGCGGGTGGGTCCCGCGTGGGACCGGGGGTGGGAAGAGAGGTTGCTGGCAGGTGAGGCTAGAGGGGTGGGTAGGGCCACGGGTCAGGTGGTTGGGGTATGGCGCGTGGGGCCAGGGAAAGAGGTGGAGGGACTGGGCCGGATGGCGGTGAGGGTCGGTGGGTGTGGGTGAGGGATAGAGAGAGCTGAGAGAGAGAGAGGAAGAGGCCATGTGGCAGGGTTTGGTTGGGTGGGGGAGGTAGGTTAGGTGAGGTGGCAGGATGTTATTGGAGGGAGTGAGGTGGAGGGATGGGTTGGGTAGGATAGTGGGTAGATTTAGGAATAAAGGGTGGGCTGGTTGGACCGTTATTATTTCCTGGGGTGGTCGATCGGGTCGGGTTGGCCCGTTCGACTGCCCCTACAAAATAAATTAAATAAAATATTTATTTTTAAACAACGTTTTTGCAATTCGACAGCGGACAAAACAAAACCTTCCGGGGACCCGGTTTTCGGTGTTTGGATAAGATGGGGCGTTTGGAAAAACAAAACGGGTTTTGCGAAAATAGTTTTGGCAAACAATGCATGATGATGATGATACAATGCACAAATTCAACGCGATTTTCTAGTAGTGGTTTTGCGGGATGCCACATTCACTAACACAAACACCAATGATTTCCTAAGCACTCCTATTGCTCCACCTGCTCTTGATGCCACCTTTTATGAAATTAAGCCTGCTTTGTTGAATCTTGTGATGAGAGAGCAATTTTATGGTGCTAGTTCTGATGCTGCTGCTGCCCATCTCAATAACTTTGTTGAACTTTGTGAGATGCAGAAGTATAAGGATGTAGATGGAGATATTATTAAGCTCAAGTTGTTTCCTTTTTCCTTGAGAGGAAAAGCTAAAGAATGGTTGCTATCCTTGCCTAGAAATAGTATTGATTCTTGAATTAAGTGCAAAGATGCTTTTATTGGAAAGTACTACCCTCCTAATAAGATTATATCTATGAGAAGTGATATTATGAAATTTAAACAATTTGATAATTAACATGTTGCTCAAGCTTGGGAAAGAATGAAATCTTTGGTTAACAATTGCCCACTCATGGACTCACTACTTGGATGATTATCTAGACTTTTTATGCAGGTTTGAATTTCTCTTCAAGAAACCCGTTGGATTCAGCTGCTGGAGGTACCTTTATGACCATCATGTTGGGTGCTGCAATAAAACTCCTTGATAATATGATGGTTAATTACTCTGAATGACACACTAAAAGAGCTCCACATGGTAAGAAGGTAAACTCTGTTGAAGAAACCTCCTCTTTGAGTGATAAGATAGATGTTATTATGGCTATGCTATTAATGGGAAAGCTCCTTTAGATCTAAATAATGTTCCCTTGGCCTCTTTGGTTGCTCAAGAAGAGCAAGTTGATGTGAACTTCATTATAAACAAAAAATTGGAAACAATACTTATGGTAATAATTATAGGCCTTATCCTCCTAATAATGGAAATACTTATCATGGTAGATATGGAATGCCTAGTGAAGATAGGATTCTAGAAGTTGAAAGATCCACTAAAAACTTTATGCGGATGCAATATGAGCAAAACAAGATATTCACTAAAACTATGGAAGAACAATCTGTTATCTTGAAAAATATTAGTCATTAGCTTGAGAATTTGAATAGAGAAATTCCTAGTTTACAGTCAAAAGTTTTGTGTGCTGAGAAAAATATTTCCTCTTTGTCTGAAGCACAGTCCTCCTTGATTAATAAAATGGCTGCTAAACCTAAAACCATGGAAAGTACCGTTGCTACTACTCATGCCATACAAGTTACTATTGATGAAAATGTTAGACTGTTAGCTCAACTTCATGCTAAGTGGGAAAGACAAGCTGAAATTGATAGAAACAATAGTGTGTGCACCATCACCACCCATATGGATGCCACTAAACCACAAGAAGTCCCTATTCCTCCTCCTACAAAGCCTAAGCCTAATGAGTCTACTACTACTGATGCTAAGTTTGCATTTGTTTCTTATTGATTCCTTTTGGGGTTCTTTTTGGGAAATTGAGCTTTTTGAAGGAATTGCTACAGTAGATTGTGTTTTTAGTGAAAAGTTTTGCTGTTCTAAAGCTAAACCCAGGGTCTATTATCTTTTGAATACACTAATGTTGCTAATGAAGATTATGTGAAGTTTTGTATGAAGGAAAATTTCAGGTGTAGAAAGATAATGATGTAATGAGATGAAGAATGGACAAAAGCTCAAGCTTAGGGATTCCACCCCGGTGTTACCCCAAGAAATATCCAAGAATTACAAGCATCAAAGCTTGTGGATGCCCAAGGCATCCCCTTCTTCATCAATAAAAAGCTCAGATATTTCTAGACACTTCATTTTTATTGTTTCATGCAATGTTGTGTTGTTATTGGAGCATCTTATTTTTTGTTTGCTTTGCTTAGTTGTTTAGTTTTCTTGAATAAAGTAGTTTGGACCCCCGTTCTTGCTGTGTTGTTTCAAATAAGTTGATTGGTGTTGGAAAGGAGTAGAAACTTCTTGCTTGAAAGTGCAAGAGGATCTTGCATTGACTGTGACTTAGACTTTAGCATGTCATTCTAGGGGGTAGTTTTGACCTTATGTTTAGTGATTATTGCTGTAGCATGACTTGTTCCAAACAATTAGGATTGCTCAGTGTGCCTTGTAAGAATTATGCGTTGTTTTAGCATACAAAAGCATAGTATTGTGGTATTCTCCTTTGATGTTTTGTTTGGGTTGACTTGGCACATGCTCACACCATATTATGACTATGAACAAGTCACCATAGCCTCTATGATCATTTAGTCCTTGACTTGTAGTACCACTATATGCTTTGATTAGTAATGTTTTGTCGCTCTATATGATTATGGCCATTATTACTCTCTTAGTTGGTTGCTCCCAGTCTTTTGCTAGCCTCCACTTGTACGAGTAAGCTCTACTCATGCTTCCAACTCCCAAGAAACCAAGTTATTCCAAAGTGTCCACTATAAATTCCTATGCATGGTGTGTTACACCATTCCAACTATATTCTTGTTTTCAGCTATCTTCCAATTAAAAAGTATTTTTTTATGTGAAAACTTAGCGATTAAAGCTCTCACGAACTTGATTGCATACTTTATATTCCTTGCCCCTAATAAACTTGAACCATTGTGTCATCTATGTTATATATGCTTGCACTTATACGTTGGAATTAGCAGAACCATGTTGTCATGGGGAACGCTTTCAACATTGCACTCGTACTTTGTACACAGCTGATATCATGCTCTTTTGTCTATGGATGTAGTCGGTGTGAAATGAAAGGGGAGCTTGTAAGTCCATGGAGTTATGTATTTTGTGTTAGAGAAACGCCTGGGCCGCTAGCCTAAGCCATGCCTAATCATGGTGGAAACTTGCAGCATCACCATAGTGACATCTATGAAGCATTCTTCTTATAAAAAAGATTGAGAATAAAAGAGACATATGAGAGAAGAGGAAAGAGATAAAAAAACACCATATTACCATGGTAAATAATAAGAATGTTAAGATGCTCATTGTCTGCTTGCCTTGTCATTTTGGTTATAAGATAGCTCCTATACCATGTGCAAGGGGTACCCTGTTGGCGGTTCTCTATGATACACATGTACTTACTATGACAATAATTTGCAAGTAACTAAACTTCAGTAGCATGAGGAGTGGCCCTCGTATTCAAGGGACATGAGATTGCCAACTTATACTTTGTCAAGCATATACTCCATAGTTTGTTCACTTTAACCTTAATCACTTCAAGATGCTTATGATAGGGGCAATGAGGGCTGAAAGCTAACAAGTACCATAATTTTGGAAGCTCTTTTTGAAACTTGAAATCCCTGCTTCCCTTTATGAAGGGCCTTTCTTCCACCATTATATTGAGTTTCCACCTTCTACCTTTAGGCACCAGTAAGAGAGCATAGTTGCCATTCTTAGTTCTATGTGCGTTGTCCCAAAACTTATTGATTGATGTATATTGTGATATTACTTGTTATTGTGCTATTTGTATCTACTCACTCTTATGAACTTTGAAGGTGTCCTATGCATCTATTTGTTACTCTATGAGGGACAAGCTGAATGCCACTATGCTATGTTTTCTGTATGTGAAACAAACAAACGTTTTTCAATGCATGGTATTCATGATCTTTGTTTGTAGCCTTTCATGTTGCATGCTTAGTTACTTTGTCTTATTGTTAGAACTCCATCTTTCATGCACATGATAGTTCTTTGATCCCATCTTTCAATGCTTGCAAATGGTTTGATCTTGGTTTTGATGGTACATGTCACCTCAAAAATTATTTTTTTTATCACTTACCTACTCGAGGATGAGCAGGAGTTAAGCTTGGGGATGCTTGATACGTCGGAAACATATCTATAATTTTTTATGTTCCATGCTTGTTTAGTATCTACTCTACTTTGCTTTGTCCACACTTTGAGGTGTTTTTCATATGTTTTCTGCTACTAACCTATTAACAAGTTGCCACGGTGCCAGTTTCCTGTTTTCTGCTGTTTTTGGTTCCAGAAAAGCTAGTAAGAAAATATTCTCGGAATTGGACGGGACAAAAGCCAAAGTCAATATTTCACCAAGGAGAACATGAAGTCCAGAGGAGATACGGAGGGGCGCCACAAGGCGGCTACACCCCCCCAGGCGCGGCCTAGGGTGGGTGATGAGTCTAGCAACACTTCGTTGGGAGACCCCAAGAGTAAGGTGTGACGCAGTTCAGCAGGCAAGTTTCCCTCAGTAAGAAACCAAGGTTATCGAACCAGTAGGAGGAAGGAAACTCCCCAAAGGTGCTGCAAAAAACGTGGAGACCTACACAACACAAACTCAAGACTTTGCCCCAACGAATCAATGAGGTTGTCAAGCTCACCGGTTTGCTATAACAAAGGATTAAACATATGGTGTGGAAGGTAATGGTTTGCAGCAAGTAAACAAGTAACAATGGAAGATGTATCAATGGTAAAGATTGGACCGGGGTCCATAGTTCACTAGAGGTGCTCTCCTTAGATAAACAACATGGCATAAAGGGTAAGCAAATTACAGCAGGGCAATTCACAGGAACTGAGCAAGGCATAACAATGCAATACTAGACAAAAAGATCCTATGAGATTCGATGGGCAATACAACAATATACATAGACCGCCATCCAACTACATCTATGACTAGAAGTCCACCTTCAGGTTATCATCCGAACCCCCTCCAACATTAAGTTGCACGCAACAGACAACTGCTTTAAGTAAAGTGTGTAAGGTAAACAATCCACTTGTTC